>JAPYKE020000138.1:0-682568 GCA_028554795.2 Sinohyriopsis cumingii | reverse complement strand
AAAACCCCACACAAAAACAAGCAAGTGAATGCAAACATCTACTAAAACAAGCCATTATGTGAGAACTTGGCCTGAAAAGAGCAAATATAGGTACTATAAAATGTTGTCTAGTCTCGGATTTGACAATCCTTATTTTTTTATGCTGATGAAACATTTTTCAGTAGAATTTTTTATCCTACAGTTTAAATGCCTATATTTACTGTTTATAATCATACCTGTTCAAATGTACTGGTCACATATAATAATATCGTCGAAATATTAACTAATACCATGCTGGATTTAAATAGAATGTCTAAATGATCATAAAACTAAAGGTGTAATTGATTATAACCAATATATATTTTTTGCAATAACAAGATAATGAGATCCGAACATTGACCAAACAGTACTTAGAGAAATTCAATATCGATTAGTTCATCCTCAACCTCCAACTGATATACTTTATTGCAAGGGGTAAATGGTACCCTATTGAAATGGAACCGTATTGAAAGACGTGTTAGGATAAAAGATACCATTGTTAAAGAATATTCTGACCGACTGAGATCTCAACATCGTACATCATAGCTGAAAACAGTGCAAGCCAGTATACATATTTGCATTATGCTCACGCAAGAAATATTGTATCAACCAAAGGGGTTTCTTGACCGAGCGATGTCAAGCCCTTGCGCGAATCCCGCTACGAGTCATAAGTTTCCCCTGATTCAAAGGAATCCTGTACAACTACTTCTGCAAACTGGAAAGTCCAACGCGTCCATTCTATCAATAATGTTACTCTAATTAATACATGACCACAAATCCCAATTTCCCAATTGAATGTCAAGGTCACAACTGCAAAGCTTCTCTTCGTTAACTTTCCGTAACTTACCACCAGTATTTCACGCCGTGAAACTATACAACTCAACAACCTAATACAGGGAACCGTTTTTACTACGCCACCTTAGGCCATTTAAATCATGATTTTTTTGCTTAATTACGCCTGTAACTTTGTAATATATTTACCACCATAGCAACAATAAATGGCGCCAGCCGACGGCGGAACAGTCCTTTCCTGTTGATTCCATTGTATAATTTACCAATCTCCAGTCATAAATACTGCACCTGGAGTCACACGATCAATTCACGCAACTAGATTTGAATAGGGACTACTGAGTGACAGGGACACTCATGCGGCTCTGACCTGAATTCACCAAAAGTAAACCATGTCATCTTGAAACTCACTTACACTTCACTCCGTAACGTTTGCCCCTAGTAACTGGCTAATTATTTCGGTCTAAAGACTATAATCCCAGCACCGACTTCCCATATTTAAGCAAGTATATAATGAATCCTTAAAATGGAGAGCTGTAAACAAATGCGCATACTCCAAAATATATTACAATATTATACATACTTTGGAATTTTATTAACTATTTTTGTTTATATATTTTCATTGTACTCGTGAATGGGCAATGTGATTTTGCGTTCTGCCTTGCTTATAAAATGTATTGTCTTTGGTCAACAAAAGTTGATTTAGAGTGGATAAGAAAAGAAGTCTTGTTAAACGATGATGGAATTAAATAAACACTGGGGACAATATCGTACGTTGCATCAAAATGATAACACATAAATCGCAGAGATTAACTGAGATTTTGCTTAACGGTCAATCAGTCCGCACTCGCAGTAGGGAAATAAGTGAATAATGCAAAAGCCGACCATTGTCTGATAATCGACGTACATCTGCCACTGCCATATATTGTAAAAATCCCATTACTACAGGGAAAAAAGAATTAACTACAACTGCTTCTTTGGGGCGTCATGTGTGACCAGTGTATATTAGTATTGTGTTAGAAAAATATTGCGACAAACCAAAGTAAAGAAAACAGTCACTTTTATCAATCAGTCCATATCGTTTTACAAATTATACTGAATAATTGACTTCAGTAGAACTCAGAAGAATGTATTCCTGTAAGCACATCACGATTGCGGTGTTTGTACATTTATATAAAGTGGGATCATTTTACAAGCAAAGTATACATTTAAAAATTAATACTACAAATGAGACAACACATAAGTACATACGGATTATAATCGTGAGATGGCAAAGAATGGTTCATATATTGAGAGGTAACCAATACACCAACAAAATAAGAGTTCGTAAGAACATCTTATTTCCTTCTAAGATATACTTAGCCATAATGCAAATTGTTTCATAATATGAAACATTTAAACATATTCCGACCATGCTGGAAACAAAAATAGTAAATTTAATTTAGTTTAGAGTAAACTGTAAGTTAGTTCTTTCCTTTTGGCATGGTGTCTGAATAAAAAAGTATATTTCTCAAATTTGCTAACCACTACACTGTCATTATGTAATTAGATACCTAATTGTTGTACCATGGTTGTATACATATATCTATAAATATATATAGTTTTGTGGACATGTACGGTTGAATAATACCATCCCGTGTTTGTGTAGGACAATGCGTACATCACAATCGCACTCATAAATTTGAATCAATACCATCTCATGAATGGTTAGGGGCCGTCCATTTAGTATGTACGCATAGAGGGGGGAGGGGGGTAACCCAAATGCATAGGCTTGCGTATGGAGGTATGCTGATAATAAATGTACGCATTTAAGGGGGGGGGGGCGCTGAAACGTCGAAAATAAGTTGTATAATACGTATCCTGTTCGACTTGGTTCAGTAGGCTTTTGCATTTTAGCGGACACAAGACAAACTTGTCCCACCCAGTCACACTATCCTGACAACAGGCCGGCTAATCCGAACACTAACCTCTTAATGATCGGCACCAAAAGTGGCAGCTGCTAGTACCATTTTTTATGTCTTTAGTATGATTCGGCCGGGGTTTGAATACGCGACCACTCGCATCCGAGGCGGACGCTCTATAGACACATTGCACCATCGGAGAAGTCGCTTAGAAAAGAATGTACGATACTGGTTCCTGTTTTTCATGACAACTCGACCTGGAGACCTACCTGATGGAAAATGAAGGCGCATTATAAGGTTATAATATACGAGTCCACAAAATTATTAAAATTATAATTTTCCAGCAAGTTAGTGTCTCTTAGCATTTGACAAAGTCTGCTTGCAGTAGCGTACTAAGGGGAGGGGGGTTACAACATACTTCGATGCTAATACTACTGATTTCAAGCATAAAATTTGGACATGAGGATGTTGATGACAAAAATGAGAATGTTGTATTTGAAGGTGTAGTTAGACGTAGAACAAGGCGCTTTTATGTGGGTGGCATTGGCGTCAAATCTACTGCTGAAGGCCTCGGTAAATTCTTGAAAGAATACGATATAGATCCGTTATCCATAAAGTTTATCCACAGTAGACGTAATTGTCTATCGGCCAAGCTGACTGTATATAATTCAGACTGCGACACTGTTGAAAATGATGTAACATGGCCAAAAGGTGTTTATGTAAGAAGGTGGTATGGGAATCAATCTTGGCGAGACAGGTTTAGCAATCGCGATCAGGAGGCAAATGAAGGTGCAGGATGCGATATTCTGTGACTAGGGTGACAGTTAATTGTTCATAAATTTGCCATTATGTTCTGTCGTAAGTTAATGTGTTTTGTCATCTTTGTCATTTTAGTCCTGCTTTCACGATGCATAAGTATTAATATGCCTATATTGCAAGTTAATATGAATCTTAATATACTGACCTGGAATGTTAGAGGAATTATGTCCTCTGCTCTTAGCTTTAGTGCAATGCTGGATAAATATAATGTTGACGTAGCTTGCGTAACTGAACATAAACTATTACAGCACATACTTCCATTTTGCGATACTATTCGTTCTGATTATAAATGCACTGCTAAGGCAGAGGATATTTCCTCTAATTGTATGTTAATAAAATGTGGTAAAGGAGGAGTTGCAATCTTCTGCAAAACTTCTCTCATGAGATATGCTAACTTTATAGATGAAGTTAATAGTGACAGAGTTGTTGGCATAGAATTCAAATTTCCTGATATGCAAAATGTATATATTTTTTGTGTATATATGCCGACCCTATTATATGGCATAGATTGTTACAAAGCGCAAATTGAGTTGATTCAAAATCTCTATGATCAGTACTCACAGCTGGGGGACGTGTATTTTACTGGTGATTTCAATGCAGTAGCTGAACCAGCCACTTTCAGAGATTACAAAGATAGAGTATTTCATGAGTTCTTGCGATATAATAATCTAGTGAGTGCTGGACATTTAATAATATGCACTGGTTCCCGCTATACGTTCACCCCAGCAAGAACGATGATTGATCATTTTGTACTGTCGGATCAATGCATAGGTAGATTACGAAGTGTGCACATTGTTTCAGATCACGAAGAGCACGCGATATCTGACCACCTCCCTATCCTTACTTCCCTTCGTACAGTGACCTGTGGGAGAGACTTCAGACAGTCTATGAAGAGAAACAACATAGCCTGGAATAAATTAAACGCTGATATCTTGAAAAACTATCAATCTGAGCTGGACCTTCGCCTGAAAACTTTAGATATAGATACTATTTCGGACAATGTTGATAGCTTTTACCAGCACATTGTTAATGCAATACAGCAGTCAAGCGACATCGCGCTTCCAAAGTCTAAATTCAATTATCATGCCAAACCATATTGGTCAAATGAACTCAAAGAAGCACATAAACTTCAAAGACAAGCTAGGTATACTTGGATAAATGAGGGAAGACCGAGGGGTAGTCAATTTAATTCTTACAGAGAATATAAAGATAAGAAGAGAGACTTTAGAAACGTTCAAAAACTGGCTGTGGAAAAATATATGGGGGAGGTGTATGAAGAAATTGAAAAAGCACATGAATGCGATGTAAGACACTTTTGGAAAATGATCAACATTAAGAGAGGGAACAATACAAATTTTTGTCAGGAACTATCAACTGATGGAGTTTGTGTCCGTGATGATGATTCCATCGCAAATGGCTTTGCTAGATACTATGAGGACATTCACACGCCGAATTTAAACCATAGTTTTGACGGAAACTTTTATGAATTTATAGAGAGAGAATTAAATCGGGGTCTACAGGACGAAGTAAGCCATATCGAGGCCTTACAGACCAGTATCAGTTTAAATGAAGTAAGAGAAATCATTAAAGGTCTAAAGAAATCAAAAGCATCGGGCCATGATCAAATTTGCAATGAACATTTGATCTATGGCAGCGACTACCTCATCGAGTGTATGACAATTTTATTTACTCGGATGATTGATCAATCTTACATACCTGTAGATTGCAAAAAAGGGTTAGTAATACCACTGTACAAAGGTAACAGAAAATCAAAGAACTCCCTCGAAAGTTACAGGCCTGTTACTTTACTGCCTGTTATCTACAAAACCTTTGAGAAAATTATTCATGAACGTTTGGTAACTTGGCTCAAAGATACTAATTCTAGTATACCCAGTTCACAACAACATGGTTACCAAAAAGGTTTAGGCTGCACAACAGCGAGTTTTGTGCTGTTGCAATCAGTACAATATAATGTAAACATGGGTTCACGGGTTTTTGCTGCTTTTCTTGATACAAAAAAGGCATTTGATGCCGTGTGGCACGAAGGACTGCTTTTTAAATTATTCACGTTGGGAATTACGGGTAAATCCCTTTTGATATTTTTTAACATGTATACAAATTTACAGAGTAAAGTTCTTGTAAATGGGCAATTTTCAGATTGGTTCTCAATTGGCCAAGGAGTGAGACAAGGGGGTGTTTTGTCAACCTTGATGTACACAATATTTATAAATGACTTGCTGCTACAGTTAGAAAATAGTGGATTTGGAGCAAAGATTGGATCCTTAGCTGTGGGAAATCCAACCCTAGCTGATGATATTTCACTTTTGGCTATATATCCTAGCAATCTACAAAAGCTGTTAGATATAGCATACGACTACAGTAATAAGTGGCGATTCGAGCTTAGTGTTACAAAGTCATACATTATCATTTTCGGACCCCAATACAAGAATTTTATCAATATGAAATGGTATCTTGGCCCGTCATGTTTGCCGGTCACCGATTCGGCAACACACCTGGGTCACCGGATTAACTCAAAGCTGACGTCGCATGACGCAATACTCGATGCATGCAAGAAAGGGAAAAAATCTTTTCACGGTCTGTTTGGTATTGGCATTAAACCGAATGGTTTAAATCCTTTGGTTGCTGCAAATGTAATTAAAAAGGTAATTTTCCCTTCAATGTTTTATGGAAGTGAATTATGGTGTAACATTTCAAAAAGTGACCTCGCTTTATTGGATAAAACTCTGAGGTATTTTGCCAAACATTTACAAGGTTTTCCAATACATACAAGATCAGACATTGCCCTGGGAATGCTAGGATGGACATCAGCGCAGTCCGAAATTGATAGAAGAAAATTGATGTTTTTACACAGATTGTGTTTGATGCCTAACAATGTACATACTAAACGTGTGTTTAACGTTGCGTTATTTCACTTCATTCTGAGCGGATGCATGTCAAGCTGCGGGTTAATTTCAAATTTATATTATACCTCAAAGAAGTTTGACTTGCTCGGGTATCTAACTGATTATTTACATTATTCTGAAATTCCAGATAAACATAATTGGAAAGAAATTGTAAGGTCAAAAATTGTTGGTCTTGAAAATAGCCTCTGGAGAGTTCGTATGTCTAATCAAGCAGATTTTGATAGATTCTCTTCGATACACGAATACTTACGACCTGCCTCAGTGTGGCAGTCGGCTAAAACTAGACAACACACTAAGGTATTTACATATGTAGCTAAACTATGGGCTGCTGTTCCACAAACACAGCTTGATATGTGTATTAGATGTGGGAATGTTTATACAGACTTGATACTTCATTGTTGTGTTAGTTGTCCTTATATGTCGAACTTTCGAAATTCTTTCTGGGATTTCCTTACTGATAAATTTCCCCTGAGCCTGCACATTACGTTATTTAATGCAGAAGATGAGCTGCAACTACAATATCTTTTAGGTAAAAGGTTACCATCAGGAGTAATCGACAAAGAAAACTCCAAGCTATTCGTCCTGTATGCAGCATACTTTGTCATGCAGTGTGCAGCTATCTTCTGTAAATAAGGTACTGAAACTTGCAACTTATGAGTTGACGAACACTTTGTTGATTGATATTGTGTAAGAATTTGTATTCCAATATAGAATATTTTTTTTTTTTTTTTTTTTATATTTATTGATTGTATTCAGATGATTTATTCTTATATCATGTAATCTTCCATGGAAGGAAATAAAGATGATGATGATGATGATGATGATGAAGCATAAAATTTAAGCTAAACAACAGTATATAACATGTTTGCATATATTATTAAGTACGTCTTCATTTGGCTTTCCGTGCGCCAAATGCCTTCCAACACAAACATTTTCCATATAGGTAAATTAGTTGTACCAATCTTAAACAACCATATATTTCGACATATATAATATCAATGTATAGGTTTCTCATCAGTTTAAATCGATCTGTCCCCCAAAAAAGTCGAGAAAATTAATAATAAAAAAGTTGGTATTTATGACTCATTATGGCTTGCGACTTTACCGATCTTCATATCCTTGATATGTGCATCTACCCTTCCCGTTTAGCCATAGTATCACATACTTGGATACTAATACTATAGATTTGAATGATATAACTAAAGATGTACAACATTAAATAATATGTGTATGTATATTATTAAGTACGGTTTCATATGTCTGTTTGTGCACCCGATGCCTTCCTATCCGAACGGTTTCCATATAGGTGAATAATTTATACCAATAGTAAACAAACACAGCTTTTGACAAATTTCATATTAATATATAGGTTCTCATCTACCTACATCGATTTGTGCCAATAGACGTGTGTGAAAATACAAAATAAAAAAGTTCCACTTTTTACGGAATATCGGGTGCGACTTTACCGGTCTTCATATCCTTGCTACTTTAATACACCCTTCCCGTTTTGTGATTGTAGCACATACTTCGATGCTAATATTAGAGATCTGAAGTATAGAATTAAAACTATACAATATTATAAAATGTGTGTATATATTTTAATAAGCACGTCTTTATTTGTCTGTCCGTGCGCCTAGATCCGATCTATACGAAAGTTTTTCATATGGGCGAATAAGTCATAACAATCGCAAAAACAAGGTTTTGACACATTTGATATCAGATAAAAAATTTGATTTTAATTGATATGTTTCTAATCATACTAAATCGATCGGTGCCAATAGACATGTGTGAAAATGCAAAATAGAAGGTTTTGCTCTTTTTACTGAATATCGGGTGCGACTTTACCGATCTTCATATCCTTGCTACGTGAATCTACCATTGCCGTTTTGCGATCGTACTACATATTTCGATGCTACTGCTATATAGCTAAAGCATATAATTAAAGCCGTACAACTGTAAATAGTATGTGTATGTATCTTATTAAGTATGTCTTCCTTTGTCTGTCATTTCGCCTAATGTCTTCCTATACGATCGTTTTCCATACAGGTGAATAACTCATAACAATAGTAAATAAAGCCCGATTTTGACAAATTTGATATAAATTGATAGGTTTCGCATCAGTCTAAATCGATCTGTGATAGTAGAAATGTAAGAAAATGCAATATGAAATTTTTGGTATTTTTGACTCTGTATCGGTTGTGAATTTAACGATCTTTATATCCTTGATACGTGCATCTACCATTGCCGTTTGCCTCGGTACCACAAACTTCAATGTTAATAGTATAAATCTGAAGCATACAAGGACAGCTATACAACAGTATATAATATGTGTATGAATCTTATTAAGTACATCTTGATGTGTCTGTATGTCCGCCCAATGTCTTCCAAAGCGAGCGTTTTCCATATTGTGTATTGTTCCACTTCCTATTTTTACACTACCTAATTTTGACCTAGTTTAATAAACACCCATTTCTACAGAGGACACATCTGTCGCAGCCTCGACATTTGTTTTACACATATCAGCATTGAGTCACGCAGACTAAAAGATTTGTCAAAAGTCATATCATTATTATTAATGAAGTGAAACAAGGACACATACGATGAAAAAAATAATACATTTCTCAAATTCACTTTTTTCCAACCAGGAAGTCCTCTTACAATCTTTACCAACTATTCTGACAAGGCAAATACAATTCCTACCATACCAAGCATCCAGTCTGCTACTCAACATGTGTTAGCTATGTGACTCACAGCTGATAACTGCATCTCCAACACTTTTTTAGAATTGTGTTTTGTGTTTTACATGAATATGTCATTACTGATTTTCTGAGGTGGTTCTTGGATATTTTACTTTGGAGTAATGAACATGAAACACACGTTTATGGTATATTTCATAAATAAATCAGCATCCTCTACATTACTGTTAATTTAAATAAAGTACATGTATTACTATTAGGATTTTTCTCTCAAAAATAGGCAATTTTACTTTAATACTAAATTTTCAAACGTCCATTAAACTAATCTTGATATTTAACTTATTTTGACAAATTAATTCTTTCTAACTGTCTTCTGTCTCCTATTATTTGCACTATTAGATAAATAAGTTATGAAGTATGCAAAACAGTTTTGTACCTTAAACAGTACATGTACATTACTAATTAGCATTATTGAAAACTTCTTAGATATCATAATAAATAGTATATATGTAATTATGTATGGTGCTTTTTGGCGACATTGGCAGATTATTCACTCCACATCCTGGTTCCCGGGCAGTTGTGATCTCTCACAATAATAATCACGGGCACAGCGGCTCGTTACAAAGAAAATCAACAGATGTGGGTTCTAACCTGTAACAATATTAACATATTATATTGTTACAGGTTAGAACCCCATCCCTTGATTTTCTTTGTAACGACCCCTGTCATCATGGGCAGTAAATTTGAAACATACTACTTCCAGGTCAATCTATTTTTACCATGTAAGAAATGCTTGTACATAATGGGAGGTAACTCAAGTTGTGCTATTCAATTCAATTCATTAATGAAAAAATGGAAATAAATAGGTAAAAAGGCAATTATTTATTTTGCAGATGAATATTTATCTAATATTTAACATTCAGCAGCGTAAATATGCATTTATTTTATTTATATTTGTGGCAAGAGTGCAGAAAAGGACGACGTGCTTCATGGGCAGATTTCCATCTGCCCACGAAGCTTTCATCTGCCCACGATACCAGTCCGAGGACGACAAAACTGCCCACGACCCACCTTAAATAATAGTATATATATATATATATATATATATATATATATATATATATATATATACTATTATTTAAGGTGGGTCGTGGGCAGTTTTGTCGTCCTCAGACGGTTTCGTGGGCAGATAAAAGTTCGTGGGCAGATTTCCATCTGCCCACGAAGCACGTCGTCCTTTTCTGCACTCTTGCCACAAATATCAATAAAATAAATGCATATTTACGCTGCTGAATGTTAAATATTCGATAAATATTCATCTGCAAAATAAATAATTGCCTTTTTACCTATTTATTTCCATTTTTTCATTAATGAATTGAATTGAATAGCACAACTTGAGTTACCTCCCATTATGTACTAGTATATATTGCACCTTAAAAATAGATTGACCCGGAAGTAGTATGTTTCAAATTTACTGCCCATGATGACAGGGGGTCGTTACAAAGAAAATCAAGGGATGGGGTTCTAACCTGTAACAATATAATATGTTAATAGTGTTACAGGTTAGAACCCAAATCTGTTGATTTTCTTTGTAACGAGCCACTATGCCCGTGATTATTATTGTGAGAGATCAAAACTGCCCGGGAACCAGGATGTGGAGTGAATAATCTGCCAATGTCGCCAACAAGCACCATACATATATACTATTTATTTTGATATCTAAGAAGTTTTCAATAATGCTAATTAGTAACATTATAATGAGTGAGCTGTTATATGTCTTTCGAAATACCTCTATTCACTATTGCTGGTCTTGAGCCCAAACTAAGAGGATTGTGGCTGTCATTAGAAATACAAGTGATACCATTTATTTAAATCCAGGCTTAGTAAGTTCATAACTTCACTTAAGTTCATATTATATGCTGCTGCATTTTCTTCTCTCAGTCTACCATTAACAACGACAACAAAAGAAAAATGGTGTTTACTCAGAATTTGTTCCTATATTTATCAAAAAATTTGTTTTGGAACAGATATTTTGTTGAAAAAGCTGAAAGAATAAAATTGGGGGAAAATCATGATGGTATAATAATACAATTGTTTACTTATAATAAAAGAATACTGGATTTAGTGTACAACATCCTTGCAATAATTAAATGGCATTGTGAATATGCAGAACCCCATTTCTTTAATGTACATGTACTGTTTAAGGTACAAAACTGTTTTGCATACTTCATAACTTATTTCTCTAATAGTGCAAATAATAGGAGACAGAAGACATTTAGAAAGAATTAATTTGTCAAAATAAGTTAAATATCAAGATTAGTTTAATGGACGTTTGAAAATTTACTATTAAAGTAAAATTGCCTATTTTTGAGAGAAAAATCCTAATAGTAATACACGTAATTTTATTTAAATTAGCAGTAATGTAGAGGATGCTGATTTATTTATGAAATATACTATAAACGTGTGTTTCATGTTCATTACTCCAAAGTAAAATACCCAAGAACCACCTCAGAAAATCAGTAATGACATATTCACGTAAAACACAAAACACAATTCTAAAAAAGTGATGGAGATGCAGTTATCAGCTGTGAGTCACATAGCTAACACATGTTGAGTAGCAGACTGGATGATTGGTATGGAACGAATTGTATTTGCCTTGTCAGAATAGTTGGTAAAGATTTTAAGAGGACTTCCTGGTTGGAAAAAAGTGAATTGGAGAAATGTATTATTTTTTTCATCGTATGTGTCCTTGTTTCACTTCATTAATAATAATGATATGACTTTTGACAAATCTTTTTGTCCGAGTGACTCAATGCTGATAAGTGTAAAAAAATGTCGAGGCTGCGACAGATGTGTCCTCTGTAGAAATGGGTGTTTATTAAACTAGGTCAAAATTAGGTAGTGTAAAAATAGGAAGTGGAACAATACACAATATGGAAAACGCTCGCTGTGGAAGACATTGGGCGGACATACAGACACATCAAGATGTATTTAATAAGATTCATACACATATTATATACTGTTGTATAGCTCTCCTTGTATGCTTCAGATTTATACTATAAACATTGAAGTTTGTGATACCGAGACAAACGGCAATGGAAGATGCACGTATCAAGGTTATGAAGATTGTTAAATTCACAAGCGATACAGAGTCAAATATACCAAAACTTTCATATTGCATTTTCTTACATTTCTACTATCACAGATCGATTTAGACTGATGCGAAACCTATCAATTTATATCAAATTTGTCAAAATCGGGCTTTATTTACTATTGTTATGAGTTATTCACCTGTATGGAAAACGATCGTATAGGAAGACATTAGGCGAAATGACAGAAAAAGGAAGATATACTTAATAAGATACATACACATACTATTTACAGTTGTACGGCTTCAATTATATGCTTTAGATATATAGCAATAACATCGAAATATGTAGTACGATCGCAAAACGGCAATGGTAGATTCACGTAGCAAGGATATGCAGATCGGTAAAGTCGCACCCGATATTCAGTAAAAAGAACAAAACCTTCTATTTTGCATTTTCACACATGTCTATTGGCACAGATCGATTTAGTATGATTAGAAACATATCAATTAAAATCAAATTTGTCATCTGATATCAAATGTGTCAAAACCGTTGTTTTTGCGATTGTTATGACTTATTCGCCCATATGAAAAACTTTCGTATAGGTCGGATCTAGGCGCACGGACAGACAAATAAAGACGTGCTTATTAAGATATATACACACATTTTATAATATTGTATAGTTTTAATTCTATACTTCAGATCTCTAATATTAGCATCGAAGTATGTGCTACAATCACAAAACGGGAAGGGTGTATTAAAGTAGCAAGCATATGAAGATCGGTAAAGTCGCACCCGATATTCCGTAAAAAGTGGAACTTTTTTATTTTGTATTTTCACACACGTCTATTGGCACAAATCGATTTAGGCAGATGAGAACCTATATATTAATATGAAATTTGTCAAAAGCTGTGTTTGTTTACTATTGGTATAAATTATTCACCTATATGGAAACCGTTCGGATAGGAAGGCATCGGGTGCACAAACAGACATATGAAACCGTACTTAATAAGATACATACACATATTATTTAATGTTGTACATCTTAAATTATATGCTTCAAATCTATAGTATTAGCATCCAAATATGTGCTACTATCGCAAAACGGGAAGGGTAGCTGCACATATCAAGGATATGAAGATCGGTAAAGTCGCAAGCAATAATGAGTCATAAATACCAACTTTTTTATTATTAATTTTCTCGACTTTTTTTGGCACAGATCGATTTAAACTGATGAGAAACCTATACATTGATATTATATATGTCGAAATATATGGTTGTTTAAGATTGGTACAACTAATTTACCTATATGGAAAATCTTTGTGTTCGAAGGTATTTGGCGCACAGAAAGACAAATGAAGACGTGCTTAATAATATATGTAAACATGTTATATGCTGTTGTTTAGCTTTAATTTTATGCTTGAAATCAGTAGTATTAGCATCGAAGTATGTTGTAACCCCCCTCCCCTTAGTACGCTACTGCAAGCAGACTTTGTTAAATGCTAAGAGACACTAATTGCTCGAAAATTATAATTTAAAAAATATTTATGTATTTATGGACTCGTATATTATAACCTTATAATGTGCCTTCATTTTCCATCAGGTAGGTCTCCAGGTCGAGTTGTCATGAAAAACAGGAACCAGTATCGTACATTCTTTACTAAGCGACTTCTCCGATGGTGTAATGTGTCTATAGAGCGTCCGCCTCGGATGCGAGGGGTCGCGTATTCAAACCCCGGCCGAATCATACTAAAGACATAAAAATGGTACTAGCAGCTGCCTCTTTTGGTGCCGATCATTAAGAGGTTAGTGTTCGGATTAGTCGGCCTGGTGTCAGGATAGTGTGACTGGGTGGGACAAGTTTGTCTTATGTCCGCTAAAATGCAAAAGCCTACTGAACCAAGTCGAACAGGTTACGTATTATACAACTTATTTTCGAGGTTTCAGCGCCCCCCCCCCCCCTTAAATGCGTACATATATTATCAGTATACCTCCATGCTCAAGCCTATGCATTTGGGTTAACCCCCCCCCATGCGTACATACTAAATGGACGGCCCCTAACCATTCATGAGATGGTATTGATTCAAATTTACGAGTGCGATTGTCATGTACGCATTTCCCTACACAAACACGGGATGGTATTATTCAACCGTACATGTCCACAAAACTATATATATTTATAGATATATGTATACAACCATGGTACATCAATTAGGTATCTAATTACATAATGACAGTGTAGTGGTTAGCAAATTTGAGAAATATACTTTTTTATTCAGACACCATGCCAAAAGGAAAGAACTAACTTACAGTTTACGCTGAACTAAATTAAATTTACTATTTTTGTTTCCAGCATGGTCGGAATATGTTTACATGTTTCATATTAGGAAACAATTTGCATTATGGCTAAGTATATCTAAGAAGGAAATAAGATGTTCTTACAAACTCTTATTTTGTTGGTGTATTGGTTACCTCTCAACATATGAACCATTCTTTGCCATCTCACGATTATAATCCGTATGTACTTAAGCGTTGTCTCTTTTGTAGTGTTAATTTTTAAATGTATACTTTGCTTGTAAAATGATCCCACTTTATATAAATGTACAAACACCGCAATCGTGATGTGCTTACAGGAATACATTCTTCTGAGTTCTACTGAAGTCAGTTATTCAGTATAATTTGTAAAACGATATGGACTGATTGATAAAAGTGACTGTTTTCTTTACTTTGGTTTGTCGCAATATTTTTCTAACACAGTACTAATATACACTGGTCACACATGACGCCCCAAAGAAGCAGTTGTAGTTAATTCTTTTTTACCTGTAGTAATGGGATTTTTACAATATATGGCTGTGGCAGATGTACGTCGATTATCAGACAATGGTCGGCTTTTGCACTATTCGCTTATTTCCCTACTTCGAGTGCGGACTGATTGACCGTTAAGCAAAATCTCAATTAATCTCTGCGATTTATGTGCAACGTACGATATTGTCCCCAGTGTTTATTTAATTCCATCATCGTTTAACAAAACTTCTTTTCTTATCCTCTCTAAATCAACTTTTGTTGACCAAAGACAATACATTTTATAAGCAAGGCAGAACGCAAAATCACATTACCCATCCACGAGTACAATGAAAATATGTAAACAAAAATAGTTAATAAAATTCCAAGGTATGTATAATATTGTAATATATTTTGGAGTATGCGCATTTGTTTACCGCTCTCCATTTTAAGGATTCCTTATATACTTGCTTGAATATGGGAAGTCGGTGCTGGGATTATAGTCTTTAGACCAAAATAATTAGCCAATTACTAGGGGCAAACGTTACGGAGTGAAGTGTAAGTGAGTTTCAAGATGACATGGTTTACTTTTGGTGAATTCAGGTAAGAGCCGCATGAGTATCCCTGTCACTCAGTAGTCCCTATTCAAATCTAATTGCGTGAATTGATCGTGTGACTCCAGGTGCAGTATTTATGACTGGAGATTGGTAAATTATACAATGGAATCAACAGAAAAGGACTGTTCCGCCGTCGGCGGGCGCCATTTATTGTTGCTGTGGTGGTAAATATGTTACAAAGTTACAGGCGAAATGAAGCTAAAAATCATGATTTAAAAGGCCTAAGGTGGCGTAGTAAAAACGGTTCCCTGTATTAGGTTGTTGAGTTGTATAGTTTCACGGCGTGAAATACTGGCGGTAAGTTACGGAAAGTTAACGAAGAGAAGCTTTGCAGTTGTGACATTGACATACAATTGGGAAGTTGGGATTTGTGGTCATGTATTAATTAGAGTAACATTACTGATAGATTGGACGCGTTGGACTTTCCAGTTTGCAGAAGTAGTTGTACAGGATTCCTTTGAATCGGGGAAACCTATGACTCGTAGCGGGATTCGCGCAAGGGCTTGACATCGCTCGGTCAAGAAACCCATTTGGTTGATACAATATTTCTTGCGTGAGCATAATGCAAATGTGTATATTGGCTTGCACTGTTTGCAGCTATGATGTACGATGTTAAGATCTCAGTCGGTCAGGATATTCTTTAACAACGGTATCTTTTATCCTAACACGTCTTTCAATACGGTACCATTTACCCCTTGCAATAAAGTATATCAGTTGGAGGTTGAGGATGAACTAATCGATACTGAATTTCTCTAAGTACTGTTTGGTCAATGTTCGGATCTCATTATCTTGTTATTGCAAAAAATATATATTGGTTATAATCAATTACACCTTTAGTTTTATGATTATTTAGACATTCTATATAAATCCAGCATGGTATCAGTTAATATTTCGACGATATTGTTATATGTGACCAGTACATTTGAACATGTATGATTATAAACAGTAAAATTAGGCATTTAAACTGTAGGAAAAAAAATTCTACTGAAAAATGTTTCATCAGCATAAAAAACTAAGGCTTGTCAAATCCGAGACTAGCAATATTTTATAGTACCTATATTTGCTCTTTTCAGGCCAAGTTCTCACGTAATGGCTTGTTTTAGTAGATTGCTTGTTTTTGTGTGGGGTTTTTTTTGGTGCTCCCACACAAAATGCGCATGCGCGGAATTTATTTTCCGTTGCTATGACGTATAAAAGTTACCGGCCATGCACCAACATTTTTCTTTATACATCAGATTTGCATAACATGATTAAAAGTAGTTATACTTGAACAAAAAGAACCAAAAAAAACCTATAAAGTGTACAGAAAAAATAATTTAATTTCTCGAAATAAAAGTATACATCACTGTTACTTAGATACGATTTTCCACCTATAGAGGACGCCAGCAGGAAATGACGTACATTTATCCCCACAAGACGAAGTACTGGGGGGGGGGCCGGCACCAGACAGACCCCCCACCCCACTTTTCCAAAAAATTATAGTGTTTTATGTGTATTTATCCCCCCCCATGTGTTGTATGTTTTATATTATGCAAAAGAATTTAGGTCAAAAAAATTTAATTCTTCTTTTTAACGGGGTATTTCTTTTAAAACCTAGTTTTATCTATAGGGTTGTTTTTCCGAATAGGTTTCCATCTTTCCATCACCTGACTTGAAATCCCTTCCCTATACTCTTGGTTGACCTTGGCTAGAGGTCGCCTATATCCCGTGTGTGCTATATATATATATGCTATAGTTTGTGTATGCTATATTTTGCTTCCATGTTGGGATAGCCTTTATTTTTTCCCAAATCTCCCCAGTAATCTTAGGACCTTATAATCGGATCAAGAAAAGGTTTATTTTTATTTATTTAATATATTTTTGAATTTTGGCTAAGTAACGGTGTATTATAATTTAATTAAGAAAAAAAAAACTTAATGTGTTCTGTGTGCAAATATATTGTGTCATTATTCACATATTGGATTTGTAAATTGAAATCCGCTGTACTCGAGTTGGAGTCCATACACTTTTTTATTTGCTTGTATTTCTCCCACCTAGAGTTAGGCCGTCTCAAATTATTTATTGGATTTCTGCCAAAATCTCTAAAAATGGTTGTTCTTCCCACACACACACACACACACACACACACATACACACACACAGTGGGGATTTACCGTGCAGTGCGAGAGCTGCACATTTTGAGCAAATAGAATTAGAAGAGAGACTTATTAGATCCTTTGTTTTCGTGTATGTATGTAAAGTTTCCTATATGAGGTGTTTTTCCCGACTCTTTCATAGCCCCATGACGTCATTATCTCGTTCTTTTCCCATATAGTTTCTCTGTCCCGATAATTAGGATTTGTGATAGTTTACGTAATATAATTAAAGTCTATTTAATTATTTAATTTTAATTGTAATGGATAATAAAAAGAAACTGAAGCTGTTTAGGAAAATTTATAAGAATCTAAAAGGGTGGCGGCTACAGCAGATTCCAATCCGGGGTGGGGGTATGAGGGCAAGGGTTCACTTTGTGATGGTCCCCTTTAAGGGGAGATTATCCATTGCCCCATCTCCCTCCCCTTCTTTTCACCCTTTGCAGCCCCGTCCCTCCCATTCACAAATCTTCCTAGAAGTTCTTTTTTCTAATTAATTTGAAAGGATTACAAAAAAATTTGCCTATTCATTTTTTTTATGTTTATGACTTGGTCACACGCCATCATGGTTTTAGTTATGTTATCTGTTATTTTTCCTATTAAAGTTTTGTTAAAGTTGCCGTCTTGATATAAAACTTGGTTTCTTCTGTATTTTTATTTCTTGGATATCTCCATAATTAATTGTATCCTGTCTTGTTTCCTAAACTCGCACTGTGCCATCGCATGATATTTTGTGAAGATCGCACATTTGCACATGAGATAATTTACATGTATGCATATGTCGTGTAGATATTTGAATATCAAGCTTTGTATTTTTGGAGAGCCGATGTTGGTCCAGTACCTCTAAGGTCTGTCCCAATTAACCGAGATATTTCCTCCTCTACTTTATTTTTAATTTTAGAGGTTAAATTTTCCCTTATCCAATTATATGTTTCCTTAGTTTCAATTCCCCAAAGTTCCTCATTTTCCCTATATTTACATAAAAGTTCCTTTATACTTCTAAAGGTCCTTGTTGTTTCTAGTCTTTTTACCAGTTTATTATTTTTGTAGATGTCACTTATGTTTTTCATGCTAAAACCAAACCAGTAAATGTATAAAGCTTCCTAAGGGGTTTTGGGTTGGATATTTACTTCTTTTACATTATAAATTAAATACTAGAGAGGAGGCCTAACTCGAATCGGGAGAAACACAAATAAATAAAGAAAGAAAGTGCGGACCCTGACTCGAATACAGCCTACCTCATTTTGAAAATAGACTTTAATGTGAGAAACACCACACCATAGTCAATCACATAAAACAAAAGGTTTTATTTTAATTTCAAATGGTAGTATACCGTTCATCTCGCCGGAATTCTAAATTGCAAATTAATTCAAAAGCAACTAAATTTATACCAGGACAAACAAATAAATTTGAAAAGTCCATAGAAAAATATATATTAAGACAACAGAGACAAATTTGACATAGTATTGCTGTCCCTACACACAGACTATATAGCATACACACACCATAGCATTGATACACATAGCATACACGGAACATAGAAAATTCTTGACAAAGATCACTAACAATCAAGGATATGAAATCTGAAAATGGGAATAAGACCCATGTTTCAGACTACTACCCTTTAGAAAACACTAGGACTAATTATAAACTAAAAGTTTGATCAAAATTCCTTTTTTAAACTTTAAACAAGCACACACATCTTGGGGTATACAAGAGTACATGAAAACACTTTATTTTTTGTGTGGTGGGGGTCATCTGTCTGGTGCCCCCCCCCCCCCATGATACTTTCGTAACTCATACCTGCGAAAGATTATCATTTGCACTCACATTGTATGTTCTTTAAAATAATGATTTTTTTTTTTATTTGCGAGATATCGTCGTATAGTTAACCTGGATACAATATAATCTTGGTCCGTTTGCACCTTGAAACTTATCATGCGTGAATGGCAGGCGCCTTCAAGCAATCTGGTGATATTTTCGTCTCTTTTGCGATATTTTTTTTATCTGACATTAGCGATACACACACAGTAAGGATGCATACGCATGCCGGCATCCGCTACATTTACGGAGTTCGTTGATATATTTTGTTCTGTAAATTTCGCATGATGAAAAAAGAAGGAATACATTATAACAATGCAAGGTTAGTTTCTTTTATTTTATTTTCAATCAAGTGTTTGTTTATTGTACCGTGCCGGGGCGGGGTGGGATGGGGGGGGGGGGGGCCACAAATTCAACACAAAATTAGTTCCTTTCTTATCTGCATGGAATAATGGAGCAAATATGATTGACGATATTGACTGGTAATAACAAGCTTTCAATTTACGCGCGCACACACGAAGACAACTTGTAAAATAGAAACAAACAATAAAATTAACTGGTAACTTCGCACTTGCTCAAGGCTTTGTAGTTACAATGGGGGGGGGGGGGGTCTGTGCTATTATCTGGTTAGGCATGACTATTTCGCAGAAATACAAACAAATCTTTTGAGATGAGCATAAAATACAATTATTTCTTTTCCTCCATACATTTACGATGCTCTCAAAGGACCCACATATTTAGGTAAAAGTATGACCGTTACCAGGCGTTACCGAGTTGAAAATATGCCGAGTAAACTTACGAACAATGTATAAACAACACTTGGCAACTTTTAATGATAAAAGATGGTGTTTTTATTTATTTACTTATTTATTTAGTTATCAGAACTCTTTCAGAATAACAATGTAACTGCCGATTATACAGCTCGCCTCTAAGAAGATTTTCGTAGTTTCCAACTGCCATGCATAAAATAAGTTTATGCCAAAGTGATCGTGACCTACAAAATGTTGGCCATTGTCACAGGGCATAAAATTCATAAAACAATAAAGAACATTCCTTTTTGTTCTACCAAAGCAGCGGAACCATAATGAGTTGATAAAACACAAGGATATTTGTTGTTATTTTGCAAACCATTGCTAATAAAATCAGCTTCAGAAACTATTATTATTGTCCGCCCTAGAGGAAAGATTTTACAAGGTGGAAATCACTGACTGTCAGTATCCCTGGAATGACAACCAGTATGACAACTATAACTAGTTTGTGCATCAGTAAATAATCTTGAGTAGCCACTGCACCTGAAATGCGTGCAGTCCATTCATCGAATACCTCCTATTCATTCATTGTATAATACACATTTTACTTACTAAGAATACCCTATCACAGTATAAATGTTTAGTCATAAATCGGGAAAGTTTACAACTGTATATGCATATTTATTTCTATTTTAACCGTACTGTCATAAAGGTACTTCTGTGGAGGCTAGTGTGTATATGTCATGATGAAAGCTTATGTCATTAATAGTTTTCTTTCTTTGCTCTTTACAAAAAATCAAAATAATAAGACTTTCGTTATCTTTTGTCAGATTTCATATTTTCTTGAGAATTTTTTTAAAAATGTATCTGGAAAGTAAACATAAAAAATACGATAATTTAAAAAATGAAATTTGGGTCTCCATCTAAAGAATTTATATATTCTTAGTTACTACTCAGTAATTTTTAATTATTCATAAATGATTGTAAGATAAATTAGTTTTACAGTGTAAAAGTGCGAGTTTGCTCCATTTACAGAAGGGTTTACTTGCTATTCTCTTTGTATAATTCTCCCAGCTTTAAACTACAGATACAGAACATTACATAAGACAGCGAATTTCAGTCTTAACCTAAAGCTCGAGGCTGGAGAAGAGGTCACTAAATTACCGTTTCCATAGTTACACACTGGTCAGATAGAGCAGTCTCCCGCAGGTATCATTCCCTATAGATGAATTAGAGGCCAAGTAAACTGCCTTCATTTCATGAGCTATACTAGTGTAGTATAGATGAAATAAGTTTTAAATTGCAAAAGTTGTCTCTTTTGTAACCAAAGTGCAAATCAATAAAGAAATATAATGACATGTAAAATTATATGAACAGCAATGAAGGATCTTTTCACGAGAGTCGCAAAAGATTGAAACTATTTAACGAATTTCATAAATTTCATTTTAAATAAACTTAAATGTAAGATTATGTTATGTGTATCACATGACAGAAATGATATTCAATAAAAAGCATAAAAATAGGTTACATAATTGACTTTAAATTACATTCGTCATTACACCTTCAATTCATATGTCGTCATGCCGGCATTTGCTGAGTTACTGGGTGTTATTAAACGTATCATATAGTTACGTATGATACTGGAAAATATCATATGGGTATATTAATCTTAAGAGGAGCAACATTGGCTCAGTGGTTAGCGTCTCAGACCTGTGACCGAAAGGATGCAGGTTCAACCCCTGCCATCGGATCAAATCCTCGACCTTATTGGAAAATAATGAGATAACAAGTACATTCTACAAAGACATGGAACCTATTACCTCCACTGAAACGTACGAAATGATCATCTAAATTTGCAACAAGTGATCAGGAGAAGTGCGACCTGTTGAACTCGGAAGTTTGATATGTTACACGTTTAAAAAATTATGATAAACAGTTACCGCATTTTGAAGTTAGAAATGAAACTTTTATTTCTGCCATCATTATATATAAACAAGAAATTATAGATGTAGTAACTAGTCTTGACCTAAACAAAACCGCTGGAACCAATCCAATAAGTAATAAACTTGTACAAGTATAGTTGAAGAAATGTATGTTCCATTGCAAATACATTTAAATAAATCACTCCCAGCCAGCGTGTTCCTAACACAGTGCAAGCTAGCGTATGACATACCGATGTATAAGAAAGGAGATAAAACACTACCGTCTAAATGCAGACTAATTGTTGACTTCAGCTAAATTATATACACTATTCATAAGTCCAACCTTAGAATATACTTCTGGAGTCTGGGATAATTGTTCTATTGAAGATTCGGAAAGATCAGAATAAAGGGGGGAAAATCAGATGGAAGATGCACGGATCGTTCCAGATCTATACCCATTAATTCTTCTAGATAGTCTCTTTATGCGGAAACTGCTTGGTTTGCACAACGAAGGAAAAGGAAGAGATTATGCATTATGTATTCGATTATAAATACTCAAGTACCTAACTATTTAAACGAACTTCTTCCACAAAGGAGATATGAGGCATCTAATTATCGTCTACGTTACTCTCAAAGTATCACACCAATCTCAACCAAACTTTATATTTTCACACGACCTTTTACCATATACGATTCGTCTTTAGAACTCTCTGCCTGATGATATCCGAAATCCTCCAAATCTTTCTATTTTTAAGAAACGTTTCTCTAATTTAACTAACGGGTCATCACACAAGCAGAAAGACATCTTATTGTAGGTGAGTAGTCACGTCACTTTTCAATGATAAATCTAGACTTAACCAAGAAGTGTATTGAAAGGTAGAGCGAAAGAGCTGGGATCTTTGGCATTAGGTAAGGGGCAATAGACAAAGTGTTCAACTTCTTCATTATCATAAGCACATGCACACGTGAAAGAGTTAACTAAATTCACCATGTAAAGGTCGGATTTCAGGAGACTACCTGCTTGTCTAAGTTTAGTATGTAGGATATTAAGGTGACATTTGTCAGTAGCGTAATTTTAGCGTGATGACCCGTTAGTTGAATTAGAAAAACGTTTCTTAAAAACAGAAAGATTTGGAGGATGAGAAACCTATAAACTAATATCAAATGTGTTAACATCGGTGGTTCTTTACAATTGGCATGACTTATTTGGTTATATACAAACCATCAAAAAACGGCAAGGGTAGAAGCGGGTAGCAAAGATATGAAGATCGGTAAGTCGCAAGCAATACCGAGACAAAAAAGGCAACTTTCAAGGTAGCATTTTCACACATTTATATTGACACGGGTCGTTTTAGACTAATGAGAAACCAATGACTGGATATCAAATAGGTCCAAATCTTTGTAGCTTTTTTTACGATTAACATGACATATTTAGCCTTATAGAAAACGATCATGTTGCACGGATATAGGCGCACGGACAGAGAAATGAAGATGTACTTAATAAGATACATACACATAATTTTTACTGTTTTATTGCTTAAGTATATGCTTCATATCACTAGTATCAGCATCGAGGTATGTGATACCATCGCAAAACAGCAATACTAGAGGCACGTAACAAGGATATGAAGATTGGTAATGGTAAAGTCGCAAAGGATACTGGGTAAAATATATAAACTTTTCTAGGTTGCATTTTCACACATTTCTGTAGGCATAGATCAATTTAGACTGATGAGAAACCTACCAAATAATACCAGATTTGTCAAAATCTGTGTGTGCTTACGATTGGTATGACTTATTCGACTCTAAGATAAACGTTCGTGTTGTAAAGATCTAGGAGCACTAACATTCAAATGATTATCATCGAATTATATGGTACCATCTCAAAGCGGCAAGGGTAGAGGCACGTAGGTAGAATATAGAATATGATGATCCGTTGATGATCCGTAATATCGCAAGCGACACCAAGTAAAAAATATCAACTTTTTTTACTTGCATTTTCACACATTTATATATTTCACAGATCAATTTAGACTGATGAGAAACCTATCAATTGATATCAAATTCGTCTAAATCGCGTTTTTAAAAAATTACTAATGTTATAACTTATTTGCCTATATGGAAAACGCTCATTGAGGAAGACATTGAGCGGACATACAGACACACAAAGATGTACTTTATAAGATGCATACACATATTATATATTGTTGTATAGCTTTCCTTATATGTTTCAGATCTATAATATTAAAATTGAAATATGTGGTACCGTGGCAAACTGCAATGGTAGAGGCACGTATAAGTCGCAACCGATATCGAGTCAAAAATACAAACTATTTTATTTTCATTTTCACACATTTCTGTTGGCACATATCGATTTAGACTGACGAGAAACCTAACAATTGATATCAAATTTTGCTAAATCGGTGTTTATTACTATTGTAATGACTTATTCACCTGTTTGTTAAACGATCGTATAGAAGACATTAGGAGAAAAGACAGACAAATGAAGACGTACTTAATAAGATACACACACATATTATTTACTGTTGTACAGCTTTAATTATATTCTTCAAATTTATAGTATTAGCATCGAAATATGTGGTACAATCGCAAAACGGCAATGGTAGTTTCACGTACCAAGGATATGAAGATCGGTAATGTCGCACCCGATATTCAGTAAAAAGAACAATCTTTTTTATTTTGCATTTTCACACATGTCTATTGGCAGAGATCGACTTAGAATCATGAGAAACGTATCAATTGATATCAAACTTGTCAACATCGTTGGTTGTTTGCGATTGGTATGACTTATTCGCCTATATGGAAAATATTCGGTTAGGAAGGCACTAAACGCAAGGACGTACAAATGAAGACGTACTTCATAAGACGCATACACATTATTTACCGTTGAACAGCTTTTATTATATGTATCAGGTTTATAGAATTAGCATCGAAAAAATGTGATACGATCGCAAAACGGGAATGGCAGATGGACGTAGCAAGGATACGATGACCGGTAACGTTGCAAGCGATACTGAGTGAAAAATACCAACTTTTCTATTTTGCATTTTCACCCATTTATATTGGCACAGATCTATTTAGACTGATAAAAATTTATCAACTGATATCAAACGTGTCAAAATCGTTCTTTGCGATTGGTATGACTTATTCGCCCATATGGAAAACTTTCGTATAGGTCAGATGTAGGCACACGGAAAGACAGATAAAGACGTGCTTAATAAGATACATACACATATTTTATAGTTATGTACAGCTTTAATTCTATGCTTCAGATCTATAGTATTAGCATGGACGTATGTGCTACCATCGCAGAACGGGAACGGTATATGAACGTAGCAAGGATATGAAGATCAGTAAAGTCGAACCCAATATTCAGTAAAAAGTACACTTTTTTGTATTCTGCATGTTCACACAAGTCTGTTGGCACAGATCGAGTTAGACAGATGAGAAACCTATATATTAATATGAAATTTGTCAAAATCGGTGTTTATTTACTATTGGTATGACTTATTCGTGTATATCGAAACCGTTCGTAGAGGAAGGCATTGGGCGCACGAACATACATTATGAAGACGTACTTAATAAGAAGATACATAAACATATTATTTACTGTTGTACAGCTTTAATTATATGCTTCAAATCTATAGTATTAGCATCCAAGTAGGTGCTACCATCCCTAAACGGGAAGGATGGAAGCATCAAGGATACGAAGATCGGTAAAATCGCAAGCGACAATGAGTCGCAAATAGCAACTTTTTTATTATTCATTTTCACACATTTTTTTTAATTATTTTTTTTTTTTTTTTTTTTTTTTTTTTTTTGCACAGATCGATTTAAACTGATGAGAAACCTATAAATTGATATCATATATGTCGAAATCGGTGGTTGTTTACGATTGGTACAACTTATTTACCTATATGGAACATGTTCGTGTAGGAAGGCATTTTGGCGCACGGAAAGACAAATGAAGACGTATTTAATAAGATATATAAACATGTTATGCTGTTGTTTAGTTTTAATTTTATGCTTCAAATCAGTAGTAAACTCCCCCTCCCCTTAGTATGCAACTGCAAGCACACTTTGTCAAATGCTAAAAGGCACTAACTTTCTTGAAAATTATAATAATCAAAAAAAATTCCGGATTCGTATATTATAACGTTATAATGCGCTTTCATTTTCCGTCAGGTGGGTCTCCAGGTCGAGTTGTTATGAACAACAGGAAACAGTATCGTACATTCTTTGCTAAGCGATCGCTCAGGTGGTGCAGTGTCTGTACAGAGCGTCCGCCTTGGATGTGAGAGGTCGCGGATTCAAACCCCTGGCTAATCACACTAAAGACATAAAAATGGTACTAGCAGCTGCCTCTTTTGGCGCCCATCATTAAGATATTGGTGTGAGGATAATGTGATTGGGTGGGACAAAATGCTGTATGTTTGTGGCATGATGCCACATTGCTAGACATCATTATAAACTGTCACAATGCAGACATGGTAGCGATATGATTGCATTTTTTTTTAAAGCTACGTTAAAAATTACACACACACACACACACACACACACACTTTGCTTGGTTATTTGCTATTTGAAGAGATGGAATATTGTTCATATTTCAACCGCTTTTTATTAATGATCATCGATGTGACCAACATATACGATAATAATACTCCCGATGATGATGATGATGGTTGTTGTTCTGATTTCTGTATTACTACTGCTCCATGGGTATATATCGAACTTGAAAACAGAAGCACTACCAGCAATAAAGCAGCTTTGAAAACAAATCGCACTTAATCGATATCAATATATATTGACATCAAAATGAACGTCAAATGCTCTGTGCAACTGTATCGAAATGAACTATTACATGCTGGGTTTTTTTTCTTTTCTTTTTGGGACAGTTTTAGACCGAAAAAAGTAGTACTTCAAGGCTCTGTCTATGGTATAAATATGTTCATGTACACTTTTCCATTGTAACTTTAAGTGTATAGACTGCAAATACGATGAAGCACAACTCGAGGACGTCGAGTGTTAGCATTGGAACAATGTTACTACTTCGGTCGAGAAGGATAACGACCTATATATGTATTCCTGCCCACTACCATGTAGGATGTATCAAACTGTATATTACTCAAGCGCTCTTTGTCGAGCGTGCTGGTGTGTGTGTACAAAAACAAATGGAATATAATAACTTTAACTGAAATATATACAATTAAATTCTATATAAAAGTGATGCGGCACCTGGGAGTAAAGCAAAAATGGAAGAAACAAATTTCCGGATCGCTACTATCAACAGCAATGGGATAGACAAAGCGAAAGCAGACAAAGTAGCCAAAGAAACAAACTTTGGTGTAATAATGATACAAGAAACACACTATAGAATTAAGCCAGAGTTCGAAATTTTAGTAGAAGACAAACTTAACGCAATAAAGATATGCAACAATTTTGCAAATAATGATATTAGAGTTGGTTGCAACAATAATATTTTTAAAAAGCTGGGAAAGGTTTGAGGAGGGGGGAATTTTTTAAGGGACGGTTGCTACGTGTTAAAATGTTTCATTGGCATATTATAAATGTGTACATGCCAGCTAATAGAAATAAGAAACTAATTTTAAAGAAAACTTATACACCTACCTACAACAATATTCGATGGAAAATCTAATCATAGGGGGAGATTTCAACTGGGTAACTATAAATTAAACCAGTCTAGCAGGATTGATAAATTTTACGGAAATTTTTATGATCCATTAATATATATTAATACTGCAATAACCAACCAAAAGCTATCAGACCATTTCATGCTCACTATTGACCTAAAAATGAAAAAAATAGAAAAATGTGGGTCAGGACTATTGAAACTAAATAATAAGATTTTAAATGACAAAGAATATGTCGAAATAATAATTAAAAAAAGAAATTGAAACCGTCAAAAATGAAGAAAATATTAATATAATAATTGATTGGGATGTTTTAAAAAACAAAATAAAAGGAATAAATATTCAGTACTCAAATAGAGGGCGGAAAAACCCCAGAAAAAAAAGACAAACACGAACTCAAATTAGAACTAAGCAAAACAACAAACGACGATGGAGAAAGAAAAAAAAAAACGATTGACAGACAAAATTAAAATCGTTGAAGAAGACGAAAATCAGGGGAGAATAATAAGGGCGGGAAAATTTACAAAGATCTACAACGAGGCAAAAAACGTATATAAGCGAGAAGAATTTAGAAAAGGGGGTGATACAATTTTAAACAATATCAAAATAAACAATGTAACCCATACTGTAAAAGAAGATATCCTAAATAATATTTCCAAATATTATAAAGAACTATACACCACACACCACACAGAACATATACTTCAGCACAATCGACAGCTACTTAAAAAATGTCGACTGTGAGATGACATCAGCAGTACATAGAGACCAATGTGATGATGTCATCTCAGATGAAGAAATCACAAAAAGTATATCAACACTCACAAAAGTCACCAGGGAAAGATGGACTCATCGTGGAATTCTACCAAAAGTTCCACGGTGAACTGACGCCGATCTTAAACGCTTTGTATAATAATATAGTTTTAAGTAAAAATAAAATGACTAAATCTATGAGGGAGGGAGTTATCACAATTATATACAAAGGGAAAGGGAATAGAGACGAGATTAAAAACTGGAGGCCTATATCACTTTTAAACACGGACTATAAGATTTTAAGTAGGATTTTAACAAATACAGTAAAGGGTAGGATAAACAAGATAATTAATGTAAATCAAACTTGTGGGGGAGGGATATACAAAACAATATTTTAAACATTAAAACTATAATTAACTACATAAATGAAACTGGTATGATGAGTGCTATGGTACTCTTCGACCAGGAGAAAGCTTTCGACTGATTTGAACAAAACTGTATAAAGAATGTTTTTAAAAAATTTGGTTTCGGACCCAATTTCCAAAATGGACCAAAATCCTACACACTGGGATAATTAAACGGGAAATGCACGAAAGAATTTGAAATACAACGATCAGTGATACAAGGATGTCCACTATCAATGCTAGAATACGTAATGGCAATATAAATCCTACGTCACACGATAAGAAACAACCCAGATGTGCAAGCAGGGGCGTATTAACCATTAAGCAGACTAAGCACGTGCATAGGACACCAGGGCCAAAGGGGGCACCACAAAGTTGAGAAAAGGGTGAAAAGAAAGAAAGAAAAAAGAATGAAGATTTGTAAAAAAAACTGATACAACTAGTGCAAATTGATCATGATGTTCTGTTTCTTGATCATGGTACACCCTAGGGTTATCTTCTCAGGTGTACGTGGAAAAGAGGGGCGCGCCAAGATTTGTCAGTGCTTAGGGCACCAGTGAGCCTTAATCCGCCCCTGATTATACAAGGCATACAAATACCAAACCTAAAAAAGAATTAAAAAATGCTCTAACATGCATATGATTGCAACATCTTTATAAGAGAGGGGAAATGCTATAAGCGTCGGGTTCCAAAATAAACCACAACAAGCACGAAATCTTAAAAATAGTTAACTGGAGGGGCAACCACCCTGGATTATCGCCCCCCCCCCCCACACACACACACACTTACTGAGAGACACTGTAAAGGCTCTAGGGGTTTACTTTGGTAATAAAAAAAAGAAGCTGTAGAAAATTATGAACATATTATCAATAAAATAAGAGAAAATGTGAAAATCTGGCCATGGCGCCATTACCTATCATGGAGCGGGCCCAAGTGGCCAAGACTTATTTATACTCAAATATTAACTACATAATTAAATCCATAGATATGGATAATACAATTTTAAACAAAACAGACAACGAAATAATAGATTATATATGGAATCATACAATGCATCATGTAAAAAAAGAGACATTATATAGGGCCAAAAGTAGAGGGGGCTTGGGGTTGCCGAGCCCTCTACTACTATAATTAACTAACATAATCAATAGATTAAAAAAAAAAATGCACTCAGACCAGGCTACAGCGTGAGAAGCACCGTACATCTACTGGTTCGGCTTCACCTTGAGAAACCGACCAGAGATATACAAAAATAACAAATTAATATAAAAAAATCGAAGTGCCACGCAAACATATGAGAACTAATTTTAAAATATAGAGACAAAACAGATTTATGCAAAATTTAATAAGTAAAAGTCACGCTTGGATTAGGGAGGAGGTAACCAAAAATATAAAATGTAGAGTAGAGCAGGACAACTGAGGGGGTAAATTGGACAAAAAATTGGAAAAATTGGGGAAAATAAGATCTGTCAAAACACAAAGTATAATTTTTAAATACCTGCACAACACCTGGCTAACAGGCGAAGAAACAATCAAACATCGTATGCTGAGGATAATGCCGAAATGCCCTTTATGTAAAACAGCGAACTTCACCAAACTACATACGATTGTCCAATGTGATAAAACTAAACATAATAGGATAAAGTTAATAATGAAAATTTGCAAAAAATATAAGTATAACAAAAATAACATTTTATTCATAGAATTTAGACTACGAAAACAAAATCGTTCTAAAATGTATAGACTATATAGTAACTACGATGATATCCTGTGGACAGGTGATAAAGATTTTTAAATAAGATACGTGGTAAAAATAAGAATATTAACCACAACAAGAACTCAGTACGTCTTACGACGAATAGATACTTACCGTCAGGTTGATATAACGCAATTGATGTTGGAATTGGGGGAGAGAGGGGGAGGGAGGAATAGGTATTACAGACCGAAGGGTCGCGTAGCGCAATTGCGAGCTGATGCCATACCCATACCCCCTCCTCGCACCCCACAACAGCCATATTTCAAAGAAAATTTCAAATTCTATTTGAAATATTTCAAAGAAACCCATATAACGTTTTTTTTTTAAAAGAGAAAAGGGAAGAAAGGAAGAAAGAAAAAAATAAAAGAATTTTGTAATTTAATTTTTTTTCTTCTTTCTCTGAAAGAAAATTCTAAAGACATATATAGGAAGGGATACAGGGAAAATATAAGGGGGAAGTAAATGGCGATGACATCATGGGGCTAAGTCACAGGGCTCAGTGAAGTGCATAGGCCCATCATGAGTCTTTGAAAACACCCAATGTAGAACATAAACAGACAAAATAAAGACACAAATACATACTGTATAACACTTAGTTTAAAACCCTACTAACTTCTCCCGCACTGCATGGTTGACCACTATAGAATAATGTGGTCTCATAAATACGTTTGGATCTTTCAATAAAGCATAATCAGATAAACTAAATAAAGGAGGCCTAACGCGACCCAGGAAAAACACATAGAGAATAAAGAAGCGTGAACCTTGGATCGAGCGTAACCTACCTATCAACATCTTTAAAGACTATTATGAGGAACGACACATATTATCACTCGAATAATAAAATAGGAAATTATTTTTTTTAAACAAAATCTAAATAGTACACCATTCCATCGTCAAAATTAGAAAACCATAAAACAAATTAAAAGATACAATATAACATCATAAAGGAAGAAATACAACTGGGAAAGATATTTGATCTATACTTGCTGTCTCAAACATAAAGAAAATATAGCATACACACAATATAACACCATTACATATAGCAAACACTGAGACCTAGGCGACATATAGCAAAGGTTACAAAACATTTCAAGGGAATGAACTTCGAGCAAGGTGAGGGAAACCAGACTCGGACGAACAACCCTTTAGATAACACTATGGAAACATAAATACCCCATCAAAAATTCTAAAAACTAAATTTTTTATATAAAATTTTGTTTTAATAAAACGTAGAACACATCTGAGGGGGAAATACACAAATATAAAATACTTTTTATTTTTTTTGGGAAATGGGGGCATCTGTCCGTTGCCCCCCCCCACTCCCAAAAAAGTGTGTGTGTGTGTGTGTGTGTGTGTGTGTTATTATACCCATTACATTACTTGCAAAATATATATGGTGCTGACATTTTCGGCAAGAGGGAGACCTACCGATATTCTGCATATAATTATTTTAATGTTTTTCAGAGCGAGAGTATTGGGGCCTGATCTGTTCAATATATTTCTCAACTGATACAGCAGGTATAATCAGAGGCGTAGCTGGGGGGGTGGGGGGTGGGAAGGGGAGTACATATGTCCCCGGGCGCCAAGGTACAGGGGCGCCAAAATGAGGCTTACAACGTTACATTATAATAAGTAAACAAGGGTAATATTCAAAAATATGATTAAACGGGGAGGGGGCTGGGGCGCCAATTTTATAGTTCGTCCCCGGGCGCAAAATATCATAGCTACGCCTCTGGGTATAATAGAGACCCCCCCCCCCCCCCGAGTTTGCCACAGAGCGCTCGTGTAATATACGGTTTAATACAAAATACATGATTGTGGGCAGGAATATACAAAATTTGGTCGATATACATGATCGTTGGTATCTATTCAAACGAGGGCCATGAAATACATTAGCAAATTCCTACAGTATTTTAAGGCAGGCGATTACGAATTATTTAAACCACGTTTTTCATCTGTCACAGGTTTTATAATCATTTTGAAGTGGCTGCTTTATCTCGAGGAAAACGAGCGGTAAGTGTTATACAAAACAAAATCTTAATAGCAATTTGATCACTTTTGCGTCATTTGACAGTAAGAATAGTAATAAATAGAGGATAATTTCTTTTCCTACGTTAGGCCTAATACCTGGTATGTTTTTTAGTGTGGTACACACACAAAAAACAACCCCAAAACAACACTAACAACATTTTAAAAAACCCACAAAAACGAGTGCCGTGCCGAAGCCACGGGCTAAAATGCTTTATTATCATTTTTTTTTATTTATAGCATCAATCACAAATTGAAATATATACAGTATTAGCGTTGGAAAAGAAAGTTTTCTTTTTGTTATATTTTTTTTTCTCACCCTAGCGAAACACTTTCTGCAAATGACCTTAATAAAGAAAAATAATAAATTAACCTAAACCACTTTGAATGTCGACCGTATCTTTTATTTACACGGCATCATGCGCGGAAGAAAATACCAACTGAACCGGGATTTCAGACAGCAGATGAATTGAAGTTGATTCATTGAACATCATTAGCAATTGTACAATCAAACAGATGCAACAATGAAAAGTGGAACTATGAAAAATCGAGAATGTTAGATTTGCGATGGATTTATTCCGAATCATTGTCTGCTAATAGAGAATTCATGTCAGTTGCTGTGTCGGCGATGCCCACACAGCGCGTCGTCCAAATGTGAAGTTGCGTTTTGCTGACAGACATAACACTGTGCCATAATTTATCTGATGGCATGTAAAGAAGCTGCTTAAATTATAGTATTTAAAAGTTTCTTCATTTTGTAAGAGCTCAAGAAATTAATTCTGGTTTGAAAGACAAGATGACGGTAAAACTCAGAAGACGTAGCTGTACAGTACCGTTGGTGTTGGAGACATCATAATAAAGGTAACTGCGTTAACTTCGCTTTTTGTTTGGTAATTTGTTGGATATTATCTTTTGCTGATCTTCTTTGAGCTTGGAGTAAATTTTACATTCTGAACATTTTTATTTGCACTTATCTGCTTAATATGTATTGCTGGGATATCATATAGAATATGAAGTCAGTATAATGGTACTATATTACATATTTGAATGATAAAAGACTGGTAAATGATATAATGATAAACTACAAAATAAATAATTTGCCCAATATCCCAAATATGTTAATTAAAACAAACATTGAATGTAAATTCAGATATAATGAGCAGTTGTAAGAAGTAAGAAATAACATTTTATCCATTGAACCTGTTATGTGTTATCATCATCAGTTTTAAAATAAACACATGGAGACAAGTTTGCTTAAATTCTAAAATTAACACACACACACACACACACACACACACACACACATATGGTATTTTAATCTAATACAGAAATGGTGACATTGATATATGCAGACCAATAGTTTTTTTCTTCTACAGATATAAATTAAAAAGCCTAATTCTGAGAGTTTCACCTACAACATTCATGATGGGAAAGGGCCACTAATTAAGAGCTGACATATGTGGAAGAAAAATACCATCCATGTTGAAAAGGGCTAGAGGTAATGTGAGAAAACATAATTTATCAATCTTATTTAACATTATTGTTGATATTTTATTTCAACTGGTCAAAAGGCTAAGTGGGTTTATGTAATGGTCCAGAGTGTGTTATTTATTTCACATCCCCTTCTGTCTTTCAACAGTAAGAAATTAGCTACTTTGGAGTCCATAGTTCTGATCAATTTGTTTATATAAAACTTGGTTTTGGGCTTAAATCAACATCTTGGATAAATCTAATAATGAGCAAAATCCAAGTATATACATGTGATCATGTATAAGATTAGTTGAGTTTTTTAACCAGCCTAAAAGCCATACTTCCACAATATAGGCTAAAATCATTAAGTTGTCCTTGAAGTTTGATGAGTGTTAACCATTAATAATAATAAGGTGATCTTTCATCTGAGTATGTTACCACCGCATGCAATATTTATACATGTAGTGCAGTTTTTACTAAACGTAGAATACATGCTTATATAAATGAGATCTAGATTGAAGAAGTGAAGATGCATACAAATACATGAGGTTATAACCACTACTGCTGATTCAAGTTTGATCATGCTTGGCCATTGGGCTTATAGAGTCAAGTTTCACAATGATGCTTATTATGAGTGTGATAAAGGTATGGTAGTGAAGTGACCTTGCATCTGATTGGCAGAGTTTCTTATGATTTGCACAACAGTGTTTATGATCCAATTTAGATCTGACTTGTTTAATTATTTGCTTGTATGTCTGAGGCTATAAGCAAAATCTATGCATATAATGTGGTGGTTCTACATCTCACTAGCCATTCTTGCTACTGCTCTTAAAACTATTTCTCATTAATTTCATCAGACTTGGTGAATAGATTTATCTCATCAAGATATAGCAAAAGAGCAATTTTGTAAAAAAAATATTCATTCATATTAAACTCAAATTCTGCATCTGATTGGTTGACCTTGCAAATACTATAAGGGCTCTATTTCTGACAAAAAGATTATTTTGATCTAATGTAGCAGAAATGCTTATATGATCAAAACATTGAACATATTTGATGACAAATAAGAAATAGTTTTTCATGCAAATTTGATAAACATTGATAAATCGGTTCATATCATTAAAAGCTTGGAAGAGTTTGATTACATGCGAGACCATCACATATTAATCATTCTTTATTTAGAGAATTATTTTTGTCAGGATTTAGTAAAATATGTAAAATCAATATGGACTGGTTTTGTTATGTACAGCAACACTAGTTGTTTACTGAGTACTGAGGGAATTGGAGTAAGGCAAGGGTACATTGCAGTAGGTAACCTGGTTGACTTGATAACAGGATTTTAACACAAACATTTTTATCAGGAGTCTAGCATACTAACCATTGATTCACTGCAGATCCTGCCCCCATTAGTTACCTTTTAATACATAAAGCATTTGGGTTTTTTATGTCACAAATCCCATAGGGATTAAAATTAACATCATAGGTCTCACTGGATAGTTTCGTATTTTGACATCCCTCTAATTTTTAAGGTAGAAGGCATGAACCTAATTATCACAAGCCTAGCATTTATAAATTTACACATAAGCTAAATTTATAATGTGGTTCAGATTTACTTTGAGTTAGGCATGGAAATAGGTTGGCTTGTTGGTGACTGCCTGTCACAGTTAGATGAGCATTGGAGATCATATGCGTAACTTAGTCTGCAAATGAGCTGCCGACTTTTATTTGTGTCTGCTACAGAGGTAAATATAAAAAAATCTTGATGGTAGAGGGGTGATGAAAAGTATGCTAATTTGTTATAGTACTAGTGAACTTTATTCATGCATAAGGCACATACTGATTCTTTTAGTTGCCTTGTCACAGAAAAATATTGAAAATAGCTATTTCTAGTAAAAAATGAATGTAAAATGTACCTGCATTCTTTGACCCTACCAGAACCAAACTAAAAGCTCAAATTTGTGCAGCTGCTTTTGCTCATCACAAACATAATTGGGAGTATAACTGCTAACCCTACCCTCTAGCACACATTTCATTCATTCATTGGATTAAAGTCACGTGCACCTTTCGGTATGTGCGACTGTTTAGTTTGTACACGTTTGTGTACTTTTTGAATTTAGCGATTAACTTATACAATGCCCCCAAGCAAGCAAGCCGAAGCCCAGGTGCCCCAAAAGGTCCCGCCCAGGCTCTCGTCGCTGCAACCTTCTCCATCGTTGTACTCCGTTGGTGGTCTGTTTCTGCATCCTGCATCTCCTTCCTCTCTCATTTCAGGCAGTAACCGAAGCACACCAGCAGCAGTATTATTAAATTTTCGTTGCAATCAATGCCCAGTTCCCTATATTTATTGGGCTATTCCTGTACTATCTTGCCAAACATGTGATTGTCACATACGCTTCAGATATTCCTGAGTTGTGAATTTTCCTATCTTTTGTAAGGTCTATTAAATTTTGTGTACTTTGCGTACTTGAATTTTCCGAAAATTTTTTCACATCTAGTAGGCTTTTAGTAGCCCTTTATTTTGTTTTGGAGATCTCAATTTGGTTAAGTATTTCGTACGTGTGGCTTTAAACCAATCAGTGTGTTTCAGGGCCAGTAAGTTGTTGGTCAAAAGAGGGCTTTCGTGGGTCAGAATGAAAGCCCTATGTAGTAAAATTTGTTTGTAAAAAAGAAAAAAAAAAAGAAAAGAAAAGAAAAAAAAGGTGGGTAGGGAGTGTGTATGCTATATTTGTGTGATGGCTATAGACATTTTTGTTCGTTTTTCTGCTTTTCCCACATATCCCGACAACAGACATTCACGCTCACTTTCTCATTCACACTTATAAGTAGATGTGGGGGGGGGGTGGTCTTTTTTCTTTTGTTTGATTTCGGGAAGGCAATTCTTTTCATACTGGGGGGTGGGGGTGGTTTGATTATTTGAGGCATACTCTTTTCATTGTTTCTGCCTTCATTCCCCAAGGTCTGCAAGTGTCCTGTTCTTTCTTCTTTTACTGCCTTAGGACGTTTAACTTCATTCTGTGCCTTTTCCTGCTCTTCTTTATTTCAGCTCTTTCTGCCTTATCCCGTGTCCGTTTCTGTTTTGGTCTTCTAGTCCTTTTGATACTGCCATGTTCGCCGTGAGATGTTTTCTTCGAGGGAGGTGGTTTGATTGCCATTGTTTCCCTTCGCTTTGACCACTTGGCTATTTACCTGTTATTTTTGTTTAGCTTAGCTATTTGTGATTTATTTTAATGTATATTTTTTTTATTTTTATTTTTTTATATTTTTTTTTTTTTTTTTTGAACCTACGGGGCCTAGCATGCCATTATAATTCCAAAACAGTGATTTTGTAATATTCGTCCTTATCTGGTTTTTATTGTTCGGGTTATGAGCGGCGGTGTCAGTCTGTGAACCCACTAGCCCGAGCCGGCCGTCACAATTCCCAAACAGAGATTTGTAATATTTTGATTGTTTTTTTTCTTTTTTGGTTCGACCTTTTAGGTTTATTGGTTTTAATTTCTTTACATGGTCTCTCTTTATACCCAACCCTTCATTCGGTTTAGATTTGTCCCCTTTTGCCTATTTTGTTAATGAATGTCATGATGTTATTATAGGTCATTCCTATGTTATTGTTTTTTGCCACAAGTAACTCCGGGTATGTCCACCGTTCTCCTATTTGTTCCTGTTGAGATTTTAGTTCGGCCCTTTCCTGGTTGTATTTGGGGCATATATTTATTAAGTGTGCAATTGTTTCTGGAGTTGGGCAGTAGGGGCAGTTTTCGGTTGGTCCCCTTTTTATGTGTTTCCCTGCGCATCCTGCCAATAGTGTTTTACCTGTTCTTATTCTATTTATTATTGTTATATCGTATGGATTTTTGAAGGTCGGACTTTCGACTTTTCTACTTACTTTTTTCATCATCGTGTGTATTAGACTGTTTGCATCCGATTTTTCCCATAGCTCTTGCCACATGTCATTGATCTTGTCCCATGTTATTGATTTCAGTGACGCTGTATGCTATATTTTGGGCTTTTGGTTCGTTTGTGGCGTTTTTTGCTTCTGCATCTGCTTTGTCATTGCCTGGGATTATGGATGTGAGAGGGTATCCATACGAATTCAACGTGTTTGTTGTTTTTTTCAATCTCTTTAAGTAGCGATCTTGCATGATTAATCATATTAGGTCTGCTCTTGGATTGGTCCGTTGCTAACGATTGTAGTACACTGTAAGAGTCGCTTAGAATGACTGCCTTAGTTGTGGGGTATGTTTTGACGTATGTTAATGCCATTAGTATTGCCATGAATTCTACCGTGTATATAGCGCATTGGTCTGGGAGTCTTTTTCCAACGGCGACATCTAATTTTGGGATCACTATCCCTGCTGCAGTTTTATTTGGATTTTTGGTTTTTGATCCATCTGCGAAGATTTGCGTGTATGTCTCGTATTTGTTGTCAGTGTACGTTAGTATTGATGCTCTTAGTCCTATCGGGTCATTTTGTTTTTGTCCTAGTTTACGTAAGCTAAGATCTATTTGTGGTGTGGGACAGGTCCACGGGGGGTCTGGGTAGTACCTTATTTTTTCTGGGTTGATATTTGCGATTTGAAATTTCCTTTTTAATTCTATAATTATTTTCCCACTAGGTATTTTTTTATTTTTTCCTTTTGTATTGAATGGTTTGTCGCATGCTAAGAGGGCTTGTAGCGTGAGGTGGTTGGGTTGGTGTATTGATATTCGAGTCGAGTATCGCAGCATCAATTCCTTCCGCCTTAGGTCTAGCGGGGGTTCTCCTACTATTATTAAGATATCTTGTGTGGGGGTACCATTTAGGACGCCGGTGCATACCCTTAGCGCTTTTGATTGGACTGTGTCTAGTTTCTTTAGTAACGTGGCGTTCGCCGCTCCATATACCTGGCAACCGTAGTCCAATTTTGCTCTTATAAGTGCTCTATATAGGGTAACGAGTGTTTTTTGATCAACCCCCCAATTCACCCCTCTGAGGTTTCTGTGGAGGTTGATGTCTCGTTTGCACTTCGTTACGAGTTCTTGGATATGAGCTGCCCACGTGAGTTCGTGGTCGAATACCATACCTAGGAGTGTCGCTTGTTTTTCGAATTTGATGGGTACCCCCTTTAGGGTTAAGTTTGGAGTGGGTGGGGGGTGGCCACCTCCCGGATTGAAAACTATGCCTACTGTTTTTAGAGGTGACAATTTAAATCCCCATTTATCTGTCCAATTTCCTATATCGTTTAGTCCTTTTTGTAAGTGCTTGGTCGTTTCTCTGCTGGCCGGGTTGCCAGTTTTCCATACGGCGCTGTCATCGGCGAATTGGGATAAGTCAAGGTGGTTGGGTTTTACCGCTGTTTCCAGGTCGTTTATCATTATATTAAATAAAGTTGGGCTGATTACGCTTCATTGTGGCATGCCATTTTCCAGTTTGTATCGTTCGGAGTAGTCTTGTCCTAGTCTGACTTGTATCTTTCTATCGGTTAGGAAGTTAGCAATAAATTTGTACATATTGCCAGTTATTCCGTATGGTTTAAGTTTACTTATCAGTCCCTTAGTCCACATTAGATCATATGCTTTTTCCATGTCTAAGAAGATGGCTGTAACATATCTGGATTTTTAAAATTTTTCTCTAGATGCTAATTTGACAGCGGTTTCTAGTCTCATGAGTTGGTCTATTGTGCTTCGGTAGTTGCGAAACCCGCTCTGTGTATTAGCTAGTAGTCCTTTGCTTTCTAAATGGTATTTCAGCCTGTTGTTTACCATAGTTTCCATTATTTTACATATATTGTCTGTTAGTGATATGGGCCTGTATGATTTTATATCGCTTGAGGGTTTTCCAGGCTTAAGAATCGGGACCACTACTGCCTTTTTCCATCTTATAGGTATGGTACCGGTTTCCCATATTTTATTAATGAGGTTAAGTGCAATTGTGACAAGTTTTTTGGGTAGGTTCTTGTACATTTCATACCCCAAAGTATCCTCCCCGGGGGATGTGGTCTTTTTGCCGGCGAGGGCCTTTCTCCATTCGGCTTCTGTAAACGGAAGGTTTAGTGGGCCGTCATTATTTCCTGCTTCCTTTATGTTGTCAGAGTTGCTTTCCTCAAATTGCCTTTTATGATTTTTAAACTTATCCTCTAAGTTGGTATTGCTACACATGTTGGCGAAATAGTTTGCGAATAATTCTGCCTTATGTTTGTTGTTTTGTCCAGGTATGTTGGGGGTTATTGATTTAGTTTTGCCTCTCATTTTTTTAATTCTTTGCCACACCTCCTTCGATTTTGTGTTAATATCTAGTTTTGAGCAGAATTCTCTCCATGAGTTTTGTTTAGCTATCATAATAGTTTGTTTGGCAGTTTTTTCCTTTTCCTTGTAGTAGTTAAAGTCCCTATTATTTTTAGTTCTTTTGAATTTGTTTAGAGCTCTTTTTTTCTCTTTAATTGCTATTTTACATTCATTATTCCACCAGGGCACCGTGGGTTTGGGTGCTACTCCTTTAGTTTTAGGAATTGTTTCTTGGGCCATTGTGTTAATGGTTTCTATTAATTTGTCATTAAAGGTGTCAATGTCCCGGTGATATATGGTTTCTGGGTCGATTGAGTCACCTATCTGTTTGAACCTAATCCAGTTGGCCTGTTCGTATTTCCATCTTGGTGTGAAGGACGCTTTATTTTGAGGTATTCTAATTTGTATTTCTATATTTATAAGGTAATGGTCACTTCCCATAGGGTCGCTTTCATCAACTTGCCAATCAGAAATGCCTGCTAATCTTGGTGTGCATAGAGATAGGTCTATTGCTGATGTGTGGCCTGTTCTGTCATCTATCCGGGTGTGCATTCCGTTGTTTAGAAAAACTAAGTTGCATTTTTGTGCCCATTTTTCTACAATTTTTCCTTTAATGTCCGTCTTTTGACTCCCCCATAGTTCATTGTGCGCATTGAAGTCCCCGCATATTACCACCCATTCTCCACAGTCTTTAATCATTTTGATTGTTTCGTCTGCACTTAAATTGCGCTGCTCATTTGTTTCATAGAGGTTAACGATTAGTACCTGCTTAGTTTGAGCGGTTATTTTGACTATCTGTATTTCGAAGTCATTGGGCGGTCTACTATCTGTTAATTTATGCATTTCTGATGTAATTCCATCTCTAACAAAGGTTGCTAACCCCCCTCCTCTTGCTGTGGGGGATCGATGCTTTAGGTATTTGGTGTTGTAGCCTATGATGTTTGGGATACGTGAGGTATCATTTAGATGGGTGTCCTGTATGCATATAACATCTGGTTTTCTTTCCTGTTCAAGTATTTTGTTATTTAGTTGGTCAGCGTGGGCCCTAAGGCCGCGTGCATTCCATTGCCATATTTTGATTTCTGCTCTGGAATCCATCTCTAGTGCAAAAAGTCTTAATAGTTTGTTTAATTTACTGTTGTTTTCGTTTTATGCGTGTTTCCTACCAGTGAGGGTGCTACCTATTTATTTTGTTTTTGGTATCCTGATTTTTGTTTTGGCCTGCTTATAGTTTACCCCATGGGAGATCATATATTCGACTATTAGGGCTTCTCTAAGAGCCCTGGGGCATTCTGCATGGTTTGGTTTGTGGTTACCACTACAGTTAGCGCAGTGCTGATTGGTGGCGCTACATGTTTTCCGGTCTGGGTGGTGAAGACCACATTGATTGCACCGGAATAGGTTTCCGCAACTCTTAGAGTAATGCCCCCAATTTTTGCAGTTGCCACAGAACCGTGGTTTGTTTTTGAAAGCAAAAATTTTTTTAGCCTCGAGTTTTTCGGCTATTTTGATAGTTTCTGGGGTGGCGCCCTTAAAAAAGAGTACCACTGCAGTGCTATCCTTTCCCCTTCTTGTTTTTAGGCGGATTGCTTTCTCTACTTCCTGTCCTTTACTCCTTATGTAGTCTACTATTTCATTGGTTTTATTTTGAGTTGATACGTATATGACTCCTTTGTTGTGTGTTTTTGGGGGGTTTGGGTCTATGTGTTGTTTTGTTCTGTTGTGTCTAGTGACCTGAACATTTATTTGGCCTATTCTTTCAATTTCCATATATTTGGCAATCTGTTGTTCAGTGGTGCATTTGATTATCAGCAAGTCGTCTCTAGTGCTTTTAAGCGTGAATTCTCCTTGGTGATGTTTGTTCAATTGCCATGCTATGGTTTTAAAGGCTAACTTCGTTATTTTGGAATTTACTCCCTTGACGAAGAGAGTCAGTTCAGCGGGGTGTTTCTTGTTTTGGATATTTTGCAGACTGGTCTTTTTTCCCCTGGTGTTTGTCTCTTTAGCTGACTTTGTTTCGTTGTCCATAACCGGCTTGCTGGGTCTTGTATTCTGACAGTTAGTGTGTTCCTTATTCTTTCTAACTGGTATTTGGGATTTGGTTTTCCTATTATTCTTACCTTTTGTTGAGTCGTGTGTGACTGCTTTATTTGTGGTAGGGTGAGGGCGTTCTGTTTCATCTAGTAGGTTCTCAGTTTGAGTCCCCTGGCTGCTAGTGTTTTTAACCAGCGTGGTCTGGGTTGTTTTTGTGCTTGTTGAGTATTGTTCCTCAGTTTGGGTACTCATGTCGGATGTAGTTTTGCGGTTACTCGGTAGATTGTCCACATTCTCGTTTATGCTTGGTGACAGGTAGAGTCTACTCATCGAGTCAGTTGGGGTCGAGTTGAAAATTGGCGTTAAGAACTGTATCTGTCGTTTTTCTCTTAGTGGGGATGAGACTGCTTCGGAGTAAGTTTGCCTTAGTTTATCTGCCTTTAGGTTGACCAGGCAGCTGAGATAACTATTTGATGATGTGACATTAATTTTGTTGTTATCCATCTTGAGTTTCTTTATTTGATGTAAGGTATATATGACGGGATATTTCTTTAGTTTTAATCCTGGGTTTGTTTTGATTTCTTGCAATTTATTTGAGTTTAATTCTAGCTTAAAGCTATCTGTCTTAACTATACTTTATTCTACTTAGTACTATGAAAAAGCAACAGCTGTAAGGGGATATGCAAATAGCTTTTATTCTGATTTGTGTAATTAATTATTATATTACTATTATCCAATTTAAACTTATTGAAAATTATTTTCTAGCCAAATGGTCAAAGTAAAAGGTTTTACTTACCCCGATCCAATTTTCTTTTTAAGATCTTTAGAGTTTTTAAATACAGCCTTCTAATTATACAAGTTTCATTACATTGGTCAATAATTAGTCACATGTGATGACACTTGTAACTAATCAAACCACAGCAACTGAGAGCAGACTAAGCACTGATATTTATATGGTACAGTGGCAATATACAGTCTGTCTGCCGCAACACATGAAACAAACTGGACAAATCTGAAAGCCTTGAATTTGACTTTATTTATCTGTATGGTAGAACAGAACCTGAGTTGAAAAGCTTTTAAAGAAAGACCTTGATATCAAACCTAATAATAACTGCAGGAGTTATATTATGGATAATTAACCATTCTCTCAGTTTCAAACTGGGCATTCCATCCCATGGGGTTCTAAATGTAAACCAAGTGTAACTGATATCCTAATGAACTGTAAAGACCATAGCAGCACAACAGCAGGGGACCAGGTATGTCCAGATCCAGAAATCACAGACCAGTTTCAAACTGATGATGAACCACATAAAAATTACACATCTGCTAGAACTTATGTTATGAAGATAACTTAAATTGCATTATTATTAATCCTCCTCCTCACATTCATCATAATTGAGATGCATCATATATGTTTTATTGTAAAATAGTTTATGCAACATAATTCAGTGAAGACCTTTGCTGCCAATTTACCAGTGAACCATTTGTTTCAATGAACATATTTTATGTTGTAACAAGGAGCATCATTTAAACATTATGATACACTTATCATACCTGTATATGAAATCTTAATACTAACACTTATACTTGCAATACTACTACTAATAAAAACACCTGCATTGATAATTTGATTATGTTCAATTGGACTTGTATCTAAATGATCACCAGCTGTATGAAAAGACATATTTTAATATATAGATATTGGATGGAATACTAGTTACCACAATTGAATAGTCATATGATAAATGATATATTATTTTAAACAATTTATATTTGCAGTGAAACATACTTTTACATTATTTTCACTTAAATTTCATTTATAGAGCAGTATACTCTGCATTCATTAAATTACTGAAATGGTTATAATACAACAACAAATACTGCAACTTCCAGAATCACAAAAATCAAAAGATATAAACAAAAACTTCCCTACATGTATCAACAGTTGTCACTTAATAGACAGAACTCTGAAGATTTAGAATAGGATGTTAACAAATTAGGTATTCAAGTTAAAAAGAAAAAAATACCAAGTAAGCTTACTACCAAAAAATCAAACAATAACAGTGAATTTTAGTACATTCCCAGGAAACAGAATATATGATTTTTCTTAACTTGATCTGATACATCTTAAATCTATAGAAAATGATTCATATTGTATGACTAAAATATTATGTAAACAAAAATTCCATCACTTTTTTCAGATGCAACATGCATACCCCAACCCATCCTTCTTGATCATAAAGTATACCAGCATTCCACTATAAGATGGGGAGCTGTAGTGGCTCAGTGGTTAGCTTTCTGGACCTGTGAAATAAGGTAGGTTCAAATTCTACCATCAGACCAACCTGGGTTAGCTACCATGGTGTGTCCTTGGGCAAGGCACTATACTTAAAGTGCCTTGGCACTAAATAACTTACTTGTGTTGGTTTACCATAAAAGGCCAAACCAAACACAAAAAAACAACAACTTTAAAACATGAGTTTTGTCAATACTACGTAATTGAAAATCATACTGAAGAAATGATTTTGTTAATACAGATTAATGGATCTAAAAAATCTCTTTCTTCTGCAGGAGTTTAAAATGTTAAATTAAAAAGGTCATGGTACACATTGCTTTGTTCGTACACATCAGGCTCCGTAACCCATATCCAACTAAAAATTTTAGTAGAGTCTGAATAAAACATATTTTAATCTGGATGATAATATTCTTTCTCCATTCATATATTACACCACCAAGATTGATCCAAATAAGATTACATTTTACTATAACACTGAGGATGAGTATGCCTCTTAACAACTTACAAATGTGGAGAGAATGGAGTTAAACTGAACTTTGATTTCTTTTCAACCATAGCACAAGATGATCATTTATTATGAAAAAACCTGAATAAAGTTGGAGTTCATAACCATGACAGTCTTGATACAATATAAATTCAATATATTATTGTTGTCTTGAGGTATAGTTCTGTATATTACAATCTCACACAAGATCAGGGTATATTTTAGTACCATACAGTTAATTCGGGATTGTATTAATACCTATTCTGGTGAATGAACATTAAATAAGATTTACTATTTTGGAACCAGTTGCAATAAAGTTTACTAAACAAGAGAAAATATGACTTTATTATAATATCTAAAATGTAAAATCTGCAAACAGAATACTTGCTTGACTTTACACTTCAGCTATATCATAATATTTATTTGAAATGAATTTATACAAATGGCATTAAATTGGGTTTCAGGCTGGTAATGACAATGGTAGTAGTGAATAGGGACGGTCTAGGGACTAGGGAACTTCCATGTTAAAAAGGGTATATCCACTCTGGGGACTATGTAATTTAACATGGGAGGAAAAAAAAAATATCCATTCTAGGGACAAGGGGAATTTAACATGGGAGAAAGAAAAAAAACTATTCACTCTAGGGACAAGGGAAATTGAACATGGGGAATAAATCGTGGGACTGTCTTGGGACTAGGGGAAATGGAACAGGGTCGGGACCCTATTTTAATAAGGTCCCGACCTGATGGGTCTATGAAAATGGAACAGGCGAAAATTGAAACAGGGAGGGGTCTCTATTTTTTTATTATTTTTTTAAACAAAAAAATAAAAAAAGGGGTAGGCAATTGAAAGTCAAGATCTTTTCGAGAGATAGGAATGGCCCTGAAAAGGGCCTTTGGTTTTATGTTAATATACCCTTAACATAAAGGGCATCTGTGACATCTTCTTCTTGACCTTAGGCTGTGCCTGACTGCAGGACCATAGATTAAGACTCTTTTGAGGCATCCTTGATGCTCCACATAAGATTCTTCGCATCCACAGGCTGGTGTCTGTCCTGTGGATAACTGTCCAGTTGGATCGGACATACATTGATATGTCCGTCCGGAACATCATCGAAGACACAAGCGTTGAAGATTGTACATCGGTCCACATGTTGGGGTGCTGAGTAACAGGTGAAGGAATGCAGTGAACTGTACTTATTTATAGGGGGAGGAAGGATTGAAACGGATTGAGTTTGTTGACCAATCCAAACACGCGTTACAAAATTCAGTCAGCCCACGTCCAATCCGAAGAGAGCAGTCTGTGACGTCACATTGTCTATATAGATTCGCTAGCGCCTGTGCGTAGTCAATCTAAGCGACAGTTTTTCAACATGACGGAAACTCAGAAAACGATCAGTTTGGGTGCACTGATGGTGGAGACTACCCAAGGGAACCCAGACTTACTTTCAGAAGAGGTGAATTGGGATTTTGTGGATTTTTTTACCTTGCAAGAATTTGTTCCTGAACCTTCGTCACCTTCTCCTTCATTACCGCACATGGAAAATTTTAGACAGAGACAGAAAGAAGAATTGGAGAAATTTATACAACAGCAAAAGGAAGCGGAACAAGCTTTTCTCCTACAGCAACAGCAGCAAGAAGAAGAGGTAAGAAAAAAACAAGAAGAAGAAGACGCAGCAGCAAAGAAACAAGGGTGTCAAAATCAAACGGTCACGGTACTGTTAGACATTTTAGTTAAGAAGTCTGAAACAGATGTATCAGACTTCTTTATTACAGCCGAAGAGAATACGACCTTCCCAAGCTAAACACTCCAACCCTGTGACTACGCCTACTGCACCATCCTTAGTGATTTCAACGAAATCATCATCAACAGTACGCAGTCCAGAAGTAGGCCTTGGCCATGGCAAAGGCTTAAGACAGTTAAAGTTGATTGTTTAAACTCACCCCTTACACCAAAAAAGGCCCTTTTCAGGGCCATCCACGTCTCTCGAAAAGAGATAGGCTTTCAATTGCCAATAACTAATAAAAACCATTTTACCCAATAGTACCTGTCTGTGTATGAGTGTGTGTGAGTGTAGGTTCTTATTTTACAATCAAAACCCAAAGACACTTACCTTTTATAATTAATTTATTCTTTTATAAATATTTACAATTCACAATTCACAACAGAGCACTTTAAAAAGTTCATAGACTTATTCTGTCTCATTGTTCACTCTCTGTTTTTTTAATTTCTTCACCGTCATAGTCTTTTCCTCCTCTTCCTCCTCACTTTCTTCCCTTCTTTTCTTCTCCTGTTTCTTTTTCTTCACCTGTCTGTTTTCTTCCTCTTCTTCTTCCTCTTCCTCTGAAGAATCCCTCTCTTCTTCTGACTCCTCTTGTTTCTTTTTTGGGCACCAATGTCCTTTTTCTTGACAATAATAACAGGTATCTTGACTTTTGTCTCTTCTCACCCCTTTTTTTTCTTTTTTGACGGTCTGGACACTCTGAAGACCAATGCCCTTTCTTCTGACAGATATAGCAAGTATCTTGACTTTTATCTTGAAAGGAAGGAGAGTAGTCCCTCGGCTGGTTTGAAGAGAATTTTCTAATGACCCCTCGCAAAGCTCTGATGAAACGTTCGATCTTGGTAGTCTCTTCCATTGTTGTGCTCAGTTTGAGAGTGAAATGAATAGTGAAAGGACAAGACACATACCCTTTATATACACTGGTCTGCTATGACTATAAATTAATCCATGGTGTTTAAACTTTAGTCATTTGACTTTTTGCTATCGAGATGAAATGATCCAATTCATTTGAGAAGAAAGAAGAAGAAAGTAAGAGGCAGAAACGTGATCTATCGCCTCGTACTAGGGCTGAAGTCTTGGCACAAATTCATGCCAGTGATTTTGAAGAGGACATGAGTGAACCAGAATCCAAACCCTCTAAACAAAGTTTACCACCCTTAGTCAACCCTGAAAAGTACTATGACATTCGAGAGACGGAAAAGCGTCCCTCTAGAAAATTTAGAACTACGGCTTACAAATACACAGTGAAGTTTAAAGATTTCAAGTCTGAAGTACTGTTAGAGAAAGCAAAAGGGTTCATCACCGACATGTGGGATTCTTTGCTCACCACACTCAAGCGACAATGTCAACCCAAAGAAGATGATCGCTTGAGACTTTCCATACAACATGACGGCTTGAAATCCCCTGTTTGGATCGAGTTTAGCAGCCCTGCAGAATTGACCACTTCCAAAGTCATGGACAAGATTCAACACGTGCAACAATCTAATGACCAGTTTGACATCACCGATGGAAAAGCCACACTGGACATGACCCACGTCTCTCCTCCTCAAGGGACCGGACAATGCAGAAAGACCTTATTGGTCAACAACCTTCGCATTACCAAAACAAGTCTTGTCCAAATTAACAATTTTCAAGACCACATGTGTTTAGCCCGAGCCATCGTGGTGGGATGAACCTATGCCGACAAGAACGACACGGTAGAATGGAAAAGAGCCTGGGAGAACATTCGAAAATCGAACCGAGCCAAACAACGAAATGAAGCAGAACTTCTGTTACAACAAGCATGCCTGTCCAAAGACACATCCTGTGGCATTCCTGAGATGCAAAAATTGCAAGATGCCCTACCTCCACGATACACCTTGAAAGTGTACCCTCAAGAAGTGCGCGGGTCTCTGTTGTTTCGAGGGAAAGACTTTAAGGATGGAAAATACATTCACCTCTATCATCACGATGACCATTTCGATACCATTACCACTATCACTGGATTCCTGGGATACAAATATTACTGTGAGAAATGTGACTTATGATGGTTATAATAATCGAGAGCAACACAAACATTGTGGATCGAAATGCTCAGGATGTTTGGCCTCTCAACCCTGTCTGAGCGAAGGGCAAGAACCAGTGCATTGTCCTGCTTGTCTGCGCACATTTGTCAGCCCTGCCTGTTACCAACAACATCTGAAGATGCAAGGTTCACAGAAGAAATGTGCTTGTCAACTCCTGAGATTGTGCCCAATGTGTGGACAAGGTCTATGTATCAACAGTACCAAGGCACACGTATGTTCAGGAAAGAAAAAATGTCACATTTGTCACTGCATTGTGGACTTGGAACACCAATGCTACATACAAAAATACCAATCCCAACCAGAGAAAGAGGATGGTCACAAGAAGAAGAAAGGCAATTTCATCTTTTTCGATTTTGAATGCATGCAAGAGACCAGTATTCACATTCCTAATTTCTGCGTGGCTCATCGAGCGTGCGAGAAGTGATTCAAGAACCTATCTTGAGTTATTGCCCTCACTGCAGTAAGATTCCTGGAGGGCGTGAAAAAATCTTTCAAGGACCGAACACACTAGCCGATTTCACACAATGGGTCTTAGACCCCATCGACAAGACGTGGAGCCAAGAGGACATCGAACATTATTATGGAGATTGTCATCACCATGCCACGGTGATGGCTCACAATTTCTCCGGATACGATGGACAGTTTCTTTTGAGATGTTATACGGAACGTGGCATCGAGCGTCCTAAAATCACTTTGAACGGAGCCAAAATCATTTTCATGCAAGTGGGACAAGTGCAGTTTAAAGATTCGATGAGCTACTTAGCCATGCCTTTGAGTCGAATGCCTAAAATGTTTGGAATGACAGAAATGGCTAAAGGGTACTTTCCACACTTTTTCAATACAAGCCAATCAACATGCCGTTCTACCCCATTTGCCTCAGGCTCACTATTACGACCCTGACAACATGCGTACCGAACGAGAAACTTTCTACGCTTGGTACCAGGCTCACGCCTCCGACCCTTTCGACTTTCAGGAAGAAATGCTAAAGTATCGTCGTTCCGACATGGACATTTTACGGCGATGCTGTGGAAAATTTTGAGAACTGTTCATGGAACACGGAGGGATTGATCATTTAAAAGAGGCTTGCACCATTGCCAAAGCGTGTTCCTTAGTCTACCGACAACGATTCATGCTTGAAAACACTGTGGCTGTCATCAGTCCTCAAACGACCAACTATGTCAAACATCAATACTCGGTCAAAGCCCCATGCTGGTTGCATTACTTGTGCGACAAGGAAGACAAATAGATTCAGCATGCCCGCAACGGACAGGGCGAAAGATCATCGGAATGCATTCGGTCAATGGCTGGGACTTAGAAAACCCCAAGATCATGTACGAGTTTAACGGTTGCTTATTTCACGGATGTCCCGTCTGTTACCCTGACCGCGGCACTAAAAATCAGTTCTTACAACGAACCATGGAAGACTTGTACCAGGCCATTTGTCAGCCACGCCTAAAGTTAGAACAGGAAGGATACCAAGTGGTGGAAATGTGGGAACACAAATACAATCACCATTTGAACACCGATCCCGAGTTTAAACGCCTCATGGAAAGTTACCAGTTCATGGACCCCCTGAACCCAAGTAATAGTTTGTACGGAGGAAGGACCAATGCCACCTGTTTGCTGTACCAAGCTGACGAAGAGAAAGGAGAAGAAATCAAATACTTGGACGTGTGTTCACTGTATCCCTACGTGTGCAAATGTTGTTGCTTTCCTGCAGGGCACCCACAATTGTTCACCGAACACATCGACCTAAAAAACATTCGACAATACGAAGGCTTGATCAAGTGCAAAGTTTTGCCTCCCACGAACCTATACCATCCCGTCTTACCTCGCCATTGCCAAGGCAAACTTATGTTTCCTTTGTGCCGTACTTGTGCTGAAACGTGCAACCAAGATCAACCTTGTCATCACACCCAGGAAGAACGGGCCTTGACGGGGACATGGGTCAGCGTAGAATTGTTCAAAGCTCTTAACATGGGATACCAACTGTTAGAAGTGTACGAAATTTGCCACTTTCCCAAGACACAATAATTCCACAAGGGTGACCCCACGCAGAAAGGCATTTTCGCAGACTACGTGGATGCCTTTTTGAAACTGAGCAAGAAGCCAGTGGCTATCTGTCCTGGTGTCACACTCCCGAAGACCAAAAGACATTCAGAGAGAAATTCTGGGCACAAGAAGGCATTACTTTAGATCACATTGAGAAAAACGAAGGCAGGCGATCGTTTGCCAAAGTGATGTTAAATTGCTTGTGGGGTAAAATGGCACAATGACCGTGTTTACCCAAGACGGAGTATTTGACCGAACCTTCCCGCTACTTTCAGATGATTCACGACAAAGCCAAATTCATGAAACACGTGGACGTCGTTCGTGAGGATTTGATCTTGGTGAATTACGAAGAAGATCTGAACTTTGTAGAAGATGACCCCTTTGGAAATGTCATCATTGCAGCTTACATGACAGCTCATGCTCGCTTAAAATTGTACGAAGCTTTAGAACTGTTAGGGGAACGTGTCTTGTACTTTGACATGGACAGTTGCATTTATATCGATCACCCGAGTCAACAGCACCCTGACATCGAAGGAGACCGTTTAGGAGCCTGGACAGACAAGCACCCCGATGACAAGATTCTAAGTTTCGTTAGTGGTGGTCCCAAAAATTACGGCTACGAATACTGGGACAAACAAGAAGTGCACACGAAGTGTAAAGTGAAAGGACTTACTCTTAATTATCGTACCAGTCGAGTGGTCAACTTTGGCATATTGAAAGAAGCCTTGCAGTCTAGAGAAAGTGACCACCTATCAACCCAACAAGATTGTACGTTTACCCACACACCACATCGTCAGTCGACCCTTGGAAAAAGTCTATCAAATCGTGTAGCAGAAGCGAGTGCGGCTTCCCACCCACTTTACTTTGCCGTATGGACATGTCGGTATAAAACATTGGTTGTAAGAGGATAGCCACCCACCAGAAGGATGACTTCGCCGCAGCAAGAATCGAGTGAGAAATCCAGTGAGAACTCCAAGTTCAAACCCTACCATTTTCCAGTCTTCTTACCTGACTATTGTGATTGTGCCCGTCGATTGGACACGTTTCAAAAATGGCCTACGGATAGGGAAGGATTACCTTCTTCGTATGTTTTAGCTAGAACAGGATTTGTCTACTTCGGACCTGAGTCAGGATTGGGATACGAAGTACAGTGTTTCGCTTGCGGACTGAAGTTACGAATGGATCTATGTATCTACAAAGATTCAGCTATTCTGGAACATACTCGATGGTCTCCGCGCTGCCCTTACCTTTCAATGGCCTTTCCACCCATTAAACTACGGTACAATTATGACGGTACCTTAGAGACGGTACCTTCCAAAACTAGACGTAAACACATTGCATCCTATTTCATTGTTGTTTCTTTTCCACATAATAGCTTATTTTTTATAAAATGTTAAACTTTACTAATCTTTTTTCAAGATCACTTTAGTTTGCAAAAATATATCTTGTCATTTATTGGCATTCTACATTGAATTTTGTAAACTAGCTATAAACCTGACCTAATTACTCAACTTAACTGCTGACAGAAACAGTCTACAGTAAATGTATTTCATTTCTATAGCTCGATGGATAAACATTACATCTTTTAAAGCTGTGCACAGAATAGGCCGACATATCACGAGTCAGGAAAACATGGGGGTGGTATCCCCTGTGTCCAAAATTAATATCATTTTGAATAGAATATTCTAGTGACAATTGCCTCTTTTCAAATGGTAAGCATTGCTTTTTTTTATTTTCATCAATCTGTCAAATTCGGTATGCATTTTGCTTTAATATTTGAGATGGAAACCTTAGGTGCATAGAAATGTCAGACAGCATTGTACATCATGGATGGTGTCCAACATACTTTTATGATCATAAAACAAAATCCTATTTTTTAGTTATGGCCACTGATTTAAAAAATATTCATCCAAGCTAAATATAATAATAATAATAATGAGGACTTTGTATAGCGCCTAATCTTTAGAAGCTCTAAGCGCTTTGCAACATTAGACAACATAAAAACATACACAATGATATGATTACAAAAACAAACACCGTGAAATTAGAAAACATAAAAAACATGCTGAGAATATTTAAGGTAGTTAACATTATTAAGTCATTAAGTTTGTTTTTGTAGTCAGAATAAGTAGTTTTGAGAGCACTCTTGAATGGGATCACTGCGTCTTTGTGTCTAAGTTCAGTGGGCAATTCATTCCATGTTGCTGGGCCCTGGTATGCAAAAGAATGCTGTCCATGTGACTTTGTTTTCATAGTGAGAATAATGAGTATATGATTGTCGGAAGAGGAGTGTAAGTATCTTGCTTGTGTGTACACATAGGTGAGGTCGGATAGGTATGTTGGACTAGAGTCTGTCAGTGAAACGTAGCACAGAGAACTAATGTTGTGTTTGATTCTGGATCGAATGGATAGCCAGTGTTGGGTACAGAGCAGCGGGGAGGTGTGCTCTGATTGTGGTACTCTAAGTATGATCCAAGCAGCTATGTTTTGAACTTTTTGAAGTCTCTGCAGTAGATATTAAGATGAACCAGACAGAATTGAGTTACCATAGTCCAGTCTTGAAAGCAGTAATGAACACACAAGTGTTTTAGTGGCATCAACTAAAAGATATCTGAGAATGGAGCTGATGCGTCTCAGCTCAAGATACGCAGCCTTGCATATGTTCATGACATGTTGGTGCAATGTGAGAGTACTGTCCAGAGTAACACCTAGGTTTTGTACTGATTGTGTGAATTTAATGTTGGTGTTGCTGATATTTATTGTGTGAGGTAAAGGATGTGAATGAGAAAGTCTTTGATAAGTAAGTATGGCTTGATTTAAATTGTGTTTTTCATGTGACTTGCCAGAGATTTTTAAATGAATTGATAAAGTAACTTGAGACACATTTCAAAGTACATGTTTTAAAAATATTCCATTGATTATTGCTGGCATTTAGAAAAATGCAATGCATCCTTTGTTGTGAAACTTATTTTAAAACATTGTATTACTCATGCAGAAGCCTGCTTGAAAACTAATGGCAAAGCAAAGGCAAATGGAATGGAAGAGACCATATCAGAGACCCTCAAATATGCACCCAACCAACGCAGAATGATAAAAAACAAGGTAATCCAAATGACTCTTATTTCATCAATATTGGATTCAGTTTCGTCTTTTAAAGCATAGTATTTGCAAAGCGGATGCATTTCTAAACTGATAACAAAATCAGCTTATCCTATTGCCCAGGACTATCAGAGCTAGAGTCCAGCTAACTACAATATGCATATATCTTGTCTGATCGGACAAGTGCCTCCATTTGGAATTTTTATTCACATGAAATATTTGGATGAAATAAATTCATCTTTGTGCAAATTGATTGCACCATCCACTTGCCAGAAATGACAAGTAAGTGCAAAGTTATCTTGTATCATGGCTTAACGATAGTAAGGGAAGCACAAGTGCAGTGAAGAAAATTTCATACATTTTTATAATGCTGATTAACATGACTTCTGCATATGTAACTAGTGCTGAGATGATATGACTTTATTTAAGCATTACAATTTTGTTTTAATTTGCAGGTGCCTGAGCAGAAGAAGTAATAGATAAACTTTACAGTGGAGTTGGAGACTGATTCTGATTCATAATCTTAATTAAATCTAGAAAATAAACATTAAAGTCATATTAAAATATCTGTTGTATTGTTTCCTTCTTTCATTTTTCTCTTAAAAACAAATGTCTGAACCTTTAGTCTGTAAATTCAGTGGATTCCTTATCAGCCCATCTACTTTTACTTTACACCATGCTACTTTAAAAAAAAAATGAATTATCCCCATTGGGGTAGGTCCCCCCAACCCCCCACCCTACTTTGTCAACTTACCTGCCACATTTAAATCTAATGGAAGGCCCTGCTGTAAAGCCTGTTAGTAAAACTACCCAACAAGAGGATTTCATACATTTGCAACTCCTAGATGGATGGTAATGTTTTCATTTTTGTAATGTAGATTTGGACATTCTTGCCACCAGTATGGAATATGTGTTTCAGAAACACAAGCAGCTTTCATCAGATTTGCATATAGGTTTTATATGTTGTGAGTATGTTGTAGGAAGTTTTTTTAAATAACATCATATGAGATGATGCCAGTGGAAATGGCAGAAAAGTGTCTGTATTGTTCACCAACTACACCTTGTTCTTACAAAATGTGGCTGTTACACATTCCCATGATGATGTCACTGACAGCCATCAGTGAGGAATGCCCCAACAAGCATAATACAAATTGCTTCCATTGTAATTGTTACAATTCCATTCTGACCACTCCGGTGTCCTAGTGGTTAGAGCGTCCGCCTCAGAAGCGGGAGGTCATGGGTTCAAACCCCAGCCAAGTCATACCAAAGACTTACAAAAATGGTATTAACAGCTACCTCGCTAGACGCTCAGCATTAAGAGGTTAGTGTTAGGACTGATCGGCCTGGTGTCAGGATAATGTGACTGGGTGCAACATCATACTACATGTTTGCAGCATGATGCCCCAGTGCTATACATCACTATAAACTGCCACACTGCAGACATCGTAGCAATATGACTGAAAAATTATTCAAGCTACGTTAAAAATCCAATCACACACACACAATTCCATTCTACGATCCAGAACCAACACTAATTCCGTACTACAGTTCTTGCATTTCAATCCAATTTTGCTTTTGAAATGTAGTGCCACTCAATTCATAATGAACCCATTCATTTCAAACACTCGCAAATACTTATTATTCCTGTCTACAACTGAAAAATATCTATATAAAAAAACGTGTAACTGTGTTTTATGCAAGGGCATGGAGATGCACAAAAACTTGCACCTGAAGCTTGAATAAAACCCCGACTGTGGATAAGACTTTACCCATCGATTACCCCAGCTTGGGGATAAATTCCGACCGTGGCGATTTATTATATATCCTATGACTGCTCCAGCTTGAGGGCAAAATCCAAGCACATCCCTAAAAAGATAACAAGTATAGCGGCTCTTTACCTTCTGTAAATGCCACTTGAGCTTCCTGATGCTGTTGTATCTGCCATTTGACAGAATCACGAATGTGGATATATTTCTTAATTGCCTCTAGTTGTTGAGCTAGTTTAGCTGTATGAAATTTCTTTGTGCAGACTCACTCATTATTAATATTACAACAGTGATTTAATTACACATCACCTGTCAGCACACCGATGATAAGTCAGTTATTTTATAACACACCAACAAGCTTGCCCCTTGCACCCCCCCCCTTTTTATTTTATTTGGGCAACTGTGGACATGAATCTGCAAGACTCAAATTGTCATTTTTAATATAAGATCTCAACATTTTTAAGGCCTTAATTTTAAAGACATCCTTAAAACCCCCAAAAGGTTATCAACTGGATCACCAGCCTTCGTTTAGAGTAACAGCAAGTATATATATATATTTAGGTCTAAGGAAACACAATAAAAATGTTTGATTTAACAATGACATATTTGCCTCAGGTCTGTGATCCTGAAGTGAATATTAACTGTCCATTTATTTTCGTGGCTTTTCTTTACTAGGAAATTGATTATAGAGATTTCTGCAATGGTGAAGGCAATGTAAAAATTGGTTACTATAACATACTTTTTACGCCATGTTTGAAAAAATAAATCCAATGGAAAGGTTATAGTCTGAAAATCTTCATTAAATTAAGTTAATATAGGGGAAAAAACTTTAAGAGTTCATAAATATTTTTCAGTGCTGAATAAAGATATAACATAACACTTTCTGCTGTGATTTTAATAGTTTCTGAGAGCATGAAAAATTTCTAGAACTATAATGTATAAATGTTTTCAAAAGATTATATTAATATGAGGGAAAAATCTGTTATGAAATAAACTGACAAGATCTTGTATGAATTCATGTTATCTTTAAATATGATATTTGTGTGAAAATATCTGGAAGAAAAAACAAGATGGTGCCACTCACACATACAATGTGGTTGCCACAGTAGCCATATTAAGAAACTTTTTATCGCTACTTCTGAATGGATAATTGTGTCAGCGTGTCAACATGTGTACAAAATACTTATGTTGATGTCTAGCAGGTCCTGAATGAGAATTATGGTGCTGTACAGACATCCTATAAGGCCACCAATGTGGCCATCCTGAAAATCTTGGTATAACTACTTCTCCTGAATGAATCGTCATATCAGTGAAAGACTTCTTATGTCTAGTTGGACGTAAATGAAAATAGTGCCAATCTAACCTCCAATATGGCTGTTTTAATGGGCATCTGGAAAACCCCTTCCTTGCTACTTCTCCTAGATGGCTGGTCATTTTGACATTGTGCTTTCACTAGATGACCTATTTGATGTCTGGTTGGCCGTAAATGGAACTATGCATATGGTTTTGATGTCTAGTTGGTCCTAAATGTGGTTTTTACTGCTCATAAACTTCTAATGGTATTATAGTTGGTTCCTTAATGAAACTGCTGTACAAAATTAAAAGGCCTTCTCACTTTCTGTCAAGTTGGATACAATTATCTTTACCAGCTAGGATTTCTTGATCCTCTTTTTTATACATCAACCCTTCGCATATGTAGTTAGCTAAAACAGTATTTTGAACAATTAATTGCCCTCTTGCAAATACAATCCCAATTGCATGCTTTTACCAGTGTGAGAGCTCCTTATATAAGTAGCTAAGTATTCAGTAACTGAATTTCCACATCCACATGCATCAACTCAGAATTAAAAGTTGCAAAACATATACAAATTTGAAAATCTTGAGACATGTGTCACTTTGCATGGTGGGTGTTATGATTTAAATGCAACAAGGAAATTGAATTAGGGTTAATTTCTTTAAGCTGTATTCAATCATGGGGCCCTGGATTATAGAATGGTCTAGGCATACACATCACTAATCAACTCTCTCTAGTCCAACCAATGTGTGTATATGAGAAAGCTTGCCAGTAGCGTTATGTGTGTTGATTTCTTCCAATAAATATGTTGGCTGCCATGTAAAGTCTATGATGTCCTGAAAAATGGTGTTAAGCTCCATACAAGCAAGCTAAACAATCAATGATATAATGGAACAGTAGACACCATTTTAGCTAAATATGCCAAGAATTGATTTAGAGACTTGGTTAGTGATGATGACTTAAAATTGGCAAGGGATTAAAAAGATAAAAGAAATGACCTTTCATGGCACTGTAATATAACAAATGAGGAAAAACAAAAGTTTATTGCATTTGAACCTTTTGTTTTTTCACAGTTTCAATTTAAGTCATAAGGCCCCTTATTTTGCCTTACCAAACATAAGCAAGTTATTACCTCAAGCCCTAGCACTAATAATGCCTCACAAGTAAGCAGTCTTTTATGAAGTCTCAGGTCTGAGTATATGTCTAGCAATACTTATGTCCAGTTTGTTTATAAAATTCTTTCTCACATGGTACAGTTTTCAGAGAGACACGATAAATTCAACAAGTGTGGTAATGAAGGGACAGGCATTCTTTATTTATGCACACATCCCAAAGGGACATTGCTATGTTTGAATCAACACTGAACTGAAGAATGGAGCATCAGCTGCATCAATTAAAATATTGTGGCCCACACAAAATACTGCAAGGACTATAATCAATTTATGAGTGCAATGGGCATGAATTACTGTAGCAGACTGGAGGAAGTAATCCGAATTTATTAATATCTTGAAGCTAAATATAGTAAAGTTTTCATCTATAATCTGTGGAATCATTTTTGCACACAGTTTGCAGGATTTGTCTTTGGGTCATCGTTTTTCTTTTTCTTCATCTTTCTAGCTTATGGTATCTTGATAAGTCTTATGGTGCCGTGCAACTGCACTTGATGATTACCACAGCCAGTGACATTGTATCAAATCTTCTGGGATCAGATGATTCAATGCAAATTCCACATAACCTATCACCATCCTCATGTTTGCCATCTGACTTACTAAGTTATTTTGCCTAAATAATAATAAAAACAATCTGGTCTGATGTATTGATAGCGTTCTGAATGACCATAATATATTCTCTGTATCTATCCTAGAAAATCCTGAGTGGATTGCTGTTTGGTTTTAATAAACCAAAGTAATCCAATGAAAGGCATTTTACAGACACAAGTGTCTGTTTCCTGTATGCAGTGATTAAATGATAGTATTATGTCTTTATTTTTTTAAAACTGATGATACATATGATCACCTTCAATGTGCAATATTAGTTATGTTAATTAACGAGTGGGCAATATTTGAATTTCAAAGATAAAAGTGTATGCCATGATCACTTTAGTAGGATGATTTGTCAAGTGAGGTTATCTTTTCTGTTTGAATAAATATTGTTAACTAAACTATTTTCGCAAGTTATGACATAAGAATGATTCAAAGAAAGAAAATTCATTAAATTGAACATATAAAATGTAATACTGCAACAGAGTCTAGATGAACTATTTCTTCAGAGACACAATCCAGACTCTGTGGCAGCAAAATTATCAAATAGGACACAACTAAGAGACAATCACATTTTCAGTCACAATGGTTTGACAATTATCAATGGCTTGAATTCATTGACTGTGAAGGCAAAGTGATTTGCAGTTACTGCAAAAAAAGTTCCCAAAGTGTCACAGATTTTAAATTCTACCAGTGGACTTGTAAGTGTAACTGACAAATTCAGGATTTAATCAAGCAAGTCTCATGATAGTATTATACCTAATAAAGCAAAATGTAGCACAGTATATTCATGACACTTAGGCCAGCATGTACAAAATATTCCTCAAGTTACAGTTGCTAGCACTCCACTAAGAAATGTCATTTTATAATAAATAAAAATGTAATGGAAAAAAAAATCGATAAAGTGATTGCACTCTTTAACATAGCCTACTACCTAACTCAATAATGAAAATGATTTGGTTCATTATATCTTTGTGTTTTATGGAATAAATGCATACATCTGATTGAATTTTAGGCAAGAGACTGAACTTTTGGGTTAAGTTAAAATGTATGTGGAACAAATGCATTTTCTAAAACTACTTGTATCAGTGTGCATTGTGACTTTTCTTTAAGATAACTCTAAATGGTACTGGGTATATATCATTTTCTTCAACTGCACACTGTTGTCTTCCATTTGATTTGATGACTTACAGCTATACTGTCTACACAGTAGGCCTCAACGTCAGGAAAAATTCTGTATACTTCAGTTACAGCTGAAATAAGTTTTGCATTAGTACCTGAATCAGACAAAAAAGGTTGTGTTCTGGTGTGTGAATAGAAATGGCTAAAAGTAATATAGACAAAAGCCATAAGAGTACACAAGTTACATATGAAAACCACCAATTCACTTGCATGTGTGGCATACAAGTTCAAAGATTTGCTTCATGTTTATTTGTGTACACAGATTGTTCAACTCATAAGATATTTTAAGAGCTATTTCTCTATTGTATGCATAATTCATTTACAAATGTGATTAGTGGGCCACACCGAAGGCCATACTATTAGTTCACTTGGCAATATGGTAACGTCAGCTGAAAAGCATAATCATCCATTAAAAGAGCATTATGATATGAACATTAGGTATTTAGGACATATAGATTTTTCTTTTCCAAATGGAGTCCAAGTAATTATTGCCCAATCCAGGTATAATTTTGTACACAAGTAAAGAACAAAATAAGATAAATCTTCATTTATTTGCAATTGACAATACACTTCTTAATGAATATACACTTTTGCATTTATTTTGTATCACTTGAATAAACAATATTTCTTTCAGTTCATTTTAAACTTTTATTTTATATCACTTGAGTAAACAATATCTCTTTCGTTTCATTTAACACTTAGAAACAGGTTCTTCCAGTTACAATAATCAACTCTGGAAACAATAAACAAACTGGAACTTTTGACCTAATTATATTACATTTACTAGGGTTAAAACAATAAATTCCTTAACATAATAAATTAACAGTTCCAGTTAATCAAACACAAAATCACCTTTTATACAGGGTGTGAACTGTTAATATTTACAGGATAAAGCTTACAGTTTCCAAATTGATTGAAGCTTACATGTTGCAGTTGCTGGCACATATCTATTTCCAGCATGGTTTGCATACATTCCACCTTTAATAATTTTGTTACTTCCCTACCCCACCCCATTCAGTAACAAGTATCAAAAATCAGGCTCATTCTAAGGCAAAGTCTGTAACTTGTGTACCACAGTCATCAGAGAGACAAAGATGCAAAACTTTATGATGCCTGTCAAAGGAAGAAAACAGTTTGTTGTTTACCCAAGTTTTGAACCAGTTAACTTGAATTCTCAGACCATCAATTGCTACAGCCCCACTAATTACAATTGTTAGGGAATAATGAGAACTCACCTTCAGTTATCTGTGTATATATATAATTTTAATAACCAAGAATACCGGATGTCTGGGAACATTATAGCATTCAATGGTAACGTCAGAACTGAGATGAGAGAATTAAACAAGCATAGTACATGACATAATATATCCATAAACTATTGACTGGGAAAAATACTACAGAACACCATTTCTGCTGGCAGTAAGATGTTGAACCTATATGTCATAAATATCAGGTTGGACATCTAGGACCAGTAATATTCATAATGGGCAGTACCCACCCCCCACCCCCCCAAGTGAGAAGGGCCTGATTTGTAATCTAAGCCACCCAACCTATCACAGCCTTTATAGTACTTGAAACAAATATTGAGTAATAGTAAAACAAACTCTGAAAGTTATTAAAACCAATTTGTTATATTTCCATAACTCTGCATAGTTAACTGTGCAAGCAGACTTAAACATATCAGTGTATGACAGTTAAATTGAGCTATAGCATCGATTAACAGAAGCTACGAATTCATCAACAAGCAGTGAACACTCATCTTTACAATAAATGTCAAACATTAGCATCCATAAGCTGTCAAGACAAGTTGTTACACTGGATATATAATCATCCATTTATTTCAAGCAAGCTGTGAAAAACGAACCTCACGTCCGCTATATGTACGCTGGCCATTGCAAAGGATGCTTTAATAGATTAATGTTTATCGTCGTGTCTTGACAACCATTTTGCGCGCGCACACCGGAAAGTCATGCTATATATTTGTTACTTGTGAACGTATTCGTGGGCAGTACGCTATATATTGTTCCCGTAGCTGTATTCACGGGCAGAATGCTATATGTTTGTTCTTCGTGAACGTATTTTTGGGCAGTTACTTTGTCATCTTCAACCTAAAGGTCAAAACTGCCCATGAAATATATATATCTGCCCACGAACCGAAAACATGAATAGGACTATAACATAAGTGTATATACTTATTTTCAACATATACATAATTACTATGTAAGAAATACAACCTATGTATATGTATTTTGATTTGAAATGTAAACTATATCATGTCCTTCCCGTAAACCCACTTTCGGGATGACTGCCCACAACGCACCTAAAACGTGTATATATATATATATATATATATATATATATATATATATATATATATATATATATATATGCTTCCCCCCTTTGGCGAGGGATTCTCTGCTATTAACTTACTACAATGATAGAATTTCAATGGCCTGTGATTTAAGTGTGCGTTTTCCCTTACGTTTACACACATCAGTATGTTTTATCAACAGTTTCATTAATTCGTATCCTCTCTCTCTCTCTCTCTCTCTCTCTCTCGTAATTTCATTCAACTTGTCCTCTCAACATTTTCATTGTACTGGTGCTATCTCTCTTCTTTATCGTGGTCATTTACATTCTACTTTCTATTTTTTATCGAGGCAATAAAGTTCACTTTTTCTGTACTTACTACTCCTACGTAAATTCATAATTTTTTATATAAATGCGCTGCGTGGAGGTACGCCCAGTTTTCGATGACCCCGTTATGTGGAATGGGACTAGGAGTAACATTTTTAGAAACCTGTCATTATAAAACACACATATATACAATCATTTGCTTCATCGACAGAATCTATTTTGCGTTTGGATTTCTCTTTCTTACATTATTCAGTTGCAAGAAAATATAAACACACCAACAATCATCCAGTTTCTTACCTTAAAATTCGGCCCCTCATCACGACGTATTGCAATAATCCATTGTCTACGAAGCTCCATCTTCTTCACTGATGGGATATGGTGGAAGTTTAAATCTATGTGAATTCTAGCATTCCCATTGCACGACGGAACACAACAATAATTGTCTCGATTTTTTCCCTTGCCGGTATCAACTGTAGCAGCCATGGTTGCGAGGTAAAATGAAGCTGGTGCCTATCTTAGCCTCGTTTTGGATTCGTTGACTCTGGGTCACATGAATACATGAATACATTCTGAGAATGGTCTATAGGACGGTACAGATAGACACGGGGTCATTTTCTACGCTCTCCCTCCCCCAAAATCAACCTCTGGAGAGTGCAAAAGGCAGCCGCCACGTGTTGACATGGCGGGAAGATGTGCTTATCTGTTGAGTTTCAGGGAGAACCCAATAATAAAACAGGTCCTATAGTATATAAGCTGACTGATACATGGAAATTCAAAGATAGCTCACGCGAGTGGTGTGACATATTTGTTGTTTATATTCTTAATTTTTCTTAATTATAATCGCAGAAAACATGTAGATGAACCAGAAAACCGGACTGATTCAGTAAATCAAATATATTGTCTGTGAAAAAATGTTACTTATCTTTAATAATCAATTACAAATGCCCGTACTGGCAGTCGTTGATAAAATCCTTGATAAAATAAAGAGGAAGTAATCGGAGATATCTGTTAGGGCTTGAAATAGAACTTCCCTGAAATCTGATGCCAGACTGATTGTTGAGATAGACCGTAGTTATTTTACTTCCGTCTTTGTCGAACCGTTACCACAAAAAAATATTTCTTGCAGAGGTATTCTGAAATCAAGGACAGAGAACAAATAAAGATACTGACTAAACGAGGAAAGAATGATAATTTACCTTTGAGTCTATTTCAGCTATCATGTACATTTATGATACATTGAGAAACTGTAATAGCCCAGATAAGCGGCTTATTGATTTGGTGCAATATGTATACAACTATACGATAATGAAACTAGGAAGCGGTGAATCAGTACAGGAAACAACAATAACTCTATCAACCGCGTTACATATCCGCGGTAGAGTCATCTCTCTTCATTGCCTGTATCTAAACATGCCAAAATAAAATCCGTTGTTTATACTTCTGAGAAAACGTTGATTTGTATATTTTATTTGCGACTTTTTGTACTGAAGGCTGGCAGATACCGAAATACTTTGCAGCTGCATATATCGACTGAAATATTATTTCTTTGCAGGTCTCTATATTTTTTTATTTGATGGTTCTTCTCCTAAAAATTCTTTCATACTTCCAATTCTCACTCTATGTGACAGCTTGAAGATTCTGTAAAGAGTTATTTTTCTGTTCTCCGTCAATATGATCGATCACAAGACCATCTTTGACCTCCCCGTGAAAAACCTCGTACACAAACCTGACAGTAATACCTTTTTTCCCAGCGTTGAATCTAAGATAACCAGTATTATCAACAACACCAACTGGTTTTTTCAGTCGACAGATCTGACTAAACCATCACGAGATGCTTCATAATTTTTAATGGTGGGATGTCGGACAAATTCTGTTTGCTCCATTTATACATAATATTATTTGTCTAAATTATAATTTATCTTCAAATCTGGCTATATAGTCTTCAGGAGCTCTTATAACCTTATCAATGACAGGGTTGTTATTTTTTTTAATCATAATATCGTTTTAACTCTCTATATATTTTACCACCACAACGCCCACACAACTGCGTTTTTCCTCTAACTCCAACACCATCTTAAACACGGTTGTGGACCAAGACTCCCTCTCCTTACACTTTGCAAATGTTGACCGCAGAATTCATTTACGCAAGAGTTGTTACAAGGAGTCGAAGATGCTACCATCAACCACTTGCACTAATTTCTTATTTGACTCATAATATATATAATATTTTTTATTTAAATACTTTTCTACAATCCAGCCTTGGAAAAGTTCAAGATTTAATCTTGACAGACTAACCCCTGAACCGGGTAGGCGAAATTTGGATAATTGGGATATTAATCTGAGTTTTTATATCAAAATTGCTATACATCTTTTTCCTAATGATGGGGCATCACACACCTGGTCGACATTCTGTATTGGGGTAGAAAAAATGATGGCAAATTGTGTATAGATGCCGTTTCTAAAATTTACTATGGGCGAGAGATAAAGATTCTTGGTTACTCGACGATAAAAGATATTTTATCAGTGTAACGTTTATTGAATCAGATCATCCAGAGTACTACTCAGAGTGGATTATTCGTGACGAACGTGGTCCTGTCCGTGTTGATGATAAAATCCTTTTGTTAAGTGAAAATTTCGGGTGGGGAATGCTGGCTAGAATTGACAGAGAATATAGCGCTCAATTGGGTGAAAGATACACGATTATTTATGGAATTTATCGGCTAAATGATAACGAATTTTTTTATATAAGATTTAGCAGTGCGAGCTGTTTAGGAGCATTCTGTAGATTGCGGGTTTACGAACTCAGTAATCCAATCTATTTTTTTACTTGATTTTACTAGCATCAATATTAAACTGATTTCTTATTTGAGTCATCATACATATAATATGTTTTATTTAAATATTTGCCTAAAATATAATATGGAAGAGTTTGAGAGATTATCTACAATCCAGCTTTGGGAAACTTCCAGATTCGATCTTGACAGAAGAACCCCTGACTGCGGAGGCGAACTCTGACTGATCCGACGATTAATCTGATTAATATTATCAGGGATGCTAAAAGAATTTCGTGATGATGGGGCATTGATGCTACAATGAACGATACGCGGGCGAGAACGATTATCGATTATATCAACGATCAGAAATATTTTTTCAGAATAAAGTTTATTGTATTATCAGAAACAGATTATGATGGCTGGATTATCCGTGACAAACGTGACCCTGTCCTTGTTAATGGAAAAACCGCTGTATTAAGTAAAAATTCCAAGCCAGGAATGCTGACAGGTATTGACTGAACATATTACGTCCGAGCGGATCCTATGACCGCGGTTGTTTATGGAATTTATCAGCTGAATGATAAACCCAACATTAATGATCTTGCTCCAATGAGAATTACATCCTTGACAGAGTCAAGGATGAATTGTGTAGCCGAACGAGTAATCAAACATTTAACAAACGCGATACGTGGGAATGGGTTAACGAATCTACGACTTAAAAAAATAAACAAATGGGCTGAATCGGTTAAGGATACCGGAGCTACAATAAATGATGTCGCTCTGTTAGAAAAAAAAATCCACAAAAATTCCCAATAATCGTAGCAGCGATAACATGAGAGATTTTACATGATTCGAAACATTATAAAAAGGGGGAGCTCCAATTGAAATTATTGATCATAATACGCATGCGTAGACCACCGCAGTCACAGTATTTCCACGAGATCGAACCGTAAGATTTTACTGCGGAGACATGTTTGATTTTATTCACGAAATAAGTAAAAACGATCCTGTTTCAATATGGCTATTTAAGAGTTCCGATGATGAAAAATATGATCAATTTGTAAGACCAAACGGCGAAATATATCGTAAAGAATCTCTTGAAGAAGAAATGAAAAATCTGGGGCAGAACTTTTCAACAGAGAATACTAAGCAATTACTAAATAATTGTTTTCCATCTGTTGCAGATCACTTTGCAAGAGAGAAAAATTCGTGGAAGCCAACACGATTTGAATTTCTCGAATAAATGCAGCTTAGTTGCTGTGAACACGGACACGGTGGATTGTGGAATACTAAGGATGACCACAACGACGTCATCTCGGTTGATATGGTCGCGTGTTATCCGGGAAGTTTTCTTGGATTGGGGGAGTGTTCTGGGTATATTAAAAGATTTGGACACCCCACAATCGAGATGACAAGAGTATCGATAATGGACCACTACCCGATTTTGATCTAACCGGATTCGCTCGTATTGTCTCATTCGAGTTTGCTAAGGGTCTTCATCCGATCTGTTATGTTTGGTTTGGTAGACACTTTTCAGAAAAACGTTGGGTACCAATAGTTTTTTTTACGATATATGATTGATTGTAAAATATTAATATCGTTGATAAGTGATGCAATTATATCATATCGGAAGCAAACCGAAGTTTGGTTGCCAACACTTGATGATGATAAAACCGCAAAGGATCTCGGTAGAAGAATAATCAGTAAATTTACTCAAGGGGGGGGGGCATATGATCACAAACGACATGATGTTGTTTTGGTTGATGTCAGTGTTGTTGAGGATGCGCTACACGCTGATAAATCCATCCCCGTGGACGTTAGGATACGCAATGACAATTCACTCATCTCAGGGGTTAACCATCTCTGATACTCGAGTCTGGATTGTCGACGATCGTGTCGAGTGGTCAAACTTAGTTTATCTCGCAGTGTCTCGAGTCAGAAGAATATCTCAGCTGCGGAGAATTGTCATAGACGCTACATAACTTATTGATGATGTCCTCGATAAATGTAGGGCCTTGACAAATGTCATGGTGATATAGTAAGAAAAAAATTAGCCGGTTATAAACAAAGTGACAAAAAAACGCGACTTTGATCTAGATGTTGAATTTGTCATAGCGCTGAAGCAGCAGCAGAATAATCACTGTGTGAGCTGTAATTGTGTAATGTTGTGGCAGTACTCGAGTAATAATCCAAGACAATTTACCTTAGATAGAAAAGATAGTAGTAGCGGTCATACACGAGAAAATGTGATGCTGACCTGTCTCGAGTGTAATCGACGTAACAGCGATAGTTAAGTGATCGCGTTGGAAATTGCCGGTCTTCGGGAATTACTTGTAATTGTTCACGTGTAAATCCACTTTGAGGAGCAGTTGAATCTAATCTGTAGATTGCAGGTCTACCCGTGGATCTTACCAATTTTGTGTGTTGTAATACTCCAGACAGGATCAGTTGCTCTTTTTTTACCACCTTCAAGTTCACCGGGTTCATATAAATATCTTACAGTGACAGTACTCAGCACTGGCTGCGCTGACAAATCACGTCGTTGTACTGGTATATGTTTTTTTGTGATCGCGTTAATAGTTTTCATGTTGGTTGTTTCATTATTTAATGCAGCTATCACATTTGGTTATCTTGCAACCCACTCGCGATCTCTTGTATCTTGAATGACTTCCTTCGATAATTGATATCCAAATAACCGCTCAGCAAGTGTTCAATTAAATAGCTCAACAATTGCCTGATCGCGGTGAATTGCAGTATGTCCTTGTCGTATTTTGACAGTATGTTGCTTCATCAGCGATGACACTGCGCCCTGAAATTCTTTGCCAGGATCAACCTCTAACAGCTGTGGCCATCGTAGGCCACCTCGTTGATTAATTCGCTTAAACGCAGAAGCTACTTCAGTTGCTGTCTTTGTTGATAACGGCTCTGCTTCTTTTGCAACATCAACGACAGTTAGCGTGTATTTGTATGTTACTCGACGTGTTCCAGTTTTGATAGCATCATGTGGTAAAAATAAAATATCAGCTTGATGAACTTCATTAGGAACGCTAACATCAAAATGTGCGTAGTTAGGTGGTAGTAGTTAAATTTGCCATATTGCTTGTCGGGCTAACCAAATTGCTGCGGCTGAACGTTCGACACCTTTCCAATATCCTCTTGGGGAATAATAAATCTACTCCATTATTTCAATAATCGGATGATTAATTTCCAGCTTATTAAACTCCGTTTCCCAATACAAGCTTACCCTTCATTGCAGATCTCACCAACCAGCTAGCTAATGATTCTTGAAAGATTTATTTTTTATGGAATTTAGCGCGTGATTTAATTTCACATCTGATATGTTCCTATGCTGCAGATCTTTACTTTTATTAGCTACATCATGAGCATGACACGCTTTATCAATAGCATTTATTGGATATTCACCTGGTTTTGGTTGATCTTGGTTATCAAGTCTGATATCAAGTCGGGTTCTAGGGCCACATTAATTATATCCGGGGAGGTGTTTTTCTCCTGGGTACTTAGCCCACGGAGTTCCTGGTAGTTTGGCTAACTGGGCGGCAATATCACCTCCTCTTTTTTTATATTGTTTGGATTAGAAGTGTTGCGCTCAACTTGTATATATGAGGAATGTCACCTTAAAAAATTTGAAACACACGTCTCTGGTTTATTCATTTACACCATAAACATTAGTTATCCAGACTATGAAACGTTCTCGTATATCAATCGTTTTGCAAGTTTTGACTTGACTTGCAGGGATAACAATATTTCAATATCACAAGCGTAGTCCTCTTTACATATTCGCAAAGGGACGCTATTTCTAAAGATAGTTCTTGTTGTTGTTGTTTCGGGTTGAACACCATTTTCAGACCATACATGGATCCAGGATAACTAATGGAGTATAAACCCGGCAATAACCAACGATCCACGGCAAGATTTTGGCAAGCTTTGTCACATAACTAATCTGGTTGAAGAAGAGATTCGAACCCACGCGAACAGAGGTGAGATGGCATTAATAGGTAAATGCGATAGTTTTAGGCCTCTCGGCCATCTGGGGCCCCTTTAAAGATATCAAGAAAGTTTGTAATAACGACACGAAAACATGTTTGGAAAAGATAAGTCAGGTTTATTTAGAAATATAGTTAATAATGTATTGAAATGGTGCGAAGAAAAGTTGTCTTCATATAGTTTCTATGAGTGTTTTTCATCAGTCGACCCTTGGATGTCTTGTAATCCTCACTGGAAAGAGATTCATTTGAATCTAAAATAAAATTAAAATAGTCTAGGAACGAAAACGCATTCCAGCTGTGTTTTGCATTTCAGAAAGGTAAAGACAATATAACATACTCCGAAAAAGAGAATTTCTTTGTGAAAGCATTGTCAGATAGTATATTGATGAGGTCACACTTTATATCTGGAGTCGTGTATTGGTATATCACATCTATATAACATTGATGGCTGTTATTTAGGTACTATTTGCATGATCAATTACAATGTTAGATTTTGTTTTCAAGCATGATGTGAAGAAACGGTGTTATTTGAAATAATACCTATCTTAACAGTGCTTTGTAAAATAACAACAAAAGTAGGGATGAATGTAAAGCCCAATGAACGAAAAGAGTGAGGACAAATAGAATCAGGAATCTTTATCCTACTTATTTGAATATATTAAGAGATTTAAGAAAATAAAACAACATGCAACCAGTATTTAAACGTTTTGAGAATCATAAAATGAAGACTACTGCTTTGAAAAAAAACCTCCTGATCATTATGAATACTTCAATAAGCAAATTTACGTGCACGGAGCCCAAAATCATGAAGAAATAATTTATGTGCCCTTAAACTGGATAAATATAACTAGTTATTATCATAGTATTGATTTAAAATATGAAATGATTATCGACTGGCTGACAAGTAGTTGGCGAAATAAGGATTCCATAGTCGTTGTGGATTAGAGTGACTCACTCAGAGTTTGTCATTACATGTTTAGATTTTATCAACAGTTTTGTTTCAGTAATTGTATGTTGCGCGAACTCAGCTAACACCTTGCACAGTGTTTGTCCTTTTCTTTCTTTATAAGATTAGTTAACTTTATATTTGGTAACAAAACATTGCATTATTTTTCATCATACCGCCATTATCTTGCATTAAGATTTAGTACGACTGAATTCATATCGATCACTTTTATAAATACTTACCTTATCTACCAGAAAAATCTTCTATACGGATATCCATATCCATATGGGAATCCACCATAGAATCCTGGATAACCGTAACCGTAACCGAACCCGCCATAAGGTTGAAATAGGGCGCCAACCAAACCCAAGCCGAGTCCAAGGCCAAGCAAGCCACCTAGGCCACGAAGTCCCTGAGCCTCATTCTTGTGAACTGACGACATCAGTATCATCGCCAACAGAAGAACAGCTATGGTTGACTTCTTCATTCTGGTAGAGAATATGATTAATAATAATAATCTTATAATAATAATAAATAATAATAATGATGATGATGAAGATAATGACGATGATAATAATGCTGATTAAAGTGTCATTCTCATGGACAGCAAGAAGAACCAGAACATTCTCGTGTAATTAAGATACTGTTGTTATTCTACAGATGATAACCAGAATAACCCAACGTTTCAAGACTTGGCCTACACGATGTTGGAGGAATTTTACATCATTATTCACGCACGTCTAGACATACTCTCTGCCTTTTTATCGAATAGCGTTGGAAAATAAAAATACAACTTAATGACACACACACACACACACACACACACATAGTCCCGCCTGTTTCACATTGGGAGGCGGTTAAATGTTGCAAAAGTAACCAAACAACAGCAACTATAACAAAAACCTAAATCAAAATACGAGGAAATAATTTAGGGGTTTGTGTATAAGACACATTTTGTCTCATCTTTAAATTTTGTTTAAATTTTACTTTGTTTAAAACAAACGATACTTGTACATCCAAAACTGGAATACTTACATGCACATCATCTCTCCTTGTGACGCATTTACAATCATATTAAATTAAAGAGATGTTAGAAGCAGCTTTCTTAACAATATCCCTATATGCAATACGCACGTCAGTTGTTATAAAACATTTACACCTCTTAAATACGTTTCGAAAATGCAGGAATACAAAAAGACTATAATTAGGTAATATGGCGAGCTAAGGAGAAGCGCAGTTATGATGGAAAACAAAAATATCAAAAGTTTTGAAATTAAAATTTGAAAATAAAACTTATCGGTGATATAAATAATTACAAGTAACATAAGAATTTCATGAAAAGATCAAGATGGGGATGATGACAAATTACACAGTTATTGATATCTGGCTATAAAGAAAATCAGAGTTATTCATATCTGGCGATAAAGAAAACCAGAGTTATTGATATTTGGCTATAAAGAAAACCAGAGCTATTGATATCTGGCTATAAAGAAAACCAGAGCTATTGATATCTGGCTATAAAGAAAACCAGAGTTATGACTATCTTGTTTCAACAAGAAATTGGTAAGGGATATTTATTTTAATCCTCTTTCAGACAATGAAGATATGGGATTTTTTAAACTTAAATCTGGAGGTAATATTATTAGCCTTGATGACCTGTAGAAAAAGAGAAGTTTTCATATTGGTTTGGAAAAATTCCAGACATGGAAAAAATTACTACAAGTGTTTGCCTTGAAAATACTTGAAAATATATCATTCTCTATATTCCATTGCAAGCAAATATCGAACATACGGATATCTTTTAGAGCTTGAGCTGTTACAGTCTAATGTAGATAAACATTCTCTGTGTCAATCCCACTGTTGGGGTGTGGATTGGGAACGTGTGTGGGTGGTGTGGGTGGACCCCAACAAGTGCGCAATCTATCTATCTGACCGTATGCCTGTCCCCCCACCCACCCCAAAAAAAAGACTAACAATTGCACAATAAGGTTTGTTCAACATCTTTTATCTTTATTTCAATCTACAATGTTTTCCACGTAATATTTATTGTACTCTTTGATGATATAAACTATTCTTATTTGTGTTCATTTCATTGTAAATCAACGTGATGAAAGCAAAATGCATCAAGTTGATTTTATGTCGATGACAAAGCTAGTAGAGACTAGTAAAAACCTTTTAATGAATTATCCTATCACACAAAGCATTAGCAATAATTCCTGCACTATTTCCTAAATCCTGTGGCGGTCAGTCTATCAACTACACCAGACTTATTCCTGTTTACAACAATCCAGCTGATGAAAATGCCCTGATAAGTTGTAGTCCGAACCATTGCCATTTAGTAAAAGATCGATAAAATTTTCCAAACTGAGTTGAATGGTTACATACCTGGACTGGTCCCAAACTGGCCGAAAGTAGAATAATATACAGAGAAAGTCACCAAAAGTTGTGCGCCTTGCTTTCTGTGGGTTAGAATTGTTTTTGATGCGGACAATTTATATACTGTTTATCAACAAATGATTGATAGCTGTATTCAATCATGATGTTTTTTATGACTCATTGTTCTAGAAAAAGGGAAATTTAATGGTAGCATAACTGATCGGTTTACTGACTACGGTACTTCTCAAGCGCAAAATTAGTACTAATATTGTAAGAAAGAACAAAACATCGAATTTAATATTCTTTTTTCAAATTTAACAAAGTAGGTGAACTTGAACATGATTGACAAGTTTATCTTTGTCTTTTCTTATAAATTGTGAGATATAGTCATGAATCATGTGTTATTAATCATTTCCTGAAAGCAAAATGTTTACTATTTAGAAAGCAACAAGGTAGCTTAATCTCATAGCATGGATTGATTGTTCCAATAGACCGCTCCGATGACCTAGTGGTTAGAGCGTCCGCGTCGGATGCGGGAGGTCGCGGGCTCGAACCCTGGCCGAGTCATATTAAAGGCTTATAAAAAAATGGCACTAACAGCTACCTTGTTTGGCGCCCAGCATTAAGAGGCCAGTGTTATGACTGGTCAGCCTGGTGTCAGGATAATGTGACTGGGTGGGACATAATAGTAGATGTCTGCGGCATGATGCCCCAGTGCCAGACATTACTATAAATTGTCATACTGCAGACATCGTAGCGATATGACTGAAAAGTGTTAAATCCCCACACACACATCTTGTTCCTATGACAATATGTGCAAGACGTGTCAAATTAAAAAAAAGCACGTTTGAACACAATTTCAGTACAGATGAATCAGAAAACAAAATCATAAAAAAGCACTATTTCTCATCATATTTTGGTAAGAACATAATTATTTATCGGAAAACCTTCACGGGTGACAAATATCATGGTTGTTTGCCTTTCAACAAAAGGCGCCTTTGACTACATGCACGTAACGGTATATTAAAGGTCTTGACGTTACTACTACCGGTTTATCAAGATAAAATAAACACTCCGATTATCTCCGAGAAGGATTTTACGAGAAAGCTTGTAACACCATGTAGCCTGTGGAATGTTACAGAAGGCCTAAATAAATTTAATAAACAATACAGAATGCATGTAATAACAGCGACAAGACTTGGCAAACAAATGGTATTATTAACGGTGGCCTATGGCTTTTTATCACTTGCATACTGGAGCGACAAATGAGATCTCTACTATGTTGTAATAGTGACAAGGAAAGCACTAAAACATTAGTCATTAAGTAGACGTGATAGTCAATCAAAATGATATATTCAAAATGTTTTGATAACACGCCCATTCGCGTCTTTTATTAAGTTTCTATACTCAGAATATACGCTGTGTCACGGAAAGTCTCATTTATCGGTAAAATACAAAACCCTCACAATTTGTTGAGAAACGAAAAATTAGTAATAAAACCAAGGGTTTTGAAATTGATCACATGCGGTAGTTGTTGTTGTGGTATAGAATGGTATTTTAAGTATTAATAATTGATAATAAGAATTTTTAATAAGTCAAATAATTTGAAAATACTACATTCTTTTCTGCAGATACGTTGAATGGATAGGCAAAAATAATGATTAAAGAAGTCGGCAAATTCGGGTTGCACAATCTTTTTTTCGCATATAAATAAATACAAAGAGGAATTTCGAAAATTCCCATTTTTGCATTATCACGTTTTCTAGTACTCTAGCCTTCTGGTGCAAATACACCAACGTACGAGTATATCAAATACTAATTTGATATTTACATTCGCAATACGATTTTGGCAAATTGATAAAGAAACTTGACATTCTATCCTACTGTATAAAATCTTACTGAATTAATAAAATACGTCATATATATATATATATATATATATATATATATATATATATATATATATATATATATATATATGTGTGTGTGTGTGTGTGTGTGTGTGTTTCAAGTAAAACTGTACAGCGATTACAATATTCCTTCTATTGAAGGCACTAAAACACTTATATGTTCCTCAGTACATTCTAGACAAACCTATTGTAATTCTCTTCTATCTGGTTCTTTGTCACAGTACCTACTACAGAAATTTCAAAGTTCAAAACACTGCTGCTCAGATCGTTCTTCAAGTACCAAGAACCAAGCGTTCATCGTCCCTGCTCTGTACCCTCAAACAGCTACCAGTTGGCTCCAGAATCAAATACAAAATCTCTTCTCTTTCACGCATTTCGTATATATATTATGATTATTGGTATATTTATAACAAGTACTGTTATTAGTGGCTTTATGATTATTATTATTATTATTATTATTATTATTATTAAGAAAAGCTAGGTCACTTCGCAAACGATAATTTAATTGTTTTGAAAAGTTGGATTTTTTCATCGTAAAATTTCTACTTTTAAGTTATTGAAAAGGAGATCAACTTATGACCTCTCACCATTTTATATTTCTGCAAAAACATGTTTTTGGACTGCTACTTGTCAGTTCCAAATATCACACACACACACACACACACACACACACACACACACACACACACACACACACACATATATATATATATATATATATATATATATATATATATATATATATATACACACACACACACTTGTTTCAGTAATATATTATTGCATTGTATATCGCTGGTTAAATACTTCAAGTGGCTAATGCTTCAGCAAGGAAACACACAGATACCTCATAAAGAGGATGGAAGTGAAAGTAATTGGTGGCCTGCTAATAATTCGCAAGTACGTACGTATATTTTAGATTTGTGTGCATGATAAAAATATTCGTGCATCAGTTTTAATATCTGCAGATTGTATCGAGGTACACTCAACATCGAAATTTACAGGTACTCTAAATTACCGTGCTGATGGGTCGCACAATAATTTATTGTTAATGCAGGCTAATGTAGCTAAAATTTCATTTGTTTCAGCATCTATCATTGTCACATGCCGCACAATCAAAATCGTACAAGAACTTAATTCTTTCATTTGTAAAATACAATACGAGTTGCAGTGCATTATAGACTTTTACAGGACATTCAACAATGTGACTTCTACAAAAAAACGATGTAGAAAAATTCACTGAAACCACTTTGCTCTCTATCGACTTAAAACACTACATTAAAACCATTTTGATGTACATTTTGGTACGTACTTCTTTCGATTTGTTCTCCTACTTGCAATTGTCTATTAGAATTTTGGTTCCAGTTTGGATATGATGTACATAATGGTGATGTTGTTTTGGGAATTAATGCAATTTCTCAGTGTTTGATAGGTTATACATGCAACCAGTATAACTGGTGGAATGTTATGTATATCAATATTATGTATTTAACTTTTGTCCATGATTGTAGCTTGTAAGAGTCATTTGTAAACAATATTACATAGCTAATGTTTGTTTTTCATTGTAGATTATGATAACGATCATTTAAACAGCACGTTTACTTGGATCTGAGTTCAGTTGGAAAACGTCATGCTCAACCTCATCTTTGTCAGATTGTTTGCTAAAGTGTAAGTAAACAGGCCTGACTATGTTTATGAATTTGATAGAAAATTTCCATCGTAAATGACCTAGGTTCAGGACATTTTGTTTTGTCATAAGTCAGGTGACACTCTGTTTATAAGTTTGAAGTCAACACGATTAATTTTAAGTTCAGCTCTAAAATCATTGTTGATTGTGTTCAGTTATAATTTGAAAGCAATAAATTAAAATTTATTCATTGTAATTACAAAGTGCTCAGTGACATTTTGAACTAACTCCTATTTTTGGACTATTGTAAATTCATTCAGGACAGTTTGGATTAAATCACTGTGATATGAAACGATTGTTAGAACATCAGCTCACTAGTTTCAAGGATACTGACACATCAACACATTCAATACTGGAGTACAATCTAAACACTCCATACTTTTGGAATTGTGATGAAAGTTTTAGGAGTATCTCTGATTTAATTCACAATACTGTAAGTTCCTTTAAAATTTTCACTTTGTATTCTGTGGAAATAATTATTTGCTGTATTTTAACAGACTTATTTTTGTTTTGGATTTTTGTAATTAATTTAAGACTATAGAGTCGTAACGGGAGGAAGAACCCGGGAAATCCTGGTACGAACCACCGAACCACAGGAAGCTATTGGCAAGATTTCTAATACACCCACATTGGCTGAGCCCGAGACTCGATTTCACGCGGACAGGGATGAGATGGCGTGATCCGTGAAGGCGAGCACTTAGACCATTTGGTGGTATTCACAGCAATACGGCTTTTAAAAAGAGGGAGTGTGTGTGATTAGGATTTTTAACGTAGCTTTAACAGTAGCTTTAACAGTTTTTCAGTCATATCGCTACGATGTCTGCAGTGTGGCAGTTTATAGTGATGTCTAGCACTGGGGCATCATGCCGCAGACATGTAACATGATGTCCCACCCAGTCACATTATCCTGACACCAGGCCGACCAGTCCTAACGCTAACCTCTTAATGCTGAACGCCTAGCGAGGCAGCTTAAGTACCATTTTTGTAAGTCTTTGTTATGACTCGGCCGGGGATCGAACCCAGGACCTCCCGCTTCTGAGGCGGACGCTCTAACCACTAGGCCACCGGAGCAGTTGCTTTAAAAAGAAACAACACAAAATCATATATAAACATACCTATGGTGAGTTTTATTTCAAACATAGTTAATAATGTATTGAAATCGTGCGAAGAAATGTCTTCATTTTTGTTACGATGCGAGTTTTCTTCAGGCGACCTTTGGATATCCTGTAATCCTCACTAGCAAAGGTTTAATTTGAACCTAAAATTAGAACAAAATGACTTAGGAATGAAAAATAATTCCAGCATATATAATTGATAAAACATTGATAGAAGTTATCTGGCTAAACAATTAACTAAAAGTTAGATTCTGTTTTAACATGCATGGTCTGAAGAATGGGTGTTATTTCAATTGTTTGGAATACTACATATATTAACAGAGCTTTGTAAAATAACAAAGAGAAATAGGGATAAATATAAATCCCTAAGAACGAAAAGAGTGAGAACAGATAGAAAACTGGAATCATGAACCGACTTCTTTGAATTGATGGATATATCTAATTATTCAATATACCAGTATGTGACCAGAATTTTAATTTTTGGGTGTTGCACAAAAAGAACAACATTGCATTGAAAAATGTTCCTGTGCACGATGCAAATTTGACCATGGGAAAGGGTTTTACGTGTCCTCTAGCTGGATAAACACATTCTGTTATTATCACTAATTTTTAAATATGAAATGATTATCCGCAGACAAAAAATAGTGAAAAATAAAGATTCTAGATTCGTTGTGGATTGGAGTTACTCCCTGGGACCTTTGTGCCACAATTTTAGATTTTACCAGCAGTTTTATTTCAATATATTTTCCATCAGATCGCTATTATCTGGTAAACTTGAGCGGTGCCTAGATGTCTAGTGTGTGCCTTCATCTTTTGTAGTAACTGACATAGATTATATGTAATACTTCGAAATGACTGACATAGCTTGCATGTATTACTTTGGAGATAAAAAAACAACTGATTTTTCTTGTCACACTCTTCTTATTAAGCTCTAAAAAATTGAACAAAGTCCAACCATCTCATAACATCTATGGACAATATATCTATCCTACGCGTGAGTTACAATCTTTGCAATGGAATCCGTTATGCATAATAAAAAAGATACTGGTCGCTTTAACCTGTCTCTCTGTCAATATACACTGATTATGGAAAAGCAAAGATTAGAAACCACGACTTAACAAAGTAGAATTCGGAGACTAGCATGTATTAAGTGTCTGCATACATGGACATAAATCATTTTGAATGTCGATATGCAAAACATGCTAAAAAAGAGTTCACACAAAAATTAAATATAGTCCCAGACAATTATTTGTGTTTTATAAAAACACAGAATTGTGTCGCAAGTATTCAAATGCAAATCATTATTTTATTATCAAAATAGTGATTCGCATATGTAAATAAACTCTTCGGTTTTTGACGCAGCAAAGTAATTTATATTACGATTGGAACTTGGACAGTCGAAGATATCCTAATTGTTTGCTTATTTTAAACTCTGTGTCAATTTTAATTTCTTTATTTGTGCTGTTAAAATGTTCTCTGCATAAGAACCACCTGCGTTTGTACAAATTTTAATGGCTTTTCTGAGGGAATGTTCAGTATTCCTTTTCTTAAAAAAAAAAGTCTTGATTTAGTATGACCGAATTAATTTCGTACCTTATCTAGAAGTAAAATCCTCCATATGGATATCCTCCCAAAAATGGATATCCAAAGAATCTTGGATACCCGAAACCGAACCCGCTAAAACCATATCCATAACCTGGAAAGAGGCCGCCTCCAATCAAACCCAAGCCTAGACCAAGGCCAAAGCCACCACCGAAGCCACCAAAGCGACCGAAACGACCGAAGCGTCTAAATCCTCTCTGAGCCTCATTCTGGTGAATAGACGACATCAGCATCATCGCCAGCAGAAGCGCAACTATGACTGACCTCTTCATTCTTGTTGAGAATGTGCTAAATAATAATAATAATAATAGTAATAACAGTAATAACAATAATAATAATAACGATAACAATAATAGTAATAACGACGAAGTTCATGATGATGATAACGATGCTGATTTAAAGAGTCATTATTGTAGACAACAAGAAGAACAACTTGATCGAACTAAGATACGGTTAGGACTCAGCAAATGTTAACTAGAATGACCCAACGTTTGACTCGGTTATACCTAACCTTCCTCAATTGATACATCTGTGTAAAACTGTTCTCATCCCATCATACATCACCCTAGGAGATAAATCTAAGTTTTTCCCCCGACGTGCACATCAACAGATCACTCCAAAAGTATCCTAAATTTTGAAGTATCTAAAGTAAATGGTGTATGATGAATTTCACGATATTACGATTTCGTCCAGACATATGTTTTCTCGAGAAGCACGGGGATAAAACAATAGGTTTCGGGAATTGGATCGCTTTCGGAAAACAGAGAGAGTGACAGGCAAACTGACTGAATAATTTAGACACACACACACACACACACACACACACACACGCACCGGTTCCACTGAAAGGCGGTTAAACGTTCCGAACCAACAAAAGAACATTAAGTACGACAACAACAATGACATTGATAGGAGGTTGTGAATAAAAGAAACGCGGCGTATAAACCCTAAATCTTCTATAAATTTTACTTTGTTTAAAGCAAATGATTGTTGTATTTTCATTATAAAACTGAAATACATACATGCACACCAACTCTCTTCGTGATACACATGCTGTCATATTAAATAAGAAGTGGTTTGAATTAGTTTTCTTATAAATTTTCCTATGTGCAGTACGCACAACGTCAGTTGTTACTGAACTTTCACATCTCTTAAATACTAATACAATAAGAACATATCATTATTACTTATTATACGAGTTAAGTTATGTAGAAGAACATAAGGAACATAGTTTTGAAAATAAAAGTTGGAAATAAAATTATTCAATGATATAAAAACTGTTCCAGGTAAAATAAGATTTTTAATGAAGAGAGCAACATGTGGTAAATGAGGAACTGCATAGATGTTGCTATGCGGCTAGAAAGAAAACTAGAATTAGGAGAGTCCTTCATGTTTCAACATGAAATTTATTGTTATCCCTTTCAAACGACGTAGATATGGAATTGGAATTAAACTTGCAGACAATATGATTAGCTTCGATGCCCTATAAAGAAAGATAAATTTTGATATTGGCTGGAATAATTCCGAGACCTGATTAAAAATAATCTTTAAAATTTTATGTATTGAACAGCCATTACTCTGATGGGTAAAAGTGACATCAGTTGCGTGTCTTGAAAATGCTTGAAAATATCTCATTCTCTATATTTGATGGTCAACAAAAAATGAACAGACTGAATACTTACAAAGCTTGAAGTATTATAATCAGACATGGATAAACAACCTCCGTGTCAACCCCAAACGCGCCCACTACTTTGTGTATGTTCGAGTCTTTCGAAAATATTGAAATCATGAATGTCAAATAAATAGGCAAAGACACAAAAGGACAATTCTTATAACTGAATGTCAAACGAAGAAAAGAGCGCATAAATCGTTATAGTCGGTGCAAATTGCCTTTTATCTATTTTGAAAGAACTGGTTCAAACATTCTAACTGTGCCAAAGAATATATTTATTTATTTATCTGTCTACACATGTATCTGTATGTAAACCACATTTACGATCTATGCCATAATGTAGAATTGATAATTCATAAAGATTGTACTGAATACAATAATGTACTTCGTTATGGTAACGGAACCAAAATTACAAATTTGGCAAACCCTGGGTACATTGCAAACAAATGCAATATAAAGTTTGTTCCATACATTTTTTCTTTGTTTCCGCCTTATGTTTTTCATATAACCTTTTTGAATTCTCTTTATCTATTGTATTAGTTGCTAATGAAATAAACTCCTCATTTTTGCTTCATTATTACTGGTCGATCTGCTTGACATGTCATCGATATAAACCAAACTAATGATGGCAGATGCTTCTATTTCATAATGATGTAAAAGCTTTCAATAAATTATCGGATCATACGAAACATTTGCAGGAATCCCTACATTATTTTCTTAAATCGACAGAAGGTCTATGGATAAGCTATACCAGAACTTTACCGGACTAAAACAATCCAGCTGATGAAACGCCGATGAAAATGTTTTGATTACTTGTGGTCCGATTTAATTGCCATTTAGTACAAATTAGAAACAATACTCCAAACTGAGTTGGACGGTTACAGGTTACATACCTGAATTTGTACCCAGTCTGGCCCAAAGGAAAATATTATCAACAAACGACCACCTAAAGTCGCTGCACCTTGCTCTCTGTGGGTTAGAATTGTCTTTTTATGTGACAATTTATATACTGTTTAACAACAAATGATTGATAGATAGATTCAGTCCTGATTTTTTAGGACTGCCTTTTTCTAGTAAAAGGGAAATTGATTCGTATCAAAACTACTCTGTTAATTGACTATGTCACCTCACCGCAAATTTTGGAAGAAGCAATAACACAGCTGGTGATAACATAAACATAAATAGTATTAATGCTAGTATGTTGTTGCGTACGTGTGTGAGTGTCTGTGTGGATTATCGTTTCAGTACAGATGAATTAGAAAACAAAATGATTTGACGAAATCGAAACTATTTCTTATCATATGTTTGAATAAAAATAAACCCCCTTCCCGATAAAAAAAATTCATGTTTGTTTGCCTTTCAACAAAAGTTGCACTTGACTGCTATTTTTTAATGACATAAGAAAGGTAATGAAGATTATCCTACCAGTTTATCAAAGTACAAAAGAACCCTCCGATTATCTTCCAGAAGGATACAAATACAGCTGGTAACATATTAAATAAGAAACGGTAAAAATATATATTTACCAGTGGAAAGCTAAAAAGACCTTAAGCTCCTTTGAATGTTTCATTTTAATAAACCATATAGAATTCAGATAATTAAAAGACTTGGCAGATGAATGGTCTTGATATAGGTGACATGTAATCAAATAGATCACAAAACCATTCATTTGGTAAATATAAATATATGAATGAACGTATATAGGTATGCATTATTCACACTGTAAACTATAATTGTAATGTTTATCTCTTAGTAAATAAATCCACTGATTAATGTTAATTGTTATATTAATTCAAATTCATTCCAAATGAAAGTGCTAGGTCATTGTGAAGCTAACATTATTTGCTACCGCCTTGTGACTCTAACTACAATTAGCTAAGTCATCATGATGCATCTCTACGAACTATCCCATTCCATATCATTTAATAGCATATTTTTGATTCTGCGCACTATGAGATTCAGTCCATGTTAATAAATTTTAATCAAACACGAATAAGCTCGACAGATCCATTGAATTTATCCAATTTGTAAGAGATTGACGAAATTCCTTCTGCTGATGTAAATAGATTCGACAGATTTATATTCCAGTATTCAGAAAATTAATTACCGTTTATATTACTGTCTACAACGCAAGTTAATATAGGAGTAAAGTACTACTTAAATACAGTAAGTCAAGTTTTAAATAGCATACGATGGTCAGTGGGGATGAGATACTTTTAAAACATATTTGTATTTTTATGGGGCTTTTTTGGAGTAAAAGAGGGGGCGGTGGTTACAGAGGGAAACATCATAAAGGAGGTTGGAATTTAAATGAAGTGGTGGTTTGGGAATCATACACAAACGTGTACATACATTGTAGATTTATGGGCATAATTAATAATTACGCATCAATTTTAAAATGTGTACTTAGCCTTTCACAACATATATGCACTTTAATTGCCCATCTTTGATGGGTTGCACAATAATTTAGTTACAACAAAACAATTATCCAAAAGAAAAAGAATACATGAGTAGCTATGAACGAATGAAATAGCAGCTATATCAATATCATAAAAGCTTGATTCCAGATTACACGATTCAAATATATGAAATAAGATATAGTAGTATGTTCAGAAGGTAACGTAGGTATGTCACATACGTTTTCAGTCGAAACCTTTGTGTAGCTTGGAAAATTAAAAGATAAAAGAAAAGAAATAATTAATGGAATAATTCAGAGTTTAGGAAATTTTGAAGAAGAAAACTTATTATACACTGATATGATTATATATAAAAACCTCTACAATAAAACAATAAACTACATATTATATGCAATTGAATTAAGAAGAAAACACGTATGGATACAAGATACATAACTTCATGCTAAGGCTTAAGAAAAAAAATAAGCAACACACTCGCTCGAATCAGATTCACTGATTGTACAAGAAACACATATAACCCAAAAGAGAAAATATGCCAAGGCATAAGAAAAGAACAAGCAAAACACTCGCTCTAGCAACTCAACTAATAATAGATAAAATGCTACAAGTTTTCAATCACGTCCGCGTGATTAAAAATTTCAATCCCTTTCACATGTAAAAAGCGTCAAGATGCTTTCAGAAAGATAAACTATACCCAAAAGGATGTTTTCCATCACGTCAGTGTGATGGAAGATTTCAATCCGTTTTTGTACATGAGGTGCCAAGGTACCGAATGATATAACCATATATGAAAAACATAATAAATAAAAAGACATTTAATTCAAATTGACTAAAAGCTCTCACCAGGATGTTTCCAGTACAAATATGTAACGGAAGATTTAAATCCTATCAATTAAATAAAGTGCCAAGGCACAAAATATTATGAACTTATAAGACACATAAACAACAAAATAATTTCATGCCATGGCATAAGTACAAACAAACAAACACGCACTCAGAAGAAAACCCCCAAAAAACAATGCATACTAGACTCATTATTTATTTTATATTTTTGGAAGTAAAGGCAAAGCTTTTCAAAAACGATAAGACTTAGATAAGAAACAAAACTGTAAATAATTTGATCTAGATAATGCCGTCCATACAAACAAACGGGATCATTTTACAACATATACAGCACCAACAACACACACTGGACAATCTGACTCTGGCAGAGTCACTATCAAGTAACTGTATGATTATCAAATGGGGAAGAAAGCAACCTCAGGGCTATTATAACCCTAGAGGGGACTAGTACTCTCCTAAAGTTCAAGTGCGGAATATGGAAATCAGGCCCACTGCCAGCCCAGGCAAAGGGAAGAAAGTACATTTTTCCAAACTCTAATGGGATAAACAAACTTAAAATATTTGACGAACAAAACAAAGAGTAACCCTGCTAAATTCAATTTATTATTTTTATTATTTTTGAAAACACAATTATTTATAACTCAGTGGTGGGTGGACAGGGAAACCCATAGCATACAACACTATTTGGAAAACAACAGGGTGCCACTTCTAAGTCCTAACCAACTATATATGTTGGGATGGGGCTAAGAGGTGTCAACACCGAAATCAAATCTAAACACTACACTAATTACACCTGTAGACTGATATTAAAACAATAACTATACTAGAAAAAGAATTAGGATACCAGTTCAATTATCTCTTTATATACATCATGTAGCTTATTTCACAATACCTGATCTATGTCAAAATGCAACCCACCTGACCCATGTTGCAATACTCAACCATCCAATCAGAGAATTACCCTCAACTTTAAAATAGGTTCATTATTAAGGCTAATTCTAACACTAGTAAATACCTATTTATAGTTCAAGCTGCAAATAGAATTTACAGTCATGGACCAAATGTCAAGTACTCAATAGGATATAAAGAACAGCGTATACAGAAAATGTGCCACAGTGTAAATTGTGCTTGCATCACAACAACTGATGGCAGAATGATTATTCGTTTGAAAGTAAGACTTTTGAAATAAATAGTTATTAGTCTAGAGCAGAGGTGGGCAAACTGTCCAGTGCAAGTGCCGCATACACAAATTTACACCTTGTCGCGGGCCGCATAGTTCATTAAGTAAAATAATTAATATTTGAAATAGCAAAAACAAAAGATTTTAATAAATAACATTATAATTAATTTTCAGTTGTTAATATGTTGTTAATATTTGAAAACTTAAACTTAAACTTCAAAAGAAGCACATTTGATAAACAGAGTAACATAAAAAGAGTCAGTGCGAATGATGACTTGTTCCTAGGCCGCATGAAAACCCTTGACGGGCCTCATGCGGCCCGCATGCCGTAGTTTGCCCACCCCTGGTCTAGAGTATACTTTTAGAGATCCGAGATCCGATTAGTAAGGTGCATAATACTATCCATTGCACAACCACAACAAGCACATGTATTAAACAATTTTGTTGAGATGGAATGTCCTGAAACCCTTTTAAAACTTGGCAAGGCAGAGCCTGTTTCCAAAGCCTTTAACTTGATTGAAATTATCGTTCTAGTGACGTCATGGAGTAGTTTGAAGTCGTTGGCGCCGCTCATGTCTTTGGTACGTACCGCATGGAATTGAACCGCCGGTTAATATTAGGTGACTATGAATTATGCCAGATTTGAATGGTAAAATCAACTAAACATGTGCAGCCACCATTCACGTGACCCTGCAACCCTACTACGCCGAATAGATTTTCATTCGCATCCGAATTGATGAGGATGAGTGGTCTGTTGTAAACAATTATGACCAGTTGAAGATAGAAATCAGCAATGGCGAAAAATTTAGTTGAAAATTTGCATGGTACATACCCTGGACTTCTTACAGGTACGGACATGTTTTACTACGAACATCAATACCCGGATAGGCGACTTGAAGTGCGTTCCGCATCGTGCATTGGGACAATACTTTTAAAAAAGTTTTATTGGCCAAGGTCTTATAGGGATCATCCACCTAAAATAGTCCACGAGACAGGTGCAACCATCAACGACGTGGCCGATGAGGAAACAATTCTCAACCGTGCAATTACTATGAAGGACATTAGTGATAGTACAGTATAAAACTACTGCTCGAGGTGGCAGGGATACTGTAAACACTATCAGAGAAATCTTTGGCACCGCGGCCCGGTATTATTGTCATTAGGATAGCAGTCTCATGCATCGCCGTTCTCAGCTCTCACTTTAGCACCATCAAACATCGGAACGTACTCTGGAACAGCGTTATACAGTGTACCCGTTGCTCAATAGCAAACAAACCAGATAGCCGCCAGATTCACTACAAAACTACTAACGCCTAGTGATGTTTTGTCGGTATCGTCGTCTTCCGCTTCATTTGAGACCTGCAGTTTTTACTAGGTGCTGGTTTGTTCTTTGATACATCATGCTCAAGCTGATCAAAGCTGAAGTTGTACGCTTGTCGATGTGCTGGTACTGTTACAATTATCAGCGGCATCCTTATCGAATTAACATCGAAGTTGGTATAATCATAATCGGCATTATCTAGATCAAATTATTTACAGTTTTGTTTCTTATCTAAGTCTTATCGTTTTTGAAAAGCTTTGCCTTTACTTCCAAAAATATAAAATAAATAATGAGTCTAGTATGCATTGTTTTTTGGGGGTTTTCTTCTGAGTGCGTGTTTGTTTGTTTGTACTTATGCCGTGGCATGAAATTATTTTGTTGTTTATGTGTCTTATAAGTTCATAGTATTTTGTGCCTTGGCACTTTATTTAATTGATAGGATTTAAATCTTCCGTTACATATTTGTACTGGAAACATCCTGGTGAGAGCTTTTAGTCAATTTGAATTAAACGTCATTTTATTTATTATGTTTTTCATATATGGTTATATCATTCGGTACCTTGGCACCTCATGTACAAAAACGGATTGAAATCTTCCATCACACTGACGTGATGGAAAACATCCTTTTGGGTATAGTTTGTCTTTCTGAAAGCATCTTGACGCTTTTTACATGTGAAAGGGATTGAAATTTTTAATCACGCGGACGTGATTGAAAACTTGTAGCATTTTATCTATTATTAGTTGAGTTGCTAGAGTGAGTGTTTTGCTTGTTCTTTTCTTATGCCTTGGCATATTTTCTCTTTTGGGTTATACGTCTTTCTTGTACAATCAGTGAATCTGATTCGAGCGAGTGTGTTGCTTATTTTTTTTCTTATGCCTTAACATGAAGTTATGTATTTTGTATCCATACGTGTTTTCTTCTTAATTCAATTGCATATAATATGTAGTTTATTGTTTTATTGTAGAGGTTTTTATATATAATCATATCAGTGTATAATAAGTTTTCTTCTTCAAAATTTCCTAAACTCTGAATTATTCCATTAATTATTTCTTTTCTTTTATCTTTTAATTTTTCACATGATATAATTATATGTTTTTTATCATCGAAACTCTCTCTTTACATAAGGGGCATTTTGGGTTTACCCTTATTATTTTTTTCGGGAAGACTTTTTCACCTGTCCACCAAGCATCATGTAAGTATGTGTATATATTGGCTTTTTTCTTGGGTTCCTTAAGTTTTGTCCATTTTTTCCAGATTTCATCCCAATTTAGCAAGGGTTGTTGTATTTCAATTTTGTTTTTGTGTAGTCTTAGGTCTCGTATTATTTCATAGATTTTGTTTTTATTTATAGGATTCCATAGTGCATTTGTTTTATCTTTGTATGTTTTTATTGTTTCTGTTATTCTGTATGCGGATTTTGGTGGTTTGATTGTTTTGATTAATTTGTTGTTGTTATAGATTTTTTTTGTTTAATTAGAAAACCAAACCAATAAATATATAATCCTTGCCAGTAAATTCCAGGTTTTGGAGTTAGACTATTTATTCCTTCTATATGGTTTGTTCTTTGTTTACTAAGTAAGTTTGCTTATCCTTTGATTCCATGTGAAGTTTTTAAATATAAATGATTCTATTTTTTTAATGTAGTACAATTCAAAATCGATTATGTCATATTCATGCCAAATTGAATTGAACAAATAAGCTTTGGCAATCTGAGCTTTGTATATTAGATTTTGGTCTCTCTCGTTCCATATTTGTACATGTTTTAAATTTTTTTCTCTATTTGCTTATAGCTCAACATTTTACTATTTTGCCCTAGATATACGCCTAGTACTTTTACCTGTTTCTTTAGTTAGATCTGATTTGATAGGAATAATTTATTTTAAATATTTATTGAATTACAGAGTGCCCATTTGATCGTCTGGAATAAATCAAAATGTTTGGGTTACTATGAACTCATTCAAATACATTCTGGACAATGCCATTGTGATACATCAAGAACTTTGGTAGTTCAATACATCCAAGCATATTGCTACACAGGCATAATTTAAACCTTGAATTCATTCAGAACACTCTATTCTTTTGAACGTTTTAGTATTTTTTTAGGATTTAATTATTAAAAAAACGCATGTTCCTCTTAAATGTTATTTTTATAACTTAGATAATTAAATTATTTGTTACGTTTTACAAAACTTGTTCGTTTTGCTTCTTTCTGTTACTTAGTTTAAGACCATATATTCGTATAAATGTTATCGTGTGCTGCACACGATCACACTAACGGCAAAGCCTGGCTTCGGACTGAGTATCTTTCGAAACAAAACGCCATACTGTAGGCAAATCGCACCCACTTTATCTGTTTGTAAAAGTAAATTTTACGTTACTCTCCTAATGATGACTTTTTGGCAGCAAACAATCCCACTATTCATCAACATGTCGTTATTATAATCTTTCATTTTGACCAGACATGTTTGATGAGAACAATTTCTGCAAACTGAAAAATAAACGTAAAGACACTCTACAGACCAGAGAAGAAATAATTCACATATTATGTCCCTCCAAAGATATGTGCTTCTTAGGCATTCAAAATTTTTGTTTTCCTGCTGGCAACTGCAGCAAGTCGTTTATAAACAAATGAGGCTTTTTATTACACGAGAAAGAAGATAAAATGGAATTTAACAAAGCCAATATACAGTAGGGTTACTGTGTTAGAGCTAAGCAACTTATTCATGCATGAATTGTATTACAAGCTGAAAACATATAGGATGTTGGAATGTTATTGTTGTTGTTGTAGGGTTAACCGCCATTTTTATCACAAGATAGGTTATACATGGCGGCCATTAGAACTGGTAGAGGAAAAACCCTGGAAAATCCCGGGAAGAACCACCGACCCAGGCGAACCTACTGTCACGCTTTCTAATGTGCTGGAATGAGACTACTCGTGACTAATGGCACATTTTGTATATCCATGTTGAGACAAAACACGTTTAAAAATACATAAAGGATGACATCATTATTACACTTGTGACTATAAGAAATGACAATTTATTGGGTATCCTATAAATCAATAAAAACGTTGTTAGAGATTTCAGTGATGACGCTAATGGCGTGTCCATTAAAGAGTTTGTTTTTGCTTAAGGTCAATCGATTTACGTATTAACAACAGACAAGACGAAATATCGTTTGTAAAAAAATCAAATACATCTAATCAAAGAAAATTTAAAATTTCAACTGCACACATTTTTTTATTATTGAAAACGAGAATTAAAAGGAAAAGAAATTAATCTGATCAAACACCATCAGATGAATAGCATCACCATCAAGAAAGTAACGTTGTTTGTATAGGATGAAAGGCATGTGCTAGTTGAGAACATAAATCAAACTGAAATAAAGCAGCGTTGTCTTTGTAAGCTTAGAAGTGAATGCCAATTGACAACGTAAATACATTGTCTTTTGAGTACTTTTTAGTTAAACGAGAAGTGAATGCTAATTGACAACGTAAATACATTACCTTTTGAAGTACGTTTTATTTCAACGAGAAGCGAATGTCAATTGACAACGTTAATACATTACCTTTTGAAGTACTTTTTATTTCAACGAGAAGCGAATGTCAATTGACAACGTAAATACGTTACCTTTTGAAGTACGTTTTAGTTCAACACGTTAGGTGCAGACATTGCAGAGCCTAACGAATATTCTGGTCTCATTTAAACTTTGTATTTTATTTTGCTATGGTAAGCATTTCAACAACGCATCCTTTTAGTTCGCTACATGGTTTTCACAAAAAAATATTTTGCCTTCTGCTTGAGACAACCAAAACATACAAAAATATATTCTCTCTAAAATCTTTGATTACCGAGTTCTGATTATGAGCGATTGCAGCATGTCCACCACTAAAAGCTTTTTTTTTGATTACGTTAGTTGTTTTCTTGTCTACCTGGCCAATATTGCCACAGCACCAATTAAAAACAAAGAATTGGTCCATTGACTGACATCAATAAGTAACGCTAACCACTTATTCAGTTTAACCGCACAATCTACAAGGATTGCATTTTCATTTTAGAATAGCCATTCCTATTGCAATTCATTTTGAAGAGAAACGTGGGAAACGTGATAATGACGTTATCAAAACAGTGACAAGTAAATTACTTCTGCTTCATACTGGGATTTAGAAAATTGAAAATAAATAATTGTATCAAAAAATATGAATCGGTGGCTAAAGTTATTAAGCTTTCATTAAGGCATTCGTGTAACAAAAATAAATTTGTTCGTTGATACAGTGTAGTGCTTGGGGTAAAGAACTCTATTTCAAGTAATATATATCGATCAACAGACGGAAACAGATTTTTCACGATTGCAGAAAAACATCCGGTGAATAAAACTCCTTTCTTATTGGATAAATGATTGATTTTAATTTTTTCTTCAACGGCGGTTTTGCCTGTCATCGTTTTGTATGTGTTAATGAATGAGATGGATCGAAAAGAATAATTTGACTGCGCTTGCGTGAAAAAGTGTAGTCATTTTTTTTTAAAGAGAATTATTATTGTCTTATTTCTCAAACATTTACCTCTTAGAAAAAAAAGAGTTCTTTAAATATATAATGTTCAGTGCATGGGGATTGTGCTAGTAGTGATAGGTAGCTACTTCATTCAGACTGTATTCTTCTATCAAATTCCTACTGATGATTCAGTTGTCTTTGTTAGGAATATAGCCTCCTCGCATTATGTTTCTTAGGACGATGCTTTTAAAATTAAATTTAGCTGACATGATATATTAATTTGGTTGTCAATGAAAATGAGTTAAATGACAATCAAGATCGAATTGACTTGTTGAATATGATTAATCTGATCTCGATAAATAACTGTTTGAAGATCTACATGGCCCTTCAATTTCTATTGAAATAAATTTAAAAAGGGAAAAAAAAGAGATAAATGATGTGATGTGATGTGATTTGGATTTTTCACGTAGCGTTAACAATTTTTCAGTCATATCGCTACGATGTCTGCAATAAAAATCCAAATCACAATTTATAGAGATGTCTAGCACTGGGGCATCATGCCGCAGACATGTAGCATGATGTCCCACCCAGTCACATTATCCTGACACCAGGTCGACCAGTCCTAATACTAACCTCTTGATGCTGAGCGCCAAGCGAGGCAGCTGTTAGTACCATTTTTGTAAGTCTTTGGTATGACTCGGCCGGGGATCGAACCCACGATGTCCCGCATCCGAGGCGGACGCTCTAGCCACTAGGCCACCGGAACGGTGAAGAGAAAGGTAATATGATCATGGATATAATGGATTCAGTAATCACAAAAGTAGAGGATGTCACAAAAGGAATATGTACATGTACCTAAACCAATGACTTTAAGACTAGCAACATAAAAGCAGCATATAGCTAAGCAATTACACCTGTGAAGTGGGGCCCAGAGTGGCCGAGTGGTCTAAAGCCCTTTCCGTTACGGATCACTGCCATCTCACCTCTGTCTGCGTGAGTTCGAGTCTCGGATTCGGCTAATATGGGTATGTGAGAAAGCTTGCCAGTAGCTTCTCGTGGGTCGGTGGTTCTTTCTGGGGGTTTTCCCGGGTTCTTTCCCCACCAATAATACTGGCCGCCATGTATAGCCTATCGTGTGCTGAAAAATGGCGTTAAACCCTTGAACAACACCTATGAAGTTAATCGTTAGAAAAGGAAAACTTAATTATTATGATATTAAAGATCGGTAACTAATTTCAGCAAAATTATCTATTTATGAACATTTATCATTTATCTGATATGGATTTACTTTTCACAGTTTCATGTTTGATGTATTACGAACTTAAAATGTTTCTACAAACGAATGCTAGCTATACATCATAGCCTTCAATAAAAAAAATAAATAAATAAATAAATATATATATATATATATATATATATATATATATATATATATATATATATATATATATATATATATATATATATATATATAGATACATATATATATAGATACATATATATATATATATATATATATATATATATATATATATATATATATATATATATATAATTTTGTAAATATTAAGAAATTTCTAAAAGGTTATTTTAGATTAGGAAATAGCAAATTTTAGAGAATGATAATTGAGACCTGTGGAAAAGTTGAGGATTATATAATCTTGTCACTGGAAATATTAGTAATTCGTGCTTTATCATCAGAGCAGAATCAAGTTATTGTTGTGTACAGTATTTGATTTGGAATTATTCAAATTATTTCTTTACTGGAAATACAAAAGTGTTCCAATGACGTTCTCTGAAATGGACACTTGATATTAGACTGGAATTTTAAAAAAAAAAAGATTTCTTATTGGATTGTCTTATTGTGATCCATCAAAAGAATGTTTGCACATCCACACTTTACAAACCATCACAGGCAAGTCAACACTTTCAGCGTTGGGCTTAATTTGGATTTCCACTAAAGTTTATTCAGAACATTTATGTTTGGGACTTGTGTCTGTAATTATAAGATTATTTTAGGATTAAATCGCAATAACGTAAATTCTTATTTTCATTCTCGCCGTTGTATTCCAGAGAAATAAATTATTTGCTGAATTTTACAAAGGATGTTGCTTTTCACTCTTTTCTGTTACTTACTTTAAAAGGATAGACTCGTAAATATATATATATATATATATATATATATATATATATATATATATATATATATATATATATATATATATATAACTATCTGAGAACAGTGTACGTTTTTACAAAATGTGTTGTTTTTCTCTCTTTACAACTAGTTAATTTAATATATATATATATATATATATATATATTAAATTAACTAACTGAAAAGAGAGAAAAACAACACATTTTGTAAAATTCAATTAGTCCTAATCAATAAAGTTCAAATTAAAGTGTGAAGTGTGATGATGTGCTAACAGTCTTCCAATTAATCACAATAATATTTGTCCATCCTCTACTTTTCAACTGTTGTCAATTACCGTTTTGAGTTTTTATTTAAAGTTACTCATACATCATTGGTAACCATGCAGTATTTGTAATATGCAGTGTGTAAGCATGTAAATACTTATGATAATAAACGATTTAATTTAATTGAATTGAAAAAATGTTAGATCGCCGCTGTGAGGATATAATTTTCTCCCACTGATATATTTCAGTATTTGATTATAAATTATTTAACAAAACATTATCTCTTGATTTTATAACAAGGCATTGAAACTGTACTGCTTATATCATGAGAGATTTCCTTTCATGCTGAGCAGATTTCTTTTCCCAAAACTTGACACCACAGTTATTATTGATTTCGTGAAGGAATTCAGAGGCTGGCCAACGTAGCTTGGTCCCGATTCTTGAACTGGCTTCTGTGTTATTCCAATCATCGCTAATTTTAAGTTATGTTTTTAGTTCAGAAAGAGCATTTCATTTGTAATAACCTGCAAGAGTTTTGTCCTAAAACCCTTCTCGAAAAAAAACAACCATGAACAATCCCCCACCCCCAAAAAATATTTTTTATTAACTTTAATCTTTGAAAGAAAAATTATATTATATATTCCTGAGATTTAAAGGGATAAGGGTTCTGACCGGTAACACACGGGAAGAAACCAGTTTATCCTAATTGCGTCTGCTAATTTCCAACATAAGCCAGTCGTAATCAGGAATAGTACAATTTTCAAAACAGCTCGACTCACTTCGTTCAGTTTGTGACATAATGGAGAAAATGCCGTCTGGCAGTGCCGTTTTGCATTTGGATAGTCTAGGATTTCACCATTGACATACATACATTTCACCATTGACATCCATCCATCCATCCATCCATCCATCCATACATACATACATACATACATACATACATACGAAAAGCAATCACCGGTCATTATGTTTGCGTGAAATATCACCTTTGATATTAAATGAAAGCGCTTGTGCTTGCGAGTGCCACCAACGATATTGGTTTGAGTGATCATGGATCCTTTAAACGTGATGCAATTGCTTTCTGATCCATAGATTCTGGATGCTAACTTTTGACAGATGTCATGGATAAGTAAATTATGTTTTAAAAGCCTTTAGTCAAACTGGTTTATATTGAAATGATAGAAGCTATAAAATCATATAATTAAATTAAATATTGGAAATATCAACTAATAGCAAACATATGAGAAATGACACTGCAAGACACAATTCTCAATCACGGGGCAGGAAGTGCGCTTATATGACTATTATAAGCGAATACACTGGTGTCGCCTTAAAGGTATTAAACTCTGACGATACATTGAGTGGCGATCTGTCGATGGACAACAAATTAAAAGAATAAAACGCACTTTACCCAAGTGGCAAGCAGGATACTACTGCAAAAAATCGTCATTACCCTGGTACGAGAACAGCCAGACGATGAGAAAAAAAGGATGAGCGTATCATTACATTACAGCTTGTATTTCCCATAAGCGACAACGCTTTTTATTTTGTCTACCAAGATGACCCTACTGATACAGATACTGTGCTAGCTCAAAGAAACGTTTAGGCTACCACAATAGTTGTTCTGTGATTTCAGACAATATCACACATCCGTAACGTTCTTGTTAGTACACAAATTGTGCAATCACTCATGTTAGAGACGACAAAGCAGCAGATTCTTTTCAACTAAAGGCGCTCTTTCGCATCACAGTAATCTTCATCACTAGATAATCGTCTCGCAAGTTTCGGCTAAAAAGCACAATGCATTTAGTCCTTCCTGTGCGGTGGATGGTACAGACAAAATACTAACGGCTGTGTCTCTGGTCACAGGTGAGGCCGGAATTGGATTGTTAGTAAGAATCAGTACCACCGCGATTACGCTTGAGATCACAGCTTTCAGATTTGTGTCTGTTTGTCACTAGAGATTTCATCAGCCGGTGACAATCCATCAACGCTAACATGATGCAATCCTCGTCTTGGCATAAACAAAGTTCAACACAATTGCAGGCCACGTATCTAATGGGCTGCACGACAATGCTGTCCAATAAGAAGAATTCGAACCTATCTTAATCGACGCTGACAAATACACAACCATGAAAAATTAAATGCTGGTTTCGGCGCAGGAATGATACATTTCTGTTGTAATGGACGAATGAGCAAAAAACGAATTAATAGCCGGTAAAGGAGCCGATCTTGCGAGAAGATCATGAAACTATCTCAGACAATTCACCATAACCTGCGTAGTCTCATTTCAATCATCAGAGCAGCTGCTTTCTGACTCCATGACTATTCTTCCAGCAGTTTTTCAATAACAGGTTCGGTCAGACCACCAAAGTTTATTTTCCACTTTATTCCATTGATGTAGAAAAGGACCCCCCAAAAAAACAAACATATATATATATATATATATATATATATATATATATATATATATATATATATATATATATATATATATATGTATATATGTAGAGAGAGAGAGAGAGAGAGAGAGACTTGTTTCCGAAGTTTCAGGATTCGAGTTTTTCATGTTGTTTTACAAGGAAACGTTTATCAAGAAAGGAAATAAAACCAATACGCTCATTTATTTGTATAAAACTTGCTGACACTATTGCCCATTAAAAAGTACAAATCACGGAAAATGTTTTTTCTTCTTTATTTGCATATATCTTAAATGCACTCAAATGAACTAGATATATATTAAAAATGAAAACGTGCTTCGTGTTGATCTGTTAATCTGAAATAAGACAGAAAAAGTGAAACAAGTGGTGTAAGAATCATTTAAATGTGCAATCGTAAGGAAAAGGCGGCCTTGAAATCCTTTATTTATATTAGTTCTTACTTAAATAAAGACAAATCAAAAGTAAATGATAAGATGAATTAATGATTGCAATCGAAAGATTTAAACTTTATAGCAATTCTTTAGTATTTTAACATATGATGATAAATAAAATGTTTTTATAATCAATAAATGTAGCACAAATTCCAACATTCACCAAAAAAACTGATGCATTGAGAGTTACATTTATTGATAAAATGACATAAAAAAGATATGCCAGGGATTAAAATTCAAAACAAAATAGAGTTATAAGGGAACAGTCTAATCTGAAGTCGATTGTACATATATATATACATCATAATATTAAAACAGACTTAAGTACCTAAGACGACCGCCGTGTAAATTCATGGTCAGTGAAATTGAACTGAAATAATGCAAGTCGCTACCTAATATATTTTATCAAAGAAATTCTCCTGTCAGTTAGCCATAAACGAATCTTCTTCCTCCAAATCCTCCTCCTCTTCCTCCATAGATACTACTTCTACCAAACCCATAACGTCTCCCTCCACTGAAGAATCCGCCGTAATATCCGCGGCTTCCATACCCATTACCAAATCCTTACTGGCCATTACATATATTCATGGTGGTTGTCAACAGAAGGCCGATCAGAAGTATGCCGACTAGATTCTTCATTTCTGCAAAATAAGTGTAACATTTGACTTCTTCACGAATAAAATATTTCCCTTTATATTATATACCGGGAATACCTTTAACATTATTTTAAGACAGCTAACTTTGGTCCATGATTACTGATTTTATTTTAAGGTAAATGTCATTTATATTTTTTTAAACATGTTGACACGGCCTTTAAATCTTAGAAGTTTCTGCAAGCATTTGTGTACCGTTCTGAGTAACTTTTCTTTAAAATGATTGAGTTTGTTTTCAGAAAGAAAAAAACTATTGCGACATAATGTCAAATATAAGGCTGAGATCTACATGATTATTCAACCCTTTCTTGACATAAGTCTTTGTGGAATCGTTTCTAGTTGTGTTCAGTTATAATTTCAAAAGAATTATGAATTTAATTTTTCGATGGAATTATAAAATGCTCATTAACATTTCGGACTAAAGTACTATCTTGGAATTATAATTGAGTTATTCAAATATATCTTGGGTTAGATCATTGTGATACATCAAGGCCATTGGTACGTCGGCACATTCAAAGTTATTGGTACATCAAAACATTCAAGATTTTTCGGATTCATTCGAAACATTCTATACGTTTGGTATTGTGATAAAACGTTGATGATTATTCGGGATTTAATTCACAATACTGTAAGTTCCTCTTTAGTTTCATTTTAATAATAAGAAAATTAAATAGCTCGTAAAGCTTTGCTTTTTTATACTTAAGTTAAGACCATAGCTTCGTTACATAAATTAATTGTCCTTGATTCTGAAGTTTGTACAAAGAAAGAATGATGAAACGTTCTACATTGGAGACATCAGGAATGCTTCTAAAATCTATGAATTGAAGTACCGAAACAAACTGCTTGAGGAAAGGTACTGTTTTGTTTATGTGATTTTTAAAATAAGTGTTTAATATATAACTTGTATATTTACTAATGGCTGATGTAAAAAAATGAACGATTCCCCACAGTTTCTTGCGTGCAAACGTTTGTCTGAGCACTTGAAAAAGACAATGAAAACTCGGGCACAGACTCTCCCTAGTGCCACTGAATATTTGCTTCACCCGCGTATGATCGCAATGTAAATCAAAGTACTTTAATTCCAGTAAGGATTTGAGCATTTTAAATTAGCAAGATATGGTTCATTTCTATTTTGAATTCGTTTGGTCTTTAATTTTGAAGCTAACTTTTTGAATTCTTTGGAGAAGTTTGTTTTATTCCCGCTCAGTTCAGTAGAACAGAGTTGACAATTTCTCTGTTTTTAAGGTACTTAACCAAACTATATTGAAACCAAACATTGAAATCAAGATCACCCTAAAGATTCTGATTTTGACTGAGAGAGACATCACACATTAAGACCTACCTTAAATCCATTATGATGTCACTAGAGACCAGCACCTGCTACTGAAAAATGTACATTGCCAAGCTGTTTTAGCTTCTTTTGTGCGTGTGGGTGTGATCGAATAGCGCAACACGAACGTTATGTAACTATCTAAATATACCTTGTAATACTATCATTTTGGATCGAGTGTAGCAGCGGCAGTACCATTTCAGACGTGAAATTCAATAACCTAAGAAACCATTGCCAAACGTACTATTTCATTTTAGTATGATTTGGACTGAACTGAGCGGGAATGAAACACGAGTCGTTATTAATGGTCATCGTGTGGGAATAAAAAATATTAATATGGAGAACCTATAACCGCTACACAGTCACGTTTTGTGGTTTCCGTAAAATTATTTCCTCATCTGTTCTGGCGGGATGAGGTGTGGTTGTAAACCTTTAACTCATTATTGTTTTGCGTTTTTTTTTAAAATAGGTAAAGGCAATGTACAATTTGCTTTCAGCGCATATTGTTTATTCAACTACGATGAGATGGACAAGATATCCGGGGCCCCGAGATGCTGTTATTACTCTTCTATTATACTCTCAAGTCATTAATAATAATAATAATAAGAAGAAGAAGAAGAAGAAGAAGAAGAAGAAGAAGAAGAAGAATGAGGACTTTGTAAAGCGCCTAATCTTTAGAAGCTCTAAGCGCTTTACAACATTAGACAACACTTATAAGAAGAAGAAAAAAAACATATAATGATATGATTACAAAAACAAACACCATGAAATTAGAAAACAAAAAAACATGCTGAGAATACTTAAGGTAGGAAACATTATTAGGTCTTTAAGTTTGTTCTTGCAGTCGAAATAAGTGAGTTTTGAGAGCACTCTTGAATGGGATCACTGTGTCTTTGTGTCTAATTTCAGTGGGCAATTCATTCCACGTTGCTGGGCCCTGGTATGCAAAAGAACGCTGTCCATATGACTTTGTTTTCATAGTGGGAATAATGAGTATACGATTAACAATGAAGGTCTATCTTAGTATTTCTGTTAATAATGGAATCGCGTAGTGTTATTGTTGGAGATTCTTGCGTTGATAAAGTGCAAACTGAACAAGCATTTCCAACTAATTTTTCCTTTTTACTGGTACACCTGTGACACAATTATAAAATAGTCTTTGTCTAAGAATTATTTAAAGCTCCGGGTATTCGCGTTCTTCAGGGAGATCCCAACTGTCGACAACGGTCGATTTCAAATTTTACTCTTAACAAGATTATGCTTCATTGACTATGAGGGTTTGTTGAAAACCACTTTAATCTGACGCAGATATTAGTCAACAGGAGGAACAGTGTTACCATAACTGTTAGTATATGCTCTCATCCGGCGTAGCACAACGTCGAAAACTCCACAGTCTTATCACCGCGGTAAAAATCCATCCCGTATATGCAACGATAAATCCTTCTATTTGAATTTTTTCTCTGGCAACTTAGAATATTTATGCTGCACATCAAGTTCAATGAATAACTACAAAGCCATGTTCGTCAATGTTGCAGTTGTCCCAATCATTTTTATACGTGTGCGTAGTGTTGTGTTACATAGACCACATCTCTATTTTCGTTTCTGTCTGGGCAAAATGTCCTCATTGGGTTATCTTCGTGTTGAAATATTATATAGTCGTACGCGACAAGATTGTTCTCCCTTGAACGAAAGTCATCAACGGAAGGTGCTTCATCTTTGAAATAAATCTTTGGTGCACGATTTACTTCTTGCAGATGAACGAAGCACTACCGTCAACTTTCAGAGCAAATCTCAACACGGTTGATCGTCCCATGATGGACAATTATATACAACAATACCACGTCAAACCAGTTCAAATTTATATTCTGTAACAATTGGATTTTCCCTGAACTTGCCAAGCCAATAAGCAATGCGTTCACTTAGGTAGTTCAGGCTTGGCTTCCTGAGACAGGTCAATGACAGAAAACACTGTGATCTTTTCATGTCAGAGCATTTTCATTTTTCCGTCTCCTTGTTGAATATCACTTCTTGCAATGCAAAATTGATGTATATAAGGCAATAATGCATTCATATTATGTGCGATGGGCATGAATCCTTGTACTGCAAATACGAAAATGTCTAGTTATTCCATCACCAAGACTTGTGATTTATATGTGGCAAAGAAAGAAGTTCACGTTTGCAGGGCCTTCCATGTTCATCGGCCATAGACGCGCAGAGTCTACCAATGTTTCTGGTAGTGATGACACTACAGTAAAACCTGTTATGAGACACCGCCCCTTCTGCCAACCAAAAGCGGTCTCTCAAGACAGGTGGTCTCTCAAAAGAGGTGTGTGAAAATAGACTGGTTTTCAGGGTCAATAGTTAGCATTGTTGAAAAATAAATAATACCCATACTCACTGTACATGCATCATATCCTTTATTCATGAATCTTGTTAAATATTGCATGCATTCCTCTCAAAATATCTTTATATAATAAAGATATACATCTATCAAACAACGAGAATAAAATTTATATTTCAACATCACATTAATATGTACAAAAAATGAACAGTTAGATATGATGTATATATCTTATTTTATACACTTATTCACTTGTTTTTTTAAAAGAAATCCATTATACTTCTTTGTTGACATGTTTTACTCAGCTATTTGGTCTGAACATGTATCTCAATTATTGCCTTTTCCGGAATCAACTTTCCACTTACTGGTATGTTTTTCCTCCTTGCAACACAAAACCACTCCCATACTCGCTCGTTCAGATCTCCGTAAACTGTCCGTCGTGCCATGGCATATTTCCTCTGTGCTTGTGCACCTTTCTGCCATTCGTTTCTAATGGACTTGTTGTCTTTGATTACATTTTGAACTTGCGTTTTACCGACGCTTAAGCTGACTGCTATTTTGCGAGTGGTCTCGCCTTTATCATTTCTTTCAATGACATTAATCCTTTCTTCCAGTGTTAAAATGTTTCTTTTTTTCAGCGGAGATTCTGCCGTTGTTATTAGTGTTGACGTTATAAAGACTATCGGTTTTGATCAGGTTTTGGGGAATTGTGGAATAAATATATATTATGTACCAATGAATGAAACCAAAAGACATAATTAACTCATCAAGAAACAATACATTTATTCTGAGACGAAGTTTAAATCAACAGCGTTATAGCTCGATAAACAAATGTTCCGACCATCTGCACCCACGTAAACAGATTGTGGCTTGGTGAAACACTAACAAAAGAAATAAAAAATAATTTTAAAAAAATCCGGAAATGATTCTCACTTACTAGTATTAAAGACAATGAGCTCATTCACCCTCTAGGCAATATGGATTAACTGGAAAGAAAACGACGTACTCAAACCAACACTGAAGCCCTTTCAAACGATTTCTCACTTGGACATAAGGACTACCGGCGTTTTGTGAGTTTTCATAAAGATAAAGAAAAAATACAAACCTCTAAATTGACTGCGTATATCCATCATTACTCCCTTTGATGTTACTCTTACTGGCTATTCACATGACTTCGGCACTACAATGGCGGTTAGTGACATGTACTTTAGTCTGGTTTACTGCAGTTTACAAATGACACCGTACGCTGGAGTTGTAAATTTCACAAAACTGGTACTGTAGCAAGACAAATTATTTTTAAATACTTTATTAGAGCAATCTTTGCTGTTTATGCAGTCTTTGTTACAAAGGATTAAATGATGGTTAGAGGTGTTTATCCCGATATATGGTTGTTCAACTATAGTGTTATTTAATGTGTACTTTGTTTGCATACTACATTTATCCCGAGCTCTAGTGTTTACAAAGGATTAAGTTAAGGTCAGTGGTGTCAATCTGTTTTGATTTTTTGGCGATGCGGTCGTTCATAGCAGTGTCAAAATGCATATTTTGCCAAGAAATCGCGGTCGCTGGTCGCGTTCAGCAGGTGGTCGTCCATAACAGAGCGTTTATATAGTAAAATCGATCCGTGCATTACGATTGTGGTCGGAAATGACAGGTGGTCGCTCATAGCAGAGGTCGCTCATGACAGGTTTTACTGTACTACATTAATAAAGTTACACAGAACATCATGGAGCAATTACCCTGGTAAAATGACACTACTGGATACAATTAATGTGAGCTTGGTACAAAGTTCTATATACGACTCGATTCTAACAACTTGTAAAAGCTAGGGAAGTACATATTAATTGTTTTGCTGCTACATATTACCGATATGACGTGGCTTATAAGGCATCGGCCGATATGTATATGACACTTGTTGAGCTAGGGTGTCCTATGTGACTGAACATTCTTTGAACCTTCACGAGAATATTCAAACATTCAATGTCCCGACACAAGCACCGTTCATCTTCTGTTGTAATACGGTGATTTTAAAAGGATAGTTGGCTTCTTGCTGATTCTGTCACAGAAAGGTAATGCGTGTTAACTTCCGTCCATTGCTCTTACTGTGCTGGTCAGTGATTCGTAAATACAACCCACTTATCGAAACACAATAGTGCCGCGCCTCTGAAAAATTCATCTCACTTAAAATAACAAAACAAAGAGATTAACGGTGATGTAAGGGGTGAATCTTTTGAACTTAATGATATCAGTAACCAATACCAAAATGTAATGTCATTAAAATTAAATTTGCAAAGGTATTGTTTGTATTTTCGAGTCTTATCTGCTTTATCGCCCATGGGATTTTTGTACGTTTACCTCTGAGCGCGGTGGAACATAACTTGGTGGTGGTATGAATGTCCATCAGTGACAAAGTTTGTACGGGGTAATATGATGCTGGACTACCAAGCATCTGGAAAGCCTAAACCTCCTTCTCAAGCCTCGTTGCATAACTTTTGTGGATTTCATCATTGATAGTTTCCGTGTCTTTATGGTTCAAGATTGCACAGGCACCACCATAATACCATACAAAAATTCCACATCAAATACGAGGTATAGAGGCCTATATCTATATCAATAGAGGAAATACTAAACGCTCACGATACTTTTATATTTCTTCCTATCATTTCCCATAAATACGCTTGAAATCCTTTGAAAAAATTAATCACATGAATCGAATTATTTAATTCATTTTTCATTTTGTAAGATAAAGTCAACATTCCTTCAGTTATCTTTTAAAAAGATCTCATAGCTTTCTAGTAATAGCTATTTTCTGCTTCAGCGCAAATTTATTTTACTTCTCTTTTGGTAAAAATGCGAATTAAAGAAAAGAAAAGTGTTATTAATTTTCTTAAGAGTTTGTTTGTCAAAGTTTGCTCCATATACATAGCACTATACATATATATAATTAGGTGTTGTCTTTCTCCAGTAACTCCTTCATTTGTAGATTATAGAATTTGTTTATCAATCAAATTGTTTCTTCTTGTTATATAGTTATATAAGAACTACCTCTATTTCCTCTACCGTTTGTATTTCTGTCATAGCCAATGAGTATTTTGAGAAGACATATATTGCTTTCAAAATACATTTGTGTTTACACTTGAATTATTTAACAGTTCTTATTTAAATGTAGTCGAATTGAAGATGGTCATATCGATGACTACATTAAGACCCTAACATTTGAATTTATTTAATCTGTTTCTAGAATATTTATGAAGACAGTTTTATATGAAAAACGTTAATGTTGTTTTATATCTAGTTTAACTGGCCTTCATAACAGAATACTGTTTGTGAAAGCAACAGGAACTGTACGGTTGTATTATACGTGTTTAAAATACTATTTCTGGTAATGAAAATGCTCATTTATATGTTTTCTTTTGTGTTTATTTAGCAAACGTCTCCTTGCCAACCTTCGTCTGCTAGCACTCAGGGAGAACAAACTTAAGAATCATGACCTTTAATCATACTTAACATCTTTAATAAATGACATTGGACTAGTTTATCGAGCCATAGTGAATGTAGGTTTCCCGTTCTATTCGATGTCCACAAGTGCTTTCAAAGAATTTATTACAAACTAATGCTGATCCATGTATGCATTAATTGGTTTTGTCGAAAGAATAAGATATTCAATTTTACTGCTTTTCCAATACGACTCTAACATAGAAGTACTAATGCCTCTATAATAACACAACGATGTGTGAAAATTATTAATGTAGTCATTGGAATATACTCCGGCCCAGTTGATCTATGTTGTGGTGTTCCACGGGGGGGGGGGGGGTCTTGGGCCTGTTCTCTTCATTCTGTACACTCAATCGCTCTCAAGTGTCATATATCATCATCCAGCGTCTCACCAATTGTACGCTCATGAACACCCAAATATACAAATCTAGCCACCCAACTGAAGTTGATGCTACCATCCAACGTGTAGAGAGGTGCATTTCTGATGTGAAATCATAGATGACATGTAACAAGCTGCAGACGAATGATGATAAAACTGAGGCCATTCTGATCACAACACAAAGACTTTCTCATTCATATCCTTTACCTCAAACAATAAATATCAGCAACACCAACATTAAATTCACACAATCAGTACGAAACCTAGGTGTTACTCTGGACAGTACTCTCACATTGCACCAGCATGTCATGAACATATGCAAGGCTGCATATCTTGAGCTGAGACGCATCAGCTCAATTCGCAAATATCTTTCAGTTGATGCCACTAAAACACTTGTGTGTTCATTAGTACTTTCAAGACTGGACTATTGTAATTCAGTTCTGTCTGGTTCATCTCAGTATCTACTCCAGAAACTTCAAAACGTTCAAAACACAGCTGCTCGGATCATACTTAGAGTACCACGATCAGAACACACTTCCCCACTGCTCTGTACCCTACACTGGCTATCCTTTCGATCCAGGATCAAACACAAAATTTGTTCTCTATGCTACGTTTCACTGTCGGACTCTAGTCCAACATACCTATCCAATCTCACCCATGTGTATACACCAGCAAGAAACTTAAGCTCCTCTTCTGACAATCATATACTCATTATTCCCACTATGAAAACAAAGTCATATGGACAGCGTTCTTTTGCATACCAGGGCCCAGCAACGTGGAATGAATTGCCCACTGAACTTAGACACAAAGACACAGTGATCCCATTCAAGAGTGCTCTCAAAACTCACTTATTTCGACTGCAAGAACAAACTTAAAGACCTAATAATGTTTCCTACCTGAAATATTCTCAGCATGTTTTTTTTATTTTTTAATGTTTTTCTAATTTCATGGTGTTTGTTTTTGTAATAATATTATTATATGTTTTTTATCTTATAGGTATTGTCTAATGTTGTAGAGCTTCTAAAGATTAGGCGCTATACAAAGTCCTCATTATTATTATTATTATTATTATTACTATTTGGTTTTAAGTTCCTTTTATCGATGTTTTAACATAAACAGTTTTTACGTTTTCTGTGACAGAATAATATAACATTTTTAAACATGAAATTAATTCATGATCTATATATTGGTTCTCTCTTCTATTTTGGGGAGAGTGTCCTCTATTATATGTATTTCCTTTAAAAAATATTAGAAGTTATGTTATGAATGGTCATAAGTGTTTGTCTTGTATGGCTTTTGGTTTGAGTAGAAATGGTTTGAAAACAATTAGCCTCTTTCTTCCAACATTAAGGATTATGGAAAGAGCTAGACCAAGGATCATTAAAATTCTATTAAAATACCTAGACCTCTAGCAGCCAATTTTATTTTTTATATAAAACAATAGAACGAAAGAAAAACTGGATCAATACTATTTAAAATTTAATGATGAAACACCGGTCAAAGGCCTGAATGGTCGTAAAACAATTAACCTCTTTCTTCCAACATTAAGGATTATTTAAAGAGCTAGACCAAGGTTCATCAAAATTGTATTTAAATACATAGACCTTTAGCAGCCAATTTTATTTTTATATAAAACAATAGAACGAGAAGGAAAAAAACGGGATCACTGCTATTTTAAATCTAATGATGAAACACCGGTCAAAGGCCTGTACAACAAAAGTTAATACAAATGTACTAAAAGGTATAAGTTTTGGGAAAATTGCCTTTAATGTGATTTTAGTGAAATGTTTTATTTTATCGGTTAATAATTTTGAAAATGGGGTAACAATACAAGGCTTTTATGGCAAAAGTAGAGTAGTTTTACATATCAGGCAAACATTTGAAACAAATAGAATGGCTATGAACCGGTTTATTAAACATTAAGTTCCACGGGCTCCTCGGTGTCTACGCTACTTATATGTTGCTAATTGATTAAAAATCTAGTTTCTTTTATATTTTTTTAATGTGAATCGTGTTCAGGAAAACTTTTATCAAGGAAGAAATTCGAGACCAATATATCTATTATTTCGGATAGACCTTTTATTTTACACTATTTGTATATTAAAACGTACAGAAAATGCTATGCCCGTTATTCAAACATTTATTCAATGACACCAATACACGAGACAACTATGTTCAATGAACACGTCCCTCATATTGATCTTTTTGCCTGAAATAACAGATAAAATGACTATAAGAAATGATGTAAGAATTTATTAAATAAGCAGTCGAAATATGGTGCTCAAGAAATAAAAGACGACAATGTAATACTTTCTTTATTTTAGTTCGTCCTTTCGTAAAAATGAAACATTTATGCAAAGTTGTTTGGTTTCCTTCAAGTAATTAAGAGTCAATGAAAAGATAAATAAAAAGAGCTACCGTAAAGAATAAAAGATTTTAACTCGAGCATTTAAACATATCACATGTTATGTTCATTATATTTAACTTATATTTGATTTAATTTAATTGTCTGTAAGTTTTACTTTTTTATTACATGTTAAAGTAATGTAATTTCATTTACTGGAATTTGATTTTTTCCAAAAATTAGTTTGATCTGACTGTTTAGTCAAAAACACCTAAAAATAGAACTTTGTATCTTTTTGCTGACCTCGTTCCTGACCTTGATTGAGAATCAGGTAAACAGCTTCTTTTTTAAAATTCATTCTAAATGTTTGATTAATAATAGTGAAATCGAGGCTGACTGGGACTACGTTACTTTGGACGTAAATATGTTCTAGAAATTCTGGTTTTACCGGAGGATTGAACCTCATCGGGGCATCTGTTTTACGCATTATTCGGGTTTTATATAACGGTGTCCATAGAGAATTTAGTCAGTCGGGATTTAAAACACTCGATCTCAAGGTGTTGGTTTTGTTGTGACCAGTTTTGAATTATATTTTAAATTTTATTCAGATTATTTGGATTCTGAAAGAATAATTCGTTTTCCTGGAAATATTTTAGTGATCATGCAGAATTCTTGGACAAAGACATTTCTTTAAATTTTACTCAGAATTCATGCTTAAATAGTATTGTCTGTGGAACATTAAAGAACTGTAGACACAGCAGCATTATACTAGCTATAGCATAATTGGGTTCGATCCCCGGCCGAGCCATGCAAAAGACTTACAAAAATGGTACTAACAGCTGCCTCGCATGGCGCTCAGCATTAAGAGGTTAGTGTTAGGACTGGTCGGCCTGGTGTCAGGATAATATGACTGGGTGGGACATCATGCTACATGCCTGCGGATTGATGCCCCAGTGCTAGACATAACTATAAACTGCTACACTGCAGACATCGTAGCGATACGACTGAAAAATTGTTAAAGCTACGTTAAAAATCCAAATCACACACACACACACACACACACACACACACGCACGCACACATACACACACACACGTCATCGCCTTCCATTTTGGATTTTCGTCGGGACTCGAACTTAAATTTCTTTTGAACATTTTTATTATTAGGACTTCTAATTTAATAACTCTTGGATTATTCTTGGATTAATTTTGGATTTGATTCTTAAAACCGTAAGTTCTTTTCCTCATTTTTTCATTGTGTTTCCAAGGAAATAAATTATTTGCTAAATTTTTACAAAGCTTGTTGTCTTCGCGTTTTCTTTGTTACTGTTTATTAGAGCCTAAACACGTAACAGAAGATACTTAAGTTATCAAGTTATTAAGTGAAATATGGAAATTCTTTAACCATGATGTAATCCTAAAAATCCTTCCGACAGTTATCCATGGAAATAGCCTCCACCTCCACCTCCAACAAATACTCCTCCCCCTCTTCCAAGGAAACCACTGCTACCAAATCACTATCCTTCTCAACCGCCATGATATACTGTCTTCACAACCGATCGTTAAAACCGTATTGAGCATTGCATATAGCCAGGGTGGATGTCAATAGAAGTGTGATAAAAAGCATGCCGACTGAATGCATCATATCTGGAAACAAACCTGCAACATGTTATGAATAATACATTTCCCTTTAGATGATATTTCTGGAATTCACTATTTTCTTTTCCGTTGGAAAGCGATATATATATACAGTTTGTATATGAGAGAGAGAGAGAGAGAGAGAGAGAGAGAGAGAGAGAGAGAAGGGAAAGGGCCTTGGTAAATTTCAAGAGAAAGTCGGGAAAAAGAAAAAAACATGGACTACACGAAGGTGTTGTATTTGTTTGTTTTTGGTTTCACGCATTTCTCAGCACAAGATAAGGCTTATATGGTGGTCAGATTATCTGGTGGAAGAAGACCCGGGAAAACCTCGGCAAGAACGATCAACCCATGGGAATCTATTAGCACGTGTTCCACGTACCAAAGGAAAACAATTGATACCATTCGGTTACCCAGGGTCCCGATTAAACGATGATGCAATAACTGTTTTTTTGTTGTTTTTTTGTTGGTTTATCTAATGTTGTGATCATTTTTAATACCATCATTTTGTTGCTGGATTACTATCGCTATTACTATATTTGGTCTCTGAAATAGTTATTATAGGCCATGAGGTCACATTCCATTTTGGAAAGAAAGGGTTTAGATGGTATCTATAAAAATTTAAACATTTTGCTGGTCCTCTTCACTTATTTATCACTTTGCTCTTACCCTTAATTCATAACAAAATTTGCCAAAAATGAACTGTTTTTGTAATGATGATGAAAATATAATAATAATAATAAATAATAATAATAATAATATAAAGTTGTTTCTAAAAGATAATTAGTTGCAAAATAGTTATATTCACTTTCTTCTTTTATTTCTATCAAACTGAATCTTTCATTGTATGCGAGCTTAAGATTGTGTGCAAAAGGAAAATGTTCGTGCCACCGAACAAATTCAAGGAGTAGTAACGTAAATTTAGATAATGTATTGGAAACAACAAAGCAAAGTCTGTACACAGCTGTTATACATTATAATACCGTGGACATATTTCTTTTTTCTAGAAGCTATCCGTCAGTAAATACAATCAAACATCTATTGGGGGGAAGTGCTAGACATAAGTTGGCGTATGATGTGTTCGCCAGCTTACCGAGGGGAAAATGATTACTCTGACAGCATGAAAGTGCCGAGTTTTAAATATGTGAAATATACTACTTGCTGTTGATTTCGGTGCTGTCACACTCAACATTTAATCATTGTGAAAATGTCTAATTTATCAAATGTCATTGAAATCGAAGGTAGATATCAATCTTTGATTTGAATAACATTTGTAAATATATTTGTTTGCAATAAAACAAATCGTTCATGTGATGAAAAAGATTAATGAAGTGTCGATGTTATTGCACAAAAAGTCATAATTTATCTTTATTTCTTTACAGTTTACATTCTTTTTTTATATAACATCTCGTACAACAATTATATTAAAACCGAGACAGGGAGAGAACAAAGAGGACATTAGTATTAATTATAATACAGAACAAAGTATACAACTATGTTGAAAATTTATACGTATTGGACTATTTGGAAAGTTTGCACAATGCATATGATAATATTCAAAGTTGATATATTACATAATCTTCTAAAATGTAGGGGGAAAGAATGAAGTGACGGAAGTTGGTCATGGAGAATTCTGAAGTATACGTCTGTATAATAAAAGAAAGACATCTGAGTAACATTCAGTGATAATTTAATGTTTATAATCATTACCGGGTTAAATATATTCATTACTTTAAAATTGATTACAAAAATGCAGATTAGGAAATTTAGTAACTCCAATGACATCATTTGTCACAACTTACTTTCTTAAAACGACATCATTTTAAACTTTCTACTTCTACATTCCAGTGGTCTTGACACGTAACCTCTTCATAAAATATATTATGTTTCTTCCGGATTGAACCGCGGAGATAAGGATTATCAGGCAAATGGAAGTCATGTCACTGAAATTGAATTTGTTTTACATTTGAGCTGTCAGTCCTTTCCTAGTGACTAAAATGGAGGGGGCAATACCTCTCGTACATGATATTTTCACATGGTGCATGAACAGGTAAATTTGTAACGAGCGGTTTAGGAGGAGGCAATCTACGAACATATAGATAGACAGAATAAAATCGCCATATCTCACTCCTTTGAAATTTAAATGCTTGGTAAAAGGTTCAAGCGTGATGAAAATGAATGTGTCTTTAATTTTCACTTAAAGATAAACTAACTAAATAAAAACGATCAAATCCTAAATTTAAATTATAGTCCTGGTCGGCATAGTTACTACAATGAGCTACGGGGCTGATACTTGACCCAAAATATGGTACCCTGTTTTGTATGTATCGCATGATCTATGGCAAACATTTCACCTTCAAAGTAAGTCACTTAAGAATTACCTGTAATCAGATTATTTTCTAGACATCAACAAACTGAATTGGATATAACAGTTGGTTCAACACTGTATATAATTATTATAAGGCCGATGACGGGATGTACGTAAGCACCGTTTGTGTACGTCATCGTCGTGTGTGATTCATAACGTATTATGTATTTCCTACAGTATGAAAAATAATTATTGAAACACTATGTATTCAGGAATGTAATGACTTGAACTTGGAAGCAGCTCGATTCGAATGTCTTCTTTGCATACGGAGGACTAAAGTTTTAAAATTCATCATCCTTAACATCTAATATCATACACCATTCTTCCTTAGCTTTCCAACAATTCTAATTCTGTAATTTAGCTCTTGTAAAGCTTAGTTTAGGTCTGCGGACGCAGACCTAATCTTAATTATTTTATTCCGCCACGACCTCTTCACACAAGCCCCATCGTTCATAGCTTTGACACTATTAACAAAGCGGCTGCAATGCGGATATAATCTAAACAATAGAGGGAAGATCAGCGTAGATATTAGCAGAAATAATATGTCTAGAGAAAGCAGATATTTCCCAAAAATCATTTGTTGTGAAGCGATCGTTCATTCTTGTGTGAAAACAACAAAAGAAAGCTCTTGCACTTCATTGTTCTCGTCTTTGCCCACGGACATGCGTGTCCCAGGTGAATAACAATATAGATTGTTTTCTTGTTTGGATCAATGTTGGTTTAACATAATCAACGCAAAATACAACCAGAATGAATTTGTCGGAACGTTACTGAGTCTTTTCTTGCCTGGTTTTGCAATCAACGTTTGAGCGTTTTCACGTGTTAATGCATTAAAACAAAAGTGGCCTCGAGTAGGTATTGATACAGAAGGGAGATCGCAACTGTTGACAACTGTCGAATTCAAGTTTTACCCTTAACAACATAATGCTTCAGCGACTACGAGGATTTGTTAAAAACCACTTTGACGTACATATCAGTCAACAAGTGGACAATATTACCATTAATGATATCATCTGCTGTCATCCGGTGTAGCACCCAGTCGACAAATTCTACAATCTTATCACCGCGGTAAAAATCCATTCCGTGTATGTAATGTTACATTTTAAAAATAAACGCCAAAAACGGTTAAGTACTTCTTTTGGAAGACAACGCATCCTTATATTAAATTTCTCTTCTGGCAAGTAATAATATTTATACCGCACACCAAGTCCAATAAATTTTTGCAAGGCCATGCGCTTCAAGTTTGCATTTGTCCCGGATCACTTTTTTATACGTGTGCGTAGTGTTGTGTTACATATACCACAATTCTGTTTTTGTTTCGGCCTAGGCAAAATCTTGGTTTTCAAATAGCATATCGTCGTACGCGACAAGATTATTCTCCTTTGAACGAATGTCATCAGTGCTAAGGGCTTCATCTGGGAAGGAAATCAATGGTGCACGATTTACTTCTTGGTTATGAGTCAAGCACTACCGTCAACTCCCCGAGTACAACGCAACACGGTTGATCGTTCTATGATGGCCAATTATGTACAACCGACAGCGCGTCAAACCAGCTCAAATTCATATTCAATAGAAATTGGATTTTCCCTGAACTCGCTGTGTCTATAATCAATGCGACAACTCAGTTTTTGGAAATATGTTGCCGTGTTTAGGTAGTATGGGCTTTGCTTGCTTAGAGATGTCAATGACAGAAAAAACTGTTATTTTTATCATGTCAGAGCTTTCTCGTTTTTCCAATGCCTTGTTGAATATCACTTGGTACAATGCAGAATTGTTGTATATAACACAATCATGCATTCATATTCTGTTCGATGAAGGCATGCATCCTTGTACTGCAGATCCAGCGCTTGTTCAAATACGTAAATGTCGAGCGGTTCCATCACTAGAACTTGTAATTTATATGTAGCAAAGAAAGAAGTTCACGTTTGTAGGGCATTCGAGATTCATCGACCATATAAGCTCCATGTCTAAAAACGTTGCTGGTGGTGATGTCGCTGATACATTAACAAAGCTACCAAAAACATCATGAAGCAAATACCCTGGTAAAAAAAAAAATTCGGTATAAAATTACTGTGGGCCTGGCACACAGCTAGATATACAACTCGATTTTAGCAACTTGTTATAACTACCTTAATTCGTTTTGTTGCTACATGTTACAGACACGACCTTATTTATAAGTCATCAAACGATATGTTTGCATCATCTTCATCGATAACTTCAATGCAATTAATACTACATTCTGAGAAAGAATCGACAGATGGATCATGAAAAGAGGTATGACGGCCAAGATTGTAATCGCTAGAAAATTTTGAGGTAAAATATACTGATATAATAAAGAAATTTGAAAACAATGGTCGTCGCGTCTGAGCGGACGTTATCAAAAATATACTACAGTTCTCACAGTTATTGGAAAGGTGGAGTTACCGTTGAGATTTTAGCAAGCGCAGGAAAGATACCTATTAGATTGTTAGAGCCTGACTGACCGGACAATCATTGTGACTTATTTAGACACTGCAGCAACGATGATTTTACGTGGATGGTTGAATGGTTTAATCTGAAAGCACTTAACAAATTTCATCAGGCTGATCAGGATGTTATACCCATTCACCACTAACATGGCCCCGGTTATTGCAAGTCAACCCAGTTAATTTATCAGACCCGTTGCTGAGTTGCTCACATAACATAAGATGTTCGTTCGTGTTAGCCATATTAACATACGTCCTGAACAAACTATTATGGACGGATTTGACCGCACTATAACAGAAAGGTTATAAGTACATAGATGAGTTATTAACGAATCGAGAAGCGACGTCAAACGAATGGGTAACCAGATTTATATCAGTAATACAAGCACTAAATAATTAAATTACAACATTGGACCAGGTTGATCTTCCATGGCAGCAAGCCCATTATCATCTGGCGCCTGTGGATAAACAAGCAGCAAAACAGGGTAGACTTCATAAACCGAGTAATTTGCAAAAAAAAATTGAGAATCATTTTAGCAGATACATAATTACAAGCAAGGTCTGTTTTGATGCACTACTGCATCATTGATTATCAATCATGAGCTGATTGACAATATCATAGCAACCATAGGCACAAACAGTCATTCCGTCGTTAAAGAGGCATCGTTTGGTGACAGACTCACCTTGGTGCAACGATACACACATGCGATATTTATTTGACTAGATCAGACTTCTATTTGTGCGAATTTGCTTCGATCACGCAAATATTTCATATACATATTGTGTTTGGGATCTTTCACAAGAACAAACCGGGAATATGTTAGGCCTTGGTGTTATTCTGGAACTGGAAGCTCCAATCATAATCGAGTATATTTTATGACGCATTCAAACATTCTTCTATTGACTTGCCAGCGGATTCGTGTTTGGTGTTTCTAAGCAGTGACAGATCTCTAGGACACTCGCCCGTGTCAAACCTGTTTACTAAACATGTTTCAGCTATGTACACGTACAGCTCATCGGTGATAATGTGCATGAGCAACGAGTCACTATCCGTGTCAACGTGTTAATGGTGTTACCACACCGCGGTTTGATCTTGTCGTAGTATACTTCGTGCATGAGCAGTCTTGATAAGTTCAACACAGACATCATCAAAGATGGACTTAGCCAGCTTCAGCTTAGAATTTTTCTATGAACAGCAACGAGTCCGCCAATAAATATTTTGCACGAGTGAAATGCCGGGTCCGCAATTAATCGATTGTCTTGCTCACTAGTAAGGACAAAATCAACACGTTTTGGACTATTCATCATATTTTCCCTTGTTTACTCATGTGGAATACATAGTTGGTTTTAGTCTGAGTATTCGGAACATGTTTGGTTCATTCAGCGTTTGAATTTGTGCACGATTGAACGATAAAGGGACAAGTATCCGTTATGTACTATCAACGGTTCTGAGTGTGGAGAAGCTCGTCTGGATACTCCAGACTCGTAGTCGCTGTTGCTGTCGTACTCATGTACACGTTTGTGAATGTCTATGTGCTCGAGAACAACCCATTCAAACCCACCAACATGCATGGGCCGCACTATTAATTCATGATACATATTTTTGGGTTAAAAATACATGATGTAACTGTTTTTTTGACAGGAGACTCCTATCCATCTGTGTTTAGGCTGTCTGTGCCCAATATCAGTGGGTTTTTGCAACTCATCCTTAGTTTTGGACAGCATCCCGGTGACGAAAAGTCGTGCGAATGATCAAGATTGTATACACCCATAAGAGTATCAAGAAGCGTCTGAAACACATCCGCAACATGCACATTACGCAAATGCAGAGTATGTTTGTCAACAAGCTTCCGACAACCAAATGTGGACCAGATATTACTTGCATATACATAGTCGGCGGCAAAAATTACTTCGTGATACAACGATGAATGGAATGCCCTGATCGGTGATAACACCGTGTAACAATGTTTTGTTCCTCGGTAGTAAGTGTTTTTTCCTAATTGCTTATGCCTAAAAAGTATAGGAAATTGTTATTATTCCATGCAAATTTTGCTTTTGTAACCAGGACATTGATATTTTGACATTTACCTATTTTCCAGAACATCCCAGATAGATTTAGGACTGAGTAAACTTGGGGTAATATAAATAGTAGTATAAATACAAGGGCCTGAAGCCCACCAGTTCAGTTTAGTTCCGGCTGCCTAAGTGGATACATTTCTGCTTTTTTCTGAGATGGCATCAAGAGGCTGAAAGCATCCGGTAGACGCATTTTGCTATGTCTGCGACCAATTTATCAAGACAAGAGCAAAAAAATTACTACATGGAAGCATCTGCTAAGATGTGTGAGGCCTACAAGGCATATTTTTAAATGCCTGTTGGGGATCAAGACAAACCCTGGGCACCTAATTCACATGCGAGCACCGCAAAAGCACTCTGGGCGGTAAGAAGGACAATTGTTGCTCATAATTTTTTGTTCTAAAATTTCTTAACAATTTTACAATTGTAAAACTTTTTTAATCCTTTACAATTTTCAGTGTTATTGAAAATATGTATCATGTATGACAAATGTTGCGAGAATCTCTTACACATTACTCATGGGTAAAATAAATGTATTTGTGTAAGAGGGTACAGAGGGAAAAAAGCCATGAAGTTCACTATCCCAAGAATTTGGCGGGAACCCACTGACCACTCAGCAACTGCTACTTCCTTATGGTGGACCTTTCCAAATGTCGGACTGGCAAGCATCCACCTGCTATCACGTATCCGGACCTTCCTTCATCAATGGCCCCGGTGCCACACTGCCTTGAGCTCCCTGTACCCACTCCTCCGGAGAGAGCGCAGTCGTCTTTATAAGACAAAAGCAAGTTCGAGAGCGAGGAAGACGTTGTAGATCCAGATGACATGTTCAGAGGTGAAGCTGAGGAGGGAAACCCATACTTCCCCAGCAAATAAGGCCTCAACAATTCGATCAGAGATCTTGGTCTCACTAAGTCCAATGCCGAGCTTTTAACGTCTAGGCTCAAGAGTGGAACTTGCTGGTTGAAAGTGTGCATGTCTCAGATCAGAGGAAGCGTTTTCAGCTTCTTCACCCTTCAAGATAGGCTCTGTTTCTGCCACAATGTGACAATTCAAATTGTCTCGAACAGACGTTCGAGGCAATTTGAATCGCCTGCAACCAAAATGAGTGGCGGCTCTTCATTGACAGCTCATACAGGAGCCTCAAAATAGTGCTGATCCATAATGGGAACAAGTACCCGTCTCTTCCCCTAGCTCACTCGGTGCACCTCAAAGAGGATTACAACATCATCAAAACCCTGCGGAATGCCTTGATGTATGATGAGTACGGCTGGGAGATCATCAGAGACTACAAAATCGTGGCGTCCCTGATGGGTCTCCAAGGCGGTTTTACCAAGTTTCCCTGTTATCTTTGCCTTTGGGACAACAGGGACACCAAAGCGCACTACCACAGGCGGGACTGGCCACACGGACCGAGTTCTCTTTGGGGAGGAACAACGTCAAGTGAGAGGCACTGGTGGACCCCGGGTTGGTGTTGATGCCACATAAAATTGGGCCTTGTGAAACAATTTGTCAGAGCTCTAGATAAGGAGTCGGCAGCCTTCAAGTACTGTCAAGACTTCTTCCCTAAGCTGTCTGAGGCAAAGATCAAAGCCGGTGTCTTCGTAGAACCACAGATAAAGAAGTTCCTGGAATGCAATAAATTCCCCAAGAAGCTCACTTATAAGGAGAGAGCAGCTTGGAACAGCTTTGTCGTTCGGGGCTTCCTGGGCAATCACAAGGCCGAAATCTATGTGAAGATAGTTGAGACTCTGGTCAAGAACTACGATACAATGTGCTGCAGGATGTCCCTCAAATTCCATATCCTTGATGCTCATCTTGATAAATTATAGGGGAACATGGGAGCGTACTCGAAGAAGCAAGGCGAGCGCTGCCACCAGGATATGCTGAACTTTGAACGCCACTACCAAAGACAGTATAACGGGAACATGATGGGAGACTACATTTGTGGGCTGATTCATGAAAGTAATTTACAGTATAATCGTACATCTCGAAAAACTACTCACTTCTAAATCTTTTGCGGTCAGGTTTGTATTACTTTAGTATAAATACGTGTTAATTTTTGATTCATATGTTGCCTTTTCTGACTTTATGTGAACGAAAAGATGATTACCCGGTGTTTTGGAAGATCATCAAAGCCTGCATACACTTTGAATTGTTCAATGTTATTTTGATATATACTCTCAGCCGCCTCAGGTTTCATGCCTTGGCCGTTTTGTCTATCCCCAGCAAGATGTACGATTATCTCAGGTTAGGTCTGTGTAGGAATTTTGATATTTAATCTTGCTGTAGTTTCTCGAAGTTGTCTCACAGTTAGATGCGGTGGAACTATAAAACCTAATAACGTAATAATGTCAGCAATTCATGTCCCTCTTTGTTTTTGTATATTACGCTCACGCAAGGATTATTTCAGCTGTTTAACTGTTGATGCTTTCGTTACAACCGACTGTGGTTGATTCAGGGGAAGTGGCTGTGGTCTATCTGAGCGTCTTAATAAAAATAGATATGTCAGCTTTTCGCATGTTATTAGCATCCTGTGCTGATGAGCGATTTGCTTCAGCTGATTAACGGTAGGCTTACGAAACTCGTTGTCTAGTCAAAATTTCCGTCAATACAATTGTGAGCATTTTTCTTTCAACAGGATCAGATATTACAATTGCTTCAATCCTGGCTATACTTCTACCGAATTCTGTTTCTATTTGATCGGCGTCTTTTGTTGTTTCGACAGTCATATCGTCTGGTGATTGTACAGTAATATCGTGGGATGTTCTTACAGTCATAGATTCAGTAAATATTTGACGACGTGCATGATGATGCTCACGAAATAAAACAACAACGGAAAAGCTGTTTACCGGACCATTCTCCGATTCTTCATTTAAGGGATCGTGGAACACCTCGATCAACACGTATCGCAGTCAAATGTGATTTCTATTTTTCATAACATTCGCAATGGCAATATATATATATATATATATATATATATATATATATATATATATATATATATATATATATATATATATATATATATATATATATGGTTTCTTAACCTAAAGCAACAACAACAATGTACACCGTCAATATATTCCCTAATTACATCACGGTCATACTAGAGTATTCACTGCTCACTTCATCCACGCTGAACGGTCTTTCGACAGCGACTTATTTTTCCTACACAGGATCATATAACGACTTTTCACTTTTGTTCTGGTATGACTGAGTCTACATCGTTGCTGTTCCAACATAATTACAAAGCCAATATATGAATCAAGAAGCTCCAGACAACTATTTGAAAATTATACATCTTTTGGGCTTCTTTAACAACCCTCTCGTGGGTCGGTGGTTCTTTCCGGGATTTTCACGGGTTCTTCCTCCACCATTAATACTGGCCGCCATGTATAGCCTATCGTGTGCTGAAAAATGGCGTTAAACCCTACAACAACAACAACAACAAAATCTTTAACAACCCTAAATGGTGTGTTGAACGAAACAGCAATTTAATCTTTCTTTGATGCTGTAACATTACATTGTTCTGATAATATAACCCCAGAATTTGTTATACTCAGAACTTCTTTCAAAACACTGTATGCATCAATCAGTGTTGGTTTATCACCATTTATATAATGTAAGCCGCGATAATTGCTTAATGTAATATATTCTCATACAATCTCATAAATATGTGGCTGCAATATTTTTAGACAATATAGTGTATAGAAATATAGCCATCATCAATATAAAATATTCTCACATAAAAGAAATATTCTTTGTGAAATATATTCTCGCACAAAGATAACTGTATAATATAGTTTATTATGTATGGCGGGCCCAATAAACAGTGGTATGCTGTAACAACTCTGCAGTGACTTCGTATAATAATATCACTGTAGGCTCTCCACGGGACGGGGAACACCGTCGGTTCACCAGTGTAAATTACACTCGTGAACAAGTTAAGGGTAAATCATGGCTTATAGAAGGTTTTAACCTGTATCAGTAACCGTAATCTCAAACGCTCATAATTGTACTACTACTACTTTTCATTTAAAGAAACTAATAAATTAATCTAATCAATCAAATGAGCACATTAATGTTTTGATTTTCTAGTTATACAATATGTAACGTCACTCTCTTAGTAAGACGGGTGGTTAATTGGATTTGGCTGGCGTTATCTAGAGGATGACCGCCCTCGATGTTATAGCCCGGTGGGAATGAGAAGAAGAAAAAAATAGAATTTCAACAGAGAAATGAGCAAGAATACCGGGAAGAAATAAAGCAATAAGAGCCCCCTAAGACAAGAAAAATAACAAATTTAATCAAAACAAATTAAATGTGGCAATTCCAATTCAATCTAAAATATGTCAACAGAATTTAATAGCAGTATCCAATTTGGATTTATTCCATCATACTAACGAGTGGTGAAAAGAGTTCAATATCCATGGCTGATTTGCATCTATTCCTCTCTTGACCCATGACCGTGCATGCATCAATGTCTTCCTATTTCCTCGACTTCCTATTTTCTTCTCCCTGTCCCTTCCTGGACTTCCTAGTCCTTTATTCTGACCTCGTCCTTCTTTTTTCTCCAGAAAGCTGTTCCTTAATGCTGTTCTCTTTTGCGTCCTAGCACTAAACCCTGTCTTTTCTCACAAGACACCATCGTATCCCTTTCTTGTTTAACGAGGAAAGCACTATTCTCTTTAGGCTTCCCTCGGAGCAAAAACTACTCCTCTCTCAGGAAATTAAGACTTAAGAATTCCGACTAAGGTCGTCATTTTCATTTAACATCGGTTTTAAAGTGTACGCCTTAATTTAGTCTGCTCAGTCGTAGGCAGTGGTTCCTAAATGTTCCCCAAGATAATAATTTCTTCCGTCAGATTTAGACAGCATAGAATCTGTGAACTACAAGGTATGTCAATTTCCCTTTGAAAATGAATATTTTGCATGGGTTCCTATCAAGCGGTTATGGTTGGTAGCTCAAATGTTTACATTCTCAGGAAAACGTAGCAATGCCCTTGGTCAAATCTCACTTATTCATAAATTCTAACCTTTCACGTTTTAACACTGACACGAGGGAGAACAGAAGAAGAGTCGAAGTGACTCTCTACAATGACTTTTCTGGCTTAAAAGCGATAACATTTTAATTCTCAGTGCATTCAACTTTAAGGTTCAATACAATTCAATATTGGACACGTCACACAATATATGTCCTTCAATTATTTTTTAAACAAGTCTTGTAACTTTCGAGTAATAGCTCTTTTTCAGCTCCAATCCAAAGTTATATCCATGTTTCTTCTGGTGTGAAGACGATCTAAAAGAGGATGCTATTTTCTTGTTCAGATTTTCGTATTATATCAAGCGAATTTTTGCTCCATTTACAAAGCACTATATACATAGTACTACTTTCTCGCAATGCAAAGCTTTAGTTTAGACAGTTTCAGTTTTCTATCTTTAAAATTCGTGCATATTCTACTTTTTATATTAAAACGTCGAGCATGTTTAAAGGGTTTTCTTACATTCGGAGATAATTTGTATTGTTTGTATTATCTGATTTTCTTCTCTTGTCCGCTACAATACCAATGAGATTTCATTTTTGCAGTCTCTACATTGCGTGCATGCCTATTTCTTCTTTAAATTTAATCATTAGACTTAATTTGATATGGTGTGTAATATGGCATCTTTATTTTTGAAATGGTCTCAACCTTGAGGACTTCATTTTTTGTCTTATAGAGATAACTCCTCTTCGAAGGCATTCCCTCATTATACCTTTCAGTTTGGTATTTTAAATTTGTACACTGCAGGGTGGTGGAAAGGTACTTATATGCTTCTTAGAATCTACTCAGTGAAACTAGAAATACAGCTTGTATCAAATATAGACTTATAGTCAATGTTCCCAACATTCTTATTTATTTTATGTCTGATTGGTCCGTAGGCCATCAGCTATAATAAGCAAGTAAATTAATCCGTAGATTTTACCTGTTTGTTAGGATTACTAGGCTCGTTTAGCGACATCTCTATAGATCTGTGAAATATAGAAATATTTTCTTTGACAAGATTTGGTAATATATTAGTCCAGTCTCTGATTTCATTTTAAGAAAAATATTTCCTCATTCTAGTTGCAAGAGTGCGATCGAAGCTATCCATTACATACGCGTTTCTATCTGAGGATGTCGAAAAGAATTCGGTATTGTCTTTCTCTAGTAACTCCCAAATGTTTCGGTTACATAATTTAATTCTTAATCAAACTTTGTTTTTTTCGGTCTTTCTGTCTCTGAACATTTCTGTAAGAACGGCGTTTATATCCTCTCATGTTTGTGCTTTTACTTTCTCAAGCAATTCGTATTTTGAGAAGACATATATTTCCGTCAAAATATATTTGTGTTTATGGTTGAATCTTTTAACAGTTTTCAGTTACAGTATATCTGAATCCATATTAGTATGTTTCGTACTATGTGTAAGAAGACATTTTTGTAGACAAAACGTTAAGTTCAGACTATTTGATCGGACATTACCCTTGATTAATTTACGTCCAGTTTAATCGTCCTCCACAAATAAAGTAACTGAAAGTATAGGGTTGTATTAAAAATGTTTTCAATATTGTTCATGTGTAGTGCAAATACTCAAATTTTTATGCTCACCATTGTCTTTCAAATCTTGGATAATCAACTTTTAAAAAAATTATGGTGCAGTTGGATGTCAAAAAGGAGAGAATCAGTTCAAGTGGTTCAAAATGACTCACATTCTGGTCCTCCTATTGTCTTAGGTTATTTTTATAAAGGCTGTGATCAACATAATTATTTATTCCTATCTTAACATCAGTCCTTTATGGAATCAGTTTTAGTTGCGTTCAGTTATAATTTGCGATGCTTATTTCTAATTTAAATTAGTTATTAGATTTACAAAGTGCTTACTGAATTTTGGACTAAAACACTATTTTTGTGATTATTGTGAAGTCAATACAATATTCTGGAATATATCAATGTTTTATATATCCATATTTTTGTCATTCTTGATACATGATTTTATATAATTTTGCAAAAAGTTCATACCAGTAAATTGTGCAGACTGTATTTAGTTAAATGTTGCCTACTTGACCTGGATATCTTAATTGTTTAGTATTACATAGGATCTTTAAAAAGATGCTTGCGTCTGTATGGACAATTAATAATAATGGTCTTCATAATAAGTTTTAATGGCGCCTATGGCTTGATTTTCAAAATTAATGATTATTGGAATGATCAAATTGTTTTAAAAGACCAGTATTAACCAACATTTTATTGAAAGCAATCAAATAGAAAATTACAGTCACTACGTATCAAACGCTAGTATAAAAAGTAAATACACGTGTGCTGTAAGTTATAAATGTTCCGAAATTTATTTGTGATGTGATTTTAGTAAAATTTGCTAGTTTCTAGGTTAGTAATCTTCGAAATTAGGTTATGAAGATAATGAATTTAGTGCAAAAGTGGAGTTCTTGTCAATTATCAGCCCTAAAGTAAAAAGCAATAATGGGATAAGTGGTCTGGGATGTTGACTATTGATTAATAAAAACAGCTTAAAACCGGTTTTGGACATAGTAAGTGCCCAAGGAACATTATTTCTGCACGATCTATCACTAGTTAAATTGTTTTTTTCATATTGTTTTAATGGGAAAAGTGTACTAGAAAAGGTTTATCAAGGAATAAATTGTAGTCATGAATTGTTTTAATGGGAAAAGTGTACAAGAAAAGGTTTATCAAGGAATGAATTGTAGTCATGACTTGTTTTAATGGGAAAGTGTACAAGAATAGGTTTATCAAGGAATGAATTGTAGTCATGAATTGTTTTAATGGGAAAAGTGTACTAGAAAAGGTTTATCAAGGAATGAATTGTAGTCATGAATTGTTTTAATGGGAAAAGTGTACAAGAAAAGGTTTATCAAGGAATGAATTGTAGTCATGAATTGTTTAAATGGGAAAAGTGTACAAGAAAAGGTTTATCAAGGAATGAATTGTAGTCATAAATTGTTTAAATGGGAAAAGTGTACAAGAAAAGGTTTATCAAGGAATGAATTGTAGTCATGAAGCTCACTTAAAAAATGTGTCATTTTATCATTTATTTTGTTACAAACATTTTGACGCCATTTTCCATTAAAAGTACAAAACACGGAAAATGTTATGATCTCTATTTAAGCATATAATCCATGAGATGAAATAAACAAGATGTATGTAACATTAAAATGTCCCTCTTGTTCTTTTTTGATCCTGAAATAAGACATAGAAATAACTCTAAGAAATGATGTAAAACTATGAAATATTCAATCGACATGTAGTGCTTAAGAACTAAAGGTCTGCCTGGTAATCCTTTACTTACATGCATTCTTCCTTTCATCAAAATTAAATATTTGTTAAAAAACTTGTTCTATTCTTTAAGGAATCAAGAGATAATGATATGATGAAATAAATACTTTTACCATAAGATTCAAAACATTTTCACTTTAAGGTAATTCTCACGCATTTAAACATATGATGATGCTGAATTTTCCTTTAAAAACTATTTAATACATGTAACAAAACATATCAAATATATATTTAACATACTGAAACCTTCTAATTTAATGTGCAGAACATTTCAAGGTATGTAAAATTTAAATGAAATAATGAAATTATCTTACCATTATTTTTATCCAAGCAACAATCCTCCTAACAACAATCCAGGGAGAAATCCTCCTCCTCCTCCAAAGAGTCCTCCTCTTCCTCCATAGAAACCTCTACCACCAAATCCAAAGCCTCCCCCGCCATAATATCCTCTGCCTCCAAACCGACCACCAAACCCGAACTGGCCATTACATACGGTCAAGGCGGATGTCAATAAGAGAGCGATGAAAAGTATGCCGACTGGATTCTTCATTTCTGCCGAAATATGTAACAACATATAATGTTCTGAATAAAAACATTTCGCTTTAGATAATATGCCCGGAAATCACTATTTCTCGTGAGAGAGAGAGAGAGAGAGAGAGAAGGGTTATTAATGATTTTGCCTATCGTTGTATAAACGTTACACTACACACTTATTAGCGAATCTCAAGGGAAAAATCAGTAATAAAGAGAAATAAGCATTTTCGTAGCCACTTCAAGAAGAAGTAACAACAGTTAATTGGTTCAGTTAATGTGGTGATAATTTTAATACAATCTATTTGCAACTTGATTACTAGTAATATCATGTTTGGTCGCTGGAGGCTTATTCTAGGTCAAGAATTACGTTTACATTTTAAAAACAAAGATTTGAGATCGTATCTATGAAATTTATAATGTTTTCCTACTCCTCTTCATTTATTTGCTTTTACCTTAGTAAAGATATAATAACTAGTTAAAAGAATGAAATAGTATTAATAATAATAATAATAATACAAGATGAAGAATATTTTACATAGAAATCACAGATGACTCATTGAGAATTGTCTCCATGAATTTCCAGGGTTGGCAGACCCAGTCAAAAAAAGTAATGTTTCAAATTACATAAAATACACGTTTTAAAAAACAAACAATGGGAGACATATATTTCATCATCTTGGGGTTTTCAATGTATCTTCAATTTCTTTCAGCTTGCCATACATAGAGTAAAAGTAGATGTAAATGGCAGCAAGCTAATTTTAGATTTATGGTCCTAATGTTGACACATCAGATTTCTACAATGAAGTAAGGCAGGATAGAGAAGACATAAAAAATCAGCACATATTTTTGAAGGAGTCTTCGATCTAATTACGAATCAAACTCACTGTACATACAACACTAAATAACTCTAAGGCACGAAATGCAGCAAATGATATTTTGCTGAATATAATCTAACTGATATCTGGCGAGAGGGGAACATTGATTAAAAATGATATATTCGTATATTCGGAGAAAGCACGGCAAAGCAAGCAAGGTTAGACTTCTTGTTTGTTTCAGAAACTCTTTTTATAATGGTAAATGATGCCCATATAGAACCAATTTACGTAACAAAAAACAGTATCTAGTTCAACTATCCCTCTCCATTCTAATAACAGAAAGACAGAACATTTTAGAAATTAAACAATTCTCTTTAGAAACATTTATAATGTATATCGCTTGTTAAGGACTCAGTTCAAGTGTGTAAGAACAAATATATGTCCCACAGCAAAGGGCTAAATTCATGAGTACAAGAACAAACCTATGTCTCCCAAAGCAAATTATAACTTGCAACCAGCTACTGCTGAAACTAGATTCTATATTAATGAACAATTATTATTTTAAATGTTTTTGTTAGAAACTAGAGGGAAAACTATTTTTACGCTTCATATAAGAAAGGATAACAAGCTCAATAGGATGAACAAGTTACACATGAGATCACTATTTGTCAAAAACATATTTACAAAAGTCATTCAAATCGAGCGTAAATATCTATCTTCGATTTGAATGACATTTATAAATATGTTTGCTATCATTGCATGCAATAAATAAGAACACGTGTCTATGTTACTGTACAATCACTTTATATTTATAATGCAAAGTTCTTGTTTCTTCATAGTTTACTGTCCTTCTAATAGATAACATCTCGTACAATAATTTTATTAGGGCCCAAAAGGGGTCAAAACAAATAGCACTGGCGAGAGAGAGAGAGAGAGAGAGAGAGAGAGAGAAAGGAATAAAAAGGAAAGAAATTGAGAGATGGTAAAGGATGATAAGATTGTGAAAATTTGGTGATGCCGCCCTAAAATAAACTGCAGCTGGCAGACCTCTGCCACGAACGGCATGTTAGATCCTTACGCCACTGACAAATAGAACACGGGTAACTATTATAATATAAAAAGTATACGACTATGATGACAGCTTACACAATGTATACGACTAAGTGGAAATTTTATATATTATACCATGGTCTAAAATGTGGAGGTAAAATAAAGGAAGGATGGAAGTGGGCTATAGATAATTAAGAAATATTCGTCTGTACGGATAACTGCTTCAAACAAGAAATCTGAATAACACTGATGATTAAGGGGTATTCATCATTCCCTGGCTGCATGTAGTGTCAAGGAAAACAAAATACAGATTAGACAATTTAATAACTACTTCTACTTTCCAGTCGTCTTGACCATATGGTATTAACCCGTAATCTCTGCATAAAATATGGTATTAACCCGAAATCTCTGCATACAGTATGTTCTTAACCCGAAAATCTCTGCATACAATATGTTCTTAACCCGTAATCTCTGTACACAATATGTTGTATGTATGTAAGTGTGATTTTGATTTTTAACGTAGCTTTAACAATTTTGCAGTCATATCGCTACGATATCTGCAGTGTTGCAGTTTATTGTGATGTCTAGCACTGGGGTATTATGCCGTAGATGTAGCATGATGTCCCACTCAGTCACATTATCCTGACTCCAGGCCGACCAGTCCTAGTACTAATCTCTTAATGCTGAACGCCTAGCGAGGCAGCTGTTAGTGCCAGTCTTTGGTACGACTCGGCCAGGGTTCGATCCCGTGACCTCCCGCATACGAGGCGGACGCTCTAACCACTAAACCACCGGAGCGGTTGCATATTATATGGTATTAACCCGTAATGTCTGTGTAAATTAAAATATCTTTCTTCCTGCTTGAACCGCGTAGATAAAGTATTGTCATACAACTGAAGTCATGCCACTGAAACTGAATTTATTTTACATTTGAGCTTGCTATCCTTTAATGGTGACTTAAAATTAAGGCAATATCCCCCTACATGTGATTTCCATATGGAAATGAACAAGTGAATTTCCAAGGACAGATAGACAGACAGAATAAAATCACAAAATCTCCCTCCATTTAAAAGTAAATGCTTGGGAAAAGTAAAGGTTCAAACATTATGCAAATGAATGTGTCCCTAATTTTCATTTAAAAGTGTAATAAATAAGTCAGTAAACAAAAAAGTCAAATTCTGCATTTAAATTTGGTAATTGTTGGCATAGTGTAATATATCAAGTTGTAGGGCTGAAACTTAATTAGAAGAATCGTGTCCTCTGTGTGTGTGTGTGTGTGTGTGTGTGTGTGTGTGTGTGCTTGCGAAAACATCACTGAAGATGCATTTACAGTCCTATAGAAAAACACTCACCTTCAAAGTAATTTTCGTAAACGTTCTCTGTATTCAAATTAGCTTCTAGACGTTTACAAACGAAATTGCTTGTGATAGTTGGTCCAACACAATATATATAGTAAGACAGATGACCGGATGTACGTCAGCACTGAATGTGATTCATAAATCTCCAGTAAGAGACAGATGATACATATAAACGTACTAACATATAAAAATGTCAAGGTCATGTCGGTAACGAGCTTATAAAATACACAATAATCAAACAAGCACTAATACATAGGAACTTACAGCTTAATTCGTTACATTCATGTCGCCATTTTCGTGTTCACTGGGGCCATTTGCTCTGATAAAGATTGTGTTCAGGAACGTTATTAATTGATCTCGAAACCAGCTAGATCCAAATGTCTCCTCTTTTGCATATGGAAGCCAAAAGTTTTCCAGTGCGTCATGCTTGACGTGCAATATCATGCACATGTCCTCCTTGGCTTACTATCGCATGTCTGGGAACCACTGGCGAATGTAACTCCGACAACAATCCTAGTCTATAATTTCAGCTTTTGTAACTCCTAAGTCACTTGACCATACACACACACACACACACACACACACGCACACATACACACACACACACACACACACACACACGTGTACCACTATACTTTCTGTATTGGCCATCTTATATATATATAAACTTATATATAATTATCAATACATAACAATTAGGCAATGAAAAGGAGAACAAGTGAGCGCCAAAAAGTTTCATTCACAATAAAACATAGGAAATTAAATTAAATTCTTACTTTGTAAATTACTGGAAGGCAAATGCAGTATTACAAAGCTTATAAATGGCTGAAAGTCTTATTAAAAATTAATTTAAGGAGTGTGCTAGTAACAACAAAGAGAAAACGACCAAGCAAAAAAAAACAACCGAAGAAGCCAATAATTTAGACGCTGTAAGGATTGCGTATACAAACTAAGAGTTGTAATAGGCACTGTATCACTCAGCCACACATATTGATAACGATGTCATTAAATGCAGATGGGGAACGCATTAAAATACAGAATTTATTAGCGTTTGAAAAAGCACACTACAAAGATGTGAGAGGATGTCAGAGAACATCGCAAAGTAACTGAAAATCATAAGATGCAACATATGAAACAAACATATAAAGAACATTAGGAGAAAATTTCCAATTGAATAGAAGAGCACAATAATACAAGCAAGGGATTAGACAAGAATAGTTGTGTATTTGTTTATGATATAGCTTTATTATAAAACATTATTACACAAACAACATAGAACAAATGTCATTTATGTACATAACAAAAAGTTTATGTAAACTTCAACAACAACAACAACAACAAAAGAAAAAGAGAATAATAACAATTTATGGCACAGACAGAACTATGTTAATACATGCATGGGCTATCTTGCGACAGGATGTGGCATCCAGAACTTGTCGAACGAACTTTCAGACCAGCTCACAAGTAAGCGAGGGGGATGGCACAAGTAGCGAGTCCTGGGAAGATTAAAATTTTTGTTACGTTTGGTTGAAACTTAGTTTGACATTATGCGCAAATGTTTCAGACTATTCCACACCTATGTTTATTAATGTTGTACATCATGAATAGGTTAATTACGCTGCTACTCAAATTAGTGACGACACACATTAACCCTCAAGTGAACTCTTTTACACTATAAATTCTCCCATCATGACAGTGACAATCAAAAGGTAGATCTATCAATTTCATCCTATATTTTTAGTTGATAAGCAGGTTTATTGTCCTTTCAAGTTTTGCATATCAAAAAGGGCCTTATAAAAAATAACCTATTGAGCTGCTTTATATTACGGACCGCTAGTGGTTGAAGCTGCCGCCTCGGATGCGGGAGGTCGTGGGTTCGAACCCCGGCCAAGTCTTACCAAAGACATAAAAATGGTACTTACAGCTGCCTCGCTAGACTCTCAGCATTAAGAGGTTAGTGTTAGGACTGGTCGGCCTGGTGTCAGGATAAGGTGACTCTGTGGGACATCGTGCTACATGTCTGTTGCATGATGCCCCAGTGCTAGACATCAGTATAAACTGCCACACTGCGGACTTCGTAGCCAGATGACTGAAGAATTGTTAAAGCTACGTTAAAAATCCAAATCACACACACACACACACACCTTCAGATTACGAATACCAAGAATGTCTCAGCAAAGAGGTGTTGGCATGCAGATACTTAAGTGAACAAGTCTCTGTCATGGGTTAACCTAGTGATGCTCCAAATTAACGAGGATCATGCATATCAAGTATTAATAAATTTCGTAGAAAGTTGTAAGATGTTTTATTCCGGGAAATTATCTAAGAATAAATAATTGTCACATTGTCTGCATTTTTTTCTCAGAAGATATACTTTACTTGATAGACAAGATGGCAGCTATCGCTTAACCGGGTTGAAGCAGCTACTCCGTTTTTTAGTGCCGTTTTCATGATATTTGTGCTTGTTGCCTGTTTTCATCTTCGTTATTGTGTTCATTATGTATTGGCTGTTAAATTCGTATGTGTTTCTTCATCTCCTTGTTTTGGAAACGAGAACAATTAGACTTTTTCTCAGCTGTCTTGCTCCACTGTTTTTGAACAAACCGCTATCACGTGATACTCGCCAGTCAACCCGCTTATGCTACGATGGACCCTCATTAATTGCTTTAAATGATCACTCCTTGGCTCTCCACACTACATTGTGTTCTAGACTAAACGAACTGGGACTACATTCATCATTACCTAAATGTAAACAGAAGCGAAAAAAGAAACGTTGTTTCAAAGCTGGCCGGCGTAGAACAGGAAGAAGAATCCCAGTTATCTCCCTTATTTCGGCACATTCATTTAAAAACAATTCGACCGTTAATTTAGATAACCTAATTCAAATCCCTATTAATTCGTCAACCTTTGTGTCAACTAACCAAGAAATACCTCAACTACACCACGACATTCAATTTCGACCACACATCGTTTGAACTAGTCCAAACCACACTCACACTGGAGCAAAGGTCAGTCCATTTTTTCTGCCTATACCGCCCTCCTCCTAGTAGAAAAAACAAGCTGGCTGACTCTCTCTTTTTGGAGCAGTTTCCGAATCTCCTGGACTATGAAAATTCGATAGGTGGCAACCTGATTATTCTTGGAGATTTCAACTTTCACTTTGACTGTCCCGGAAACTCAAAAACTGTACATCAAAACTCATAGATTCCATTAATGTTTTCAACCTCAAACATTCAGTTAACCAACCCACCCATAAAGATGGTCACATTTTAGACTGGATTCTTCATAGACCTGGCGATAACATTCTACGGTCCTCCCTGGTATCTCATGACCTTGCATCAGATCACCTCTGCATTATATGCCATCTTGACGTATCAGTCCCTAACCCTCTACCTTTATCTGCTACTAAGAGAAACCTCTGCATCATAAATAGAACCAAACTAATGCACGACATCCAAGCTAACCTAACAACTTGCTTACCTCCTACCGCAGAACAACTCGATAACTGTCTGCGTTCATTGCTTGACAAACATGCCCCAGTGTTCTCCATGGTATAGCAGTGTTAGGGACCAGCTTCGCACTGCTAAAAGAAACCGCTGTAAAGCTGAGAGGCTTTGGCTTTCCACCAGAATAATAAGCAAATCTATGAAGACGCTAAGAAGAATGTCACAAATATAGTCCATGCAGCGAAATCAGCCCACTACACTACTAAGATCATGGAAAGTTCCAGCTGCAAAGAGCTCTTCGAGATTACTAACAAGCTAATGTCAAGGAACAAATCTACACCACTTCCAACTACCTTCTCTCCAGTCGACCTTCCGGACATGTTTGCAAATTTCTTTCGTGACAAAGTACAAACCATTAGAGATAAGCTTGACACCACAATTTCAGTTGACTCGTCGTCACCATACATTTGGGATACAGAATTTGAGCGGCAACCATTACCAGCATTTGAACCTGTCTCTATGGATTTCGTACGTACAATCCTGATGAAGAGTGCACCAAAGTCATGTGAACTTGATCTAGTTCCAACATCAATGCTGCCTGAGTGCTTAGATCCAGTATTGCCTTCACTAACTGTTGTTATTAATATCTCTCTCTCTCTCTCATCCGGGGAAATCCCATCATTTTTCAAAACTGCCATTGTAAAGCCTCTGCTGAAGAAACCAACACTAGACCATAACGATTTAAAGAACTACCGCCCAGTTTCTAATCTCCCATTCATATAAAAAATCTTAGAAAAGGTTGTTCTATCCCAGCTTGTATCTCATCTAAATTCAAACAGTCTTTTTAAGCAATGTACAATCTGAATATCGCCCTTGCCACAGTACTGCAACTACTCTTCTAAAAGTAGTTAATGACATTCTCTCTGTGTTGGATAGCGGAAAGATTACAGTCCTCACCCTCCTTGATTTGTCTGCAGCATTTGACACAATAGACCATAATATATTACTTCACCGTCTCCAGCATGTATTTTGCATTCATGATACTGTGGTTCAAGTCCTACTTGGTCAACAGGACACAAATTGTATGTATCTGCAAATCGAATACACTCCAGCCCAGTTGATCAATGTTGTTGGGTTACACATGGAGTCTGTTCTTGGACCTGTTCTCTTCATTCTGTACACTCAGTCGCTCTCAAATGTCATAGATCATCATCCAGTGTCTCACCAATTGTACGCTGATGACACCCAAATATACAAATCTAGCCACCCAACTGAAGTTGATGCTACCATCCAACATGTAGAGAGGTGCATTTCTGATGTGAAATAACGGATGACATGTAACAAGCTGCAGATGAATGATGATAAAACTGAGGCCATTCTGATCACAACACAAAGACTTTCTCATTCACATCCTTTACCTCAAACAATAAATATCAGCAACACAAACATTAAATTCACACAATCAGTACGAAACCTAGGTGTTACTCTGGACAGTACTCTCACATTGCACCAACATGTCATGAACATATGCAAGGTTGCATATCTTGAGCTGAGACGCATCAGCTCCATTTGCAAATATCTTTCAGTTGATGCCACTAAAACATTTGTGTGTTCATTAGTACTTTCAAGACTGGACTATTGTAACTCAATTCTGTCTGGTTCATCTCAATATCTACTCCAAAAACTTCAAAAACTTCAAAACACAGTTGCTCGGATCATACTTAGAGTACCACGATCAGAGCACACTTCCCCACTGCTCTGTACCCTACATTGGCTATCCATTCGATCCAGAATCAAACACAAAATTTGTTCTCTGTGCTACGTTTCACTGTCGGACTCTAGTCCAACATACCTATCCGATCTCACCTATGTGTACACACCAGCAAGAAACTTACGCTCCTCTTCTGACAATCGTATGCTCATTATTCCCACTATGAAAACAAAGTCATATGGACAGCGTTCTTTTGCATACCAGGGCCCAGCAACGTGGAATGAATTGCCCACTGAACTTAGACACAAAGACACAGTGATCCCATTCAAGAGTGCTCTCAAAACTCACTTATTTCGACTGCAAGAACAAACTTAAAGACCTAATAATGTTTCCTACCTGAAATATTCTCAGCATGTTTTTTTATTTTTTAACGTTTTTCTAATTTCATGGTGTTTGTTTTTGTAATAATATTATTATGTTTTTTATCTTATAGGTATTGTCTAATGTTGTAAAGCGCTTAGAGCTTCTAAAGATTAGGCGCTATACAAAGTCCTCATTATTATTATTATTATTATTATTATTATTATTATTTACTCCAGAAAGTAAAAGACAGAAATATTTGCCAAATGAAAAACATGTATAATACGCTCTTTAGGTTTCACCGTCGTCATACTCAAATATGTATTCATCGCTAACTCGTTTACTTGCCATAAATTTGTTTACAATCGGCATTTCGTCTGTATCGACGTCGAAGATAGATATTAATGATGTCTCCAAATTATTCCAAAACATCTTTCTGTTTAGACAACGAAGCTTATTGTCTTTATTTTTCAGAATCGTATGTCGTGTTTTGAGGTAATAAAAGATGCAAAGAATAATTTGAAGATAAGATTGTCTTTCAACCATGGAGGTGTTTATTTTTCTTTTGGTTGCCGGACTTGATAAAGGGTTTGACTCAGATCGGTACCATATCAGATATTAAGGATATTTTTTCTGAATGGTTCAACAATATGAGTACATCATAGAACAGTTTTATTTTCCACATGGGTATTAGTCTTTACAGCGTTTTTAAAGCAAATATGACGATTACATCATATACAACAGAAACATCAATTAATTATAAGCAAAAAATCAAAGAAAATCAAATGATATATATAAATTGATATATTTTCTATTAGTTAAATTATTCTAATAGTTTCTTCAATATGGTGAACATTATCTCATTTAGTATAAGTCTCATTCAGGTCTGTTCTCGTTTGCTTCATTAAGAATTGTTTTCTTGGTGAAATTATTCAAATTATACCAAAGACGTATTTTAGTAATGTAATACAATTAGTTTCGCGACTTGGGGGATAATTAAACATATCGAAATAACTATTCTAAACAAAAATAACAATAATGTTTCTTGACCTTCAAAACAGATGATATTGTTACATATTGCGACAATAAAATACGTTTAAATCAACCATTCGACAAGAAATACACCGTGATCATAGACTAAATAGACTAAACGCTGTGAGATTCATATGTTCCATTCCTGAAATCAGCATTATTCAAGATCAATATTGTTAAAGCTACTTTAACACACCAAATCACACACACACACACACAAAATCGTATTCAATATCAATATTAATAATACATTCAGACTCCTTGTCGATGAAGCATAAATTATTCATATTTTTGTTTACATGTTAACCATTGATCACTCCTGGTGATACACTCATAACTTGTCCATATTTCTGTATAAATTCTATACACTGATCGTCTTTTATACAATGTACATTGTCCATATTTGTGTATAAATTATATACATTGATCACCCTTTATACAATGTACATTTGTCCATATTTGTGTATAAATTCTATACACTGATCACCCTTTACACAATGTACATTTGTCCATATTTGTGTATAAATTATATACAGTGATCACCCATTATACAATGTACATTATCCATATTTGTGTATAAATTCTATACAGTGATCACCCTCTATACAATGTACATTGTCCATATTTGTGTATAAATTATATACACTGACCACCCTTTATACAATGTACATTTTCCATATTTGTGTATAAATTATATACAGTGATCGCCCATTATACAATGTGCATTGTCCATACTTTTGTATAAATTCTATACAGTGATCGCCCTTTACACAATGTACATTGTCCATATTTGTGTGTACACTCTATACATTGATCATCCATGGTAACAGATTAATATATCCATCATAGCTGTATACATCAGTCATATTTTTATATCAATCATATTTGTTTATAAGTAATATACGTTAATTCTTGTTGGATTACTCATTTAAGTTACATGTTCTGGTTAGGTCCATTTAGGAACGATATCATTTGCTTGTGTCTGATGTTGAACTCTGTTGATATCAATCTGTTAAATCCATTGTTGCACTTCATTCATTCATCGCTCGATTACATTATAACTAAACATCTCATTTACGAAACTGCTTTCAAACACTTTCGCTAGATCCAATTCCAACCCGGTTTCGACATGTTACCATGAGAAACACAGTACCAACGTTGATATTCCAACTTTTATTGACCTCTTTATTTTGAATGCCTCCTCCAACCTCCCAAAGCATCTCGCATGAACACTGGAGTATGCTTTCAGTATGCCATGTTTTTGTTTGTTTTTTTTTTTTTGTTTGTTTTTTTTTTTATTTTTTATAATGCGATCGTTGCAAACAGAAAATAGTTCTAGCGCTATCGTTAGTGTTTATTTTATGAATTTGCAACCCAACGCCATATATTATTTTAATTCAGGTTTGGAAACTGCAAGGGGCTTAGAGTGGGACGGGGTGTATGGTTCATATTTTGTGTGTGTGTGTGTGTGTGTGTGTGCGCGCGTTTCTTTTAAAAGGCTAGTCTTCCTGCATCTATTAATCTAACCGAGATCATACTCAGCTTGAGTCGTTTACTAAAACTATTACTCCACTGTAATATCTTGTATCACCGATCCGATATTATACGATTATGATATTTGTTTTCTTTTATCCAAATATCTTTCTATTTAGCGATCTCTCATTTATTGTTCCGGTAAATCTCTTGCTATATGGGGCCACACATTATGAAATATGATTTATATTGAAATTACAAAATTCAGCGTCCCGCTCATAATATCCAGACTTACAAATCCAATCCTAAAATGTACAAACATTTTCTTCTTCTTTAATTAGTTTAAATTAATGATAGCTTCCTGTACTGTGTTATATGTCATTTGTGTGATCGTTTTAAGCAGGATTACTATCTTTAACTGATATATGTGTATAGTTTGTTTACATTTTTATGTAGACCATACTAAAGATTAGTTTTCATGCCAAATAGGTTATGCTGTTAAAACATTATTATTATTATTATTATTATTATTATTATTATTATTATTATAAATTGCAAGATTTAACAATTCACGTATATGAATATCAAGAACATGATGCACACACACACAAATTATATATATATATATATATATATATATATATATATATATATATATATATATATATATATATATATATATATATATATATATATATATATATTTAACAAGGATGTAATCAGATTAATCATATTTTATACGCTGTAACGCCATGGTGTCTATCATTCATTCTTTATTTCCTTCATTACGAGAGTACTAACATAGTAAATGTACACAGATATGACAATAGCAAAGACGTGACATATTTATGAATATATAAGGATTACAAGAAACATCCCTGGCCTTTTACCATTTGTCTCCAACGTAGCTTATTTGGACCATAAAAAATAAACTGGGAGGGAGATGTGTAAACAAAGGTTCTGTGGAATGTAACTCCTGGTTGGTTGGGGGAGGTGAACAGGGGCGACAGCAGATTTATTTTCAACTGGAGGGGTGTGGGCAAACATGTAGTGGTCCTTTCTTAAGTTTTACCGATGTAGGTCAAAACCTGTTTAGAGGTGAAGTGTCCACCACCCACCCATATGTGCAGGCGCCCATGGAGGCGAGGAAACTTACTCTCGGAAACGTTCCGATCGTTTTGTGCTCATTTGTGTGTGTGTGTGTGTGTGTGTGTGTGTCTGTGAGAGAGAGAGAGAGAGAGAGAGAGAGAGAGAGAGATAGACAGACAGACAGAGAGACAGAGAGATAGGGATGCACCTAATCAAGCCGAATTTTTCTATTAGTTCCGCCCTTGAAACATAGAGTTGCAAATTCTGGTAATTTACATTTTCTTACAATATTTAGCAAGTCTGGTATAAAACCAGATTTTGAAACAGCTGACACTGACGCATTCTGAATCTGCTTGTATGATCTATCCAGACAGTGATTAAATATATTAATTTAGAAAGAAATGCTAGTTTCCTTATTTTCCTGAAGGTTATTGTTAAAATCCTAGCGGCCAATGACCAGAGATTCACGTCTAAGCGTATGATATTTATTCATCATTTTGGTTTCCTCCCGTAGGAGATTAATACTATAGCAAATATAGCTTCCTATAAGAGTGACAGGGACACAGTTTAAGGAAAAGAATGACAAGAGACGTGAACGCATTAAAGAATGACAAGGACATGACGTATATATTTGTAAGGATGACAAAAAAATAATGACAAGTAACGTTCATATGAAAAGACTTGACAGAACAAAGACAACAGTGTATGTCACAAACACTCTAACAGGCATAGAAAATAGCAAAACTGTACATTAATGGCTGTGATTTTATGGGGGCTACAAGGTTTTATCGTTATCCGATGAGGAACTGTTCGGGCCATTCTGCGATTACACCACTTTCGCCCCAGGGAGAAGGGCGATAGTCCATCCTTTAGTGCGCAAGTGTTCGTACTAATAGCAACATTTTCTGAGTTATTAATTTAGGACGCATTAACGCCAATTCTGGTTTCGAAGCCCTGTGCCCTTCACACGCTTTATTTTAGCCCATTCTTTACTTTCGTTTCTAAAATTGTATATTTTAAATAAATTCTGCATCAGATATCCAAAGATGGAAACCAAGTTCAGTATCAAAATTGATGATTAAATATGTGCAGAATAATTCACTCCTATTTTATGTAACTCCGCATGAGTTTAGTATACTAATAAAACAATGCTTGTGTAATCACCACGTCCGAATTAGGCTAGTCTGGTTCCATGCTTCTTATGCTCTCTGCTTTGCACTCCGCTATACGAAGTCAGATGGAATCGGATCACAATTAATACAGTTCTAGTCTATTTTTAGAACATTTTTACCTCTCTCATTTTGGTGGTGATAGAAGAGTTTTATTTATGCTTTTTTTGGTAGGGATTTAAAGGTAATTGATTATTCTTGAGAATATGAGGTCAGGGTGTTGTTGTCTGTGTGTATTTCGGCGACAGTGCACAGTGAGTAATAAGGCCTTGGTAATGATCCGGAAGTGAAATCTGTGTTCTGTTTACATGCTGCTCTGTTGGCAGTCCAGCATCTCAAAAAGAGTAGGTCAACCTTTGACGAGAACTTCACCGTGAAGTCATCTTTGAAGGTATTTTAGATTAACATACGATTTGTATTGATTGTCACACAGTGGAAAGGTCAGTACTGAGAAACAAATGTAGAGAACATATAGTAAAATTAATTGTGTTCTTTGTCCAGATGAACGCCGACGCTCTATTGTCACGTGATCAAAACAAACGGCCTTATATGGAGAGATTTAGTTAATCTATCGGCGACACATTTATTCCTTTAATATTCTGTTTGTTAGTGACACAGTGTGAACTTCAATAACTATAGCAGTCGTTATCTTGTGTTCAAGCTTAGCCACCAATTCGGTCATATAAATATTTTTACAAATACTTTTACTAGTAGGCGAAGATAAAGGAAAACAGTACCTAGAACGATGCGTTGTTAATATTGCACATTTCACGCAGTGTCATCTCAAAAATTCATTCTTCAAACGATTCCTTGATACATTTTACGTCGAAATGGTAATTAGCCATTCATTTGATGCCCATAACAGGCATATGTAATTCATTTTCTGTGTTTATTTATTAACACAACGCCCATGATTATGTTTATTAGGATTATCTCCTCTATATCTTAAAAACAAGGGGGAGGTGTCAAAATACGAAACTATCCAGTGAGACCTATGTCTAAGGTAGAACGTTACGCACATCAGTATTGGTAGACGATCACTTTATGTTTATCAAGAGCATTCAAATATCAGGTCGTAAAAGGAATAATGCATATATTTTTCAAGACGTTATCTTGGTCTTTGGAGGAATCCTGTGATGAATATAACACATTGAAAGCGCACGGAAACGTAGATACAGTGACCCCGTCCAGTCTAAGAAAATCAAACTCACATCTGCCATTTCCCCAAAATTATCTTATTAATTTTGGTGACAATGAAAGCCAAAAGGAAAGGAAAGACAAGTTTAGAGCAGCTAGAGGAAAATAATGACATTCCTTAACAAAAACTAAAGCTAGCTGTATCTATACAACCAATGATGCAAACTGTCCATTGATTTGCACAACAACAGATTGCAACAGAAATATACTCATCCTTAATAGAAATGTTAAAGTTACAAGGTGCCAATAAAAAAAAACATCCAGACCTTTCATAAATTTAAACTTGACTAACCGTATTTCAGTTACATTTTATGTATAAGTGACTTCCATACATATATTATTTAACAGAAATGGGGGTGGGGTTTAAAATGCCAGTTATAGAGTAGATCAATATTTTTCTGTCAAGATAATTTATATGACTGTCACCATGTTTGTATGGTATTTTTTAATTATTCCACCTTTCGAACAATAATATTCAAGTATTTTTCTATCTGTGTATTGATCTAATTTTTGTCCTTTTCTATCTATAGAAAGTCCATTCGAACAATCGTTTTCTTAAACACAAACCTTGATACGAGATCCCCTTCCCGTAATAATTATATATAGTAGTTCTGCAAAATACATGATGTCGTTCCATGTCAGTATATACAGACCGTGTGAAATTAACCAAACAATTGCCTATAAATTTTAATCACGGAGTATAAACAATTTCCCATGTTCATACTAATACAAATCTAAATAGGATTTTAAACCTAATTTCAATTTCACTTATTGCTCAATAATTTTTCGAAATCGTTTATTATTTTCACCAGAGTTTACGTGAAGAAAAGATAAATAACAATAAATGTGATAGAATAATAAAACCTAGAAATGATAAAGTACTGAAGAATAAAACATCAAGAAGACCATAATCTACAAAACAAAATTACTTAATCAGTGATCATTAATTAGACAAAACAATCTACCAAAATTTCTAATCTGTAGGAGTTAAACTGTAATAGTTTAGCATATCATATATTAATAAATAAAGACAAAAAACTAAATGTTGTTTTAAAATAAAATAAAACTGTTTATTTTCTAGCTACATTTTATACAAATACAAATACCCACAAAAATGTAACACTTTTAATATTTGCATTAATTGATGCTCGTTATGCTAAATATAAACATAGAAAAACAAACGAGTGGCAATCTGAAATAAGGGAAACAACTCTTGACTTTTAAGACTATATTATTAAGATGATTATTCCCCTTGTGACTGAAGAAATTGAAATGTTTTCTGTACATTCTACAAAGCACCTAGATGTACTAACTGCACAGATATAAATTAGAATGTCAACAAAAGAAAAGAGTCAAGATGTCATTCATGTGCAATATTTGGCAGGAAGTATGTTTCAAACTGGATTCTGAATGTATACTCTCCCTTTATTTTTACTGATGGTGCAATGACAATATACGTCTTTCATGCACAGTCAGATTTAAAATAAAATGCGTGGTATAATGTCACATTTAACTCACACAAGATGAATATGATTTTGAAATACACAAAATATTTACATTGAAACATAAATTTAAATTAAAACTTTATTTGTCATTCAAATGTACCCTTCATTTACACATTAAATTTAAGACTAATTAATTTAATCAACGTTTTGTGCTTGCTTTCATTGAACATACTCTCTTCTGATGTCACTGTGATACCAGTGTATGAAAAGGCAAAGCTTAAAAATATTATTGAGGCGCAGGATTTTCCAACAGTTAGGAATTGTTTACTTTTATTTAAACATGTCATGTATGAGTCTCACATTTAATTTAATATTATTTTTCAGCTTCAGCACCAAGCCTAATGCTAGTCTGGTTCCCTGCTTCGTATGCTCCTTGCGTTGCACTCCACTATACGAAGTCAGGTGAACGCCGACGCCATATTGTCACGTGATCAAAACAAACAACCTTATACGGAGAGATCTAATTAATGTTACCGAGGCACACTCTTATTCCTTTCATATTCCGTTTGTTAGTGACACAATTCGATTTGAACTATAGCAGTCGTTTTCTCCTGTTCAAGCCACCAATTCTGTCATATAATTAGTTTTACAAATATTTTTACTAGTAGGCGAGGATGAAGAAAAAGAGTACACACAACGATATTTGTTTAATATTGCACATTTTACACAGCGTCATCTCAAAAATTCCTTCTCAAATCGATTCCTTGATATTTGGATCGAAATAGCAACCTTATCCCAAGAGCGGGTGAATGTGATGATATTTGGTCACATGTAAAAACAAAAATCAAATGTGACATTACACCATGTCGTTTTTGCTATGTCTGACAGTGTGCATGAAGTATTTGTACTGTCACTGCACAATCAATACGCAGTGAAGGGAAAATGTGCATTCAGAATCCATTTTGACATATATTTCATGCAAAGACTGCATATGACTGCCCTATATACATAGGTGCTTTGTAGACTGTACAGGAAAGCACACGAATTTGTCTGATTGCAAGAGGAAATAATTATGTTATTAACGTATTCTTAAATAATCAAGATTTGTTTCCCTTATTTCAGATTACCACTCGCTTATATTGTTATGGTTCAATAACGAGCAGTAACTGACGCAAATATTAAAAGTGTTACATTTTTGTGGGTATTTTTATTTGTATAAACATGGATGGAATATAAACAGTTTTAGTTTATTTAAAACAACATTCAATTTATTTCTTTATAAATTGATTTTGTGATATATTGCTAAACTTTTACAGTTCAACTCCTACAGATTTGAACTTTTCTTAGATTGCGCTTAAGGTCTGTTTAATTAATAACCACTAGTTAAGTAATTTTGTTCTGTATATTATGGTCTTCTTGAGGTTTTATTCTTCGGTAATTTATTATATCTAGCTCTAATTGTGTGAATAATAAGTTTCCGTTATATTTTGCCTCTTAAGATGGCTGAAGCAATATAAATATTTCTCAGAATCGCCAGAGTCTTACTATGCAATAACAAGAGACACTTTTACATTTCTAAATAAATCAAAAATATGGCGTTACTTGTTTTTAAGTAGTTCATATCTCTCAAAGGTTTGCCTTCTCCTTGAAATGTATATTTATGTTACAATTTTAAATTTTATTTGGTAACTAAACCATTTAGAATACTGAGATTAAGTTTTTGCTTAATACTCTAAGTCAAATATTGAATATAAATTTTGAAGAAGCATGTAAAAGCATATAAATTCTTTGAACATTTAGAAAATAAATAAGTGAATTTTTTTGTATAAAATTAACAGTTAAAAATCCCAATTATTATCCATGATATCTCATTTAGTTTTACTCTAAGTTATCGTCATCCTGACTCAGTTAAGAAAAGTGTTATGTATATTTGATTTAATTATATCTGAATTAGTATATATTTCTTCAATTTTATTGTTTGTCAGTTTAAAAAAAAAAACTTCATTACATGATATTGCAATGTAAATTTATTCACTAGAGATTATACTTTTTAAAAAAAATAGCTTGACCTTGACTGTTAGTTTTTAAACACCAGGTGTTGATCTAAATCCTGACCTTGTTTCAGAATTTATAGCAACCTTCGTAAACAAGTTCTAATTTATTTTAAAATGATTGGTTGTTTCCAAGGTCATGAAGGGACTTTCTCTTTAAGATATAAAAAAGAAATAATTTTTTATTTCTTAGAGAAAAAATGATTGCTTTTCGTCAGGGTCACACTTGATGAACGTGAGCTGTAACTAGTACTTGCTTCTATAAACTACCAGAAGATGATCACGTGACCCATGTGGATTTCCCATACACCATGTTGTTATTTGTGTTTCAAACCTAATAGGACTTACTTTAGTAACACGGCGTCTATATTTACGTGGGCAAGTCAATTTGTAGCAGCCGAGAGTTGTTGTAATTCATTATCTACGATAGGTTCCGAATATTCCCGTAAAGTAAATATGCTGAATAACATGATGAAAGTAATTTCACAAGATAAAATGTTTATCTTGCTTTGTATTTCAGATTGTATCTTTTTTATAATTTTATTTAAATTTCCAGAAAAGAAATATGTAGTCAAAGTTTTGATAGTAGAAATAACGGTTGATGACGTCATCAACCGTCATAAATTTCCCTAATGTTCAAAGATAACAGATTCTGCGCCATGTTCGGTACAATTACTAGACCCTAACGCATATTTACTGCAGGGTAGAAACTGGTAGAATGTGCTACTTCCGTCAAACCGATTTTGCTAGAAAGGGATTTTGACCGTAGTGGTGAAAATTAAGGTTAATTCGCCGGATTGGATTCAGGACATGGTCATTTAAGAGATATGTGTTGGTACGTTACTTTTGAATGTATATGTGTAGTTTTTCAGTCTTCTTGCGATTCTGAAGCGATAAAAGACGCGTGAGAAAAAGTCGAATCGAGCGAAGGGTTGTGGTCACGCTTGCACTCCTTGTGTTTATTTATATAACCGATAAGGGGATTTCACAGTGTCAGATATTGATAAAACGTCAGACTCCTGTGATCTTTGGTACATTTTACCATACAAAGGTAAGGGAGATAATCAAAAGTGCCCTTCATACACATGTTTAGTGAATTTATTCTGATAAGTCTATAAAGCTCCAAAGTTAAGTATTGATGGACGGAAAAAGCTGACTCAGTGAATGTCCTACACTTTTAAAGCAAGTTTATGGAAATACTGAAACCTAATGTCATAATTAATACAATAACTATAATGATTTTACCCTCACACATAACCGTCAAGGTTTTTGTGTCAATAAGGTGTGTGTTTGCGCGAAGATCATCACAAAGGTATGAAAAGAAAAGAACTCACCTAAAAATATTCTGTGATCTTCCTTTTAGATCTGAATAGACACCTACAAACAATGGGTTCTAACGATTGGCTCGTCAAATATATAGGGCTGCTTTATATGATCAGACGTACGTCAACACCGTATAGTGCATGATTGACTCGTCAATTTCTGTTTTATCGTCCCCCACAAGAGATAAAAAGTAACAGATGTACATAGATATAAGAATGACAAGGACGTTACATAACAAAGGCAACAATGTCACCTGTGACTCGCGCATACATTGGACCAAGCTGTAACACTATCAATTGTTATCGCATTATTCCCACGCCATTCCAGTATTACCAGGTGAGAATGCTTCTGGCAAATCGACGACAACGGAAATCTTCCCTCTCTTGGGTGAAAGGCGAGATGGCCACACTTTACCAGACATTCAAGCATACACATGTTATTTCACAATAAGATAATCGTGATGAAATAGTTCAGTCGACCGCTGACGATGGTACCATTTGCGCTGCATGGAAAACTGTCTTAAACATATGTTACTCTTTTGACTTAATTCCATTCTAACTTAAGAGTGTAAATGGCTAATCTACCTTTCTGTATCAATTATTTATTCTAAATACACAAGCACATTTTAACAGATGTTAATTTATTAAAATTTCACTTCGTATTTGTATGATTTTTTTTGTCTAACCATCAATTACCCTTAAGCAAGAAAATTTTAGGATGCTGTTTATTATTTGCACTTTCACCCTCCCCCCCCCCCAGACACAGGCACACACACACACACACACACACACACACACACACACACATATATATATATATATATATATATATATATATATATATATATATATATATATATATGAAAGAAAACAACTCATCTGAAAATATTCTTCGAATATTCCTCTTAGATCTCTTGAAGTAAATTCATCGGAATTATGCAGCTCTAAGCAAACGACTTATTCAAAAATCTGTGTTTGTGTTTGGATTTGTAACGTAGCTTTAACAAGTTTGCAGTCATATTGGTACGATGCATGCAGTATGGCAGATTATAGTGTTGTCCCACCCAGTCACCTCATCCTGACACCAGGCCGATCAGTCCTAACGCTAACCTCTTAATAATGAGCACCTAGCAAGGTAGCTGTTAGTACCATTTTATAAGTTTTTGGTATGGCTCGGCCGGGGTTCAAACCCGCGATCTCCCGCATCCGAGGCAGACGCTCTAACCACTAGGCCACCGGAGCGGTCATATTATTCAAAAGTCAATAGATTACACACATCATTCTAAGATCCTTAAATATTGTGTGCTTGACCGTTTTCCGTGGCAGAGGTTAGATGTTACAGGTTTAAGTATGAGAGATGGTTTGTAATTACAGGCAGCATAATATTTCATATTAATAATAATGTTATCGGATTAATTATTCAACCTTTTGAAAAGTAATTAGTCCCTTAGTCGCAGATATGTGGTACAGGATACACCTCCTTTGCTTTACTGCAAGTGTTATTGAATTTGGACATTTGCCTTGCTATTATAGCTGATTTTTCAGTCGAACAGCGATACACGAAAGCTATCGAGTCTACAATAAACGCGACTTGGTATTACTGTTGTGTCGGATTGAGTATAGCAAGATGTGCCCTTTTGTCAGATAAAACGGACAAAATCAAAGAAACTCTCGCCAGGGCCGATGACACTGATCACGGGCCCTGGCCCTGGGGTAAGAAACACTCTAGCGTATTCTAGTTCTCGTTCAAACAAATGTTTCTTTTATAAAATCAAAATGCTTTGTTTGGCCCGGGCCTCTTTCAGGGCCCGGTCCCCAGGGATATATTTCGAGTTGCCCCCACCACCACCACCACCCCATCTTGTCATCTCTGACTCTCGCCGCTCTTTTAACAGGGAGCAGGATTCCTAACAGCAAAGTGTGATGCTGGTGTTAAAGCGACCGTAGAATCGACACATGTGTATAGGTCTATAGGACATTACTGCTATCTTACCACAAAATAATCCGGGTGTGTAGACAAAGACAAAAACCAGTGTGAATATACTGCATAAGCACCACGCATTAAGGTATAGTTAGAACATATATTAAAGCATTTATTTCCCCATCAAAGTCAAATTCAATGATATCCTCTTTGTATCTTTATCACATGTTTTTCTTTAGTTATATTTTTGGTGGACTGTTATTTTTACTTTATTATGTTGTTTGGTTTCCAATGCAGGTTTTAAATGGGAATTGAATGAAAATCCTTCAAACAATACCTGCTAACAGTTAAGTGGCCTTGTTTTGCTCTTTCCCATAACCCTATGCACTTTAGCTGCGATTGTGAAAGATATTGTGACTGAACAATAATAATTCCTGGGTCCAAGACATTTACGACTTTTATGTTATATACCATGCCAGGTTCACGCTTCGATTTTCTATATTGGCATAACAGTGAAAATATTCCCTCCTAAAAGATAATATCGGTATGTTAATTTACTGCAATACAGCCTTCTATAATTATGTAATATCTTTTCTGAACATTTTTGTTGTGCTATCCATAATTCGACGCATGCTTTATGTTCATAAAAGGATCCTTTGCCTGATTCTGCATGTCGCTTACGTGTCATTTCCGTGTTAGGTAGAGCTGTGTTAATTCATTGTTGTTTGTTTGCATTTGAGACCATCTTTTATCTGTACATTGTCATTCTTGTTTGTCTTTACCTCTGCATTGCCATTTGTCCCTGCGTCTGTGTGGTCACTTAGCTGTCTATCTGGCATGTCATTGTCATTCTTTGTCTCGGCGTCTGCATTTTGTTCGTCTTAGCAAGATGTTCAGTGTTCTCCTCATCAATGAGCCTTTTGCTATCTGGCGGATTCAGCTAAAATAAGGTGTCGACATTTTAATATTCGAATTGTATTGTGTATTTATAAAGTAGTGAATTCGGGTCAGTACAAACCGGGTGTAGAAGATATTTTAGTTTACCTTAAACGATAGCAATAATTTCGCACTTTTTCAACGAAATCTTGCGTATAAGGGTCTCAGGCTCAGTCTGTATATATGACGTTACTTGAGCTGATTTGCAGAGGATCTTATATCGCATTCTTACAAATCTCAATACCATTACTGTATTGACAAATTTTGTATAAGATTCTTCAAAAGAATATGGACGGATATTAAGATTCTCTACAGCACCAAAAGTACTTGTTCAATTTGTGGCTAACAGAACAATTTTATTTGGACAAAAGTTGAATATATTGACGTACCCATTTTAAGTCTCCTAAATATAACTTCTCCCCATGCAAGAATGTTTTTGATTTTATTGATTGGAGTAGTTACAATAAGATGACGTGGAGTTGTTTTGTTTTGCACAGATTGTATTTCATATCCGATTAAGTATTTTTGATACTCTTTATTAAATTTGTGCTACCTGTATTTTACCTTGGTCTTTCATGCCAAAAGTATAATATGTCAAATATATTTTCATTGCTCATTCTATTCCATCCTCGATGCAACAAGAGCATTGCACTGTAGGGCTGAAAAAGGAATATAAGTTAAATAACTAATTGTGAATATGGGGAAATATGATATAGTGTTCATGACGTCACGGCAGGGGATGTTTCTCTAACTTTAAAATGGGCCCTTTCTCTATATATTTAATAATCATCGCTTTTTCTTTAATTTTTTTTATATTGTTTGTCCTTTATTTCTTCGTTCAAGATTATATAAAAGCAAATGCAACATTACCCGAAGAGGGTAAGATCAATGTTAGGTCCATGTGTGAAATCATTTATTTTCCTTTCAAATGTTTCCCTGTTGTCTGCGGTCCAGATTTATAAGACTTTCAGTTATAAATTACTTTGATGCAACAAGTGTTCACAAACATATCTAACTCAGTTAGCTCCTAGTTTAACAAACAACAACAACAAGATCTTTTTTTTTAAAAAAAACTCAGTCAACCAGAAAGTAGAAGCTTATTACCGCTCATTGAATCTAGTGAAATGTCAAACCGCACTTAGTTTGAAAACACTTTTACATACCTCGTGTTATTTCAATAACATTGTGTCTTCTGCCAGTTTAGCTAAAGAAATAGATATTTCGTAATATCAACACGTGTAAAAGAGTGAAATCAGAAACGTTTTGTCAGACCAACAGCACACATGTCGTTGGCCTTGACCTTATGTACATTATCCGAATCTTGATGACTACAAATGCTGGCGTGTAACCCCCTCCCCTCAATACATGCATTATATACGCAAATAGTTGGCTGTACTTGTTCATATGTGTCTTATACATTTATGTAATCTGTCTTGTGTAAATTGAATCTCCTTAAGAAGGAAATAACAGATGTATGAGTGCAAGGTAACGTATGCATACTTCACCTTTTTCCCAAGGAGTTGGGAAGACTGTCAAAGTCGTCGAAAGGCACTAAGCTGGCTAATACAATACTGCAACGGTGCAGGACTATTATAAATGCAGTCCGTGATACGACAATTGTGTCGTTGTATCCATGTGAAACTGAATGTATGTACACTGTTACATTTATTATGCAACGGTATTGTGATTCGTATATCTTTGAAAGTTTGTTACCGAATGCGCCTATACAGGTGATACGGAAAAAAGATAGAATGAGGCAATCATTAATCACACGGTGCTAAGGTACATCCGGTCAACGGCAGTAGCCATTATATTATGATGTGCCAAGCTTTATAACTCATTCAGTTTGTACAGGAAAGTTCAGCAAACAATTCTGAGGGTGAATGGTGTGTTTTATATCTGTATATACGTTTGCAATCATCTGTACCTTAAAAAACAAACTTTACACATATATAGTAAACTGCACTAACTTACAATGCTGAATTTGATTCCGTTTGGCTCTCGTTAAAGTGCAAATTAAGAACACGTTCATTCTCATCAAGTTTCAGTATTTCCCAAATCTATCTTTTACTTCGTCCAGCTAATGCGATATATATATATATATATATATATATATATATATATATATATATATATATATATATATATATATATATATATATATATATATATATATTCACTACAGTTTTGCAGTCTTTCTCTTTATTAGAATCACATGGATGATGGGTATTTTTGTTGTTGATCCCTTTCTAGTTTTCCTGGTAGGGTAGGTCATGCTGAAAGTTAGAAACCAATTCAAGTTTAGTGTCATTTTATGATAATAGTATACTGTCAAGATACATACTATGTTTTTACATTGATTTTAAGTTAAGACCCTTTGGTTCCCATATGGTGGAGGAAAAGTATAAGGTCTAAAAAATAGTTTCTTTAAGAACGAAACTTATGGAAAACATAGCAACTTGCGTTCGTGTGTAATCAATTGTGCTTTAGTTGTATGTCGTTTTCGTTTTTACGCTGGGTCATTCATGACACCTGTTACGTGTTTAGGCTCGAATAAACAGTAACACAAGAAAGAGTGAAAACAACAAGCTTTGAAAAAATATACGAATGTATTTCCTTGGAAACATTCTGCAAGAATGAAAAAATATGAACTTACGGTTCTAAGAATCACATCCAAAATTAATCCAAGAATAATCCACGAATAAAAAATTTAGTAGTCCTAATAATAAAATGTTCTAATGATTTCAAGTTCGAGTCCCGTCAAAAAATCCATATGCTGTAATCTGTAGTGTTGAAGTCTACAGTTCCTTGTAGAAACAAGAAATATCACTCCGGGTTTGGAAATCCAAATAAATTTTTAAAAGAGCTGTCTTTGTTCAGGAATTTTGCATGAACACACACACACACACACACACACACACACACACACACACACACACACATCATTGATTCCTACCTTTGGTTTCTATAATAATAAAAAAACGATGGTCGTAAATATGTTGATGATAAGAAAAAATCTCCTCAGATTAAATTTCCTCTGATTAAATTTGATGATACAATCAAAAGTGTATATTCTATTCTTCATATATATAACTTATGTTATTCCTGTATAAAGTGTCAGAGCAATATCCCGATGATCCCTATGCGCTTTTGCAAGTATTCATCGTCAGATAGTTTCCAGAGAAAAATTGGAATCCACAGATATACAACATGCGTATCCCATTGATTCTTGTGTGTCGCTTGATTTACTTTTAAACTGTATCTTAACTATTGCTGATCCACATTACTGTTTCTTCCCACACGTTACTTGCATGAGTGATTGGCTTTTGATGCAAAATGCTATAAATATGTGAAAAAGGGGATAATATGTACATTGGATAAGACCCTATATGCAAAAGCACAATCAAAACTAAAACAACATTATATTGCCTTTTTACAGTCAACGTGGGTATCTTGCTGGGGAAAAGTTCTTGAGATTATCTTTTTTATGTTAACACAAACACTGACTGGCAGGTAAGTTAACCAATATTAGGTCTCACTATTATTATACTATTACTTGGCATGGATCAAATGGATTTTCTCGTTTGAGCTGAAGATGACACTAATTGTACTATAGAAGAGAAAACAGTTTCTACTATTATTGTTCACCTCTTTTTCTTTTCCTTGCTCTTTTTCTCGTGGCTTATTGTTGTTATCATCATCATCATCATCACCATCATCATCAACAACAACATCTAGTGCTTATTATTAACAGTTTTTATTAACTATACACATACAGCAAAGTCAAAGTAAGAAATGAGAACAAAGTAAATGTGTTATACGTTTGATAGGCACCATCAAAACTCTTCGTATAGGGATCACATAATTCTGCTATATGCAAACATTTGAGGACGTCACTTGGGGGTTGTGGGGTGGGGGAGTTTGAACCTAGGTTTCAAAGTCATCTCGAGTGATATAGCAAGCGCTTGCACACAGCAAAATGTGCATAATCATGTTTGATGTTTTACACATTAAATCACTATGGAAGCAGCATGCAAGATTGATTTCAGGACACACATCCGACCTGCCTTTACTGCAGACATGTTTCTGCTAAACAAAACTGAAAAGAACAAACCCTCAGTACTTCCCTTTCCTATATATATATATATATATATATATATATATATATATATATATATATATATATATATATATATATATATATATATATATATATAAAGAGAGAGAGAGAGTTATAAATTTATACCAGACAGAACGGAAAGTGCCATACATAGATTATATAACAAAATGCTTGATAATAGGAGGCAGAATTAATATTTAATATAAATAATACTATAATACAGGTTAGAGAATTTATAATTCGTACTTTATTGGAATATGGGCTGGTGTGTGCAGGCAAGGCGATGTGTGCCGTTTACCAGCGGAAATGGGATCGAATCTCTGTAGAAGACGAATTAAAAATTCTCTAACCCGTATGACTGTATTATATTTATATATAGTATGTACGCTGTATCAGTGCTGTACCTCAAGATGTATACATTTTTCAGTAAAAGGAAACGAGGATTGCCAAGTTTCCTTTCAATGAAAAAATTATACAACGAGTGGTACATCATTGATACAGCGTACATACTATACATATATTTATTTATATCACTTACAAATGCACATATTTGCACTTTGAATGGAGTTACGATATGCTCCTGGTAACTGTGCACTGACCGAGTGAATGAACTAACCTCCATGCGAGTGTTCCCGGTACAAAATATAGAGCAGCAGAGGAGGCGAACAGACCTTTTGCTAAAACGTAACTTTGAAAACTAAAAACCTCAAACGAAAAAAAAAAATAAGGTCATTGACGCTAAACCAAACTCTCTAACATACCGAGAGTTTCTCTCCAGGAGTCTCTCTTGGGGTTAGTTTTTTTTGTTGTTACTTTGTTTTTGTCGTTTGTGTTTTTCTAAATTTGTATGTGTGTTTTTGTTTACCCGCCTGACGTCTTATTGAGATCATGCCTCCTCTGCTGCTATGATTAGATCAACCAAATTATTTTTATCAAGACCTACACGATATCTTGTTCTAGGATCGTGTACATTTATTGTTATAAATCCGTGTGGAGTAGTTTCTGCTTCTGAGAAGAAATTTCTAAATCTAATTATGTCCATATCTCCGCTGCGCCAAGTTTGATGAATATTTCTCAGAGTATGTGTATCAACTCCATTAAACACAACTGGTATTTGTGTGCATCATTGAGTGACATAAATTATATCTGTATTTTAAAGCATACCTCTAGAAAATATTCTAGCTGGATTTGGTTGTTTGTCCAACATTACATCATCGTGCACAACTGACCAATTTTGTTTAAATTGTGTCAAATTAGAATATATCAGCCTACAGTATCATTATTGAAAATGTCGTTAGAATCAAGAAAAAATATTCCGGTGTGTAAAGCTGAACCAGTAAGATCATCATCCTGCTCAGATCAAAGAGATATTTTGAAAAAATATACTGCGATACAGGCAAGTTTGAAGAAAATAGAACAATATATACTTGAGGAAGCTAAAACGTCAAATATAGATCCAGCTATACTTGAGGAAGCTGAAAAGATAATAGCAGAGCAAATCAAACGTGAAGAAGCTGAAAAGATAATAGCAGAGCGAATTAAACGTGAAGAAGCTGAAAGGTTAAAAGCCGAGAAAAAAATACTTTAGAGATCAATCAAATATAACGTTAAATTTAATAGCTTTGAGATATCAGTATTATCCATAAAAACAATTATTTACTTATTTTCACATTTTTATGCGTGTTAAATTTTAACTGTTGGATACAACATTTATTTTGTCAATCTAATGCTTTATTGTTAAAAAAATAAATCACTTATATGTCCTTGCGAGTGAGGAAAGTCCGCATTTTACTATATAATTATAATAATTGCGGACTTTCCTCAGTGACGGTGATTTTTTTTCGATCCTGTTTTTTTTTCTGATTCGATAAAAATTCCCCAGCTGTTGGATCGTTTTCTTTTGATACAAAATGTTTCGTGTTTCCCTTTTTATAATAAATCAACATCGATCTGTAATTATTTCCTCCACATCTTCTGCAGATTTCTATATCGCCTTGCAGACCTCTTTTGCAACCAAACACGCTTTACGTCCAACAAAACCTTTCTTGACATACTGATTTGCCATCCGCAATATTCGCCGTGACATCTTCTATTACAAATATCGACTGACCCTTCTGGGAGACATTTACTGGTATTCGTACCTTCTGGGAGACATTTACTGTTATTCGTACCGATGTGAAACGACATTATATATATATATATATATATATATATATATATATATATATATATATATATATATATATATATATATATATATATATAGATATAGATAGATATATAGATATAGATATATATACATGTATATATACATATATATATACATACATATATATACATATATACATATATATACATACATATATATATATATATATATATATATATATATATATATATATATATATATATATATATATATATATATATATATATATATATATATATATATAATATGAACAAAATAATTATTCAATTTTTTGAATTAGACATAAACCCGTCTTTATATTTATATATAGAATGACGTCAGATACTCACGTGTGTAATGTCATCTGCAAATTAATTGCAGCGGATTGTCCATTTCGTGAAAACGATGACAGAAATTATCAACATCAACAAAATCGATAACAAGATTATTATTAAAAAAAGAGGAATGTTGTATTTGTTTGGAAAATGATCCTGATTTTATTTATCCTAATTATCTGCTTGAAGAAAGTAGTGAAGATGAGCTGTTAGACATCGCCAAGAACAATTATTTCATTTTAAGAGACTAATATTCCTTAATGAATATTAATAATTATTTTAATTTTCGACAATTTGATTCTATTTTGAATAATGTTTTCAAACAAATAATATGTCCGGGACTTTTTCAAACGTCCATAATTGCTAGGGAAATTCCTATGGATAACACCCTAATTGCTTAATTCTTTTTTATAATTATAAAATCATTATTAATTTTCAAAAATTCTGAACAAAAATAAATGTTTGTTTGTCTGTTTCGTTGTAACAAGTAAGAAAATCTCATATATATATATATATATATATATATATATATATATATATATATATATATATATATATATATATATATATATATATATATATATAGTATTTTTAATTTTGTCACCTTGAAAATTACTAGATGCTTGTTTGTAAAGAAGTTATTCGTTGTGCTTTGACGCTTCTGTTTGTATTGTGACAAATAAATAAATCTCATATATATTATATTTGTGATATTTGTCACGGTGAAAATTGTTGAGTGTTTTTTGATAGATTTATTTCTGAACATATATTTATAAATAAAATACATATTTTCCTTGATTACCAAAGATAAATGCTTTGTTTGCAAGGAATTAATATAGAATAGTTATTTTGTCGTGTTTTAACGTTTTTGTTTCGATGTGACAAGTAAACAAATCTTATATAATATATATTGTATTTTTGATATTTGTCATTGTGAAAATTGTTGAGTGCTTTTTGAGAAATTTCTGAACATATATTTACTAGAGGGTAAATATTTTCCTTGATTACGAAAGTCAAATGCTTTGTTTGTAAGGAATTAATACAGAACAATAAATGGTTTTGATAAATTCATTTCTGAACATATATTTATTGGAGAGGAATTTTTCCTTCATTACGAAAGATAAATGTTTTGTTTAAATGTCTAATGCGGGACAGTTATTTGTAGTGTTTTTACGTTTTTGTTTCGCTATGACCCTCGTGTAAAGTATTTATATATCATGTGTGTTTGGCGAAAAAATAATAAAAACCTCCGATAACATCACTGGTATTTTATAATATTGAATTTTGAATCACTGATGATCATGATTATCAATAAAATCTGATTTAGGCCAGACAGGATATTCTAGAGTGTAATCACTTCGATCAGTATTTGTATTATCGTTTGATGTTAAAGTTGCTCCGAATCCCTTATATTTCGATTTGATCTTTTCCATGACATCTCTGATCGTTAATTTTGCTGGTCGAATTTTCGTCTCAGGAAATATATTGTACCAGTTTTTCATCAGCATGTTGTATTTAGCCATCTGATCTTTATCCTGCTCATTACTTCTACACGTGTCTTAAGATCTTCTCTGGATATCGTGACTAAGGTTTTGTTGAGATATTTATCCTGAACGATATCCGGTAAATTCAACATCGTTAAGAAATCTCTTATCATAACAATTTTTTCAGGAGGACTGATTTTATCAGATCGAAACATTTTGTTGTGTATCGCCTTGCCGTTGTTAAATTTATCAACAATAACTTGCTAAGCCAGTATAAGATGATTAGATCTCTCATATAATTTTTCAATCTCATCAGCAGGTAACATTTCAATATTACACTGAAATAGATTGTTGAGATATTTCTTCTTTGCAACGTATCGTTCTAAGATCTCGTTGGGGTTATATTTATAATATATGGTTGTTGTTTTACTTTCCTCGATAAAATCATTGTTATTTTCTTCCTCGATAACAGTATTGTTATTTTCTTTCTCGATAATATCATTGTTATTTTTCTTCCTCGATAACAGGATTGTTATTTTGCTTTTCTTCATTTTTATCATTATCGGGTTTGGCATTTTGTATTCGTTTACCAACACTGGTATTTAGAAATTCGTCCACGCCCATATTATCGTGTTTTATTTTAATATTTTTTTTTCTTTCGATAACCAGGTTTGGCGGTATCTGTATTATTTCATAGCCAGTATCTTTCATTATCGATATCAATCTCGGTGTAAAGAATTTTTTGGAATTATTTTCTACGGCGATATCATGCATATATGCGAGTCCACATGGAGTTGATAATTCTTCGGAATTCAAAGCTCTGCGTAACTTTATTTTACCAGTGAGTGATTTCTCGCGATTTGTTATCAATTTTCTGATATCAGCGTAATTAAGCGGTATTTTACCCTGATGTGATTTTGTCACGGTTGAATAATTAATCTCATTAACACACCGGAATCTATGTAGTGCTTGTTTCGTTGCTTCAACCGATCCTAATTCATATGAAAACATAAACATCGTAGTGAATCTCTGATCAGTTATGCTTACTCCTGCTTCGAGTGTATGATTATAAATAACAACATCGGTATCGTCGTACGCGCCATTGATATCAGCGAAATCTAACTTCTTTTGTTTTGGATCGGTATCAGCATGATAATATCTCACACGGTATCCTTGTGATTGTAGTATTTATGCAAGATCCTCTACATAATAATTTGTGTTGGTCGTGTAATGTGTGAATGTATCGATTTTCTCGCCACATGCTGATGACTGTTTTATTTTATCCAATAGCGCTGGCATATTATCTTTATGATATATCGTCTGAATAACTATTATAATGACAATGATAATTATCTTCCTTCTCATCTTATCTTACTTCTTTATGCTGGGCGCATGTTGGGCGGGCGAATAATTCGGACGGTGAAACATATCCATATGAAATGCATCTTTTATTTTTTGTTATTTTACCTGGTTAATAAGATCTCGTATTTGCTAGTTTTATGCTGTGAAGTCCGGCTTGTGGGTCTATATGCCATTTTGGGTTATCTGTTTTAGCCTTTTGGGTTAGTTCTTTTTGTTGTTCTAATGTTACAGGTGTGGATTTACAGAGAATATGATATCCGTTATTTGTTTCAAAGAGATAAACTCGCGATCGTATACAATCACATAAGTTTGAAAAGTAAGCAATAATTTCATCCTGATTTTTTTTCATCAGTGATTGTAAAAGTCCCTAATTTATCCTCGAAACTCATGTGAATAATTATACACTTATGAAATGAATCGATGTCAAAAATCGGATATCTCAATCTAAACTCCGGTATAATTTCAACAACCGAACATTCGTTAATGAATTTGTCAGCAACTAGTTCAAAATCATTATCTGAAGAAAACAGATAGAATTTGCTGAAATGTTGGATTATCAATCCACGAAGGACGTATTCATGCATAAATTCACTTCTCAATGCTTTTATTGCTTCGGATTTACTATCGACGTATACAGATTTTTTTAGTGAAAAAATATTCATTAAGGAATAATAGTCTCTTAAAATGAAATAATTGTCCTTGGCGATGTCTAATAGCTGACACAATAAAAAAGCGATCGCTCACATGCGAAATCGTTGGAACCAATAGTATACTAGTATTCAGTAAAATATTTGTAAGATTCACTCTCATTGGTTGTTTCTCGAAATGCTGCAGGATGCTGAATCTTTAGTACTGAAGAGTACAAAAATGTATAAAAGTCATGGCGGGCAAGATGTTTAGTATTTTTCGTAGACCTAGTAATTCACCTAGACTGCGTTGTTTTATAGCCGAAATTGTTATACAAGAGACTTTAAATGCATCGAGGTAGGTAGATTTATATTATATTTATAGTATTCGCATATCCTCCCGTTTGTTTGTAAGCCCTCTGTCTATTTCTGATTTTTAGAATAGTCTATTTCAGTAGTAGCCTTAGTTCTACCTGTAAGACCCGACGCTGATATAGTAGCCTCGTCCTACATGTAAGACCTCGACACTGGTATTTATGTTGTGGGCACCATGTCACTAAAACAAAAATAATATGTGCTATGTCTTACATTGTAGGACTAAGTAGAAGCAGTGCCATCTGCATCCAATATGTGCAGTGTTTTTTTCTAATATTTCAAGAACAATTTGAACAAATAAATAGAAGGAATTCTTGTATACACGTGTTCAAAGAGATGTAAATCCCAAATTTATGGAATTACTGAGAGTTTGAAAGACAGTAATTTCAATCACAACTGTGTTTGAAAACAAGCTGGCCCAAGCAAAAATGGCGACCATGTTGCTAAAGAAGCTCCCTTTTGATTAAAAAAGTCAGTAGTGTTGGAGACCCACCTGGAGGCAATCAGTTTAGAACTCATAAATCAGTGAATGCAATGGCTAAGTTTTGTGCATTTTTGATATCTTTTATTCTTTCTGTTTTTCAAATCAGTACGGTGGTACAATCAAAGGGTATGGTGTGAGAATACTTTAGTAGTTCATAACCAATCAGCAGCATAACAGGCAGTCATTTGTATAATGTAATGTGCAGGTCAGGGTTATTGTTGCTTACAATTTACTCTTCAAATTATTTATTTATTATTATATAGTACATTTAATATTTACAGGAAAATTTAGTCTCGGGCTCTGCTCCGTTTTGAGAGAGCATGCCACTAGCTTCCCATCCGTCCGTGGTTTTTCCCAGTGGTTTTCCAGGTTCTTCCTCCACCAGATATATTTACTGTTGTGTAGCATGAAAAATGGCCTTAAGCTAATCATAACAGTGTAAGACATCAACCCTGATATTTATGTTTTGGGGATTTAGGTTTTACGGACTAAATAACGGTATGTGTAGTGAGTTCCAATGTTGACTAACATCAGAACAAGAAGTCAAATTGTCAGGAATATCTCACACTCTTGGCAGCCTGTCTCCACATTTTTCTACAAATTAAAGTAATAAAGTTTATCAGACTTTACTAACTCTGATGTCTTTTTTCTAATTCAAATTCTCACATAAGACATGATTTCAAGTTCGTTGGCCTACATTTCAGTTGGCAGTAATGCAACGGAAGTCAGAAATGCCAAAATTGGTTAAAAGGATGAGAAGTATCTTGAATGAAATGAAGCTATTTAAGCACTTTCTTAAGTATTAATATATTTTTTATTCTTTTCATTAGCTAAGTATCCTTCAACTTCATCTGATTTCAGCATTCCCAAAATGAAGTACATACTGTACGTACAGCAAGAGTAGTATATGTCTAAATACTGTGTTCTCAACACATTGAACAATTTATCTCCAAAACATTAGTCAGTTTGATTGTGTAAAATATACAGATTCACTGCTTATCTATAAATCTGCAGTAGCATGGAATAAATTGATACAAGTTGTACTCTTTAGATTAACCAGCCATGCTGTAAGAGTAGAGTGTATGACTTAAAATTTGTATGAAGTTGTTCTGGTGACAAAATTAAATTATTTTTGTATTTTCAGCACTGTATACCTCAATTTTGCTTGAGACGACCTGTCAGAGAAACCACCTGGTGTCACAGCAGATAGGTAAGTACCACACCCAGACAGGAATACAGAGCTGAAACAACAATGACCACAAACCATAGTAGGAGGTATAGCGTGACCACTCTTTTTATTGTATGCATAATGACGCATTAGAATTTTATTTTACATGTATCAGTTAGTTGCTACCATGGGTAAAAAGTTGATTGCATAATCATTGACCTAGTAGTAAACTGAACACCCAGTTGTTTCCAACCTATCAATTTTGGCCATTATTTCTTTTTAATTTTGGTTACGATTATTCACAATGCTACTTTTAACCGATGTGATGATAGAGATTTTGTGATTTAGGGTTTTGTTAGCTTAGCCACCAATGTTTTGTTTTCATTATTTGAAAATATGTTTGAAAATTTCTGAGAACATAAAAGTTATTTTAAGATCTTTTAAAGCCCACATTACCCATCCATTGATAATTGTTAAGTTTGGAAACAATTTATTATCCATTAGTTGTTTTTTATCTTTAGATTCATTACAAATCAGATACAGAGATGCTTCCAGGGCATCAATCATGCAAAATTTGTATGAATTTCCCAAATATTGATGCACAGGAACTCCAACAATTTAAAGTCACACATAGGAAAATGTACTCTGCACTGTAAACAGTTTTTATTTAAAGTACTTCGGGTAAGTCACACCAGTAGAGGTATCATCATGTTTTTTGCAACATAAGTCTTTTTTCAGGTAGACAACTGTTTACATCTGGATTCTTCAACTTGACATCAATGGTTCTTAAACTAGATTTTATTGGCACATTGTGCCCTGTAGCAAGCATTATGTCATAGTATAAGCCATGTAAAAAGGAAGTTTTACAAGTGCATGTTAAAAATACAGCCTACCCAGAAAAAACAAAAAGGCTAATTCCCTGCTTGGTTCATCTTCTTTTGTTCCGCAAATACTGGCCACTGACACTGATGAAGACAATGATTTCTGTTATTATGAAATATATCTGATTACTGGAGCTGGGAAAGTTTTAATGGAGATACTAGTGACTGATTGGTGTTAAATACGCGTCTGATGTACACTCTGAATGGACAAAATAGTTTTTCCAGTCCCCCCCCCCTTGAGCAGTAAATCAAACTTTAATGTAAAGCAGACATGATACAAAACCTAATTAAATTTCATACAATTTAAAATTAGAGTGCACTTTTCATTTCTTTTCTCAAACAATTTAGCCCTGCTGGATCATGTGCTTCAAAACTATACAGCCTTTAAGGGTTAAGATCTGTTGAATAAATAAAACTAACAAATGATAATAAGAAGTACAGTTATTTATTTGGTCAAAACACCTCTGTCGGAGCAAGCAAGCTATGGCATTTATGGACCTTAAACCCTAATACAGCATTAAAGAACAGATAAGAAATCTGTCAGTAGTGTGTGTGTGTGATTTGGATTTTTAATGTAGCTTTAAAAAAAATTGAGTCATATTGCTATGATGCCTGCAGTGTGGCTGTTTATAGTGATGGCCTGCAATTGGGCATCATGCTGCAGACATGTAACATAATGTCCTAGCCAGTCACATTAACCTGCCACCAGGCCAGCCAGTCCTAAAAATAACATCTTAATGTTGAGCGCCAAGTGAGGCAGCTGTTAGTACCATTTTTGAAAGAATTTGGTATGACTCAGCCGAAGTTTTAACCTGCGACCTCCCACATCCATCGTGATGCTATAACCACTTAGGTCAACCAGAGCAGTCTAATCATAGTATTCAGTAAAGCACTAATTTGAGAAAGTGAAACTTTGGCACAGCTTAAGTTTGTTAAAAATTCAGTTATGGAGCAGAAGTATCAAAAAGATAAAAGATAATACCTTTGAGCACTAGGAAATTGTACTTAACTACCATAAAGAACCATTGTCTGTCTGTATGCTTCTTTAGACATCATACTATGAAAGGAAGTTTCACAGAGTGGAGTTTCAAAACACAAGTTATCTGGCCAAAATAAGGAGTTAATCAATTGGTAATTAAATATTAAGCATAATCATTGTCAGAAATGGAAAATCACATATTCTGAGAGCTACATAAAAAATGGAATATGTGTTATTTTGAAAAATTATCTTTGTTCCTTTAAATATTTATAATTTTAAAAGATGAAGTTCCCTAAAATTATATAATCAATGTACCATTAAAAAATTTGTTGTGAATAATTAGATATTTGATACGTGGAGTAACTTAGTCTTTAAACATGCCACAGTTTGTATGCAACATGTCATTTTCAGTTAAACAGCTTATTTCTTTTTCATTTTTCAGTTACTTTGTTTCAAACAGTGATAAAATTGATATAGTGAAGGTTTCTTTTTTACTACATTTTCAGATGCAGATGTCATCATTGCTTGAATATATGTTATGTATAAAGACTGGCATTCTCAATTTTTTTTTTGCCTATAGACTATAATGAATGATTAGTTTTATTGTAGAGACTATAGAATATAATTTTATTTTTTGTGCATTATCAGATTTGATATGAGGACTTTTAATTTTTATTTGAGATCCCACCAACTTGTTGTGCTGCCTGTTCAGATAGAAGTTACATTATGATGAAGTAAACAATATTTTCCCAAATTTGAATTAAGAATATGCGATTTCATCGTGACTTTAAATTTTAAAAAAGCTGTCAACATTGCGTGAGGTTTTTTTACTTATTGATTATGGAATTTTATATTGTTACAGGAGGCATGACCTTTAATGAGATTTTAAAAATAATTTTGGGTTAAGAATATCAGAGCATTATTATCTTTATTGTTAAGACTCTTTTTCTTCATAATGGGTTTATGATTTTGATTTCAAGTCCATACTCGTATGCTTTGACTGAATTGTATTTTGATTGGGTTTTAACAGCCATTTAACACATTCCATATTATATGGACCATTTTGCAAGAGAGGATAAGGAGGAATCTGGGACTTCCTTATTTTTAATAAACATTTTCTATATTAAAATGAAGTTAATAACAGTAAATTTGTCATATACTAGGTTGGAATTAAGAAGGTATATTAAGATATACTGTTTTTATTAACTTCAAAGAAGAACCAAATTTTAATGCCTTATAGTCTCATGTAGCAAATATAATAATAATAATGAAATAATGAGGACTTTGTATAGCGCCTAATCTTTAGAAGCTCTAAGCGCTTTACAACATTAGACAACACCTATAAGATAAAAAAACATATATAATGATATAATTACAAAACAAACGCTACGAAATTAGAAAACATAACAAACATGCTGAGAATATTTAAGGTAGGAAACATTAGGTCTTTAAGTTTGTTCTTGCAGTCGAAATAAGTGAGTTTTTAGAGCACTCTTCAATGGGATCACTGTGTCTTTGTGTCTGAGTTCAATGGGCAATTCATAACACGTTGCTGGGTCCTGGTATGCAAAAGAACAATGTCCATATGACTTTGTTTTCATAGTGGCAATAATGAGTATATGATTGTCAGAAGAGGAGCGTAAGTATCTTGCTGGTGTGCACATATGGGTGAGGTCGGATAGGTATGTTGGACTATAGTCCGACAGTGAAACATTGCACAGAGAACAAATTTTGTGTTTGATTCTGGATGGAATGGATAGCCAGTGTAGGGTACAGAGCAGTGGGGAGGTGTGCTCTGATCGTGGTACTGTAAGTATGATCCAAGCAGCTGTGTTTTGAAGTTTCTGGAGTAGATACTGAGATGAACCAGACAGAATTGATTTGCAATAGTCCAGTCTTGAAAGTACTAATGAACACACAAGTGTTTTAGTGGCATCAACTGAAAGATATTTGAGAATGGAGCTGATGCGTCTCAGCTCAAGATATGCAGCCTTGCATATGTTCATGACATGTTGGTGCAACGTGAGAGTACTGTCCAGAGTAACACCTAGGTTTCGTACTGATTGTATGAATTTAATTTTGGTGTTGCTGATACTTGTTTGAGGTAAAGGATGTGAATGAGAAAGTCTTTTTGTTGTGATTAGAATGGCCTCAGTTTTATCATCATTCATCTGCAGCTTGTTACATGTCATCCATGATTTCACAACTTAAATGCACCTCTCTACACCTTGGATGATAGCATCAACTTCAGTTGGGTGGCTAGATTTGTATATTTGGGTGTCATCAAAAAACACTTGGTGAGACACTGGATGATGATCTATGACACTTGAGAGCGGCTGAGTGTATAGAATGAAGAGAACAGGTCCAAGAACAGACCCCTGTGGAACACAATATAGATCAACTGGGCTAGAGTATATTCAATTTGTAGACACAATATATGTCCTGTTGACCAAATAGGACTTGAGCCACAGTAAGGCTGTATCATGAATGCCAAATACATACTGGAGACGGTGAAGTAATATATCATGGTCTATTATGTCAATTGCGGCAGACAAATCAAGGAGGGTGAGGACTGTAATCTTTCCACTATCCCAAGCAGATAGAATGTCATTAACTACTTTTAGAAGAGTAATTTCAGTTCTGTGGCAAGGGCAATAAGCAGATTGTACATTACTGAAAAGACTATTTGAATTCAGATGAGATACAAGCTGGGGTAGAACAACCTCTTCTAAGATTTTTTATATGAATTTGAGATTACAAACTGGCGGTAGTACTTTAAATCGTTATGGTCTAGTGTTGGTTTCTTCAGCAGAGGCTTTACAATGGCAGTTTTGAAAAATGAATCTTTTGCTTCATCTCAAGTTAATATCAGACATTACTTGTTTTCATTGATATTTGTGTTATGAATCATTCATGCTGTGGGCTAATACAAGATGTAATATTTGTTCTGGCAAACCATAATACCTGCAGAAGGAACAAAAATTGAGACTTGCTATTTCTGTGTTTCCACCTATTGAAATGATAACTTGCTACAATCACTTGAACTTATTTCCCTAGCTACTAGGGAATCTTTGTATTTCTGAAGAAACAAAAAAAATGCCAGAAAATGTAACTATATTTTGACTAACCTGACCATTATTCATCTTCGTTGTGACTTAAACTAGGCTTGAAACAATCATATCTTGCATAAATTCAAATATTTAAAAGCCATTTTCATCCATTAAGCACATCAACTTGACAACAACAAAATATGGTTCACTTATTTTTATGTAGGATAATCAAAGACATCATTTCAAGCCCTTTCGGCTTGATGCATAAATTTTCATTTCATTCTAGGGAGAGTTATTGTTTGCCAGTAATATCCTACACATTATGTTTTGTTAACTTGTAGTAGTGTGAAATTTATAATTTTATTGGTGAACTTAAAGCTTGGTTTGACAAATCTCCAATTAATAACGAAATACAACATTCACCCAGTGAGGCAAATACTAAATTTTTTATTTGACTAGAATAAAGTTTTACTCTACCAGTTATGATACGAATATAAAAATTAACATTAATGACCTGAAATCAGTCATATGAAGGATTGTTAATGGAATATATTCTATTACCCTTCTGACAACAGTTACATGTAATTAAATTTAGACCAGTCTGCTCACCGTCTTGTAAACATTTATTAGTACCGAAGAGTGAAAACTTGTACGAGTTTGATAAAAACAAATGGAAAACAAACTTAGTGTAGAATGTATGAACTTTTAATGAATAAAGTGGGCAATGTTCTTGACATTAGAAACAATTATCAGCAGTGTTGCACTTTGAGGAAGGCCTGTGACACCCTCCCATCTCAAACAGCCAATGTTCCCCATATATTGATAATTATAGGGGCCAGAGATACATAAAATACCCCCCCACCCACCGAAAGCCCAACCAGTATGCGACACTTGGTCAGCACTGACTCTAAATTGATTTTGTCATAGAGTGGTTTGACAATCTCGACACCAGATATTTTTAACTCCCATTTATAAAAAGTTGGATTGTTTAATTTTAAGCCCCAAAAAGGTAAAGACCAAAAAACTTGCCAGTAGCTTCCCATGGATCAGTGGTTCTTGTCAGGTTCTTCCTCAGCAGTTATACTGGATGCTATGTAATACCTATTGTGTGCTGAAAAATGGCATTAAACCCCACAACAGCAACAACAATGACTTTGATTCATCTGATACTACAGTGATGGCATTCATCATGACATTATTGCAAGCTTGTTGATTTTTAAACCTGTACAATAATGCAATTCTCAAAATGAATAGGAGAGATAACTTTGCCAAACAGATTATTAAGAAATTCATCTGAACAATGTCAGTCTAAAATATCTCCCATTGCAGTAAACAATATGATTATGCCAGGCTGGATCAGGTCCATTGTTGGAGGAATGGGGTTGTTCCAAAATTTCCTTCAGGCCCTGACTTCTTTGCAAGGGCACCAAAGCTAAACTGTGTGTGTCTATTCACTCCAAGTGTGCATACTACCTAATAAACATGTGCAAGAATAAAATGATGGTCAAATTTAAAGTGACAAGTGATTGTACATTTGTGTGTGTATGTTTCTTTTTAAGCAGGAGTGGGTGCATGCCAGACACACACCCCCACACACACACACACACCCTTCTTGGCTATGATGATGCAAAGTGTTTATAATGCAAAACTCTGCAAAAACATATTGGACAAAGTACAGTTGTTCACATGCAAGTGATATGGGTTCCATTATTGAGTAGTGAAACAAGTTTGCTAACATTCTCTATGGAAAACTAACTTGCTGTCTTCAAGGCATGTCATGTATTTGCATCAATACCTATTAATTTGTCTTGCAGTGTTTTACTTATAACTGAATAGTTTATAAACAAATCTTCCTATTTGCATTATTTGTTATTTACAGTAATTTAGTGAAATCATGACAGTTAAATTAGCCTTAATGTTCTAGTGTCTTATATCCATAAATATTGTTGAAGTTTTTCATACCAAAATAGTTTGATTATTCCAATTTTAGCTTGACAAAAGTCTTAGGGTAGTGTATGAAATCTTTTTTTTTAATCTTTATTGGCTTTGATTTCATTTTACTGATTATAATCTCATTATAGGTTTCACTGCTAATAAAAGCTATAAGCTTGTTTCAAAAGATCATGTTTTGTCTTTCTTATTACAGATTGTTGTACTGAATAAACTGGAAACTTCCCATGATAATGAAAAGATGAAGTCAATAAAGTGATGCAGATAACTAACCAATTATGGTAAATGCAAATAGATCTAATTATGTTACTAAAATAGGCATGATAATAAATGTAAGACTGAATAAAATGCCAATAGAATCTGGTTGATATACTGTACCTACTCAAAGATACAAAGAGCAGTCAGCAAGGAACAGTGATCTGAATATGGCAGATGCTGTAAACATTAACAAAATATTTGGTATTTATATTAATTTTTTAATCAGCTGGTCTGATTATAATCTTCAAGTATTGGATCAGTTTGTCTGGCCATCCATATGTTCATCTGCAACTACATTTCATCTTAATCCACTGTGTAGAAATTGAAACTGTATGAAAATGATATACAATATAGCGATTCTTGACCAAACTGTATATAAAAATATACTGAGTTTTATATGGCAAGCGATGAAAGTAATTCTATTTCAGTTTGTAAAGTAATTTATTACTTGTCTTTTCTTCCTTACAGCAATTTTTCAGTTTCATAAATGTTTTATACAATTTTTACGCTCAGCTTGTTACATAATTCCTGTTAGCACAATCACCCCACCCCCACAGGTAAAAATAAGGTTAACAATTGGATTTGCATACATAGATGACATTTTTGGATTGTCCTGCCAGTATCACAGTGCTTTAAATGTTTAAAATGTTCATCAAATATTACATTGTATCTGTTTTTCAATGGGGCTATCGTGTTTTATAAACACATCTCTTTGTTCTTGTTATTTCTATTCCATCTTATGATTATTTAAATATAAGCAAATGTAAACTTTGTCTAGCTAAGACTTTAATATGAACAATATAATATTTTTAAAAAAATTATATATCTAAAAGTTTTGTAATTAAGCTTTTCTTTTGCATTATATTTTTTCGTATAATGTATGCAATAGTAGATTGCAAATATGCAATTTTTACCTTTTATAGGCTTCTTTATAACATAACAAATACATGCTGTCCCAATTTTGTTGCGCTTATTTTATCCTTCAGATGTGTTGATTGTATTTCACTGTATGCAAGAAACAATCTTCTTGTTTTATCTTTGCAGCCTGAGTGAGTAAAGAATATATTATTGCGGGCTGTCCATTTAGTACATGCGCATGGAGGGTGGATGTGGATGTGTCTACTGATGATGTACGTACACATATGAAAGGGGGTGGTGGGGGTGAAACCTCAATAATAATTTGTCTAATACGTAACCTGTTTGTCTGGGTTCAGTCGGCATTTGAATTTTATTGGACACTAGATCAACTTTTTAAAGTTACGCAGCTTATTTCTTTGGTGCAGCAAGACATTCTACGGCGGTGCTATATCTGTGTTATTAAACACATTAATATTATTAATCCTTGATCATTTCTGAGTATTAAATATGGGCCATTCTTTAGAATTCTGGGTGTGTGTGCATCAGGCATACGTACACAGGGGTGAGATGTAAAAAAGCATGTGTGTGGGGGGTGTGTCAAGCTTTGCCAGATTTTTGTGTATGTATTAAATGGATGGCCACTTGACAGTTAAAGTGGTATACTATCTAATATAGTATGTTTCCTTTGTCAATTTTAGGTCCATTGCCCAGCGGATCTTGTGATCTGTGCTCTGACCAGTGAAAGCATGTGAATTTGCTAAAGTCACCCAAATTGTGTAGGTATTTCTCATATGGGTCTCCAGATTTGATTGTGCTTTATAAAGTTTTGAAACATAAGAAAGATGGAAGAGAAGAGATCGAAATTACCACTTTTAACTTGCAAACACTGACATTTGCATATATGATTAGCAGCATATTTTATACCTAGATATTATGTGAAATTCTATGCTAAATCATAATATTGTAAAATCATCACAATTTTTCAGTTGCTTTAAAATCAACTTAATTTTCAAGAAAAAGTAAGTGAATAATTGATATCATGTATGTGCATTTCTAGCATGTAATATTTTCCTCATTTTATTTTCCCTCACAAAATTCTCTAAAATGTTATACTTGTTAAAATTATTCTCAGTTTAGTTTTTATGACAGTTTGGAAATCATCTATTTCTATGTTTATGTGGTAAAAATGGAAAAACCTGTCCATCATTCATCTGCTAAACAACCAGAAAAATGAAAACAAAACATAGCGCACTGCATCCACACAGAGTTTAAAATTTTTAAGGATAACACCAAATCTGTCAAAAAGTATAGATACTTAAATTCAACATATGAAACTTTGAACAACTTCTTTTAAAAAATCACTGAATATATTTTCATAAATTTATCAGAAAGTATCAAGGCATTATGCTGATCCACTCTCCTTATATCACGACTTTTACTCCACATAGAAAAATTGGTAAGCAACTCTCTCACAAACATCTGTGCAACAAAAATTTCACATTAAGCACGAGTGTATTAAGTACTTTATAAATTTTTCAAATGAACTTGATTAATCATCAGATTTGGCCGTCAGTACTCAAAGGGATAATCTTTAAAATGACTTAAAATGGCAGGGATCTTTGCATAATATCTAGCTTTGAGGGACTTCCCATAACAGATTTCAGCATAATAAAAGTTTGCTTGTAAGAATGATGTCATCCATTTATAAAAGTGGTTGATGACATTTCCCTGTTAGTGTGTCTGTTTTATTCTGTAGTAAAATCCACATGAGATGGAACAAATTACAGAATTATCACATGAATTATTTCTTACTTTTTTGCAGAACCTCTCTTGAGAAGATCCTAGATACTTTGACAAGTGAAGAGTGCTGCAGTAACCAGTTTCCAAGAAGGAAATAACTGTGAACAATATAGACAGAAAAGAACATCATACATGATTTCATACAGATGTTCACCTGAAATAAGCTTTGCAGTCCTCGCTGATTGACATGTGTAAAAAATACTACAATTTAATTCATTTGAGCATTAATATATAATGAGATCAAAACAAAGCATCATCACATTGTTACATCTTAAATGTTGCCAGCATGACAGTCTCGTTGGAGCATCGGTGGTTATTCTATTGGTTATTTGCAGCATAATTGACGATAGAAGCCAAATGATCATTTGGAGTAATAACTACCCATTGTGTATTTAATGATTCTATAAGCTTAAGCTCATAAGCTTCTAATGAGATAATATTGGACGTGATTACAGCAGATTGTACACCATTTTAAATGTTTTGAGACATCAGCTATCATTCTTCAATAAATGTTTCATTTTGAGAAAGTTAAGTCTCTATTGTGCTTTTGTCTCACTTGCTCATACTATTGAAAATAACATGATTAATTGTTATTGTGCATTAGCTGAAAGATGAGAAAAAAAATTCTGTAATGGAACAACATCCAGCTTTCTGTTACCATTTTTTAAAATTTTTTTGTTCCACCTTAAGCCAGACATTCATTAAAGTTCAGCTTGTATGCATCTCTGATTCAGAAAGAAATGTTTCTGTGAGAATCACACAGAATTTACCTCTCTCCTAGTGTCTGCTATTAAAGGGCATGGTGATTTTTATTATATTTTTTTCAGCAATATAAAGTTTTAATTCAATACATAATTCCCCCAAAGTGTTTCTCAGAGGTTTTAGAATAATGTATTTTTGTGATAGTAACTTGTAACATTATAACCATTTATTGTAATAACAGTCAATTTTAGTGACCTAAATGTCACTGACTACTAGAGCAACAGTCATAAGGTTCATGCTAGGGTTATCCCACCATTTTAGTGTCGCTCACTAGTCTGGCTTCATGGTAGGGTTATCCTACCATTTTAGTGTCGCTATCTAGTCTGGGTTCATGTTAGGGTTGGCTTACCATTTTAGTGTTGCTCACTAGTCATGGTTCTTGGTAGGGTTATCCTACCATTTTAGTGTCGCTCACTAGTCATGGTTGATGGTTGGGTTATCCTACCATTTTAGTGTCGCTCACTAATCAGGGTTCATGTTAGGGTTATCTTACCATTTTAGTGTCTTTAGTGCCCCTCACTAGTCAGGGTTCATGTTAGGATCATAGGAATATCAAACAGTACTCTGCTTCCTTACATTAAAAAGGTTACCATGACTGCATGGGTACCTCATTGACATTTTAGTTATAAATATTGATTGATTCATTGATTGAAAGAAGCGAGTGTAAAGATGTAGTCATTCAAAAGTCATGAAAGATTATACACTCAACAAATACTGCAAATATGGTTTAAGTGCAACGACCCACTTATAAATGTGTAAAAGATCTTGATGGTTTCATGGGAGCAAGTAGTGAGTTATCGTTACTACCTAGGTGCCACCACTGCTACTGGTCAAATAATCGGATTACATCTGTACTTTACCTTCAATAGATAAAAAAATCACTTCCTAGATTGAATTTTGAGGTTAAAATTTCTTTAAATGTTGGGTACTTCTATGGCACTGAGAGCGGTGAACAAAATTTAATCCCCAGACATCTATGTACATGTGACTTACACAATGAGTTTTATTTACAAAACCATCTGAAGACGCAGCCAGAAATGCAAACTCTTAGGAAGCTACAAGTGTCCATGTGGCTGTACTGAATTCCCAAAGTCCTCCATGTAGCTCTGGACAGTGACTGTTGCCTGACATTTGTGACAACATTTGATGTTTTGGCTAACTTAGCACTATCTGATTTGACCTTGCCTTACATGTTCACCCGAACACTTCATAGTTTGAATCATGAGGTTAAATGTTCTTCAGTTATGCCAGGTATGTGTTATTGTGTGCCTATTTTGTAAGAAATGAGAGAAAAATAAGTAGGCAAATAATAATTGAACTAATGATAGTTTTAGCCAAAACATTTACAATTTTAACAATGAAGTAATTTTTTAAATATCGGATCAATATTTTTATTTGTCTTTGATTGCTAGTATAATGTGTACATCCATATATAAAAAATTTGTAAATGCATAGTTGGGGAGAAAATAAATTCAATCAATTACATGTAACATGTTCAGCTGGCATAACTTTTAAGTCCAAATGAATTATGACACATTGACACCTTCAAAGAGTAAACTGTTCATGAAAGAACTATACTACATGTGATCCATTTTTAAAGAATTTCTACTTATGCTTCATTAATGATGTCATGTAATGTGCTAAGAAACACGCTTTAACTTACAAGCCTTTCAACCAGATCGTCTTCCTGAAATCCTCACATTTCTTGAACTTAATTCTTCTCAGCTGGATAATCATTAATAGACCAAATTTTGATTCCATGATCAATACCTAAACATACTTTGGAGCATACTTTGAGATATAAGTGTACATCAGTTGCTGGACTGGTAACAATGGAGCTGCCTATACATTTTCAAATAGCTGACCACTATTTCTCATTTTATATCAACAACTCAAAAAATATAAATGATATTGCTTCTATGTCACTTAGACCATAAAAAGTATTTCAGTGAGTAGTGTTTTCTGCTACATGTTATTATCTGCCATTTAATACTATATCTATAACGTACTGGTAAGTCTTAAGATTAATGGCAATAGGATGCAAACAATAATTTTATATGAAAAAATTGCATCACAGATCAGAAGAATCTTCATGAAATGAATATGAGGATTTGGATTAATTAATCATATGCTGTCCCACAATGGATCTTCCCTCTCGGTAATCATATACTGTCACACAAGGATCTTCCCTATTGGTAATCATATGCTGTCCCACAAGGATCTTCCCTATTGGTAATCATATGCTGTCCCACAAGGATCTTCCCTATTGGTAATCATATCCTGTCCCACAAGGATCTTCCCTATCAGTAATCATATGCTGTCCCACAAGGATCTTCCCTATTTGGTAATCATATGCTGTCTCACAACTGTCCCACAAGGATATTCCCTATTGGTAATCATATGCTGTCACACGAGGATCTTCCCTATTGGTAATCATATCCTGTCCCACAAGGATCTTCCCTATCAGTAATCATATGCTGTCCCACAAGGATCTTCCCTATTTGGTAATCATATGCTGTCCCACAAGGATATTCCCTATTGGTAATCATATGCTATCACACAAGGATCTTCCCTCTCCGTAATCATATGCTGTCCCACAAGGGATCTTCCCTATTGGTAATCATATCATGTCCCACAAGGATCTTCCCTATCAGTAATCATATGCTCTCTCACAGGGATCTTACCTATTTGGTAATCATATGCTGTCCCACAACTGTCCCACAAGGATCTTCCCTCTCAGTAATCATATGTTGTCACACAAGGATCTTCCCTCTCAGTAATCATATGCTGTCCCACAAGGATCTTCCCTATCGGTAATCATATACTGTCCCACAAGGATCTTACCTATCGGTGATCATATGCTGTCTCACAAGGATCTTCCCTATCGATCATCATATGATGTCCCACAAGGATCTTCCCTATCGGTAATCATATGCTGTCCCACAAGGATCTTCCCTATTGGTGAAGTGCATAATTAAATCAGACCTTATAGTCTGATTTAACAAAAGGAAAAATCCCTCAAAGGGGCAAATGCTTGACTGTCAGGTTATTTTTTAAGCATTTTGTTAAATCATCATTGATACATTATTTAACTCCACCAAACCAAATTTTTATTAAAATAGTATTTTTCCTACATGTCCAAGTTGACATGTTTGCACGATTCCTGTCAGTGCAGTACAAAATTCTTGGTGCCAATCTGACATCAATATGACTTCCACAGCAGTTAATTTGAAAATCTTATTGCTCAAGAATATCAGATACTTTCAACACTTAGCAGTTAAAAGGAATAAATGTCTTATCTAGAATTTCTTTAAATTTTTTTTAGCCAGCATAATCTGTTTATTTGAGTGATTCTTGTTTTCAAAGCAAATCATTTTCAAACGTATTCAGCAGGCATATGCACAAACTGGGATTCATTAAAACAAAAAATTATTGTTTGTGTTATCATGCTTGTAAACCAGAGTACACAGCTGTAAGCCTGAGACAAACCCATTGACCGTAAAACCAATAAATGTGTATTATCAGTTTGTTCACTGAATGCAAGTAAATAAAAACTATACTCAAATTTCACTTGTATACGTACGTGTTGCTGTGTTCATAACCTTTGATTATCATACGTGATAGACCAGAAGACGTGCATTATTAAGACGAATCCAGTCATACCTTGAAATTAAAGTCGGTTCAGCCGTTTGGAAGACAGGTGAATTTATGTGGCTTTTAGGGTTAGCGATTAGGGTTAGGGTTAAGCTTTTCTGGAGAAAACGTATGAACGGACAGGCCAGATTTAACAGGATTTTACTGCAATACGTGTATCATCAGCACCGATAAAATGGTACCTGGATGATGCAAATCGGTTTAGCGGTTTGCGAGAAAAATAAATTTTGGTGACTTTTAGGGTTAGGGTTAGGGTTACAGTTTTCTGGAGATAACGTACGAACCGAAATGACAGTCTTGACAGAATTTTCTCTGCAATATTGGCCTCATCTAATCCGACAAACAGGTACCTCGCTCATGAGAATCTGTCAAGCCGTCTGGGACAAAAATGGATTTTTGTCTTTTATGGTTAGGTTTAGCGATGAGGGTTAGGCTTCTCTGGAAATGACGTACGGACGAATATTATAGTTTTCACAAAGTTTTCATTGTTTGAATACCGGGTTCGGAAAAACTGGTCTGATTCCCCACAACATCCGGCCAATGTCAATGTCATCGACTGTCTTTATTTATACCGAATTATACACCATCCCAATGCTTTATAATTCATAATGAATATAATTCACAATGAATACCGAAATTTAAGTGTGATTCGAACTAAAACTGTTAAGTTGTCCTTTTAATGTATTGACTTATTTCATCTAAATTTTAACTGAAAGCTGCTCTCGGTTTAGTCACTTTTTTTTTCTAACATAATCCCGCATAGAGGAAAATCTTTTTCCATTCTAATGGCTTTTATATTTAAACTATTGCATGCTTGAAGTGGTCACAAATCTGCAATCGTTGCTGGTATACCGAAAACCTTCCGAATGCCAAAACGTATTAAAATTTTGAAGAATATTTTTTAAAAACATTTTATTTAAGATAATATTTTATTTCATATCAAAGCAATTTAATATATCTAATATATTATTTTTAGCTTTGCAGCATTGTGTAAGAGGTCAACAGAGATAAATTAGATATTATACAAGACCATCCTTGAATAAGCATAAACATTGCACAGTTCATTACATTTCACATACATACATCTTTCCTTATACACGAGGATCATATTGAATATGTCGAGAAATTAGTATTTGATATGATCTGATAGACAGGAAGAACAATCCAGCTAATGACTTTTGCATTCTTTGTTCTGCTTGCATACTATTACCTTTGTGCAAAGTTTCAGTAATCTTTGCCAAGTTTTTCGCATTGTAGTTAGTGTTTGATTTGGAGTTACGGTTAGGTGTAAGTGTACGGTAACTTTAATTTGCACTGACCTAGGGATAATTAATCGTGTTCTTTAAAATGTTTTTAATAAGAAAAGAAACCTAAATATTTATTTTTGCAGTAGGCCCTGGCTAATTTATATGGAATATTTTCGGTCAAATTTGAGAAAACTTTTTATAGATTTTCTCTAAATCAAATAGTTGTGTTAATGTCGTGTCATATGTAGTGATGTCCATTTATTCGTGAAAATTAAAGCCCAAAGATTTTAAAGGTTTTAATTTTATAATCTCATTGCCCTATAAATCTATTAGATTGTCTTGGTCTATTAGTAATTATTTTGGAAGGACCAATCACTTGTTTGACAAATGACTCTGTGACATTAAAATGGTTACGGGCCGGTTCATTTATATTGTGCTTGATATCAAATATGAGCCTTGCAAATTTGCCATTATGTGTTGGGTTTGCATGTCATACATAGTTTTCCGCATTTTCAAGATGTAGTAAGGTAAGTGATACTTTAATAATTGCATACATGATGTCACTTGAGATAGAATCTACATTAATCTATGAGTTTTATTCTACAAAACATGGACAAATATTGCAGCTACATCCATTGCTAGGTGTATATAGGCTACACGAACATGCCTGCTTTGTAGTATCATTTGTTATTTTTCCAAGAAAACGTTTATAATAACTAAGTGCACTACAAGCACTAAACAAATATATTGTTGACCGTTGCAAATATTTTACAAAGTCTATTAAACATAATTGGTTTGGAATTAAAATTTCTGCTAAAACTTTTATCCTCCAATCGAGGTTATTGAATATCTGCTTGGTAACAATGATTGTTCCATGGAGCATTCGTCAGGCACCATAGATTAAAATACATTCACAAAAGCGAGAATTGTCCTTAAAATGTTATTGTTTTATAAATAAGCACATCTTGGGGATTATCTCGTACTTGAGGACTTCATCCTCTCTTTTATCAAGCGTAACAAGATTTATGCAGATTGTCATTGACCTTTGTCCGTTTGACCCCAAAATCGCTTGGTTTCTTCCTTAACCGAAGTGCAAGTAATACTCAAAGTTTGCGCCACGTTGCTATGTACAACTATTGTTATTGTGCGGAAACCAATTTTCTTCTTTTAGCAAGTGATCTCAACCTTTGGCATAAAATTCCACAACCTTCTTCCTCGCCTCTTGTGCAAGCAGTCGCAGAGTTTGGGTGAGGTATGTCGTTTTCAACTTTTGTTTTTGCACGGAAACCATGTTTTTAAATCTTTCAGTCACCGTGCGTGCGTGCGTGTGTGTGTGGATTATGTCGCAAACATGTAGCATCATGTCCCTACCCCGGTATCTTTATCCTGAAGCCAAGCGTACCAGTTCTAACACTAACCTCTAAATGCTGAGCGCCAAGCTAGACAGTCTTTGTACCATTTTTATACCGCATTATAGGCGGACATTCTAACCACTTAGGCCACCAGAGTAATTTCGTTCAGACAGTGATCTTGATATTTGTGTTTTTGACCCTGAAATCAATCGGCTTCTTCCTCAACATACGTAACGTATCCAAGTAGTCTGGAAGTTAAGAGTCCCTAAAATGGAATGCCACTCTAGCGCAAACTAGATGTCACTGGAATTCAAGACAGTTTCTTCCCTTTGAAATACTGAGTGTTTAATATTCTTCAGTGGTAACACAATTTTCAAATTACCTCCTGTGGTGGATATACTGTATGTCAGCTTGGCACAGTTTTCATTTAGGACCAAGAAGGCATCATAAAGAGTGATCATGTGGAAATCCCGTTTTGATATTTTCTATTTGTCATAGCAATGGTATGATACCAAGATGGATGCCATAGTGGTCACATCCAATATCACATTGGCAACATTTCTACCTATTACCAACTATACATAATAAGTCTTTTGAAGAGAGACACAATGTCAATAAGACCAGCTGTCTGAAGTACTGACCAAAATGGCACCACAAACTAGTCTTCTGGCTAAAACCAAATGACAATATTTCCCTTCATTTTGTAAGCAACATTTCAAGATGGCCAGATACACCTATTCACTAAGAAATATCCAAAAGGTAATAGTGATGGATTGGTCATAAACTAAAAATGCTGCAAATCCACAACACTAGCTTGGCCATACAATTGTTAATAATGGACCAACCATACATCATAAGAAGTCTTTTTGTGAAAAACGCATGTTTATTTTACCATTCACTGAAATACAGTAATAACAATATTTTCCAAAACGCTGTCTGCTGTGGTGGCTGTATTGGATGTTTGAGTGGCACCATTTTCATTTAGGATCAATTAGACCCGAGAATGAATGTGTGTGTGTGTGTGTGTAAAGTTATGGCGATACTTGAGATAGTTTAGGAGTAGCAGAAGTGCTAACAATCTTAGCATAAACAGATAGATGACAGACAACACAGATCATCCCATAAACTCTTCTGTGCTGTGACTAGTATAGCTAAATAAACTCTTTAGAAGGTCACAGGAACATATCTCAATGTACAACATACCACCATCCAAAGATGTACTTACAGTGCAAGTTTTCATTGCACTCCTGAAATCTGTGTTAATCATAGACAGGGAAGATGGCCAGATGGACTCAAGGAGTATGGCAACAATAACATAACAGGAATACCGTGCATGGTACATTATAGTGGTTATAAATAACTTTAATCATTGGTCAAGGTATACTAACCTGAACTAAACATAATGTACAGAAGACACTATTTTCACATCTTGATCCCAAATTCAATAGGGCTTATCTTACCCAAAGTGTAAGAATCTGCATAGTTCTTTAACTTAAGATGAAGGACAGTTAGTACCACTTTGCCAAAATGAATACAGTCAAAGATCAACTGACATCATAATATGTCAGCCTTATGACCAGAGCATAAATCATATATGTAAATACAAATTTACTCCAATGAATGAGAAATCAATTTATTCATATTTTGCATGGTAAAATATCAACACATTCACAACAAGCAAATCATTTATTTTTGCTCTTTTTCAAATACATTACAATTCTTAAATACAAACAATAACCATTCACTGAACAAAATAATACAGATCTCAAATATAAATGCATGTCAAATCCTAAACAATGCATGGATCCAAGTGCTGTTATGGAAAACATAAATGCATTATTTTCCAGAGATGACCAGCCTTATAAATGCAACAAAATGATTTAAGTACAGTTCACGAAAATAAAAATGTCTATTTACAAGTTATCAGCCTAACATGTTATCAAGTATATTCTATTCCTTTTTAACTGTATAATGGTTATGAACCTTTCTTACCCAGAATTGTAATTGGGGTACATAAATCTTAAGCACACACACACACACACACACACACACACACTGGAAATACCACGCATTAGGCAAAGTACTATAAGACATAATTTCCAATCATGTAAAGTCTAAATTTTCCTTAAGCAGAACACACGCTCTCATAAAATTCCATTCTTCTCACAGCAACTGATACATGTACAGGAAATATTTTTCTACCAAAAACATATGCCTATTACTTCCTGTTTAAAAATCTCTGAACTTAACATTCATATTTTACAAAAAAATGTGTAAAAAAGTCCACTTTAAATCTATGACAGAAGACTCATTGGTACCTGATAAGTGACATAATCAGCATTACATTGGTAGTTACAGAAAAAACATTTTGGGTATTTTCATGAAGTAAATAAGTCTACAAAATCCTTAAGCATCAAATCATCTTAGAAAATGACCACAATAAAACAATTGGGAATGAAAATGATACAAAGAGGTTTCATATGAATTAATTTCTTTTAAATTTAAGAAAAGATAATGTATACGACTTTACACTTTTCCACATGACTGTAAAAAAAAATGCTGTACGAAAATCTGTCGCATGATAAAGGAGGACAGACTGTTACATGTAACAAATATGTGGGGACAATGTGTCACATTATAATTAGGTACAGACACTTCTGTACAGGTTACAAATACATGGGGACAACATGTTCAATGTATACTCAATTTAAGAGTCTTGGAAAATAGATGAAATACTAATCACTGCAGTTTTACCACTGGTCTGTTTAATTAACTTAAGAACAGATTTGGTATATCATGTGCTAGCCACAACACTATCTGAAATTTGTAATAAACATATCAAAATATTTATAGATTATCCAAAACCAGCAAACTTGAAGGATCTACATATTTTATTCTACTGTCAACATATTTTATTCTCAAACAACTTGCAATATAAATATATCCATTTTGTAAGAGAACTGCCTTAAAATAGTCTTAAGATGCATATTATAGACAGGGACAATAATCTGCTCAAATATGGTACATCCATTTGCACAGTAAATCATGCATATTAAATTTGTTGTACTAGACTGATATAAGTACAGTGTGGTTAGTGTATCAACCAACATAACTGAAAGCTAATGTACATCTTTTGCAGTTCTTCTTTTTCTTCTGGCTCCATTGGTGCATAAAAAACTGCAAGTAGTGATTGAATTTACCCATTCCCATAGCTCTTGCTGAATATTTGATGTGCTGAAGAAAAGCATTTGTTTGCTCACATATTTCGGTGTTAATTTTTTTTAACAACATGAGACGTGATGACTTGTATACTGGTGGACACTTATGGGAAAAGCCATGAAATGTATCATGAAAAAAAATGTGTTTTTCCAAAAACCAGGTTCTTGATTCAAACAGTACTCCTCAAGCTGGCAACTAAAATCATAAAATATTTCTTCTGGGGCATTTTCCATGTATGCATAAGCAGAACAAGCAGGATCTTTTCTCCCTTCATGTCCTGGTATCATATGATATCCATAGCAATGCCCATAATGCTGTGGGTCAAACCAGATAAATAAGTATGTTGTACCCTTCCTTCCCACTTCAGGGTAATTTTTATGGCATTTTTCTTCAGCTCTTGCAGGTTCATCATCATAAGTACTATTATGAGATATTTTTTCCATTGTGTATTTTGGAGTGTCTCTTAACTGCTTACCGGGGGGGGGGGTGAAGTAATATGCTCTCCCAAATTTAGCAGGATTATAACTACCTGGTTTAGGATTAATTTGGTCTGGTTCTTTACAGTTTGAAAAAAGCTGTTTCACTCTTGACACCAGATGGTCCAAAATTTCTAAAGTTGCTGAACATATACAAGTATTCGTGACTGCAAATAATACATCTCTAATTTCAGGAGAAAACTTGGCAACTCTGTTTATAACATTTATGTCTAAATCTGAATTTTTCCTAAGTAAATTCAAAATAGATTGGAAGTCGTCAACAAATCGATAGGGAATAATGCTTGAAATGGAATGATTTGAAGACAGTATCATAAAAAGAACTGCTAACTTTCTCAATACTCGGTTGCTACAACCATTTTGCATAAAAATATTCAACAGTGAGTGAAAGTTTCTATCAACATGTTGTAACAGAATATCATTTCGGTTTTTTTCCTCTTCTAAAGGTAGCTCATTAGCACTGCCCAAGGTACCAAGCACTTTCTTAGAAAGATAGAGTAAGTGATTTCTACTCTGAGCTTTATCCTTTGAATCATGATCACCCTGGGCAAAGCTAATGAAAGCCCTCTTATTCCTTCGATGACAAGGATCTATTGAAAAGTCATTCGTTGGAGTCTCTATTGGTACAACTGTTGAATGTCGAATGTTGATGCCTATCTTAGTTCCATCAGCAGCTAACAATTTTGGACTAAATTTGCAAATGGAACAAGGCTGTCTATAATCTAAATTGAACTTACTTATCCAGGAAAAAAACCAAGCAATAAAAGTATTATTTGACATAAAAGAAGCAGAATTATGACTGACACGTTTGTAGAAGCTATTCATGATTGTACAATAGAAGCCAAAAGAAATATATGAGTTCAGAACATGGTCCACAAAGTCCCAGCCAATTTCATCGCCAGCTCCAGTATCCCTGGCAAGAAAGTGGATGGCCTCTCTCTCTCCTGGACCTATGTCACAATCCCGAGTGCCACTTAAACAACGGCGATACCAAATCTAAATACAAAATAAGAAATATCAGAATCCTGATTAACACTTAAACAACTGTGATAACAAATCTAAATATAAAATCACACACACACACACACACACAAAATGTATCATTTACCAAATAAATAAAACATTATACAAACAACACAAATGTAAAAACAGATTCCTCACTGATAAAAAGTTAAGACTATTATCTTTTATACTGCTGGAAACACTAAGGCATGTACACTGTCTTGACCACTGAAGTCAATCTTTTAATATCATAAAATTAGATGCTAATGCATGTTGTGAAATTTGTGAGTTTTCAAAGAACTAGATTTGGGTTTGTAAAGCAATAGAAAAATTATTCTCCCACATCCCCATAACTTAGTCGATACATCTTCGCTTGATAAAAAGGACTTATGCATGCCAATATAAGCAACAACATATTTTTCATTTGTCGGTATAAAGTGTTTTTAGTGTGCATATTTATGCTAACAATCTTTGACAGAAAGACAGAGATATGAATAGATAGGAACAAATAAAAATGCCATGCTTTCTAATAAAGTGGTTACTTAAAAGATGAGTTAGTTCATCATCAATGAACTGAAGCTCACTGAAAGAAGAAAATAAAGCAAAAATTTATACCTTGTGTTTTACAGGTCCATGACATGTATATACAGTGGAAATATGGGATACTGCAATTGTCTCTCCATTAGGAAAGACATATCCTACCTGAAATCAATCAATTAAACAAAACTTTAAGTAATTCAAATATGACTGAGGAAAAGGATGAACAGAGAGTGAATGTTCAAGGACCAAAATTTAACCAAATTTCTTGTTGCAATGTGACAAATATTTCCTGAAGATGCAGCATAACCAAAGTAAATGTACTTTTATTTATTGTGTACAGGATGTGATATTAACTGTCTAGTCCTGGTCCATCTGAACCTGTACTGAATCCCATTAACATGTGCAGAAAAATCTGACAATGATACAATTGTTTTAGAATGAAATTTGATTTAAATTATGGATAAGCAATTAGTACATATATTGTATAATTTTCCATAATAAGTAATATGCATATGACAATTCTGTATGATAGTCAATCAATGAAAGTACATCCATCCTTGGTCCACACAAATACTGGAAGTCACAAAGACGATGATTATTCTGTATTCCAGATGTTTTCTTTAGGCAATAACTTTTTTTTCTCCAAGCAATTTATCCTTCCTTTATTGCACACTAGTTGATAATGCACTAACTCTTCCATACAAAACTGATAGATAACCTCAGTTTTTTCATGTAAGCATCATAGATTTTTCTCAAACAGTATGTTCACGTTCCCACTCATAATAAGTAAGAGAGCTGATGAAAGATACACTAGAAAAATAATGTATGGTGACTATCTAATTAAAACTGTAACCAATAATAAATGGTAATTACAGGTAATTTACTTCTGTTACATGCATATAGTTTGTATAATTGTTGTAATGATTTATGTCAGTTGTTGATGTGATCACGAGCATAATATAGCTACCTGAATGCATTTTACCATAGACCCTTATTTAATATTAGTTATTTTCATTCTCTTTTAAATACATTCTCCCAAATTAAGTTTGGTTTGGCATTTTACAGTACATCAACACAATGTAGTTTATTGGGGCAAAGTACCTTGCCAAGAACACACCACTGTAATTGTATCTGGCCTGATCCCATCAGTAGATCCATCCATGTGTTAGCATGGACTTTCAATTGATTGAGGTGAGGACAAAGGGTCTCAGCGTTGTCAAGACGGAGAACTTTACATTTTGAAGATGAATAAAGTGCATTACAAAATCCAGACTGACAAGATAGACTATTGTCAGTGATATGAACAAAAGTACATGTTTTGTCATCATCAGAATACACTGAGAACTTCAAAGTTTTATCAGATGAGGTTGGCATCTGGCAAATAGGCTCATTAATTTATCTTTGGCAGCTTCAAGTTTTTCAATTATCTTATTTTCTGACCTGGAAGAATTATTTAATAGAGAAGGTATATGGTCACTGATCAATTCATTAAAAAGTCTCATATGGCAGCATTTCACATCACTCAGATCTATCTCATCAAGATTTTCCTGAGGTATACTTATTGCGGCTAACTGCAGTAATATGCCATACATTCCACAGCTACAAGACAATTCAGTTATCTATATCTGTTTTGGTCAAATGAACATAACAGTCTTCCTGAAACACTCCAGTTGTCATACTAACTTCATTCATTGTAAAAATATTCACATTAGCTGCACTACGTCGCCAAATTACATGACCATTTTCAATCATTGCATATTTGAATTTATCATAACAAGATCTTTCTTCAGCTATATTTTCTGAAGAAAACTGAGGGTCTACAGTGTGTATGTTTGTCATCAATTCTTCAATTGTCAAACGTCTAGTAGTTTCATGACGTTTGCGTTTGGATGCAGGGGGAACTATGTCACCATAATCAGATGACTCGGGTAAACTTTCAAATGTGGAAGTAGACTGAGCTGGATCTAAGGCAATGTTTTTATATTTGGAGCAAATGGAATAGAACTTATCCATGTTACCCTCTCTAAAATTGTACAGCACCTGATTCCTTAGTGAAGCAGGTTTATACTTTTCTTTCATATCTGGAATTGATAGCCACTGGGAATAAGAAACTGTCTTGTGCTGCCATTTATGCCAATTTGGAAACATGGAGATATATTGAAGCTGCAGATCCCATGAAACTGGATATTCAAGTGGAACAAAGACATCTGAGAATGTAACTTGTTGGCACATACAAACTTCAGTTTTGTGAGTTTCAAAAGCGGCCTGAAAGGCAGTCCCATCAAAACATTTACTGGCAGAAAAAAAACTGAAATGTAGGAAAAGAAAACATATTATTCTTTTACTGCATGCTAGTTGAAACAAATCTGTGATTAATATTTCTCGATGGAGATTTTATGCAAAACGTAAGACCCTGCAAAATGACTACACTACAAAAGCAATTGAAAATCTCAAGTACCAATTTTTTTCTCTTTAGTGTATTTGTTACAGATTGCAAATAGTAAAGCCAAACCCATCATGAGATCTCAATCAATTTTGTACCCTGCAAGAATGATCATAAGTCAATTACTCATGTCACATTTCAACAATATCATGCACATACTTGAATGGCAGCATGTAACAGTGATCACTCACAAACACAATATCGAATTTTTCTTCCAGTAATTAGGTTATCAAACGGGTATTGTACAGATTCAGTTCTTATTAAAAAAGACCAATAACTAAGTCAGCAATTGAGCTGCAAAGACACACTCATTAAAAGAATCAAGTTCACATACAATGCAGTTAACCTAACGAATTGTATTTGGGTTTTTTTGAAAAGGCTACTAACAATGATGCTCACAGCTAGAGGAAATGTGAGCAATTTGATCATATAAATATACCAATGCCTCCTCAACATCACACCCCTAGCCCATGATGAAGACGTGTAGAGCTTAACAGTGCACAACTGTTTTTAAAAAAGTGCAAGTGAAATGCCTGTAAAGAAACTTGTCTTCTCATGATGAGCTGAACAAGTACCAAGTTTCAGGGTAATCCACTAAATACTTTGAGTAATTGCATTAACAAAATTTGGTCATACACTGTATCCACTGTAATCCAAAAATGTCCACAACCCTTACAAATATCATGGGAGCACAAAGATTTGTACATGCAGTTTTAGATGAATATTGTCACACGTGCCAATTTTCATGATCCTTTCAAAAAGGCACCACAATCGGTAGCACTGACAAGATTTTAACAATGCATTCTGCTGCACGACAATACATCAGACTAAAATTGCAAAAGCAAAGTGAACTGTTTATATGAACATTTTCAAATGATGACTGTAACATGCAGTTACATGGCAATCCAATGAAAAATGTGAGACAAGCTGACTTCACAAAATCCTATCAAACATTAATCTAAGAAAGTAACTAGCTCTAACTGAAATAGCAGCAGAGATTTGTCAACGTATGCAACTTCCGATAATGATGAAAACATTTTTCCAAATGTCATGGCAATCCAATGAAATCTGAAAGATTAGATGATTCATTAGATTATATTATGCACTGTCTTTAGATTGAAGTCAATAAAGGGCAATAATTCTAAACTTAATTAGCGGAGCAGTGATTTGATATATGCATTATTTGTTAATGAACATAATATTGTACTGAATTTCATTACAATCCATAAAGAAGTTGTACAATTTGCACTCACAAGTTTGTATCATGCACTGCATTAATCTACAAAAGAAAAATGAACAAAAATTGCAGAAGCACACTGATTCATTAATATATGTATCTTCTGATAATGACCATAGGATTTACCAAGTTCCTAGTCCAATTAAAAACAAAAGGACTAGTTCAGGGGGCAATTTTGTTGCTGGCTTGCCAGACGAATACCTGTGGGTTCTGAGGAAGGTCATTTAAAATTGATGGCCATCGGCCCAATTAAATTTTCCTCCATCATTATTTTCGTCTGATTGGGAGAGCCAGTTGATTTTCTGCAGGGCCAATTGATTTTCACACAAGATGGTCACACCAGCCAATGGAAAAAGTCTGTGTCACATCAACCCATGCTAACTGTACTAACAAGACTGTGACATTCAATGACAGAAAGAGCAATACATATAATAAAAATTGCAGGGGCAAATGAGTCTCGGATTCGGATAATGTGGTTATGTGAGAAAGCTTGCTGGTAGCTTATCGTCGGTCGGTGGTTCTTTCTGGGGGTTTTCCGGGTTCTTCCTCCACCATTAATACTGGCCGCCATGTATAGCCTATCTTGTGCTGAAAAATGGCGTTAAACCCTACAACAACAGCAGGTGCAAAGTGACTGGACAGTTGGTGCATATTTAGGTAATGACCAGTACATATAACATGTTTTATGGCAACTCATATAAATATATGAGAGACTAATTGTCTTAACAGTGTGCTGAATGGAAGGAAGGATAGACATATATGAATTAGTATATGGACATGGTTATAACAAATGGAAAATGAAAGATGGATATAGAAAGACTGATGGAAAGGTAATAATGATTTCCTGTATTTCTTCTTAATACTTACTTCGCATTCTGCTTGTCTTTGTAGCTCTTTTTCTTCTCTATGTACACCATCACCCCCATACACTCAAAATTATTTTCTTTGAAAATATTTGTTTGTATGTGATGAAGAAGATGATCTAACGACTTCCTAATACTGTATTTATTTTGGAACAGTATTTCGGAATACCTTCTTCCTGTGGATGGTAATTTCTTTGACTCTGTAATGAAACAAAAAAAAAACAAAAAAAAAACAACACTATAAGCATAATGTTACTGTGTTAAACTTGCTCACCACAGACAATCAAATGTAGGTTATGGCATGCATCTACTTGCCAGCATGCACAAATAAAGATCCATAGCCTCTGTCAAAAGAACTAAACGTGACTATTTCGATGCAAGTTATATACATGGTAAAATATACAAGGTATAGATGTTAAATTTCTGTAAAATGTACATAAAGTATAAAGGTTTTACTGGGATGAATGGTGCAATTTTGTTTGCAGGTTTAGTGCTCTTTGTGGATGTCATTCACTTTATCTTACTTCTTTCCTTACTGTAGCTGCTTAATATTTAACAATTTGAAGGTCTGGTTAAATTGCTTTGATGTTGTTGCCATTTTGGTTTCTGGCTACTTTTCTCTTATAAAATGACATATTTTCCATTTTTATCACTCATAAGATCATGTGTTCTACTTTGTTTCCTCATGTACCTCTTGAAATAAAAATTACTTGGCATCCAAATGATGTACTTGTCTTATGGACACTACAAGACATTCTTCTGTTTAAGCTGTATTCTCAAACTTGAAGTAGGAGTTGGTAAGTGTATATTACTATGGTACCAACACTACAAAGTATAAAATTAAATGCACTATTAAACATTAAAGACAATCTTCTGTTCACATCAACAATGCCTATCTTGTTCTCACTTCATTTTTGTTCAAAGTTAGGTTTTAAGATAGTTGATTTTGTGGCTTCTAAACACTTCAGTATTAACTAGAAAGCTGGCAAGCTACAGGTATATTTGGTCATGTATTAGTAAGAAGAAAGCCTTGAATAATGCACAAACCTGGCTCTGGCAGCTTTTTGCGTTTCTCGGTTAGCAAATTAAAGTATTCTCCTTCAGCTGCTTTGATATCATCCAATGTAAATATGTTTTCCCAAAAAAAATCCTCGTTTCTATCACATTCAAGCGCCTGTTTGATAACATCCAAACCTTGAAAGAGAAAGATTTATATGTAAAATGTTGTGCCTCGATTCTGGAGATAACAAATCATGCAGACAAAGACTCATCCACTATAATTCTTCAGAATGAAAAGTTAACAATGTTTATCAGATGCAATACAATTATATATATATATATATATATATATATATATATATATATATATATATATATATATATATATATATATATATATATATAATCAATAGATTGTCTTTAACAAGGAGAAAAGAACATTAAATATTTGTATAAACTGATAACCTGATAAAAAAGCTATATCTGTAAATTTTGACAAAATGACAATGTTAAAGATAACATTACTGTAAGCCTAATGTGCTTTCATTAACCACACATATCAGAAGATTAATAACTGTTCTCTGACAGTCTTAATTTCAGTTTAATGCTAAATGAAATAAAACTACAAATTCAACTTCTAAAAACTTTCCTATCAGTGGGATAAACAAGGTTTTAAACTACACTGTTCTAACTTAACTGATATTTCAACATACATTTTTATACTTTTATAGCTGCAACTAGGGTATGATAGTTTGTATCCCTCCCCTGTGGTTTATTTAAGGTGGTCATAGGTCAAATATAGAATAAATGCAATTACAAAGAGATGTCGTAGAATAGAATTTGACAAATGCTTACAAACATAAGCACAATGTACTCTGTTCTTTGATCACCAGTTAACCATCCAGTAATTTGGAGCCAGTTTGAATGTCCCAAAAGCATGAGCATTTGCTTTCATGAGTCTCAAATGTAGCTATAATGTTGTGATGATGTGATTACCTTTGCTTTCAAAGAATCCACTGAAAATGCCGCTTTAAAAAAAATCGTAAATAGTGCAGACGTCCCTGGCGAAATACAACACGATATGCATAGCCTTCTGACAATCCTGCTATTGCCATGTCCATCATACTCTTCTCCAAAAGGAACATGTAAGATGTTTCTGGTAAAGTTATCCTTTGGAGAAGATGGCAAAAAGCTGACTGCCGAGTCACTGCTGCATGACATAATTCCATGTTACGTCTGAGACTGGAAGTCCACTCTGTAAACACACAAAATAAAAAGATCATATATAATTAAAACCAGTTTGTGGCAGTTTACAGACACTGCACACAACTGTTTACTTCATCATTATCTATAGAAATATTCACACCACCAATATATTATTAGTTCTACGTATCTACATCTTATCCACCACCTTAACAGAACTGACTGAAGATAAAAGGATCTTTCAAATGTATAAGAAGTGTATGTATATACATATATATACACATACACACACTGGCCCTGTTCTTATTATGTGGCCTTTTCAATTGAGGACTAAATGTTTTGTGCATAAGTGTATAGAATGTACATAGTACGGTAGTAAGAAAGTTACATACAACATCAAAGCATTTAACATCTTCATTTAAAAGCAGCATTAATTATTAAAATGTTCTTGTCTTAAGAACAGACTTATTTCAATTGAACAACTGAATAATTCTTTTTCTCGACTTAAGAATGAAATGCAAGTGAGGTATATTTATCATGCAAATTGCAGAAACATTCAAAAATGTCATTTAAATCTTGGTACATATACAATGCTCTTTCCATTTACTCCATTTTCCAATGCTGATGAATATCCTCCTTATCTGTTACAAAAAATGTATTGGATTGGAGCCTTTCCAACATGAAGCGATTTGGGCCCCACACACCACCGCTAAGGATGTTGAGTCGAATGACTTTAACTTTTCTTTTAAAGTAATAGGTCTCCATTTTCGTGATGAACTGTTAAAGTTTTCTAATGATTTTTTCCTTTTTTGCTGATGGTACAGTACTGCAATTGATTATGAAGATGAAACTTTTGTGGACAAAATGCCTAGTTTATAAAGGAAGTGATGCATGAGTTGTCTCATGATTTTCTGGTCTTTGTCTGGTACTCAGTGCTGTTCAAGGTTAATTTCTTCCTGTGTGCTAATCCACAAATCTATTTTTAGCCCATGAAGACCATTTTGTAATCCTGGCATTTATAGATAATTATATATTAACCTTAGTGGTACACTCAAACCTGACATTGGGAAATAGACATCAGAAGAGATAATCATGTTACTTACTGTACCAATCAAATATTGGTTTCGGACACATATTAAAATAAAATGTTACCACTTGTGAAGTGAGAATCTTACATTTGTGCACAATTATAATTGCTGCTGTTTGCATTTGAGGGGTGGACTTTCTTGGGGATACTTTTAAACAGGAACTCTTCAGTGCCATGGAATTCTGGCCATAAAAAGTGGGTGGACACCGGTCAAAGAGACATTCAAGAGGGGAGCCACTGTATATAAAGGCTTCTAATGTTTTTTGTTGAACCCTATTGTTTTAACAGGGCAAGGGAATTATAAAAGCATGAAAATGACAATAGTACTGACCATGAATAATACAAAATATTGAAATATGTATTTCATGAACTAATGTGTGAGAATATATGCAGGTTCCTTTCTGGATGTGCTGTTGCATGGTTATCATTATCAATTTATAACATATTTCCCTTTCAACTTTTTTTATTGTAAAAAATATATTTTCTTACATTAACATTTAGTTTGGAATATTAACCTGAAACAGTAGTTTCTTGTGAATTAAACAAAATCAAATTTAATATTAGTTAACAGGCTCAAGTCCATGAAAATGTATAATGCTTACATAGCAGACAAATTTGGTGAGTTTGATGGTGAACTAGCTCAAAAATAGTATTCTGTTATGGATAATAAAGGTTATTTCTGTTGCTTACATCTTATCTAATTAATGCAAGCCATACAGGTTAACAACCTTGACAGTCTGTATTAAAACACATTATGATTTGTGGTGAGACAAATAAATGTGAGGATAATGGATGGATGGACAAGGACATGGAAACATTATTTTACAAATATTCAAAAAGAAAAATTGTGAATAGCAAAAGGCACATCAGAATCAACAGCTTAAAAAGGCTAACAAGTTTTATAAAAGATATTTTGAATTGTTTGGGAATGATGCTCTTAAACTGAAAATGTGCTTGACAGTCTAATACACAGATGGCAAGATGGAATCCATTTATACATCTTTTGTCAACTTTTGTTATCTTGGGGGTGAAAACAAAATGTCACCAAAGTACTATTGTGAAGTAATCAATCCATAACAGGCCTGCACAGGGCTAAACTACTTGTATTAAACAGGTAAGATTCCAATGATTTGATAAGTTTTGACTACAAAACACTGCATTTGCATCATTTTTTAAATCAGTCACAGCTCCTTAAATGATTATATTTATTGTCACAATAAGATGTCATATCCTCTCAAGTTTGGTTTTCACTATGAGTTTCCAGTGTTTCACCATTCACTGAATGTCTCTTATACATTCTTAACTTTAAAACTGTTGGAAACACCTGGAGATTTGAGAGATAGATCCTTGCATACCAATTTTAAGTTACTTTATACAACCATACAAGAATCTAGCATTTATATTAATTTTAGAAACATTTTCTTGGACACTGTATGCATTAATGGACATTTCATCATAGTAACAACTCATTTACCTCTCCACTTTGAACAATATTTGAAGTGTCTTTTGTGAAGATAAAACAACAGAAACAAAACTATTTCAGCCTTTAGAAACCAAAGCTTAATGAAAGCACTATATGTATCAGAACTGTTATGGAGGACAATCTGCAAATATAGTTGCTTAGTAATTTAAAACTTTTCTGTTAGTCATATGGAAATGGATAATCAATGCACACTTAGAGAACTACCTTTGTTTTGCTGCATTGTTGCTGTGTATATACCAAGTTCTGGACGGTCTGATGGAACACCCATGACAAGCACCTGCAAGAAAATAATATCCTTCATAAAATGCTGGGTGGAGATGGAAGTTTACATGCAGTGATTTAACCTAACCAATTAATAAATAAAAAAACACAGTATGGCCACATGTGTATAACACTGTATATGGGTGTTTATTATTTTTTTAACAATAGCTTTTACAAGTTTTCAGTCATACCGCTATGTCTGAATCCAGGACAACCAGTCTTAACACTAACCTATTAATGCTGAACGCCAAGCAAGGCAGCTGTTAGTACCATTTTTTTAAGTCTTTTGTATGACTCGACTGGGGTTCAAACCTACAACTTCACGCATCCAAGGCAGATGCTCTAACCACTAGGCTATTGACACTGTATACAATCATTGAGCATATTTATGGATGTATGTATGTAGAGAGAGAGGAGGGGGTATTCAACATAACACCAGTACATGCCTTAAAAAGCCAACCTAATTTGGTCAAAAAATATTGAAAAAACTAACCAATTTCATATCCCTACTTGTACTCTGGAAGCTGATGCTAAATTCAACTAAAACAAGATGAAGAAGATGGAACAAACATTAAATCTTGTCTTAGATATAAATATGACATTTAAAATGATGTCTCATTATTACCTAAGTATGTTGAGTGGTTGGCAGAGTTCTGTATTCAAATCATATGAAATACTGTATGACTATTTATCTCGGATTGCCAATTTAAAAAAGGAAATGTTATCAGAGCAACTCATTGATCTTGGTGCAAAAATTAGTTTACCTTCTTTTATTGAGAACTAAAGTGATTACTATCACTGGAAAAGATCATAAAACAGGGCCATAAAGTAACATTTTCATATACTGGTCTGAGTATATTATTCCTTTTCTTAGATTTACGTAGAATTTACCTTTATACCATATGCTGTATTACATACCGCTTATACTAAATAAACCTTATAAAATAAACTAAGAAGCTGGAGTCTTGTTTAATTCATTATTTAATTTGATATGTCATACAACTGAGTTAACTATTAATAAAGTGCAATTATTGGGCGACAATACTGAACTTTCCACCAATGAGAGTCACTCAATATTCATTTAAACATTCTTATTTGTAAAAGTTTAAACAGTAACTTGCAAATATCGAAATACGGGTAATGAGTATATTACGTATATCGTGTTACGAGGTATGCGGCATCCTACGAATAGCTGTACGTAAATTATATACACGGCGGCAGTGCTTATAGTCTTTAAAGACATGGTAAACGGCAGCTGTTAGGTGTTTTAAAGAACGATTCAAATTGTTAATATAGGTTTTAAACTAGAACAACATAATCCATGGGAAAGGAGTAACTTGCTAGAATTCTAAAATATTTCCTCTTTCAAACGGCTATGAATAAAATCACATTTTGTTTTCTTTAATAGACCAGCCATTTCGGGTGGGTGGGTGGGTACGGATGAGATGATAATTTATAATTGGCAGCTGTTTGGTACGTCTATAATACACACATTGGTGTAATCTTTTCAAGAAATTGAAATACAAACCTGTTCACTGCTCTCACTGCGTAACTTCTGGTAATGTGTACTTCCAGAAGTACTGGGCACGCCAGTGTTCATTCTTGATGGTCGATTTTCATCTTTTGACGCCATATTTACAGCTGCTGAGTTTGGTTTTGTGTGTGATGTCATGACCACGTGACACACTTTTTGGAAGAAATTACGCGATTGGTTCCAACGATTTCGCATGTTCATAGTCTGAAAATCCCCAACGCTCACATTTTCAAGAATTGTTCGCCCGTATCTAACTATGAAAATCCAGAGAGAGAGAGAGAGAGAGAGATAGAGGAAGGCGACCATTTTGAGCATATTTTTAAAATAATAATTAATAATCGAGTTTTAGAAAATTATAAAAGGTTTAAGAATCAACAACAACAAAGCATTAAATACCCTACAGTATGTTTGCCTCGTAATCGACAAATGTAACATGTAGGCCTAGTATCGACTGGAAATGGCAACTATGTATCATTAATATTATGAACACTGTAGATAGATCCAAAGGAAAGCGTAAACAGACCATTATGACGAACCAGATTAATGTAGGTTACTTGGTACCAGTTCAGTTTTAATGTTTTCGTCCAACGCAATGTTTTTCTCTCTCAATTCACATTTTTTTCTTCCCTTACGCACGAGAGGGGAGAGGGAAATGGAAAAAAAGGATTCCGATGAAATTGTGTACCATTTCATTTAGAGTACAGGAACTATTAATACTTTTTGTCTTTATTTTTATATGACATTTATAATTAATGAATGAGTATAAATTCATCATTGATCTATAGACCTGCAGTTAAAAGAATATTTATATATTCGTATTATTTCGCCATGGGCGGATCACAGTTTAATATACCAATAGTATTGATATATCAATTTGCTTTATACCAACGTTGTAAATGCCATGCTATTTTTAATGCATGTGAGATTGACCTTTGTCCATTCTTTAGGGTAGGGGTTTGGACTCGCGTCAATAATACCATTTTGTAAACAATACATTGCATAACTAATTTGTCTATTATTTTTGATTATATTATAAGATAATTATTACTTGTATGTAAACATGTTTAACTGGATTAAAGTTCAGAACATTGGGTTACCCTCGGAAATACCTGATCTGCCTGATATTTGTTTCCGAATAAAATTTAGAGGAATGTCTTTGTCCAGGAATTCTGTACAAGCACTCAAATATTTCCAGGAAAAAGAATTAATCTTTTAGAATCCAAATAACTTGGACAAGAATTAAAATATAACTGCAAACTGGTCACAATATTTTTTTTCTTTCTTCGTTAAGGAAAACTTTGCCTCGGTAAGACCATATTTCTGGCAAATTGAATTAATTCATCTTTTTTTAAAAGATCTAAGTGGTCTTGGGTAGGACCTGAAAGAAAGATTTCCACTTTTGGTGACATTTTAGATAAAGCTTGCCGATTTCACTAAAGATTTCAAAAACATGGGGAAATTAAGGTTCAGAAAACAAAGTTTTCTGAGATATTTTAGCCAAATATTTAAAAAATCCAAGGACGAGCCCCCAATATTTATGTTACGTTTTTAATCTCTAATAAACAGAAACAAAAGAAAGAGTGAAAACAACAAGCTTTTGAAATATTTAAAACATTATTTATTTCCCTGGAAAAAAACAGTGAAAATTAAAAAAAAAACCTACGGCTTAAAGAATCGAATCCAAAAGAAATCTAAGAATAATCCACTTACTGAATTTTAGAAGTCCTATTAATGAAATGTTCTAATGAAATTTGAGTTGGAGTCCCGACGAAAAATCCAAAATGGAAGGCGATGACTTATACTAGAGTCAGTATTTTGCTGTTGTGTCTTCAGTTCCTTGTTGATTCACAAACAACAATATTCCGGTGTTTGAATTTCCGAATAAAATTTAGAGAAATGTCTTAGTCCAATAATTATGTATGAGCACTTAAATATTTCCAGAAAAAGAATAAATCTTTTAGAGTCCAAATAATTTGAATGAAAATTAAAATACAACTACAAACTGGTCACAACAAATAAAAACACCTTAACATCGAGTGTTTGAAAACCAAAACTGAGAAATATATCTCTAGACATCACTAAAATATTTAACTACTGCGCAATTTCGGAAAATCTAGAATTGTGAAATAGGACTGTTTATAACCTAAGGTCACAGTCTGACCTTGATAAAAATCATTTCACTCCAAGAATAAAATAAAAGTTGAACGTTGTTAACGTGTCTCAGTGATTTCTGAATCAAGGTTGGGAACTAAGTTAAAAATAGAAACAGTGTTTCTGTTATTAGGTATTTATACAAAGATTCAGGTGAAACTGAATTTTCTGGAAAATATATAATTCCTTGTGTTTATATTAAGTTAATATTGACATGTACTGAAATTGAAAATAAAAAAGTTAAAACTGACAAACAGACACTTAAATCAACTATACATATCACACATCAGAATTACTTATGTTTTCTAAAATCTAAAGTGGAAGTAGTCTTTTAGTTGTGGTTAGTTAAACCTTGAGAGAATTTTTTAATTTAATTTATTCGTTGGAATTACAAAGTGGTCATTGACTAAATCACTATTTATGGACTATTTTTGAGTTCTTTTACAGGCAATTTGTATTACATTATCGTGATTTATCAAGACTGTTAGTAGACCAACACTATTCCAGGATATTGTCATATCAGCACATTCAAGATTTTAATTCATTCCGAACCTAACTGGAGTTCATTTGGAATATTGTAGAGAACTTATATGACTATTTTGGATTTAATTCAAAATGTTGTAAGTTCTGTTTTCAATTTTCACTTTTATATTTTAAGGAAATAAATTAATAATTTAATTTTACAAAACCTGTCCATTTTTGCTCTTTTCTGTTACTTAGTTAAGACCATAGTAGCGTTGCAGTATTCTTATATGTATAGGTGATTTATATCTTAGTCTTATATTTTTAAGAATGTGATAATATTTCCAAGCAAATCCGCAATTATAAAATATGATCATACAGTACTGAATTACCAGTGTGCACATTGTTTGAATGTAGAGTCTTAATTCATCTCTAATGAAATCCAACCCCATACACAAGTGCTTGTAGTTGTCTAGGTAACGTTTATTTAACCATGTTGGTAGTCTAGATTTTTTCAAACGTATTGTTTGTACATGAAAGCGTTTACAAGGAATCACAAACTGAGTACAATTCATGACGAAATAGTCACTTCGGTGATGATCCATTTTGCCAAATAATTTGACAATATGTTGTAGGCACCATTACCCATGAAAATGTACAAAACACGTAAGTAATAATTAAATTTATGAATATGCTTTAATATGCTGACACAAACTTGCGTAGAAAAAATAAAATCATCTTGCTCATCATTGAATCTGCAAGAAGATATGAAAGTAACTGTTACAAGGTGTGCAAGTATCCATTGAAAATGTAGTCGACATGAAGTACTTGAAATTGAAAACGAGGCCTTGCAATCTGTTATTTCTTGAGAAGCCCGTTCTTACTTAGGGTAGTACATTATCTTCTAGAATAATATTCACATTTTACAATCAAGAAAAAAAACCGGATAAATATAAAATAAAAATTGTTATCATGGCGATATCAATTATTCAAACAGGTCATTCTCAACTATTTCAGCACCTCAGAATGTTTAAGCTAACTTTAGCAATTAATCCCAGTGCAATTAAAATTTATATGCAATACAAAAGTACCAGATATAAATAAAAGAGAATAAATACATATGAAAGGTAATGTCGATTAAAAACGTCAAAAGATTGTACATATTTATGTCAGAACGAAGTGTCTAAAGTTCGAATATTGATAGTTATGTATTTTTGTGATAGAGGTGTGCAATAAATAGAAAAGAGAAAGCAAGGGAAATAATTTAACAACCTAACCATGTCCTCTATCCTATAATTCCCCCTGCTAGTGCTCCCAATAGTAGTCCGGCTCCTAACTCCTCAAACCCAAATCCTACAGGTGGTGGAGGTACGAACACTGGAACTCCGACAGGAATTCGAGGAGCAAACCCAAATCGGACTGGATATCTTCCAAATCTGCCCCAAGAACCAAACTGGCATTCAGCTGGGGTCAAGGTGGATATCAAGACTAGGGCGAACAAAATGATACAGAGTGTGTTCTTCATTTCTGTAAAACAAAACAAAAAACAAAAAAAAAAAACACACACACACATAATATTAAACGTAATTTTATTGAAGAAATTGAAGGTGAATATGATCAAAACGAAACTGTATCGTACGAATTTCTGAGAGAGTTTTCTTTATAATGTTATTCTGAACCTAAATATTTACCTTAAAACTATATCGGATATGAAATTTGAAATAAACCTTACCTTAACAACCAATCTAGTCTTACCTGGTTGAATCGTGAGATTTTGTATCTATAGATGTACTCAGATAATAAAATAGCTGGAACTGATTACTTAGTAACTGACTTTGTTAAAGGTAAACGACGATTATGTACATTTTCTAGTGGTCACGCGTTTGCTAGAGCACATGGGAAAGGCTTTGAAAACTGACCCCTTGAATAAATCGGATGTTTGCATATAGAAGAACTATGTATGATTCCTACTTGAAAGTTTTAAAGGTAGCTTCGAAAGATATGTACCTAGTTCTCCTTTGTTTCTTGAAGAGTAATCTATGTCTGTACAGAGGTAACAAACTGTTACAAACAATATACACTTAATAATAATAATAATAATAATAATAACAACAACAACAACAACAGTCATAATCATTATCATCTCAAAAGTTGTCAATCGTAGCCGATGAACAGTAGACGTAATTACCACCCCTATGCTAAAATGAATTTCTTTTCTTCTTATTATCAAAACCATTCCTAAATTCAAGCATTAACACAGCACATAACATGGATTAAATCGTTTGCTAGTCAGTTTAGTGAGACACTCAATAACCTCCAATGAACTGGGTCTTTTTCGTGCGAGATTCTCAGCTCAACAGAAATGCATTTAGGACTGTTAATTTTCGTAATGATTTCTTGTTTAAGCTTCTATTTTGTTTATTCAATGTTTTGTCTTATAAAATATGCACAATTTTCTACTTTAGGTATTTTGTACTTTGTATTACAAAAAGACATCTCTCATGCACATAATGTAATGAAACAAGATTAGTTCATCGGCAGCAATGATGAGGCTCCATTTTAAAGCTTTTGCAAATCAGACTCAGGGACTTAGTTACCAGACAACAGGGACAGAAAAATGTGACACGTTTCAAACATGAATATCATCAGACTACACTTTGCTTTATTATACACGTATTTACAAACATTATTTCATAATGATGCGTCGAAATGGCATCCACACCCAAACTCTAAAACGTAGGGTAGAGGGGGGCAAAACGCCTCCATGGAGTAAAACGCCACTGCCATCCTGTCGCCCCTGCACCAGAAAATGGACTGGTCTTTATACAGCAAGCTTACACAAGCCTTGTGAATGGCAGTCATTGTTGGATGCAACCGCATGCATGGTTTTTATGCAAGAATATTACTTTTAAGACATCTTCCTGTAAAAGTATTCAATCCATTTTTTGTAGTATTTTTTATTGGAACTACATTAAGTAAACAGGGTACATATTTTTTTAAACAACATAGTATAGAAATGCATTATGTATAATATTGCATGATTCTCAGCAGTTATTAATTCTGCCTATTGGTAAATTGTCAATGCTGTACGATAGGGGGCGTGTTGCCATATAGCTGTTTAAATGTTGTACGCTTTTTAAATGACCGTTCATATGCCTAAAATTATTCTATACTTTTTTGCGGATGGTTCGAGCTTACAGGAGGAACACTGATCGAGGACATTATGGGACACCAGATCTAAAAGCGGCTCTTGAAGCAATTCATTATGGAACTTCACTGAAAGTTGCTGCCAGGAATTATGGAACTCCAGCTAAAACTTTGCACAGACATAGAGATTTGAAGGTTTCGCAACCTGGAGTGTCAAAACTGGGAAGTAAGACTACTGTTTTCAAGCCTAGTTATGAGTTACTTCTAGTTTAGCACATACAGTCCATGGAAAATGCATTATTTGGACTTACCGTTATTGACGTACGGCATTTGGCATACGACTTAACAGTTCATCTGAATATTAAAAGCCATCCATTTCAAGGCAATGCAGCAGGTATTGATTGGTTGAAAGGCTTTATGAAAAGGCATATAAATCTAACCATTAGAGCTCCAGAGGCAACCAGTGTCAGCAGAGCCTTGAGCTTTAACTGGACACAGGTAGTCAATTTTTACCAAGTATATAAGGAATCTCTTTGACGCAACACTTGCTGATGGTCTCAGAATATGGAGCACGGATGAAACAGGCATTACTACTGTTCACAAACCAGTAAACATCATTGCATCAAAAAGGTGGAAGATCAGTTGGTAAAGTTACAGGTGGTGAACGTTATCAAATTATTACAGATTTATGTGCCATGAATAAGGTCGGTACCTTTGCACCGCCAGCATTTATCTACCCACGTAAACGAATGGTTAAAATAATAATGAATGGCGCACCAGCCGGCGCACTGGGCTTGTGTAGCCTAAGTGGGTGGACAGACAGTCATATTTACTTGCCATGGCTGGAACATTTTACTTGTTTTTTGAAGTGTACGAAGGACTCTCTCCACATTCTTCTTCTTGATGTGCACCGTAGCCATAAAACGTTGGAAAATATTCTCTGTGCACGCGAGAAAGGGATTGTGTTGATAACCTTCCTCCCCATTGCACACACGGCTCCAGCCTCTTGATGTCACATTTTTCAAGGAAACTAAAAGTGCTTTCAATTTGGAGTCTTGAGACTGGATGACAAGCAATCCAGGAAGTCGAATAAGTGCATTTGAAGCTGCTAAAAAATATCTGCAACATTTAACCGTTCTGCCAGTTTACAGAAAGCTGTCAGTGGTTTTGAAACATGCCGACTTTTGGCGTTTTAATACAAATAAGTTCACAGATGACGATTTCGCTGCCTTTATGCTAACTGATGAACCTCAGCCAGTATCAGATAGGCCAAATGCATGTAAACAAGCACTACCTATGTCATCACAACTGATTGAATCAAATAAGACAGCTGATCACCTGTCGGTTACTGGCTGCATAGACAGGTCGGTGGGGTCGGGTGATGCAGAAACATCTGTTCAAGAGGACATGACAGCTGACAAGCAATTAGTATTTCTATAGCTATTGCAGGTGGGCAGGCGATACAGAAACATCGAATAAGGGAAATAAGACAGTTGATGATCAATCGCTTAGTAACGTTATGATCACTTCTAACAATGCAGAAACATTGACTGAACCAAGAAAAACGGCTGAATTTCTGCTAACTGGTAGTTCTACAGTCACTGTGGATGGGTCGGGTAATCCAGAGACAGACAAAATAATTTATACTCAGTCACCTGATAATCAACAAACACATCACTCTGCCATCACCGTCGAGGAGGCAGGCGATCGGAAAATGTTTGACGAAGCTATTCTTGCTGGAAGAACTGAAAGTGCTACCTTAGAGGTATCTTATAACGAATGCAAAAATGCAGACGATTCAGAATTTATGAACATATTGCTTAAACTTCCGTCAAAAACTAGAATATCCAGTCAGCGCACAAGAAAGCGAAAGGCAGAATCAGCCATGAACTTAACATCAACACCGTATAAAAAGATGCTAAGTGAAAAGCAAAGAAAGACGATAGCAAATATAAAAGGCAAATGTCATAGTACTGTAAGGCAAGTGGGAGCAAACTGAATGAAACCAATGTTTCAAAACAGAAAGATATACAGAAGAAAAAGAGGCAGACATGTAGAGAGGACAATAAGATAGGTAGAAAACCATCTAAGATTATGAAGACAACTTGTATAGAGGACCATGAAAATGGAAAATAGGCTTCGGGTCCAAAGTCAGTTGCTAAACATGATCTTGCCTTGTCAGCAGACACAACACAAAATAAAGGCACAATTTGTGGAAACTGCGAATTTGAATATGGAGGAAGTGATGATTCCTTGATACAAGATTCCTGGTCGCAGTGCTAGAAATGTTCCAGGTGGTTCCATGAATCCTGTGACACCACCCTCAATATGCAATTTCGCTGTGCTAAGTGTAAGTAATAAAGAATTTACCAGAAAGGCTTTGCCTTATTTATCATTAACGGTGGAAATTAAGGACTATTTAGACTTGAGCATTGTTGTAGCTGCTTGCTTATCCGCATTGGTGTGCTAATTTAAATGATGCAACATTATGTAGTGTTAGCATCTTTGGCATGTATAACATGTCCATATACAAATAATACTTGATTTTACAGTTCAATAGTGTCCTGTAGTTTTACTGACTTGTACAGATGTCGAATGCATTGTGGTGCAAAATGCCCCTGAGGGGGCGTGTTGCCTCACCATAGGGAAAAAATGCCCCTTTATAAAGTTTTACCATTTTTCATTTTTCTCGTAAATAGTTTCTTCATTGCAACCAAACAGCATTCCATTATGTTAGACGTAACACATACTTTAATAAACTGTCTTATTGCGAACACAAGCATGTAAATCATGCCATAAATTACAAAAAGTTGTTAAAAGGATGAAAATATAACGTGATTAATTTTTATCATGTATTGAAGATAGCAAACAACATGGTCTTATCATGAAATCCATTGAGAAATGGTATTTTTGTTTTCCTGCATTGATGACGTAATCATGTAAATGAAACTGAATTTTTTGGGTACATTTTACCATGCAAAAGAAAGGGAAATAATCAATAGTGCCCTTCATACACGTTTTGTGAATTTATTTCGATAGGTTTATGATGCTCCAGTGTTTAGTATCGATAGACGGAAAAAGCTGACTCAGTGAATGTCCTACACTTTTAAAGCAAGTTTATGGAAATACTGAAACCTAATGTCATAATTAATACAATAAAAAAATGATTTTACCCTCACACATAACCGTCAAGGTTTTTGTGTCAATAAGGTGTGTGTTTGCGCAAAGATCATCAAAAAGGTATGAAAAGAAAAGAACTCACCTAAAAATATTCTGTGATCTTCCTTTTAGATCTGAATACTTTCTAGACACCTACAAACTGAATGGGTTCTAACGGTTGGCTCGTCAAATATATAGGATTGCTTCATATGATCAGATGTGCGTCAACACCGTATGGTGAATTATTGACTCGTCAATTTGTTTTATCGTCCCCTGCAGGAGATAAAAAGTAACAAATGTCCATAGATAAAAGAATGACAAGGACGTTACATAACAAAGGCAACAATGTCACCAGTGACTCACGCATACATTGGACCAAGCTGTAACACCAACGATTGTTATTGTATTAAGCCCACGCAGGAACGTCATTTAAACTTTTTTCCCCCATGACGTCTCTGGTCCCCTGCCCCCCCCCCAAAAAAAAGACGTCCCTGGTCCCATGCCGTTTCAGTATTACCAGGTGAGAATTCTTCTGGCAACACGACGACCACGAAATCTTCCCTCTCTTGGGTGAAAGGCGAGATGGCCACACTTTACCAGACATTCAAGCATACACGTGTTATTTCACAATAAGATAATCGTGATGAAATAGCTCAGTCTACCGCTGGTGTTGGTACCAACTGCGCTACATGGAAAACTGTCTTAAACATATGAGACGGTTTTGACTTAACTCCATTCTAACTTAGGTGTGAAAATATGTTTTCTCTACTATACCTTTCTGTATCTATTCTTTATTCTAAATACACAAGCACTTTTCATTAGAAGTTATTGTATTAAAAATTCACGTCGTATTTAATTTCTGTCTGACCATCAATTACACGTATGCAACGTAATTTTAGGATGTTGTTCCTTTCTTTCATAACTATATTTGTTAATTGTTTTCACTTTCATTTACATACACATACACACACAGACAGATATATATATATATATATATATATATATATATATATATATATATATATATATATATATATATATATATATATATATATATGTATATTCAAAGTGACACCTACACCCAAGACAGTTATCAAAGGTGTGTGTTACGGTGAATTCTGATATAAAAAATACCCTGTCCGATTAGCAATAGGTCAACAAAGTAGAATTGTCAATGAACTCTGCTAAATTGTGTAACAAACGTGAGATGTGTCAATCTAGTCAGGTAAATGTGGTCGTGACATGTTTATGACAAATCATATACACAACGTGTTTGCATCCCATTCTAAATGAAATATAACTGAGAAACTACTTATTCCGTACGTTACTTTTGCAGTTGCTACACGAACAAACGGTTTAAGTAAAATATATTTTCCCGAACATTGTCGCTATCCAAGCACTTCAATGTAAAGAACATCGTCGTATTCACTTTAGTGTACTGCTATCAGTTACTAACTCAGAATACAATTCAACAAAATGTAGGATCTGCGAGTTGAAGAGGCGTTTACATTTACAAAGAAACGTTGTAATGGTAAACTATTTAACATACTGGTTGATGAGTTTACAATCTGTGAGAGGCGTGCATTCTTTTGTTGACATTTACAAACAACGTGATATATTACGTGTGCACGTATACTTTGTAACAAAAGAATCTCTAGCAATCCATGCAAATCATCTACATGTATCTGTACTAGAAATATGTTACAGGACTTAGATTGAATGATTGTCTTTTAAAATAGTTTGAAATGTGTGGTCGTGCTATATGAATAAATTGTTTGTCATGGCCGTCGGAACTTCTTGTTCAGATGTTTCAAAAGATTCAATCTGGTACCACTGCCTCTGAATGATATAATCTAGGCTTGGAACATAGGGATAGAAATAGAAAAAAAAAACAAATTGAATGCGCGTCAAGGATGTCTTGATTTTAATGCTTCTCAATTGACGAATCTATTTTTGGTATATCTTAGTCGATATATCCTCTCTGATAAAGATGATTGTTAGTTCTTTGAGTCTTAATTAAAAGTTAGCTACATTGGAGCATATGCAGTTGATACGAATGCAAAGGTTGTAATGATGATTTTTTACGTGTTAGCTGACAACTTCATGAGATCTTGATACAAATTGGATATTGTTATCATTATTTCAATAATTTAAACATTAACGTAAATTATTAAGGTTTTAGTTTTTTATATGAATCTGGTCATGTGGAAAAAGTTACTCGATGCATACATGGAAACATTTAATTTTGTGATTTATGAAAATTTACAAACTTCATTAGACAGCATATAAGGTTGAAACAAATTCATCTTAGAAATACAGTTCTAAACAAATGACTAATTCAAAAATATGTATGTGTGTGTGATTAGGATTTTTAACGTAGCTTAAACAGTTTTGCAGTCATATTGCTACGGTGTACACTGTGTGGCAGTTTATAGTAATGTCTAGCAATGGATCATCATGCCGCATATATGTCGATAATATGAAGCATGATGTCCCACCCAATAACATTTTCCTGAGACCTGGCCGACCAGTCCTAACACTAGTCTCTTAATGCTGAGCGCCTAGCAAGGTAGCTTTTAGTACCATTTTATAAGTCTTTGGTATGACTCGACCGGCGTTTGAACACGCGACCCACTGCATCCGAGGCAGACGCTCTAACCACTAGGCCACCGGAACGGTCATATTATTCAAAAGTCAATATATTGCACACATCATTCTAAGATCCTTAAGTATTTTATGTTTGACCGTTTTACGTGACCGAGGTTAGAGGTTAGAGGTTTAAGTATGAAAAATGATCGGTTTGTAATTACAGGCAGCAGTATTTTTCATGTTAATAATAATGTTATCGAATTAATGATTCAACTCTTTGAAAAGGAATTAGTACCAAAGTCGCAGATATGCGGTGCTGAATACACCTGATTTGCTTTTCTGCAAGTTGTTTTGAATTATGTACATTTGCCTTGCTTGTTTAGCTGATTTTCGGTCGAACAACGCTACACGAAAGCTATCGAGTCTAAAATAAAAATGACGACTTGGTATTACTAATTTTTCGGATCGAGTATAGCAGTAGGTACCATTTTGTCCGGTAAAACGGACAAAATCTACGAAACTCCTGGCACTGAAGTAAGAAACACTCGGGCCTCTCCTATTTCTCGTTCAAACAAATATTTTCTTTTATAAAATCAAAAGGTGTTTGGCCCGCGCCCCTTTACAAGTCAGGGCCCCGGGGATGTATCCCGGGTTGCATCTCCCTCCTTGTAGGCCCCGTCTCGCGCCGCTCTTGGCATTCTCATGATATCTCATTTGTCGCGTTGCATGTGGGAATGAATTTAAAGGAAGAATGGGTCCTAGATTTGGCTTTGTAGGCGGCTATATTGTATTCCTCTCTCCACCGTCTGGCCCTGGATTTTGGTGGATTAGGAGAAGGACTACTATTGGGAGTACTGGAAGGAGGATTACTAGGATTGAACACATGGTTAGATGCTTACATTGTTTATCTCACGTTCTCTATATATTTATTCCTCTTCTATCATTAAAATACACAGCCGTCATATTTCGTACTTAACTCGCATAGTTCTGGCTCGCTTGAGGATGACTATCTAATCTAATGACGTGTTTGATTGGAAATTCTGTTTTAAATATATATGTTCACTAGTATTTCCTTTTCATATCGGATATATAGTACCTGTTATTAGTACTTGCTAATACATGTCTAACATGTACGGATTAATTTCTAAAGTAAAAATAAATGAGAAGGACCTTAAGGTTTCAACATTATAAAATATGAAAACCATTCGACAACATATCGTAGGACTCGATGTTAGAAAGAAAGTGTTAGAAACATAACACGTTTCAAGGTGTCATTTTCTTTTATAATCACTGCATGTCGATTAGATAATCAACGGATGCTTAAGTCTTGCATTTTTAAAAATACACATGTTACTTTATGAGAGTACATTAAATACATATTTACCAATTGCATGGCGTTCTTGTGTTTCTCTTCTTGAAGAATGATGTTGGAAATGTGCGTTCAGAATAATGGGAAAAATGCCCCTTTATCCCTAGTGAGCTGTCATCTTAAGTTTGATTGATTCTTTGATGCCAAATAAATGTATTGTGTTGCACATAATACGTTGTAAACTCTCTAGACAACACATCTTATATCAATGTTCTGTGTATATGGTGTCGGTTTTCTCCGAATACGCCGTATACATTAAAATACTTTTTGTGAGAAAACATGTTCACACTCGTAATTACAACATTTTCAAGATGGCCGTCGTGGCAGCCATATGGATGTCCGAACTGCAGATGAACTGTTAATTTCAGTTTTGTCTCTCTGCGTATCACTTTCCTAGATCCCACAACCACACCATGACCAAATGGTCTTAAATTTAAATCCGTATGAAATCTAGTATGTGTCATCGGCATCATACATTACCCGGTGGTGAGAAATACATCCAGTCATACTGTCAAGCAATCCTCTACCAGGGACCGAATGAGAGGGAGCAAAAAGTAATACCCTTCACCCATGTGATAGTTATACAGAAAATTACACAAATACTTGACTGATATTTATTCATCCCAAAGTTACTGACAGATGCAGGTATCGCATCAAATTAGAAAATGTTCCATGCATTATGTAAAGCTAGGAGAATTTCTGAAATCTTATTAAAATGTGCTTTTAATTTGTACTTAAAAAAGGAAATAATTCAAATTCTGCTTTATAACTTTCGGAATAATACCTTGAGTTGTAATGATTCTTTACTTCTACATATGATGTATGTGAGAATGAACATGATCAAAAAGGTATACACATGTATTATTAAATACACTCACCTTAAAAGTATTCCCTTAACATTCCTCTTTAATTTGATTATCTTGTACAAACTCAGTGGGTTGTAACGGTTAACTGATGTCTTTGTAAATGGTTACTATATATGTCCAAATGTATGTCAGCACCGTATAATGAATGACTGACTCATTTATTTATTTCTATCAGCCTCTGTAAGAGATTCATTATGTAGCAAACGTCCAAATATATGAGAATGACTAGGTCGTTACATGACAAAGGTCACAATATGCATTGCACCAGTTACTTACACATCATCATCATCAGTCCCGTAGTCTGGTAGACCGTTTTGGCACCACACAACCAGCTTCCTCCATTCCTCTCGATTTTCCGTCTCTCTCAGAGTAGCTCATTGTCAAGCCTGTCCACTCTTGAATATTCTATTCCCACCTCCTTCTTTGCCTGCTTCTCCTCTTCCTTGTATAGTGCCTTGCATGATTTTCTTGGCAAGTCATGATGATCGTGAGACCTGCCCATACCACTGCTGTTTAATAGTTTTCACTGTGATCATGAAGTCATCGTGAGGCTCAATGGCTTGTCTTATCCTTTGACGTATTTATTTCTTCATTGATGATATGGTCTTTGTATGTGACGCCGAGGATCTTTCGGAAACATCTCATCGCTGTGGTCCGTACCCTTTTCTTTAAGTCAGCTTTCAGCTTTTATGGTCCATGATTCGCAGGCGTATTGAAATATAGAGATCACCAGCGAATGCATCAGTCTGACCAATGAATCGAGTGCGATGTTCTTGTCCTTCCAGATAGGCTTCAGTGTTGTCAGTGCTGCTGTTGTTTGTGCAGTCCTGGGGAGTACTTTAGGCTTCCATCCTTCATATGTTACAGTTGCCCCAAATACTTGAAGCTGTGGAATGTTTCCAGCTTCGTAACTTGGACTTGATGTCAGTGCTGACGCCCTTGGTGTTTTTGGTCATCATTTTGGTCTTCTCTGCACTGATTTCAATGCCGTAGGCTGCAGAGGTTTTATTGAGGGTCTCTACGAAGCTGGATAATTCTTGCTCATTTCCTGCTTGTCCATTAATGTCGTCTGCAAAACGTAAATTGGTGATTGTTCTGCCTTCGATGCTGACCGTCCTTTTGTATTTTTCAATCGCGTCTGCTATGATTCTCTCCAGATAGATGTTGAATGGTGTGGCAGAGAGCAGACAGCCTTGTCTGACTTCAACTGTCATTCTGAATCAGTCGCCTATGCTGTTATTGAACTATTCAGCATTAGTGGCCTTGTCATAGAGGTGCTCTGGTACTGTGGTACCGATCTTGCTGGTGTTGGAGGTACTCCTCACAATATCCTGAGGTTAAAGATCTGCTTTGTTGTGCTGCGTCCTGCTCTGAACCATTCCTGCTCCTCGACAATAATAGTTTCAGCCTGTGGTTTTAGTCTGTTCAAGAGTATCCTTAACAGGATTTTGCTTGTATGGCTTATAAGACTGATTGTAGGGTTATGATGAGTGATTGGGTCCACGGCAATGTCCATATTCCTGTTCGCCAGATCTTGTTGCAGATGTTTGTGAGGGTTCTAATCATTGCGTCTCACCCATCTTGGATCAGTTTTGCTGGGATATTGTCCACTCCTGCTAACTGACTCTTTTTCAGAGATCTCACTGCGGCTTCTACTTCTTCACGCACGATAGGGTGGTTGTCGTTCTTAGTTGTTGGAGGGACATTCAGTATCTCTGGATCTATTGTGGCTCGGTGGCTGTAACTTTCTGCGCAGTCCTTTGTCCATCTTCTAGAATATATTTTTCTTCTGTGAGGCAGTTTCCGGCTTTGTCCTGAAAGGAGGTAACACACCGTTGTTTTGTGCTTGTTAGAATATGGACCAGTTAGTATGCTTTCCTGCTGTTGTTCCTTTTCATGTTTCCCGCAATATGGATATACTCTTGGTATATTAAGTAGATACTGTCATAGCTAAAAACTTACAATCATTATAGAGAAAACAAAAATTATCATATTTATTTCAAACAAGAAAGATACAAAGATATTTAAGATAAACAATGCCGACATTGATGTTATAGATGAATATAAGTATTTAGGACTTATATTTCATAAGACTGGTATGTTCTCCAATGATTTGAATAATCTAGTATCCATAGCTAATAAAGGTATGCATTCACTTAGAAAGCAAAAACACAATTTCGATTTTGCCTATTGATTGTCACATGAAACTGTCCGATCAAGCCATTGTAGCGATTTTAACATATTCTTGTTAAATTTAGGGAATTGTAAAATATGTTATTGTGGGGAAAACTCCTCATCTTTCTTTCATCAGAAGTATGTTGAATATTAAAAATGTACCCTCCATATGTTGTAAAAGACGAACTTGGTCGTGACCCCACTAATCAACGTTAAAACTCTACTGGGCTAGATTGGTTATTGGTTATAAAGGAAAATTATCTTATCGCATGTATTCTCAATGATACAAGCACTTTGGTTATAATTCCAATAACTATAGATATCTACTTGAAATAAAATCAGTATGAGATTATGCTGAGTTAAGCTACATACGGAGAAATCAAAATGTTGTGTCATTTTACGGTTAACAAATTCAGTTGAACAACGACTGAAAGATTAATACATACAAGCTTCGGCAGCTAACAGCAATATATCATCTAAAGGTCTTAATTACATGATATTTTAAACTAGCGTGGAGTTAGAAAAGATTTATTTCTCATTACTAAAACAAATATCTTGAGTTAAGTTTTGAACTGCGAATCATAGGTCTCCAGTTGAAATAGCAGATGGGCTAAAGTTCCTTGTAACGAAAATTTTGCACACTCTGACGGTCTCAAGAAAGAGATGAAATATCACTATCTTCTCTCATGTTCTTATTTTCACGATGAGAGACACATTTTTTTAAACATCATTTTTTTACTTCCAGGACTAACATTTATAACTATAAACAATCAATAAGTACATGTAACATACTACTCTTAAAAATATTTGCAGAATTTTAGAATTTGTTTTCAGAATTTCCTAGTACGCTGAGGATGGTTTCTGAATGCCCAATTGTTCTATCTCTTTTCAACACTTTGACAACCGAAATATCCTTCTTAGATAAATATAGCAGAATACAGAAAGGTATCGAAATGACACAAAGCAGGTAAAATGTTTTCATTTCGCCTGAAGTAATAATTTTCTCTTTGTTGATCGTATCATTCTGGATCTCGGCAATGAGAAATAGTGGCAACATTCAAATGAAATATTTTATAGAAATACCTGCTAACCATTTTGCTTCTTTTGATATGAGTTTCATTTTTGTGTGTATAATTTTGAAGCGATAAACATATATAAATCACTAAAGAAATGATAATTATAAAATTGTGTATAATTTGGAAGCAATGAGCATATTTAAAGCACTAAAGAAATGATAATTATAAAGTGAATATTATAAAAGTGTCTGTAGATGTGAAATGTGCATATCTTGCCGTCTCGGCATCACTGTACACTGTTTACATATTTTCACTTTCAGTTTATTAGTTTCAATGCAATGCTCGTGTTTCTATGGCGACGGAGATGGAAGAGAGTGAACACTGCCGAAAATACATCCAATATATTAAACTTTAAGTACGACTGAATACGATGCCACACAAGAACCATGCGTTTGATTGAGATATAAAAAACTATACATGTATCAATTACCAACCGTGTAAATATACAAAACCCAACATGGTATTGATCAATTCCAACCAATATCTTCAAATTTATTCATTCGCTGTCATCAGTTATATTTAATAGATTAAAGAGGTCCTGGAAATATGTAGGTCAAAGTGTAAATGCGCTTCAGATGCTGTCAAAAAACTTGAAACAATTCCATGTTTTACTGTGCTATTTTTACATGTTTTACTGTGCTATTTTTACATGTTTTACGGCTCGATAATGTTTGGGAGAGTTGTTATATTTTGTAAAAAAATATAACCTAATGTCACAGTTACATTTCTACCCGAGTGTTAAATTATTACTATCGTTTAATGCCGGATAAAAAGTCTGGTATACCAATTTCAGGTCCGGTTGAACACTGACATAAATTTCACTAGTTCCTTAACAGTCAATACTATTTAAATATTTTGATGTCATCATGTGAAGCTGAAGCTGTCAAATAGCAAATGACGGTTGAAGAAACGGAGTAAACACATTTCCTGATGTGGACAACATTGACTATCATTTTACGAAAGGTGAAAACGCAAACAAACGTGAATCACAAGCGCTAAACACAAATAAATCACCAAGAGAAACAAAGACAAACGAGAATGACAAAGCACAGACAGAGATAATGATAAGTCCAAGACAGAAAATAATAAATTTGGACAGACATAACCGAAATGGAAATGATAGGTAACTACTTGACAGTTGGGGAAACTGGACGAAATTAAACTGCACAAATTAATTAGAGATTGTTCTAAACAGAATAAAGTCTACTAAATTCCGTCGTACGTTATCAGCGCAGTAGTACAATTTCGTTGTCTTAGCTGAAATTGCTATTTGTGATTCTGAATATGTACGGATCTCTTAAAAAGAAATTCTTTCTGAAGGCCTTTGGTGAATAATTTTTTACGTAGAGACTGATTTTGTAGAAAGAAAGAAACGCTCATGTACATTTTGTTGTGTACAAGTGTTTAGTTGAGCACGTGGGACAGAATTTAAAACCTTGCTCTCAAAATTTCTCATTTCGTCAAATGAGTGCGTATTGCAAAACTATGTATTATCCCTATACAAAAATTGCCGATGGTACCTACGAAACTTATAACAAATAATAATAATAATAATAATAATAATAATAATAATAATAATTGGTACGTGTTTAGGCTCGAATAAACAGTAACACAGAAAGAGTGAGAGAAAAAACAAGCTTTTTAAAATTGAACAAATAATTTATTTCCCTGGAAAAATTCTGTAAAAATGAAAAAAGGAAAAGAACTTACGGTTTTATGAATCAAATCCAAAAATAAACACAGAATAATCCACGAATTAAATTGCAAAAGTCCTAGTAATATATGTTCTAATAATTTCAAGTTCGAATCCTGATGGAAAATCCAAGCTGGATTACGATGACGTATGCTGTAGTCAGTACTGTGTTTATCTACACTTCCTTGTAGAAATACAAATAATGACATTCCGGTGTTGGAAATCCAAATTAAATTTGTAAGCATTGTCTTTCCCAAATTTCTGTGTGAGCACTCCTCAAAATATTTCCAGAGAAAAAAGAATGAATCGTTTTGAAATCCAACAGATCTGAAGAAAATTATAACTCAAAATCTAGCTGCAACAAAATAACTTGACTTCAGTGTAAAAAGCCCAAAACTGAGAAATCTCTCTCTACGCATCTCTATTAAAGCTAACAAATGCGCAGTAATGGAAAAACCGGAATTTATTTATGTCACTTACACCAAAACTGACCCTGACGAAAATCAATCATTTTAAAATAAAATAGAATTTGTTTGCGAAGGTTGCTGCAAATTCTGAAACAAGGTCAAGATTTAGATCAACACCTGGTATTTACAAAAGAATGATTCCGGTCAACTGATTTTCGGGAAAAATATCATCTCCAGTGACTAAATTTACATTATAATAGCATATAATAGAATAAAAATTTAAAACTGACAAACAATTAAATTAAAATAAATATGAATTAAATCAGATATACATAATAATAATAATAATAATAATAATAATAACAATAATAATAATAGAGTGAAAAGAAATGCATGTTTTAGCCAATAAATATTAGACTTGATAATTCAGTCTTCCCCACTGACTTCTCCGTGATCTCTAGCTCTTGGTACTTTGATTGACAACTGTACTCAATAGAACTGGAAAACCTATCTTCTCTTCTGTACTAAATTTACCCCTTGTTTCCTGCTCAGACTAACCAAACTATTCCAAAACTTAGTGCATTAATATTAACGTATAAACGTGATTAATTTCATTGCCAGTGAATTTAGCGAAAACGCTTAATGGCCCCCCCCCCATGGACCCTTTTGTCCGTGGCGGTCACAGTGGCACTAAAATTAAGAAACCATATATCTAGAAATATCTGTCTGTTCGTTTTGTCTTTGTATTAGTTCTGCTTATGCATATAAGTTCTCATAAATTATACACTTATTTTGTCCCCTCATATAACATTTATTTTTGTCTTTCGCAGCGAAAGGACGTCATCCATGAAGATAGTGTAAGGAAACAAACTCTTGTCATGGTGTAAGAATTTTGAAGTAACAAGTTAAATGTGGATCATAATAAAAATCAGAATCAGTGGGATACATACTTTTTATATTACGTGAGAGCGTGGTATTATTCTTATTTCTAGAAACTATACTTGTCAACCGGACAATGTTTTGCCAGTTTACGCTGAAAAACGTAAGACAACAGGGGCAGCACTATGTTTCAAGTTTTACATATGAATAATAGAGTAGACGTATTCGATTTCATCATTATAAAAATATACTCAGAGGTAAATTTTATCATAAACATATTTATCATAACATATTTACAAACGTAATTTTATTATCATTCAAAAGAGTAGGTAGATTTAAGAGATGTCTCGGAATTATCGTCTCCCCATCACATCTTTGTATTTCGAAATCAAGAGCATTTTTTTTTTCATTCTACCGATAGATAAGGAAATAATCTCTTTTACAGTAATTATTTCACACATTAGGTGTATTTGTCTTGTATGACATGCTATTAGTGTGGCTATAATTTTTAGTTTTAGTGTTTCCCACTCAATATATACACCACATAACCAAACAGGAGGGCGGTGTGCTCGTGAGTACCGTTTAAAAAGTAAATGAAGTTCTAGCCTAAACATGACCAGTCCATATCAATAGATCTGCACTTAATTTTCATATTACCGTCATTTTAACGATTTATTGCTGACGCTCGTGTCAAAAAAGTTCTTTTATTCTGCGAGGCTCAAAATTTCAAAACATTTAATATTGTCGGTACATCCGGGTTCACAGACCTTAAGTTTAATCATGTAATGGAGGGAGACGGTAAACAGTTAATTGTACAGAGTTCATGAGAGTAGACACCCTTTGCAAAGAAAGATTACTAAAAAAATTGAACTAAAGTTCTCACTTTACAATAATAAAGTATAATGATTACTTTAGAATTTTCGGCCTATAACTTAAGAAATTAGGTGATCAATACCAGCACATACTGATGATTCAAAGGAATGTTCATTATTTCCATAAACGTTCAAGCACACAGAGACCCAAAAAATTTGAGCTTCCCGTTAATGGTATTACAAAAGCTTAAAAAAATAACATAGACATAGTAGAAACTACTGTTTGTAGACGAATACTAATAGTCAAAATATAGGTCTCGCAGGGTAGATTTTTTGTAAATAAAATGCAGTAAAATGAAAATAAGTCTACATTAAAAGTATATATTAAAACTAACCAATGAACCGATCTGACATCAATAGAGCAAAAACAAGGACATTCCCAGGTGCTGATGTTGGGAGTGATCACGACCTCGTGATTATGAACTTCCGAGTGAGGCTGAAGAAAATTAACAAGCCAAAGAACATCAGGCTCAAATTTAACCTTGAACAACTGAAGGACCCTAACATCTGCAAGTCATTCCAAGCCACAATTGGAGGAAAATTTGCTCCACTCCTTGTGATGGATAGTGATGTCAATGAGATGACAGACACCTTCAACACAGTCATGACAGCAGCTACCAAGGACATCATTGGCCTCCATTGCCCGAAGAAAAAACCCTGGGTTACAGAAGAGATTCTGAAGTTGTGTGATGCCCGAAGAGAACTAAAACAACACCAGACACACAACAGGGGCATTGAAGTACCGAGAAATAAACAAGAATATCAGAAAAAAACTTGAGCAAAGCAAAAGAAAATTGGACTAGACAAAAGTGCACAGAAATGGAGAACAGTCTGATAAAGAATAACAGCAAAAAGGCATTCCAAATTGTGAAAGACCTCACCAGACAGAAACAACCAAGAGTCAGTACCATTCAAGACAAAAATGGAAAATGTCTCACAGAAGTGAGTGACATTGCAGAAAGATGGACTAAGTATTGCAAAGAACTCTACAATCATCAGTCCACAGGAGACCCAGAGGTGCTTGAAGTTCCAAACTCCTCAAATGATGATGACTTCCCCATTCTCAAAGAAGAGGTAGAGTCAGCAATAAGAGCACTGAAGAATGGGAAGGCAGCTGGAGTAGACAACATCCCAGCTGAACTTATCAAGAATGGGGGAGAACCAGTGAAAGAGCTACTAACAAAAATCTGCAACAAGATCTGGCAGACAGGTGAATGGCCAACACAATGGACCCAGTCACTGATTATGACACTTCCCAAAAAATGCAATCTCCAGCTGTGCCAAAATTACAGACTATCAGTTTGATCAGCCATGCTAGTAAGGTAATGCTGAAGATCATCTTGAACAGACTGAAACCACAAGCAGAAGAAATAATCGCTGAAGAACAGGCCGGGTTCCGGAGTGGAAGAAGCACAACAGAACAAATATTCAGTCTCAGGGTTCTGTGCGAAAAGTACTCGCAACACCAACAAGACATCTATCATGTGTTCATAGATTTCAAAAAGGCCTTTGACCGAGTGTGGCATGAGGCATTGTGGGCCACAATGAAGAAGTATAACATAGGTCAAAAGTTAACCAATGCCATCAAGCAGCTGTACGCCAAGGCTACCAGTGCAGTAATTGCCCAAGGTGCTGTGGGGGACTGGTTCCAGACAACAGTGGGAGTGCGTCAATGCTGTCTCCTGTCACTCACGCTTTTCAACATCTACTTAGAGCGCATCATGAGCGAAGCCCTGGAAAACCACTGTGGGACAGTCAGCATTGGAGGGCGTAACATCACCAACCTCCGCTTTGCAGACGACATTGATGGGCTGGCAGGCAGTGAAGATGAGCTAGCCACCTTAGTGAAGAACCTGGATGAAACATCTTCCAGATTTGACATGGAGATAAGCGCTGAGAAGACAAAACTGATGAAAATAGTGGCAAACAAATCTCAGCCAAGATTAAAGTCAGAGGACATGAACTGGAAACAGTGAGCCAGTTCAAATATCTTGGTTCCATAATCACTGAAGAGGGATCAAGAGCAGAAATTTTGTCAAGAGCAGCACAAACAATGGCAGCTATGTCAAAGCTAAGACCCATCTGGAGAGACAAGAATATCTGTCTGAAAACTAAATAAGACTATTGCGAGCTCTAGTCATCTCAGTCTTTTTGTACTCATGTGGGGCATGGACCCTGACAGCAGAATTACAACGAAGAATCCAGTCACTTGAAATGAGATGCTACAGAACCATCCTTGGCATCTCTTACATGGACCACATCACAAATGAAGAAGTGCGTTACACCATCGGGCGCGACGTAGGCCAATATGAGGAACTCCTCACCACCGTCAAAAAGAGAAAGCTGAAATGGTATGGCCATGTCACTAGAGCCAACAGTCTATCCACAACAGTCCTGCAGGGCAACGTCCAGGGTGGCAGAAGGAGAGGTAGACAGAGAAAAAAGTGGACTGACAACATCACAGAATGGACAAGGAAAAGTTTTGCGGAGACACAGGCATTGGCACATGATCGAGACAAGTGGAGGGAACTGGTCAGGTGTTCAGCAGCACAGTGCCTCAACGACCACACTAGGTCATGAGACTGATGATGATGATGAATGAACTTTGCGGAAAACATGTATGTCAGATTCTAAATAAAGTATTCAGGTTATTTCTTTGTAAACTTGATAGCTTTTACACTGAACCATCTGTTAATATATCCAGAAAAAAATATTTTAGCTTATGTGTGGATATCTAGCGCACATCTTAATGTAATTGTATTTCGACGCACATTGCGACAAGACTAAAACAAAGGGAGGAAATTAGGGTGTGAAATATTGGCTCTAAGTTGATATAAAATATTCAAAATGTTTGTATTTCTCAAAGCATTACTCAGTTTCATTGAATGTGCGTCGATAAATATAAAACTGTCAAGAATACCTAAAATTTAAACCAAAATCAGCCCTGCTGATAAAAAGTGCTGCACATGCGGGTACACTCATGTTATCGTTTTCAGATCAGCGAATTAAATATAATAAAACACTTCCTTTTTGGGGGTTGGTGGTTTTCTGCTCGATAAATCAGCCTCCAAACCATCAGTGGTACTCATGGGTAACCAGACTTAGAGTTTTGTTTTCGTCAGCTTTTTAGTAGTGGGCCACAATGGACTAGAAACGTATCTATAAACTTAATGTTGCCGTTGTTTGGGGTTGAACGCCATTACTCAGCGCCGGATATGCTATACATGACTTCCAGCTGGCAAGCTTTCTCACATACCCAAACTGGCAGAGCTCGAGACTCGAACCCACGCGGACAAAGTGAGAGATGAGTTGGCAGTAATCGCAGAAGGCGAACCCTTGAGACACCTCGGCCACACGGGATATTATGACATGCTCATATTGACCGAGCTCGAAACTCGAACACACTCGGACATAGGTGAGAGGTGAGGTGCCGGTGATCGGTACAGGCGAAAGCTTTGGACCAATCAGCCAACCAGGGTGGAGTGGAGGTGAGCGTGTGTGAGCCTATAAAACTAATTGTGTTTAAGTAATTATTATTATTATTATTATTATTATTATTATTGCTGCCAACGACTAATTTAGTCTGCACATTTTTGTAAATTTAACAATTAAATAAATAGTACGTGTAATGCACAAGAGAATCGTGATACTTATCCTCTGGCAAACGAGATGATGGTATAAATACAGTTTGTGTTTTCTTTGCATTAGATTACAATTCAATACAGTAAGCAACAAACAGTTGTGATTGATTCGATTCATATGATATTTGACGTATTTCTTTTAGCTAAGGTGAACCAACTGAAACAACAGTCATCCGCCCTCAGCGATTGTCCATTTCTTCCAGTGACCAGTAGGAACGTCTGCTATTAAATCAACGGCGTTTAGTGTTTCTAGTCAAAGATAACAGACAGCTCTACAATATGTCGATGTGTTGACAAACGCCAAGGGAACGGTAGTATGGAGTGTGACTACTTAATCAAAAAAGAGCATCCAATACACGTGAAATAGAGTGGCTTCTTCCTGATTGAAATTACCAAAATAGTCAGTTACTTAATTATATGACGATAGTTTCTCCACCTACTACAGTTAAACAGAGGTACAATTTAAAGATCAAATGTTTTCAACTGGAATAAAAAATGATTCCATTTTTATCAATAAAACTGTCATTCTTTTACAATATTTCTGGGACTATCCCAGTATTTTAAATTGGGAAAATGTTTTCTTGTGCCGAGCTTTATTGTTCAACCGATTGTTCTAACCATATATACACAGATATGATTTCACTAGGTAACTTATTTTTCTTTTAAAGTATTTATTAATCTCTCTCCAAAGGGTTCAAGGATTATATTTAGCCATATTGATTATTTTGATACTTTCCTTGATTTTTTCTTCTCAATCTTCTTAAATTTATTAAAGCTTGATCTATTATTATTATTAGTATTAGTATTACAAGTTTTAAATCTGACGACCCTCCTCAAACCAAACATTACTTTTCATCCTCTTTTGAGGAGATTTAAATACTTTCTTTCAAACAATTGACGAGCACATGCCAAAATTACTATTATTGGAAAAGCTGTCACAAATATGATTGAAAACGTCTACATTGAAGATACTTGAAGTTACGTGACGCGCCACTTCATAACGGGTCTGGAAAACATGACAAACATAGTCCTAGTTATCATCACCCCATTTTATTTACTCACTAAATTTACTATCACTGTATTAATCACTCAATTTACTATCACTGTATTACTCACTCAATTTACTATCACTGCATTACTCATTCAGCTTACACTCACTGTATTAGTTACTCAATTTACTATAACTGTACTACTCACTCATTTTACTATCACTGTAATAATCACTTAATTTACTATCATTGTATTACTCACTCAATTTACTATCACGCCATTACTCACACAATTTACTATCACTGTATTACTCAATTTACTATCACTGTATTATTCACTCTTTTTACTATCTCTGTAGTACTCACATACTTTGCTATGACTGTATTACTCACAGTTTGCTATCATCGTAATACTCACTCACTTTACTATCACTGTATTACTCACTCAGTTTACTATCACTGTATTACTCACACACACCGCTCCGGTGGCCTAGTGGTTAGAGCGTCCGCCTCGGATGCGGGAGGTCGTGGGTTCGATCTCCGGCCGAGTCATGCCAAAGACTTACAAAAATGGTACTAACAGCTGTCTCGCTTGGTGCTCAGCATTAAGAGGTTAGTGTTAGGACTGGTCGGCCTGGTGTCAGGATAATGTGACTGGGTGGGACATCATGCTACATGTCTGGGGCATGATGCCCCAGTACTAGGTATCACTATAAACTGACACACTGCAAAAGTCGTAGCGATATGACTGAAAAATTGTAAAAGCTACCTTTAAAATCCAAATCACACACACACACACACACACACACACACATCATTACTCACTCAATTTACTATCACTGTATTGCTAACTCAGTTTACTATCAATGTAATACTCACACAATTAACTATCACTGTATTACTCACACAGTTTACTATCACTGTATTATTCACTCATTTTACTATCACTGTATCACTCATACAATTTACTATCACTGTATTACTCACTCAGTTTACTATTACTGTATTATCATTCAGTTTACTTACACTGTATTACTCGCTTATTTTACTATCACTCTATTATTCATTCAATTTACTATCACTGTATTACTCACACAGTTTACTATCATTGTATTACTCACTGAATTTGCTATCACAGTATTACTCACTCAATTTACTGTCAGAATATTATTCACTCAATTTACTATTACTCTACTGCTAGTTGTAATTTCTAAAGATGAAGGATTACCCTTATTTCATTTGTACCTATTTTGTTTACTTAAATGCAGTGGTGCGTGATCAGGAAATTCACTCAAGGACAAAACACAAAACTCTTTCGTGTATATGAAACTTTGATATGATAAATTGAAATAATCCAACTCTCTCTAACCACTGGTAGAGCATAATGCATTTTCCTATTTCATAATCTGAGCCTAACCGTCCCTTTACCAAAAACAGTTCCTTTACATCTATTCAGCAGCATTTGACTCCATATATCTAACACTTGATCTTTGTTTACTCATTTTTGATAGTATTTATTTGGTTTTGAGGGCTTAACGTCACGTTTTATGCTTATATTATATATCTTGTTCAGATTTAATGTCCTAATGGTGCAAAGAGCACATATATTCATGCCTGCTAAAATATGGCCTAATAGCATGTCTCACAAATAGACGGGTAGACTTTCCCACCAGACGAAAGGCTGGAAGCATTTCTAACCTGGTAAAACTAGAACCGTTCATGACGGTACAAATTGCTCATTTGTAGGCAAGTGTGTGACGGATTGTATGTATATTGTTACATAATGTCCTTGTTTCTACTGACGTTTTATATAATGCATTTGTTACAAAGGATAATAAAATAATAGATTGATCACTCATCATACAGCATTCACGTACATCATGTCGTCGGTTATATTGTGGACAACCAACATATATAAGCCTTACAGTTTGTGGTTATCTAGAAGTCAGTCAGATTGAAGAGACTGATTAGAAGAACAACTTTGAAGGTGAGTGGTTTTCTTTGTAGCTCTACATTCCTTTTCAATCATGTCTGTGTACGCATAATCATTAAATTGGAAAGAATCTTTGCGCTTGTGTATAAGTGTATGATCACTATAACGTAGGGAATAAACTATAAAAAAATGCCCAAATTCAAAATACAGATTGTACTGTTTTCTTTCATTCTTTATTAGGTAAAAATTAGGGACTGATTCTTTTGAACTAGTTTGCAATATTTTCCCAAATTTTTTTCGAAAGTGATGAACATTTTCTGATTTAATTCTGTCCGTCCATCTATCCGAAGCTTTGGCTCCTTCCAAACCAATACACATGCATTCATCCAACCTTTGGTGTCATTGTCTTTATGACAATCACATGTATTATTTTCTGATCCCTTCCCCTCCTGTCGGTCAATGGTAGGGGATTGTATGGTTAAATGTACAAAACAATTCAACTTCATTGTCATTGTTTCCATTTTCCCGATAATAATGTAGGTAGGATGTCAATACATACACATACTATATTTTATATGACTTTTATGCTAAGACCGTTTGGTTATGGTTCGTTATGGAATCAACAAAAGTGAGAAGCAGAAACTCATACAATGGTATTATTAAGAAATGATGACAAAGGTAAACAGTTGGGTAGGCCCATAATGAACTTCGTCCTTGATGCAAGTTGTCTTCACTGCTACAATGGGCAATACATGCGACTAAAATGCATTTGAAATTATAAATTGCCTTAAGTTATCGTTCCAAAATTTCCTTGGATCTCCTTGACCCAAACTGTTCCTGTAACCCATAATTTAAGAGCATAATACATGCTATAAATTTTGGTAATACCCCCCATGTATCGTGTTACTTGATACATATTACACAACTGTTATAGTTTCCGCTCCTCTCTGTATATTAAAATAGTTCTTATATAAAATGACAGCTCATTGTCCAATTGTAGGAAAAAAATGATTTTGTTTCAAGATGGATCGATTTCTTGTGAAGCAGATTAGATACATCTGTGATTTATACCTTCAATTTTGATACTAAAAAAGAGACGCTTGTAAATAAGTATATGAAAACATACAAATGAGCTGTGACTAAATATCAGATAATGATGAATATAATGATGATGACGATGATGATAATTAAAGCGTATACCATATTCTTCATATTTAACATGCATTATTGTCAGTTTTGTCTTGTATTTCCATGCGTAAGCTGAAACAATACCCATGGGATATTTATATTCTTTTCGTGATTTGTAATCTAACTGATTGTGCTATTTCTATTAGAAACCCATCATTAAAAGGACTATATCTACGCCAAAGCATGGGATAATCCTGTACGTTTTAAACAGCGTAACTTACACGAGAGGTAATTTCGAAATATCCACCGTTAACCTACGTGGATAAAAAAAAACAAGTTTCCTCAACAAGAAATCTATTTGTAACTGCTCCGCTCATCGTCCTCTGAACGCAGTCTCAAACGACAGTTAGTCCACGCTTTAGCTTTTAACAATGGCGTAATTATATGGAAAACGTTATGTTAGTCTCAATTTCGATTTGAGGACGAAATGGTTTCATAAGTTATAGTTAATGTCACTAGTTACTAGACCAAAACATTGCAAACCAAATTGAACTTGTTTACTAACATTTCCCAAACACCTGATAGGTCTAGTTTTACAGAGCCAAACAAATAATCTGACTGATTTCGTGAATGAATGGGTTTCCGATCATCGACAGGTCTAGATGAAATTCAGCCCAAAAGTCGGAAAATGTCGGCTGAGTTTTGAAAGAAATATTAAACATTTGTATCACTTTCTGTAAATTTCTAGAGTACTGAAATTAGCGAAAGTGTTAGCAATTTATAATGGAAAAGAATGATCCTTTTCGACTTATGTCTGTTCAATCTGTACCTTCAAAAGTGCTTGAAAAAGGTATTAGCAAGCATCTTTACCTGCATACATAACAATCAGGTTTCCGATATAAAAAAACATTAAATTCAAACTGCACTGACAACACGTATAGACCAATGGATACTGGCGATCGAATCGGGAGAAGGTAATGGTACATTCTTCATTCATTTAAAAAAGCAGTTGATTTGGTTTACGATTGGGTGCTCATAAAAGCATACCATCATACAAGTGTTTTTCAAACTCATTTACTTTGTTCTCATCGAACCTCATTCGAAGACCCCGGTTGTTTTTTCGAATATACTTACAATTCAGGTCATAGTCTACCTCAAGGTTCTATATCAAGACCTTTTCTGTTTTTACTGTTAATCCGTGACCTAGCTTTGTACCCAGTGCACTCTAACATTGATCTTTTCCCTGACAATTCCGCACTGGATACATCTGCTAAATCTATTGACTCTGTTAAAAATAAGCTTCAAATCGACCTCAATAATTTATCATTTTTGGTGTAACAAAATATAATGTATGTTAATGTAGCTAAAACGAAATGTATGACAATTGGAACAAGGCATATCCACTAACAGTGTTTTATTTCAAACTTAATAAAAGCTTAGACCTGTCTGTTGCCCCAAAAAAAGTCTTCAGCACCTCGACTTGAAATCACTTATTGATCACATATGTGCAATGGTTATCTTAAAATTACTGTAGAAGTTTCATTCTCCCCAATTGCCTGAACATCATTTTGCGGGATGTATACCGCCAGTGACATAACATAGCTGTGTCATATCAGGAAGCACATCTACTTATAATATATCCAAAGCTAACAAACTCCAGAAAAATATGTGTAGATTATCTTGAAACTTCCTATTATGATTTTCTCGAATGTTTTATTGTCACGTCTAAAATGGCTACCTATAAATAAATGTATTACTTTTTTAAACGAATCTCCTGTCAGCAACTAATACCAAACTCCAGTTTCCGAGGTAGAAAACGAATCATTTCCAAAGCTCTATTACTGTATCAGAATCTACCTTTTTGAATCCCGTTCCCCTGAGGATACATATTTAAAATTACCGTTCTTCATTATAAACTCATTAAATAAATTCTTTCTCGAGTAGCTGGATAAATATATTAATGTCTTCCAATACAAAATTTTATCACTGTATCCAGAGATAATTTGTGCATATTTTATTCTGACATTCATATTGTGCAAACCCGTATATAGTATATTGTTCTGAACACTATATTTACATGTATTAATCCATTTTAAATCTGTGTGAGCACATGTGCGAGAACATCTGACTGTTTATAAGAGACTTTTAAATAAAGAACCTACTAAATAAAGCTGAGGATAACATGGCAGAAGGGCCGCTCTTGACAAAACGTGTTATCCATGTTATTATTATTATGATCATTATTATTAAGAGCGCTTGTATTTGCTCATTTACCGAATGCTTCCAGAAATAAAAAGAATTCCACACAATTCCATCATATACAAAACGTGTATGTCATTATGTCTTTTGCTGTGAAACGATATAATATGTAATACGATGGAACGAAATACGTAGATATTTTATATTCTATCGATATAAGCAAAATTGAAAATAAAATATACCGGTTCGATAAAACTAATCAGTTCTAAATACAGCGCACAATAGTTATTAAATTTGCTATCACTGAAAATATCTTTCCAATAAAAACTTCAAGTGAGTATCAGTGAGTCTGATCGATAAATTAACCGAGAGAGGAAGAGAAAGGTCTAATGCTTAGTTTCTTTACAGACATGGAGAAGAATCCTGTTGGTATCATTTTGTTCGTATTACTGCTGACATCCAGCTTGACCCCATCTAAAGGCCAGTTTGGGTTTGGATTTGGTGTTGGATTTCCTGGTCCGTTCGGGTTTGGTCCGAGGTTTGGTCCTGGATTTGGCTTTGGAAGATTCTATCCTCCACCACCTTTTGGCGGTGGATTCGGGCTTGACGGGTTAGGAGGAGGTTTATTATTGGGGCTACTGGCAGGAAGAGCTTTGGGATAGAAAACATGGTTAGATACCAAAACTTTTTTTTATTTCTCTTCTATGAAAACTATGCAGCATTAATTAATCATTCGTGCTCAAGACACCTACTAATTCATTTAAAATAACTATGTAAAATCTGTTTTAAATTGTGCATTCCTTTAGAAATGTATTTATTTACTTTTACTAGTATTTTGATTTTTATAATGTTTTATAAGTGCACATAAATCACAATGTTTCTATATATATATATATATATATATATATATATATATATATATATATATATATATGTATGTGTGTGTGTGTGGTGTGTGTGTGTGTGTGTGTGTGTGTGTCTGTGTCTGTAGTAGTAGTTGTTACTAAGTGGACTCTGAACTAATAGATTTTAAATGTAATTTTATAATGCTATTTTAGGCATTCTTCCATTCTGAAATACTAGCAAATGGCATTGTAGTTTCAGTTGTTGCTATCGTCATGGTAACAATGTTTGATTAATCTTTCATTGCTGTTTCAGTTAATTATATCGTCATGGTAGCAATGTGAAATTCATCTTTATAATTGCTTCCAATAAATATGAATAAAATGACCCACCTAAACTCAGTATAATAATGACTTCTCTACAAAAGTACACACTTCAGTGTCTCTTCTACATGTAGATATTTGCATTAAATGGATAATTACGCCTATACTTTAATAGTATTATTTTCTATTTCATTGCAGACTCAACGATCAACGTGAACGAGATTTTTGATTTTGCACATATATGCCCTTTATGTTTGTACTTTTAATATATTACAATTCACATAGCTTTTCTGTGTTGTATACTTTCTCATTGAGCCTGGGGCAGAAGGATTTATTAAAAAAAATGACTCATTACGTAGATGAGCTTTGGTCTTAACTTTGGTTGTTTCCTTGATTTCCAAAGAAATAGTTTCGTGTAGCCATCATGTGTTTCAACAAATCTAGCATTCCTAGGTCATTAAGAAAATCACAAGAACATTTATCTGAATATGACTGGATAACGAAGATGAATGTGGTTGTTATCTTCTAGCAAATTAAATGTGCACTAGTAATCCAATAACACATGGTTTACACTTATAACTGAAAAGATAAGAAACATCCGCTTGTAAATCTGATCAGTTTTCACAGTAACGATAGGTTAATCAGAAATTTACAGAGAAAGGACACAGAGAAACAAATGGCAGCATAGTTCTAATATTGGAATTAACCAAGCCACCGGACAATGGATAAAAATAAAAATAAAAAAATTCCACCAAAACATCGAATAAAAGAGAATATCAAGTCCGTGGAAGTGACTGATGCTGAAAATTACAAAAACGAAAGCGCAAGAATCCATGATATCCACATTTTTAATACTGCATATGGTATCTTAAATACAAGTATGAATATATATAAGCTACAGCATCCATTCGAATGAAGTTGTTAAAATTTGAACACTGTTCCTACATGAACGAGACAGGGGAGCACACAACTCATACGTTTCACTCAAATACTCCTGTAATGGCTTCTCAGTGGTACATAGTCACGCTTTCGATGTTAAATGTACAAAGTATCCCTTTAAAGTCAACTGACTCCACCATTTTCGGCCGATATAAAATGCAAGGGTGTTATACATTATTGGCTAGTTGGCATTGAAATTTTTCTGTTTAAATGTTCTTTTAAATTTGTTCTGTTCAAATGTTCATTTAAATTTATATATATATATATATATATATATATATATATATATATATATATATATATATATATATATATATATATATATATATATATATATATATATATATATGAAGAGAACGAGAAAATCAATTTGAATTTGAATAAAGAAGTACATATGTTGAACATTACAGAATGTAAATAAGTATCTTCAAAAAACACTTTGCAACAGGAAATTGGATGGTATTCGTTAGTCAATACGTTAATCGTGTGCGTAAAATATTTCATTATTCTTTATTCTGTGTCAATTACTACAGCTAACAATTAGTCTAGACGATATGAAAAGAATGAAAAAAGAAAAAAGAAAAAATCATAAGAAAAAGAGAAAGTTAAAATAAGTTTATTGTTAACAACTGAATCGGTTAAGCAAAAATTAAAACAATAAATATCATCTCATATAGTAATTGATAGGGGCTGACTGAGAATGTGTGTTTTTAATTCAATGTTTAATAAATTCATTGAACATTATTGTGCAGACTTCTATATTTTGCTGCGAAGTGTAAGAGATTAAAAATCAAAATTGCTTAAACTTCGTATAATCTTCTGATTATTACTTGACATTAATGCCTGCAATCATATCTTGTATCATCTTCGCTAACAAAGGGTCCGATATGTTAACCATATTTAACCCTTGGTGGATCGAGCAAATATTTCGTGCTCCAGGTCTGTGGATTTCTTTGGATGCGGAGGTCAGCCACAGCATCCATTCAAATGAAGTTGTTAAAATCTGACCACTGTTCCTACATGAACGAGACAGGGGAGCACACAACTCATACGTTTCACTCAGATACTCCTGTAATGGCTTCTCATTGGTACATAGTCACGCTTTCGATGTTAAATGTACAAAGTATCCTTTTAAAGCCAACTGACTCCACCATTTTCGACCGATATAAAATGCAAGGGTGTTATACACTATTGGTTAGTTGGCATTATGATATTTTTCTGTTCAAATGTTCTTTTAAATTTGCTCATCCCAATTTTTGAAAGAAAAAAAATATTTTTTAATTCCCGTACACGGTATGGCAAATGAGCTGACTTATATATATACATGCTTGTGGATTATTCCATCTACCTATTTCCGTATGGATTCGACGAGATGATGTTCATAATTTTATTAGTGCTATTCTAAAAGGTTTAGACATTCTTTTATCTGGAATATTGTCAACACAAATGTCGACGAGCTCTAATCAAAGTAAACTCGGCCGACACAGATTCTAGTCACATTTGTGCGGTATGTGATTGAATTTGATCACGTCTTTAAGTCAACATTTATCGTTGGTAGAGGATTACTTTGGTAAGTTTGAACCACGATTGTCCTTGGCGGGGAGCGTTAGCATGTTTCAAGCTTGTTTGACTTGCTTGGGATTTCTGTATGACAAACTACAATTTTGTCCTAGTGGCATTCACTACACAACAATTGGGTGTAAAAGCTGACTCGCACTCACTCCAACCCCCACGTTTTAATTGCTTTTACATTCATTTTAAGAAAAGAAATGAGCTAAATGTATATTTCAGTTTAACTCTGAAAAATCGTATTATTTGTTCATTACAAAATTGTAATTACAATCGTATGAGACGCCATATCATTTTGTCTTATTTCTGCAACTCTTTTTAATAATTTGTTCAGTATATTAATTATTATTATTTTCAAGAGAATGAAATATGATAAGGTTTCTACTAATCTTTCATAGTGAGAATGTAATGGTTAAGTACAATCTAGTTTAAAATGTGATCTGAATTCAAGGCCCACAGTAACTTGTCCAATGATTGATAGGAAATCAGGTGGGAAATACGTCGTCCTTTGTACACAAACTCAAACTTTACCTTTCCAGACTCAACACATTTACTTATGAAACTGATGGAACGATTGCTCTACTGTGATAAAATAGATCTGCGTTGTAATTCAATACTGTATGTGTTACGTTTATGAGTGAAAATCACGGAGGCGAGCCTGTTTTCTGGCTTCACCGTGACAGACACTTGCAGCATAGCTATAGAAATTACACTGCCACACAACCAAATACCAAATCAAAAACCCAAAATTTCAGGAGAGTATGAATGAAAGACATATGGCATTGGGACTAGCTGCCTTTGCAAACTATGGAGATCACCAAACACCCAGTCAACGCAGGCCGCCGTTCCTACTGTTACCAATACTGTACCGGAACCATTTTTGTTGAAACCGGCTCTCGATGCTGCGCCAGCTGCACCAGAGATCTCGGGCGTTGTTGAGTTATACAATCATCCTGGTAATCTGGATAGGCATGTCCTAGCTCGTCGAGCGGAGTGGAAAATTCTTGACTTGATGGTAGAAACTCTAAAGTGAATTGAGCTAGCTCTTGCGCAAGCGCGATATATATCAGGATGGAACGATCACAACTAGCGAAATACTAGATATAAAAATGTTCGCCAATTTGCCGGAGGCCGAACACAGTGCCCCAGTCGGCCAAAATGGAGTTTAAATAATTCGGAGCTTGCGTTCACTAGTCCAGCAGTTGGAGCATACTGTGCCTGCAGCATCTCTCGTATGGGCTCTTTTGCTAAAGACGTGGGAGGCTTGTACCTTCACCGAGACGACAATTCCTGCGGCTGTTGTGGCAAGAGCAGCAAGAAAGCCACGTCCGATGCAGCGCCCCATTGCATATACGCGTAAATGACCAATTCTACAAGAATAGCTCTCATATCTGCTGTAACAGAGAAATAGTTTGGAAAACTTTCTCTGCTTGTTGAAAGACTTTCGAAAACATGTCTGGAAAACACGCGTGCAAAACCTGGAAGGAAGAACTAAAGTTTGTTCTAGCGCGGTACGCCTGGTAAAATAGTGGCGGGCACCTCCAAAAGGCCTGATCCGTTCAAAATGCAAGAGAAGCATCCTTGTTTTCGTGCTTTGGTCGCCGAAAACACACTGCAACATCCAATTCTAGTGTGAAAATCAAGGTTGTCCTGAAAACAAAATACACATGTTCTGTACATAAAGTTGATGTGTGTGTGTGTGTGTGTAAATAAATGTAACACATTTTCAACTACTCAGTTCGTATTATGCATTTGTCCTCCGATTAAATTAGTTTTTTAGAATCGATATCAGAATACACTCTTTGGACAAAAATTAGAAATTTAGAAATAACTGGCAGTATGTATATATACCACAGTGCAGACTGCGACACGGACCATTCCCTCGTGGCCAGCAAGGTGCGAATAATACCCAAGAAGCTGCATCAAACCAAGAAGAAGGGTCGCCCGCACATCAACACCTGCTGTGCAAGCAACCCAGAGAAATCACAGCAGTTCATCAGCAAACTGCAGGAAGCTGTCACTAAAGCGACACCTGATGACACCATCGACTCCAAGTGTTCCCACTTCCGTGACTCGGTGTACATTTCATCCATCACTGCTTACGGAAAGAAGAAGCGCAAAGATGCCGACTGGTATGAGGCCAACTGAGAGGAGATGGAACCCGTGACTGAGGCAAAGAGGAAAGCCCTCCTGGCATACAAGGCTGCACCTAGCCCCAGAACACTACAAGCCTTCAGAACTGCCAGGAACAACGCCCAGCAGACCACCCGCCGCTGTGTCAACACCTACTGGATGAACCTTTGCACCAGTATACAGTCAGCTGCCGACATCGGGGATGCAAGAGGAATGTAAAAGGGAATCAAGAAGGCCACAGCCCCCTACCTCCAAGACCGCCCACCTCAAGTCCAAGACGGACATAGTCATCACATACCAGGGGAATCAACTGCAGCGATGGGTCGAGCACTAGCTCCAGCTGTATGCAACCCAAAACATCCTCACCGACACTGCCCGGACGCCATCCCAGATATGCCAGTCATGGAGGAACTAGACACACCATGCACACTGGAGGAGCTCGGAAAGCCATAGGTTGCATTGCCTGTGGGAAGGCTCCTGGAAGCGATGGCATTCCGACTGAAGTCCTCAAAAGCGGGAAAACAGCACTTTACAACCCCCTACACATACTTCTCCGCCTCTGCTGGGAACAGGGACAGATCCCGCAGGACATTCGTGACGCCAACATCGTTACTTTGTACAAGAAGAAAGGAGACCGTAGCGAATGCAGCAACTACCGGGGCATCTCCCTCCTCAGCATCGTCAGAAAAGCTTCCGCTGTGGCAGGACAAAGTACCCAACACAGAGGTTCTGCAGCGCGCCAACATGAACAGCATGTTCTCCATTCTTAGCCAGAGGTGCCTTTGCTGGTTCGGCCATGTCAAGAGAATGGACCCAGGCCGCATTCCCAAGGACCTGGTATACGGGGAGTTAGCAGAAGGTGCACGACCGACTGGACGAATACGTCTGCGCTACAAAGATGTTTGCAAAAAGGACATGAAGACGGCCAACAACAATGTCAACGACAGGAAGAGTTGTGCTAACAACCGTTCCAACTGGCGCCTAGCGGTCAGACAAGGCCTTCAAAAAGCCGAGGAAGACAGAGACATAAAGCAAGCTGAAAAGAGAGCTAGAAAGAACGAGAAGCAACAACTTACTCTGAAGCTACACCATCGTCTCCCGTAGAGGTACGGATGTTTGCTACTACACCGACTGTACGATTTAGTAAATGAGTGTCGAGATTGTATTGTACTCTCTGAACATAGTGATTTTGTAAATATGTTAAATGTTATATTGCTTTTATACACTGATTTATTGTAGGCAATCATACTGATATGCAATATGCTGTTGATACATTTAGATATTCATACTGACTTGCAGCATACGCATAACACGTTTAGTACATAATCATACTGCCTAGCGTTATATCCTTGCCACATTTAGTAGTTATAGGTTACTGCATTTGTATGGGATGTTATGAACGAGTTTTTTTAGATGGAAATATTGCACGATAATGACGTTTTGGTCTACTTGAAATTGAAATTTGGAGTCATATTGTGAATGAATGCGCATTGCAGCAACTTTTCCATTTGATCTAGAATGAATAGATGCTGGTATTTTGTCGATTTGGATTTATATGTACCAATTCTACATGATGTACATCGGAGTTCAGCAGCGTGTTTACATTTGCAATTGTGTTTCTGTTCTGTCATTGAATTTTTGAAATCATAATGTGGGGAAAATATCAAGTCTTTTCATTGCCATGATTAAAGAGGACGCTATGGACTATATTATTTATTTCATTTTGAATGCAATAAGGAGGATGTAATGATTTGTTTACAAAGTAGTTCCTAATGCAATATAAAGTTGAACTTGAGTTCAGTATCGTAAAATATTGCACAATTCTGACAATGTAAAGTTTACGGAGGAAAAAAAAAGAGCATATAATGAAATAATCGTACTTACATGCAATCTATCTTCGACATATTTAGTATATTCTCATAATTACATGCGACATTCCCATAACACAACTAGTAGATAATTTTTCTGGCATGCAAAATAACCTTAGCAGTTAGTAAGTAATTGTATTGACCGCAGATATACTCTTTAAACATTTAGTAGATAATAGTATTGACATGCAGAATCTACCCATGACACATTTAGTAGACAATCACTTTAACATGCAATATACCCATGACACATTTGGTAGATAATCATACTAACATGCAATATACTCTAGACACATTTAGTAGATAATCATACTGACATGCAATATACCCTAGACACATTTAGTAGATAATCATACTGACATGCAATATACCCTAGACACATTTAGTAGATAATCACACTGACATGCAATATACCCTAGAAACATTTAGTAGATAATCTTACTGACATCCAATATACCCTATACACATTTAGTAGATAATCATACCGACATTAAATATACACATGATACCCTTATTAAAATAGTGCGAAAACTGGAAACTTACACTGAATACAGAGAAAACAAAATTTTAGCTGGTCCGTTAAAAAAGATCACACATAGAAATTTAAGATTAAAGATGCTAGTGTGTATATTGTTGGTGAACACAAATATCTAGGTCATATATTTCACATAAATGAAAATTTTCCAGTGACCTTGGCAAATATAGAATCTATATTTAATAATGGTGTGCATTTTTTTTAAATGCATACATCGCTTACATTTGCCTATTGATTGTCAGCTACAACTGTTCGATCAGATTATTCTACCGATTTTAACATATGAATACGAAATTAGGAGATTTGTAAGAGTCAGTGTAGTGGGGGGGGGAATGATTAATCTTTCTTTCCTCTGAAGAATGTTTAGCAAACGTAGTTTATGGTAAACTTCACAGAAAACCCGTAATTATTAGCATTAACACTCCCGTAATAAACTTTTGGGCAAGATTTTTAGAGGTCGTAAAGACAGATTGTCATAAGCATTTTTGTCTACAAACATTTTTGTGACCACTCTTACCACAATATATGTTTATTAGAAGTCAAATCTATATTTCAGGATGCTGGGTTTATCACGACAATACATGTTTATCAGACCTCTACTGTCAACAAGTTCAGAGACTTAATATTAAGTAATATTCCGCCATATATATAAAAAAAATTTTTAAAAAATGGCCCTAATCCTCTCCCACCTCCATCCCAGAAGATATGGAACTAAACAAGGACTTTTTTACGAAGGTTAGTGATGGCGACCCAAGTGCTACTCAATCAGTCGAAAGGAAATAGAGACTTTCCAATCTTGCGGAGCAGATATATGATTTGACAGAAGATAAAGACGAGACAACGTCAGAACAATACGTGGTCTGTACGTATCGCGATCGCCACTAATGATGTTGCCGTGAAATTTCTGCATATCAATGGTAATACCTCTATGACTGGCACACAGTCTCATCTTTATATCTGCTAAATATACAGCGACACAAAAATATAATTAAAATCCAATTAATTGCCGCGAAGTCATACACATTTCTCACTTAAATAACAACTTCCACTAATTATCGTTTAAAGATGATCCTTGATCTTTTTATAAATATTTGTCGTTGCTGTCATGCATTTTTATGACGACTCATGAGTTTCGGAAAACTGTTGAAAAGTCACATGCCAAGTTAGTTCCCTGCCATTTAATGGGGAGGGGGGGGTTAGCTAATAGCTAATGGCGGGGGGGGGGGCGGTACTTTGTACCTGCTATCATAAATCTAGAAAACAACGATAATACCAACTCACTATCATACAGTTTTTTTAAAACCTTGAAACATATTTGGTAACAGTATGAAATCATGCCGCTTTTTTCCGTTTGCATCAATATTCCTTCATAGATGGTATAATAACAGCTTTTCTTGTGGAAATAAACAAAGCTGGACCTAACTACGATAACAATATCAAGGGAGAAAATTCATTGTCGATTGAAGAGGTTCATAACACACGAAGACTTAATGTTCTTGGTTAAGTATATCGTATGATACGAAAGATGCTTATAAGTCGTTTATATATTTATATAAATTTGCATGTTTGAGACGGCAGTATTTTCTGATCGCATTTAGAGTTAATGACACTTCAATGATACCGGTTCCCATCATATCCTTTGGAGATGCCTGACTATATGGTGACAAATTATTGAAGAAATATGAAAGGAAACTACCAGTTAATATACAATTCATTCGTTAAACGAAAACATGTACTAAATGTCTAACAGTTAATACTATAAAAGTACATTGCGATCCACTATAGTGATCTAATTTGCATATATTACAGGACAAATATGGGGGAGGGGAGGCGGCTTCCAAATTTTCAAATGGCCCTGACTTTTGTCGAAATGGCACCAAAGCAAAGGTCTGTGTCTATTTACCGAAAGTGTGCATAATACGAAAATAAACCTGCGCAAGAACAAAACTATTGTCAAATTTCAAGTGACAAGGGACTGTAGATTTGTGCGAGTAGTTATTTATGTTTTAGCCTTGGTGGTCGGGGTGTGGGTGGGTCCGGAAATCTCGGAACCCTGCCCCCCTCCCCCCCCCCCCCCCCCCCCGATTCGGCCCCATGTTATTAGACTGTACCTTAAATTACTGAAAAAAAGAATATACATTTACTTCCATTTGCATTGTATGGAGATGATATTGTAACCTCATTTTCAGCTGTATAAGAAGTGACTTTCTATTAGTCTGTAAGTTAATTTTGCCCCAGGAGCATCGTATTTGGTTAACTTAACACATTAGCCGCCATCTTTAAGTTTGTCCGTAGAAATTGACTCAGATCACAATTAATTTTCCTATATAGTCTCTACATTTGTTTATCAGTACTGAGCTTTCCACTGTATCCAAATCAATACAAAATCATATGTCAATCTAAATTAGCTTCAAAGATGACTTCACGATGAAGTTATTGTCATAGGTTCAATGGCATTTCTTCGAGAGGCTGGACTGTAATCAAGGCAAAGTGCAGTTGAACACATTTCACTTCAGGATCATCATCAAGGCCTTATTACTCACTGTGCACTGTCGCCGATATATGCACAGACAACCATACTATAATCTGATATTCTAAGTAAGCTTATTTCGAGCTCTCTCCTCATCAACAAGACTATTTTAGATTAATACTATGACTTATGAGTAATGAAAGCATTGGAGGACATGCTTTGAAATGTACTAATAAGATATTTAAAGAAAATTGTATTTAGAAAATGGTTGTAACATGTTAGTAACATATGATTATTTTTACACAATAGTATGTAACTATGGTTACTGTATACTTGCAAGGCAACACATGAGAAAAAGAGAACAAATATGAAGATGTTAGCATAGGTGTGTGTGTGTGTGTGTGTGTGTGTGTGGTAGTTGTTAGGTAAAGGACTTTTAATTCTGATTCATGTTGTTATGTATTTGGTAACTAAATACAAACCAGAGACATACTAGAATAGTGTTTGAACACGAGCAGTGATTAAACAAATGTCTTAGTTGCAAATAGAAGTTTTGAATGACCTTAGAAATCTCCTCGTTGATGCCGAGCGATTGCATGGGATTACCTATTAATATTGAAATAGGTTCTATAATATACTGCTAAAATCCTAATATTTTTCAAAACTCTAAGGTGAAATGCTTTGCGTTTTCTAGTCAACTGTATATATATTGCTAAATAACAAAAGGGTTTTAAAAAATGGCCTCGTTTGATGCACTACAAAAAGTCTTGTGTGCATAATTTACACTAAACTTTCATCTTGGCAGTATTTGACTGTGATCTTTCTATATTCTATTTCATCTGATTTATTTGTGAATAGTGAGGACAGCAAGGCCAGGGGACATAATTCAATTATAGCGTGAAACTGAGAGTCGATGAAAGATAGACTTAAGTGGTCACATGTCCAGACGACGATACTTTCTAAAAGAAAGAACCTGTGGCTGCAGGTCAATTTTAGTGACTTTCAATCAAGATCGCAAAACGGACATAAATAATTCAATAGCTATAGAAAGTATGTTAAATATATTACTATATCGGCATAGCTACATTTAGCATAAATTTGTAAACACTACATTCCAGACGTAATGAAGTTATAATTTTCCGCCCGTCGCCATCCTAAATTAAGAAGTAGGCAAGTGACAGATGTATCTAATATAAGAGGTGATAACAAGCCCTTCCAGGACTAATTGATCTATGTATTGTGTTAATTGAGTACCTGCCAAAACTCTGCACTTGACGAGGAAATGCCTGCGGCAAAAATGACCAGCTGTTCTTCCATGCATGAAATAAACAATCCTAATATTATGAACAGACCAGAATAGAACTGAACCATGACATTACGTATGCGAAAAGGCATGTAGTCAATACGATACTAGGCATGTAGTCAATACAAGACTGTTACGACTCTAGGTCTTAAAATTTGTAGCAGAAAGAAAGTAAAACCGACATCAACACACAATGTATTGGTCCACAATATGATGTAAAAATGTAAAGAGACACAGTATTGTGAATGAAATCCCAAATCCTAAATGTCCTATTACAAGTCCAAAAATATAGAATGTTCCGAATGAAGTCAAATGGTCTTAAACATCCTGATATAGCACAATGATGTTATCAAGAGTATCTTTGAATGAGTTAAAGATAATCCAAACTAGTGTGTATAAATCCAAAGACAAATGAGCACTTTACTCATTGCTTTGAATATTTTAAATAAATAATTTATCTAAAATTATATCTGAACACGACTGCAAACTCTTGTCTTAGATTCCCACATAATGCTATAGAACAAGAATTAATAATTTGGTTATCAAATCCCTATTTATAAACATTTTAACTTGATTATTACGTAATATAATATGATGATTTCCAAACGTAACATCGAATCTATTTGTAAACAAGACTGACATTGAACTCTTGAAAACATGCTGTTCAATACTTACTTTTTTGGGGGTGAGGCACCAGACAGATTGCCACCCTACCCCCCCACTTATCCAAAAAAGAAAGTATTTTATGTGTAAGTGTTACCCCCACAGATATGTTGTTTGTTTTATTTTGAAATAGAATTTAGATCAAAAATTTATTTACATTAAATTTTTGACGGGGTATTTTTTTTAAATTTCCCTAGTGTTATCTATAGGGTTGTTCTTCCGAGTAGGTTTCTATCACCTTACTCGAAATCCCTTCCCTAGAATCCAAGTAGACCTTGGCTAAAGGTCACCTATATCCTGTGTGTGCTATATGAGTATATGCTATATTGTATTTTTGCTATATATAGTTTCGTGCAGGGATAGCCAGTTATTGTCAAATCGTCTCCATTTGTCTTGCGATCCACATGATAATTGGATCAAATTTTACCTTTATATTAATTATTTAGTTAATTTTGAATTTCGGCGAAGTAACGGTGTAATACTGGTTTGATTGGGGGAAAAAAATTCCCTATTTTTTCACGTTAGTGTTAATCTGTGTCGTTCTTCGCATAATTGATTTATTGATTGAGGTCAGCTGTGCTCGAGTTGGGGTCCACACTTTCTTTCTTTATTTACTTGTATTTCTCCCAACTCGAGTTAGGCCGCCTCCAATTAATTATTTATTGGATTATTGCCAAAGTTCCAAAAGGGTTTCATGTACACACAAGGAGGGGATTAACTGTACAGTACGGGAGCTGTACTGTTGAATAGGAAAGAGATCGAAGAGAAAAATGCACGAGAGTCTTTGTTTTAATGTTATGCATGTAAGTTTTCCTACCTGGGGTAGTTTTCCGAAACTCTTTCATAGGCCTGTTCACTTCGCGTAGCGCCATCCCTGTCCCTCCCTGTTTATTTTCATAAGTATTTAAACTTTCCCTAATCCAACTAGATAAGTTTAAGGCACACACAGTGTCTATGTATAAGTTAGATTTTAGATTTATTTAAATTTGTTACACTTTTCTTTCTATATATACATATATAAAATTAAAAAAGAAATTTTGGATCTTTGGCAACTAAATAAATTAAAGATAACCTTCTCGAGATGGGAGAAGTACAATAAATTAAAAAAAAGTATGGACCCCACTTCGAGCACATTTAATCTCTTGATAAAAAGCGAGAGCGAACACAAAATAGCACACATATAAACCACTAGGGTTTTAATTTATATAACAGTACATCGCTGACTCGCCAAAATTCAAAATTGCCACAAATCTCATATTGAGATCATTACTCATAGGAAAAGATAGGACAACTGGGTACTGGAATTTGATCAATAATTTGCTGTCCCAACATAAACACATATATAGCACTCATACCATATAGCATACACATATAGCACACATGGGACATAGGGCGACCCCTAGCAAAGGTCAACTTGTACGAAGTAGGGAAGGGACTCCGAGGAGGTGATAGAACCCATTCTCGGATGAACTTCCCTATAGATACACTAGGGACTTTTTAGAAATACCCCAACAAATTTCTAAATTTAAAAATATTTCATTTCAAAATTCTTTTTATAAAAATAACACATACAACACACCTTTGGGGGAAATAACAACACATAAACAATTTCCACTTCTTTGGCTAGGTGGGTGGGGCATCTGTCTGGTGACCCTACCCACCCACCCCCCAAAAAAATAAAATAATGGATAGCCAGTGTACGGTACAGAGCAGCGGGGAGGTGTGCTCTGATCGTGGTACTCTAAGTATGATCCGAGCAGCTGTGTTTTTAACTTTTTGAAGTTTCTGGAGCAGATATTGAGATGAACCAGACAGAACTGAGTTACAATAGTCCAGTCTTGAAAGTATTAATGAACACACAAATGTTTTAGTGGCATCAACTGAAAGATATTTGCGAATGGAGCCGATGCGTCTCAGCTCAAGATATGCAGCCTTGCATATGTGCATGACATGTTGGTGCAATGTGAGAGTACTGCCCAGAGTAACACCTAGGTTTCGTACTGATTGTGTGAATTTAATGTTGGTGTTGCTGATATTTATTGTTTAAGGTAAAGGATGTGAATGAGAAAGTCTTTGTGTTGTGATCAGAATGGCCTCAGTTTTATCATCATTCATCTACAGCTTGTTATATGTCAGCCATGATTTCACATCAGAAATGCACCTCTCTAATTAAATTAGGGTATTATTATAATTAAGTTTAGTTTTTATAGTTTGTTATAACTTAGCCTTATTAAATTTTTATCAAAGTTGTCGCTTTATGTATAAGTTAAATTTTGGATTTATTTTAAATTTGTGACATTTATGATAATCATAACCACATTTAGAGATTCCTGTTGCCCCATGGCCCAGAGAGTATCAGAGTCATGGAGCGAGATTGGGATCTCCGGTCCGGTCAAGGTGACATCCATAAGGGGTGTCCTCCGAAGCGCCCCCTCCCGCATCACTTCTCCTCACCCCCAGCCCCCAGCCCCCAGGCCCCAAAAATCTTTAAAGGAACCATAATTTAGTTTTTATAATTTATTATTTTTTAATTGTTATGACTTGTCCACATGCCATCATTGTTTTGGTTATATAATCCGTAATCTTCCTTATTAAATTTTTATCAAAGTTGCCGTCTAAGTATAGGATTTGATTTCTTCAGTATTTCTCCTTCTTATGGATTTTCATTATCAATTGAATTCTTTCATTTTTCCTTTCTTCACACTGTCCTATAGCATGATATTTTGTAAAATTAGCTTTTTTGCACATAGGGCATTTAACAATTGTTCTAATCATTCTTCTTCTTCTGAGTGCAATAGCTCCAGTTAGCCATGCGTTATGTAAGTGTTTAAATATTATACTTTGAATTTTAGGTGAGCCTATGTTGGCCCATTGCCTCCAAACTCTATCCCAATTAACGGAGATATTTTCTTCTTCTACTTTAGTTTTCTTAGTTTCAATTTCCCATAGTTCATCAACATCCTTATATTTACATAAAAGTTCTTTTATATTTCTAAATTTCCTTGGTACTTCCAGTTTTTTGACTAACTTATTATTTTTTATATATCACTTCTATTCCTAATTGTAAAAGCAAACCAATAAATATATAAAGCTTCCCAAAGAGTTTTTGGTTGGTTATTTAGCCTTTTAAATCTATTTAAAATATTGGAGCATTTAATTCAAATTGGGCTTGGTAGGGCCAGCCCTCCCCTATTCTTGGCCCTATATAGCGTTGATTTTTTAACATAATGTGTTTTAAAATTCCAAATATCCTTTATAATTTCGTTATCAATTTTGTCAATTTCATTGTTCCCTACATCTACAGAATTTAAAAGATGAATCATGTTAGAATATAAATACGTTTTTGCAACTTGTGTTCGCTCCATCATGCATAATGGCGTTAGTGCCCAGATTTTGATATTTTCACTTATTTTCATTTTTATATATTTGCAGTTTTCCTTTTCTTCATTTTTTCCAAAGAAGATTCATAGGGCTTTAACCCTGTCTTTAATTAAGTGTGGGGTAAACCCGGGTGGTTTCCCCTCCAGTTCCCTATTTTTAGTATCTCAGTTTTGTCATGATTGGTTTTTGACCCCGACGCTTTTCCGAATGATTCGTATTCCTTTTCCAAGTGTTTAAAGGAATTGGAGTCTTTAATGAAGTTTGTACAATCATCGGCATGTTGGAGCATTTTAAACTCTTCTTTTAAATTTGGAATTTTGATGCCTTCTATTTCTTTATTGGTTCCGATTTTAATACTTAGAATTTCTATTGCTATTACGTATAATAGCATAGACAGTGGGCAACCTTGCCTCACTGATCTTTCTATGTCAATTTTTTCCGTTACAGCACCATTGACCTGTACACCTGCAGTTATTTTGTTATACAGGATTTTGGTCCAATTTTGGAAATTTATTCCAAAACCAAATTTTTCCAATAACTTTTGTATATAGTCATGTTCTAATCTGTCGAAAGCTTTTTCTTGGTCGAATAGTACCATAGCACTCTTCGACCCGGTTTCATTTATAAAATCAATTATTGTCCTTATATTTAAAATATTATCTTGGATTCTTCTACCTTTTCCCCCACAAGTTTGGTCTACATTTATCATTTGGTTCATTCCTTTTTTAACTCTATTTGCTAGGATTTTACTTAATATTTTGCAATCTATATTTAGGAGGAAGATGGGCCTCCAGTTTTTTAGATCTTCCCTATCTCCCTTCCCTTTATGTATAATTGTTATTAGCCCTTCCCTCATGGAGTTGGACATTATATCGTTTTTTAAAAGTATATTATTGTATATACATTCAAGAATCGGCGCTAACTAACTGTGGATTTTTTTGTAGGATTCCGCAGTGAGTCCATCTCTACCTGGGGATTTGCCGTTTGCTAATTCTTTAATGGTGGATTGGATTTCTTTCATTGAGATGGAATAGTCACACGGGTCTCTTTGTTCTGGCAATATCATCTCGCATGGGATTCCTTATAGGTATTCTGTAATTACCTGTGGGTCTATTTTTTTTTGGGGTCTTATATAAATTAGCATAATAATCTCTTATCTTTTTGATTATTTCTGCTTTATCAATGATTTCTATCCCATTTTCTTTTAACCTCTCTATTGTCTTTTCTCCACCTCTCCTTATTTCTTCCTTTTTATATAATCCTTCTGCCCTTAAATATATGTTATTATACTTTATGGTCTTATTTTTTTACCCTTTCTTTCTTCCTCTACTATTTGATTTAACCTTCCTGTATAATCTTTCCTAATTCGATCTGTTATAGTTTTTGTTTCGAGTCTTACTTTTAGTTCTTCTTTTTCCGTTTGTTGTAGTTTTTTCTCTTTTTTTTTTTGAGTGGTAAATTGCTATCCTTTTAATTTTGCTTTTAAGTTCGTCCCAGTCTGACATAATCTTACTTATGCTATCCCTTTTTCATTTTTTGTTTTAAATAACTCATTTTTAATTTCTTTCACAAAGTCTTCTTCTTCTAATATTCTATTGTTAAGTTTTCAGATCCCTTTCCCCCATTTTTTCCTATTATTTAATCCCATCTCCAAATTAACTAATTTATGGTCCGAAATTTTAAAATTTATAATCTCTGTTTTTTTGTGACGCAGAATTTATCTAGTCTACTAGCCTCTTTGTTTTGTACTCGTGTGTATATTCTGTTTTTAAAAGATTAAGTCTTTATGTCCACTAAATTGTGTTCTTTAAAAAGTTTTTCCATTAATTCCTATGAGCTGAAGTCATTTATTGATAATCCCCCTGTTCTGTCTACACTTTCCCCCACCCAGTTAAAATCCCCCTCAAGAACTAAGTGTTCCATTGTATAGTCGTTAGTATGTTTACGTAGATTTTGAACAAACTCATGTCTCTTGTATCTAGTTGCTGGACAGTATACGTTAATTATATGTAATTTGTTTAGTACTATATGTACATGTATCATTCTTCCCTTTAAATTTTCTCCTTCTTCTATTCTTTCCCAGTTAAAACATTTTTATTTTTAATAATAGTAGCTACTCCTGCTGGTATATCATCCTGTTTATGGTTGTTTAAAATCACAATTATATTCATTATATCTTCTCTCATGGCTACAAACTATTTAGAAAAGCTAGTATGAGTCTCCTGTATAAGGATGACATCATACCCAGCTAAATTTATTAATTTATCAATTTTAACTTTATCAAACCCGTTAATGTTAATTGAAGCAATATGGAAGTTTTGTTTTATTTTATACATCTAATTTATAAGAAACTTAAGTTATTTTTATTATCAGTGAATAGTTAATGATAATTTAGTTAATTGGTTGGGGGCACTGGCCCCCCATCGACTTCTGATTCATCAATTGTTTTGTTTTCTGTATAGTCCGTTTCGTGTTCCGTTTCCATTTCCATTTCCGTTTCTTTGTCAGATTCCGTCATATTTAATCTACATTTAATCCGTCCATTTCGTCGTCTTCCTCTTCGTCCTGTCATCGTCGCCGTCATCGTCTTCATTTCCGTAGTCATTTCCGCTTCTGTCATCTTCCTCATTGTCAGTTTCCCAGTCATTTTTGCCGTCATTTGTTCATTTTCAGTTCCGTTCCCTGTCGTGTCACTTTGGTGATTTTCTTTTTTTTTTTTTTGAGTGTTTTCATCCTTTTCTTTAATTGTGGATGTTTCTTCTGTCGATGTTATGTCACTTGGTGACGACATCGACAGAGATTTCCTTAGTTTCCTTTTGTTCCTTGTTGTTGGTATTGGAGGTGATGTAAGGGGCAGCAGCCCACTCAGCTCTGTTTCCCCCTGCTCAATTTCCAGTTCCCCCTCTTCCTCCCTTAACACTTCAAACCTATTTTGGGTTATAGTTTCCCCCTTTAGTGGGGTAGTTATTTTCCTGACTTTATTAAGGGTTATGAACTGTGCCCATTCTGGGTCTTTTGTAGTTCTTCCCCTATTTCTGATTGATTAAAATCAGGTAGATTTGTGGGTGCTTCATTTTCACCTTCCTTTCTTATTTGTTGAATGAGCTTTACAATATCTTCTTGAAAAGCTGTTTCTAATGGTTGAGTCTTTGGGTTTTGAGTGTTATAGGCCAACCTTTCCGCGTACGTCTGTGGCCTAGTGTCAGCCGGCTGGCTTGTACACTCTTTTGGTCCATGACCAATTTGTCTACACCTGGTACATGGTCTCTCCTTGTCTGAGCCCCTATACCAGGTTTTAGGTAAGAAGCCCATCACATAAAAATTGGTGGGGATTCAATGGCTTCTTGTCTTGGCACTGATGGTCCTTACACCGGTTTTAACGGTTTGAAAACCGTATACCGTTGCCATTTTGCTGTTTTTTACAGGTATTTTAAATTTCTGCTGTAATTTATCTATTATTTCTCTAGTACTAATTTTTCAAGAGGGAGGCCAGATACGGAAACATCAATCGTATTGGCCTCAACCTCCCTCCCGTATAATAGGTTCTGTTCCAGATACCTTGACCTTCAACCCTTTTATTTCTATTTCATTTGTTTTGATTAGAGGGGTGTTATTTTTAGGGTATAAAATATATTTATTACAACCCCAATTTTGTAAGCCTTGCACTTTCAGTGCTGTTAATATTTCTGCCTGTCTTGGGCAATTTTCAATATCTCCAAAATCAAGTGTTTGGCAGCCTTCAAGATGGAATGCTACCAGGCTTTGGCACCCTTCGTCTCCTTCTATCATAGTATTGAAGTAGGTTCTCAATTTGGTGCCTATTTGGCGCCGTGCCAGTTGTTCACGCTCAATGACGTTTGTCGCCATTGCAGTAGTGATTGGCGAATTATTTTCACTCTGTTCTATCTAAACAATCAGTGAGTGGATCTCACACCACTGTATATGTATGTGTTGTGTTAACAAATTCACAATCTAACTACATTATTTTTTAACTCTCCCCTAATCAAAGACTAGGTAAGAATTTAAAAACATAAAGTCAAAACGAAAATCAAAAAGAAGAGAAAAACGTCCCCTTCTAGGCACAAAAAAATAAAAAAATTAAATATGAAATAAAGAAAAATGAAAATAAAAAAAAAAGTGTAAGAGATGTAAGATGTGCACTTACTTAACTCCCGGTAGATTTCCTTGCGGTTTGCTTTGTACGTGCCATTGCCGACGATAAAACAACAGACTGTACTTCTCAAGAAAGAGTTACTTACTAGCCTCTATAGTGGATTGTTATGACGTTTCAAGATCATTGACGTAAAGAGAAAGTAAACATGGAGGGATGCTTTAATCTTGCAGGAAGCCTGGTGAACAGCCTAAATAGTCTGAGTGCGAGTTTAAGTGCTTTAGACATGTCTGCACAAAACTTAAAATAAATCTTAGCGTCGTTAACATTTTCCAAGTCACTTCGCATTTTACTATTTGCTGTCATAGACTTGCCCTTTCCACATAATCATATGCTTTTCAAAATTCAATAAAGGCACAAAATATATTTTTTCTTTTTACAGAGTAGTTTTTGACAAAATTGTGCATTATTAATAATATCATTTGTAATGGTCAAAGAGGAAAGTCTTTGATTTTAATATGGCAGTGAAAACTTTTCATATACAGGTACGTAATGTTATTTATCTGTAAGTATTAGCACAGGATTAATTACCTTTTCCAAACGTTTGTATAATTATAACTTTGCTCCAGTTTGAAGGGTAAATTCCGCTGCTAAATACCATGTTAAAAAAGTTCAGCGTGCAATTTGATATAAGTAGATATTGACTCAATAATATATTCTTGCAAAGCAAACCAGTTTTAAAAGCTGATGTTTTATTATTAAATAAAGTTTTTACAACAGAGCTAAATTATTCAGCTGAGCTAATATCAGTTAACTTAAATACTCGGTTGTGCTGTGCTCTAATTATTCTCTGGTACGGGTGTTGGGAGTTAACTAAAATGTTCGTAAAATCACAACAATCATTTGATTAAATAATACAACGTTTCAGACTTTCAAAAAGACTTCAAAATTCTTGTGGATTTACATTTCCTAAATCAAGCAACTTTTTGTACTCTAGATCGCTTGTGGCATAATTAACGCATTCGGCAGGTTGTTTTTTTTTTTCTCCGTTATGTAATTACATATATTTTCATCCGATTGAAAAGAATTATAAAATCACTTTCATCTAGTTTCCATTTTTCTCTACATTCACCAATAAACCAAGTAGCATTATCTTTAATACAAACATAATATTTTCCATTTTAAAAATGCACCATTATTTCTCTTTAAAATATCGATTTTGATTTGGCTTCCGAGTCCATTAGTACTTCAATTAACGTGTTCTTCAAGTTTCTCAATGTTTATCGTATATCAGCAAGGAACGCGGTTTTGTGTAGTAGAATTGTAGAGTTCATATAATTCTACCGATGAATTTGGGTTTTTAACGAGAAGGACATTGGGATCAAATTATAAGAATACCGCAATATAAGGATTGTATGGTTCCAATTATACTGTCATCATTAGTGTTCATTATATAAGGAAATGTGATAACGTTCATGAAGGAAATGCAACCATAAATATGTAGTCGTTTTAAATCTTAAAACGAGAATAAAATTGATAACAAACATACATAATAATTTTTAATATACGGTGTATGATTAAAACGAATATGTGCAACACAGGTCACGCCGCTCACCTTGTCACAAAAAAGAATATGTATTTTGATACATGTCAATGTACATCTAAACAAGTGTTAGTCAAGCTATAATGTATTATAACTACAGCGTAGAATATTTCATGTCACAAATTCCTCCCACGCAAAAAAAAATTAATATAAATTCAGAATGTTTTTATATGTATATATCACAAATTATAAGAGACACAATACGACTGTTTTACTACGATTTTTTTCCACGAATATCACGCCTGCAAAATTGTTCAGGGATAAAAACGTATATATAAGTCAAGCTCACCGACAACATGCTGCCACAAATCAGCCTGAAAATAAACTGTTTCTAACCACATTTTACACAGGTCCAAATAAAGAGATAGCCGATGAGAACTTGGGGGACGTTTATTAGGCATTCAGAATGACCTCTAGATCTGATAATTCTGTCTTTGTTATAAAACTACTGGAAATTCAAGAATTCTTTTTTTATGAATAAAGTATATGATACATTATTTGAAAAAAATAAAGTTACAACTATTCGTACAAGTGAAAAGGAAACAACAGAGATTTTCCAGTTATAAATATGCGTAATGCACAATATAATTTAATCATCAAGTCTTTTCGTTTTAGAAATATCAGAATTTATAATACTATCCATAATTCTTTAATGACGAAACGAAAAATGGTTGAGAATGGGAAATAAGTGGCAAATGTCATCAAAATACATTAAATAGAATAACAGAAAACTTGCAGGAAAATCGGACAGTTTAAATTAACTGATTGAACAGGAAAAAAGAACAGTTAGACGATTTAAGAACAAAACAATACAGGGGTGATTCTACTCTTTTGGTGAAAAGCAATTTCGTTTTTTTAATATTGAAAATAGAATCTGTAAATAAGGTACTTTCTAACTAAATTGATGATAATGGAAGTGAATATTTTAAAACAATAGATGTTTCACAACAAGGAAAATATTTGTATCTAACATTATAAAGCAAAAATATAAATGTAACAGATTGCGATATAATAAGATCCAGGGAAAACCCTGAAAAGAATCACCAACCCAGTTAAAGTGGCTGGCAAACTTTCTCTTATGCCTAGTTTTGTCATGCCGAGACGGGGGTGACACGTGTAAGTGATCTGGACAGGCGAGTGCTTTGAACCTCTCGGCCACCTGTGGCTTTAGACGACTTCACCACCCTGTGTCCCTTGTGAAGAAATATACAAAAGATCAAAAACGAATAATGTCGAATAATGAACAGATTTACGATTAAACTTTCCTTTTCGGGGTGGGGGGTGGGGTGGCATTGGATGGTTTATATTGATTTGGTATGGATTTAGCCTCATTTTTCAGTACATGATAGTCAGTATATGGCGGCCAGTATATTTGGTGAAGGAATAAGACGGGAAAACATGGTAAGAATTACTGAACCACGTGAAGCTTTCTCAAATACCCACGTTGGCCGACTTTGAGACTCGAACCCGTGCACAGTAGCGTACTAAAGGTAAATGGTGCCCGGGATGCCAGTGGACAAAATGGGCCAAGGGCAACGATGATGACCCCAAGGGCCATAATACAAGACCCGAGGTGGGATGGTTATTGGGAGGTAGCTAGTGCCTCCTCCCACCAGCAAGGGGGTTGGGGAGCGCTGTGATCAGTTCCAGCGCGCATGGGGCGGAGCCCTGTCCGCCAATGATTTTCTTGCAAGTTATTGCTGTTTGGTGGCTTTTCCTGCGTTTTATCAGCTGTTTTGGCGCACCAAGATCTTTGGCACCCGGAGCAACCGCCCCGTCCGCACCCCTTTCCGGTTAGACACAGACACTTATACGATGTCAGTGATCTATGATGGTTTATACTGGAAGTACTATTCGCAATAGGTTTACTTGGAATATGGGAAAGTATTTGAAAGTCCATATTGGAAGAAACTTAGAAGACTAAACAAATTTGGGGTATAAGAGAAATTACTCTTTGTGGTAAGGTGATTTACATGTATACCTATTTATAAATTTAAATATTTATTTATATAGTTACCAACTTTGTGACCTATATTCAGCTTTAGAATAAAAGAACAAATTGTTCTAATTCACTTGAAATGCATGCTGCATAAATGAATAATCACTCACAGTTAGGAAAAAGGGAGATTAAAATAATTTCCATGAACTCATTGAAATTAACAAAACTATGGAGAATTTTAAAACATAATCGCAAGAGAAATTACAAAGGACTCATTTTGATAATATTGTGATAGGGGCAAGAAGTGAAGCAAAATAATGTGGATAATGCGAATTACAGCCTTTGGAAGGACCATTTAGATGCTTTGTCAAAATATAGTAAAACACTTCAAATTCAACTTCATTTTCATCTCTTTAGTAATATAGTAGGCCTACAATGAAAACTTGTATAGCACAGAACTAATATGATACAGTCTGTATTAAAATACTAGTATGACACATTTTGTACTGCATTAACAGTAAAACATATTCTGTACTACAATACTAGTATGACCCATTCTGTATTACAATACTAGTATGACCCATTCTGTACAACGATACTAGTATGACATATTCTGTACTACATTACTGTTATGACCCATTCTATACTACAATACAAGTATAATAAATTATGTATTACACTACTAGTATGACCCATTTTGTACTACAATACTAGTATGGCATATTCTGTACAACAATATTAGTATGACAAATTCTGTACTTCAATACTAGTTATTACACATTTTTTGAACAATACTAATATAACATATTCTGTGGCACAAAACTAATATGACGTAATCTGTGGCACAATACTGATATGACATTCTGTGGCACAATACTAAAATGAAATATTCTGTGGCACAATACTAATATGACATATTCTGTATTTTATTTAATGTTGGGGTAGGTGGGAGAGTGGGAATACGGCAACCCATCAAATAAATGACGTTTTTACCAATACTATATGATGTCCGAGACAATTTTGGATTAAAAGGAACTTTTCTTGATGGAGACACTAACCCCAAGTATTTCTAAACTTGTTAAATATGTTGAGAATAAACATATTGAAATAAAATTATTTTGAGAGAGAGAGAGAGAGAGGATATGGTACATGAAATACGAGGTGACATGCTACAGGCCTAAGAGAGGTAACTCCAAAACCTGCATCTTCATTTTGTGTAAGAGCCAGCCTTCCGTTCGGAAATGTGTCATTGCATTTGGTTCTCATCAACACATCAGTAATGGAAACTGCGGAGCAAAATGTGTAGAAAACAAATATATGTTTAAATATTATCATATACAGATCAGTATTGCGTGTGGACCTTATGTTCTATTAAATCTCTGAAAACGTATTTTTCTTCTTCATTCAGTTTTATTTAATATATACGGGTGTGATATCATATCTTTAATAATAAAAGCGATTCGTCTTATATATTATCTGCAACGTGATCAATATTCAGAGCAAATTTCCATAACAGATTTTAAAGTAATCTGCATGATTATACTTAGAAACGTGTACAAAATCTTAAAAAGCAAATATCTATTTTATTCTTAACAATTCCTGTTAACTAATGGAATCAGGCGATGGAAATATAAACCAAAAAGAGGAAGAAAGGATATTGTATATTCCAGAAATTGTATTTGACGTCCATAAAATAAAGAGATGTGCGGGTGTGATAGGTGCGCACTTAGAAACTTAAGTATATTCTGGCACCTTTCCATAACGGAGTCTTTCTACGATCCTAGGTGACAATCCTTCTGTTAGTGTTCTTTGTATACCAGACACATGTTTAACGCGGAAAAATAACAGTACTTTTGGTTAACAAATTTGCGTAAATGTTTTGGTCCAAAAACTTGCGTGTAATGAACATCGTGACCTAACATGTGCTTAAATTTACATCCCTTGCAGATCGACACTAGAGCCATCGAATGAGTACAGATTTGTGTAGTATAGCAGTAGTGGTCGATAATCAAAGTGTGTGTGTCTCGCAGTCGGACGCACATACATATGGACCGCTACACTTCTCTTCGCTTACATTTACTTTTGTTCTCGAAAGTCACATAGTTTTTGCTCTTAGAGCACTCGAAACAAATTCTTAACCAGGCCAAAAAATTTGACAAGTCCCAAGTTTAACGGGCGGGGATTGAAGGCCGAAATGGTTTTTCATAAAAAGAGAAGCGAAACTGATGACATTTCTCAAGCACAAGAGACTATATCTTGTTCCAACAATCATACCTGACGTTGAAAATATTGTCCTCAGACAAAACTTAGCCATTTGTATTCATTGATTTATACTTTCCGACCTGATTGTCGCCAAGGGGTCTCTAACACTGTCGAGATATTGGCGTTTCAACGCAAACGGAAGCCTTCGATGTAAACAAGGGAAAAAGTCTGCTCGCAGATCATTTCTGGATTCTAGAACAGTATACTTCAGTACAACATGGCTGTGTCGTCTGCGTCCAGTAATTGCAATATCTAGTTTTAATATTTCCTCAAACAAAATGATCTTTAGCTATGTTAAGCTATCGGCCCTGGGAATGTCTCCCATTGTCTTCATAAAGTTTATAAAGGCTTTAATGTATATATCAATCCCTCACCGATTTTAGTGTATATTTTATTTTTCAGCATGAAACTTAAAAAAATTATTAAAACAATTTATTTAGAAAATTCATTTTTTCCAGGGGTTTCTCTTTTATTTTACGTTCATTATTTATGCAATTTAGGAGGGTAGTACTCATAGGGTTTCTGGCCGAGCAATTCTCTCTATTTTCCTTCCCACAGTGTCGAACATTTTTATATTTTTTTTATGACATGTACCTCACTCCGCTGACACTGAAATCTTTGGCTGATTTCTTTGACATCATCCCTATTGAGAAACCATATATATATATATATATATATATATATATATATATATATATATATATATATATATATATATTTCCTGTTCAGTATTTGCGTCCATTTGCTGAAGGTCTGCCCGAAAACAAATTTTTATAAACATGTTCTACATAGTGATCCCCCCATTTATAGGAAAATCTATAAGGGTCGGCATAATTAAAACATTTTGCATACTTTTTCCTTTGCCACCACAGCTTTCATTATTATTTATAATTTGTAACATACACTTTATAAACTCTTCTTGCTAATATATGACTCAAGATTTTGTAGTCTTTATTTAGCAGGGAGATTGCCCTAGCTTTTATATAAAATAGTTATAATACACTCTTTCATTGTCTTTAAAATTTTCCCCCTTAACTGTATATTTGTACATGATGATTCCAGAATAGGTACTAAATGCTAAGTCTTATAAATTTCGCCGTAAAGCCGTCAGAACACTGTGTTTGTCGTTTTCTTAGGTGTTTTATTGTCTCCTCTATATGGAATTAAGGCATTCCACGCTTTTGTGTTGTCCTGAGTTATCTGTTTGAATTTCACTCCCTCTTTCTTTTTCATCTCTAATGTTCTGTGAAGTATATTGGTATTCGTAATACTGATGTAGATGTCCTGGTATGTTATGTATATCTTTATATGTAATATTCTCTACTTTTATTTCGTTTATTGATCTTTCCATTCCGTCTCGTATTTCCTCCCTTCTATGTAACAATCTCGCCCTTGTGTAAAGTTCCCTAAGAGATCGCTCACATGCGAAATCGTTGGAACCAATAGTATACTAGTATTCAGTAAAATAATTGTAAGATTCACTCTCATTGGTTGTTTCTCGAAATGCTGCAGGATGCTGAATCTTTAGTACTGAAGAGTACAAAAATGTACAAAAGTCATGGCGGGCAAGATGTTTAGTATTTTTCGTAGGCCTAGTAATTCACCTAGACTGCGTTGTTTTATAGCCGAAATTGTTATACAAGAGACTTTAAATGCATCGAGGTAGGTAGATTTATATTATATTTATAGTATTCGCATATCCTCCCGTTTGTTTGTAAGCCCTCTGTCTATTTCTGATTTTTAGAATAGTCTATTTCAGTAGTAGCCTTAGTCCTACCTGTAAGACCCGACGCTGATATTTATGTTGTTGGCGTCCTAACAAAATCAAAATGTGCTATGTCTTACATGTAGGACTATAGTAGCCTCGTCCTACATGTAAGACCTCGACGCTGATATTTATGTTGTGGGCACCATATCACTAAAACAAAAATAATATGTGCTATGTCTTACATTGTAGGACTAAGTAGAAGCAGTGCCATCTGCATCCAATATGTGCAGTGTTTTTTTCTAATATTTCAAGAACAATTTGAACAAATAAATAGAAGGAATTCTTGTATACACGTGTTCAAAGAGATGTAAATCCCAAATTTATGGAATTACTGAGTGTTTGAAGGACAGTAATTTCAATCACAACTGTGTTTGAAAACAAGCTGGCCCAAGCAAAAATGGCGACCATGTTGCTAAAGAAGCTCCCTTTTGATTAAAAAAGTCAGCAGTGTTGGAGACCCACCTGGAGGCAATCAGTTTAGAACTGATAAATCAGTGAATGCAATGGCCAAGTTTTGTGCATTTTTGATATCTTTTATTCTTTCTGTTTTTCAAATCAGTACGGTGGTACAATCAAAGGGTATGGTGTGAGAATACTTTAGTAGTTCATAACCAATCAGCAGCATAACAGGCAGTCATTTGTATAATGTAATGCGCAGGTCAGGGTTATTGTTGCTTACAATTTACTCTTCAAATTATTTATTTATTATTATATAGTACATTTAATATTTACAGGAAAATTTAGTCTCGGGCTCTGCTCCGTTTTGAGAGAGCATGCCACTAGCTTCCCATCCGTCCGTGGTTTTTCCCAGTGGTTTTCCAGGTTCTTCCTCCACCAGATATATTTACTGTTGTGTAGCATGAAAAATGGCCTTAAGCTAATCTTAACAGTGTAAGACATCAACCCTGATATTCATGTTTTGGGGATTTAGGTTTTACTGACTAAATAACGGTATGTGTAGTGAGTTCCAATGTTGACTAACATCAGAACAAGAAGTCAAATTGTCAGGAATATCTCACACTCTTGGCAGCCTGTCTCCACATTTTTCTACAAATTAAAGTAATAAAGTTTATCAGACTTTACTAACTCTGATGTCTTTTTTCTAATTCAAATTCTCACATAAGACATGATTTCAAGTTCGTTGGCCTACATTTCAGTTGGCAGTAATGCAACGGAAGTCAGAAATGCCAAAATTGGTTAAAAGGATGAGAAGTATCTTGAATGAAATGAAGCTATCTAAGCGCTTTCTTAAGTATTAATATATTTTTTTATTCTTTTCATTAGCTAAGTATACTTCAACTTTATCTGATTTCAGCATTCCCAAAATGAAGTACATACTGTACGTACAGCAAGAGTAGTATATGCCTAAATACTGTGTTCTCAACACATTGAACAATTTGTCTCCAAAACATTAGTCAGTTTGATTGTGTAAAATATACAAATTCACTGCTTATCTATAAATCTGCAGTAGCATGGAATAAATTGATACAAGTTGTACTCTTTAGATTAACCAGCCATGCTGTAAGAGTAGACTGTATGACTTAAAATTTGTATGAAGTTGTTCTGGTGGCAAAATTAAATTATTTTTGTATTTTCAGCACTGTACACCTCAATTTTGCTTGAGACGACCTGTCAGAGAAACCACCTGGTGTCACAGCAGATAGGTAAGTACCACACCCAGACAGGAATACAGAGCTGAAACAACAATGACCACAAACCATAGTAGGAGGTATAGCGTGACCACTCTTTTTATTGTATGCATAATGACGCATTAGAATTTTATTTTACATGTATCAGTTAGTTGCTACCATGGGTAAAAAGTTGATTGCATAATCATTGACCTAGTAGTAAACTGAACACCCAGTTGTTTCCAACCTATCAATTTTGGCCATTATTTCTTTTTAATTTTGGTTACGATTATTCACAATGCTACTTTTAACCGATGTGATGATAGAGATTTTGTGATTTAGGGTTTTGTTAGCTTAGCCACCAATGTTTTGTTTTCATTATTTGAAAATATGTTTGAAAATTTCTGAGAACATAAAAGTTATTTTAAGATCTTTTAAAGCCCACATTACCCATCCATTGATAATTGTTAAGTTTGGAAACAATTTATTATCCATTAGTTGTTTTTTTATCTTTAGATTCATTACAAATCAGATACAGAGATGCTTCCAGGGCATCAATCATGCAAAATTTGTATGAATTTCCCAAATATTGATGCACAGGAACTCCAACAATTTAAAGTCACTCATAGGAAAATGTACTCTGCACTGTAAACAGTTTTTATTTAAAGTACTTCGGGTAAGTCACACCAGTAGAGGTATCATCATGTTTTTTGCAACATAAGTCTTTTTTCAGGTAGGCAACTGTTTACATCTGGATTCTTCAACTTGACATCAATGGTTCTTAAACTAGATTTTATTGGCACATTGCGCCCTGTAGCAAGCATTATGTCATAGTATAAGCCATGTAAAAAGGAAGTTTTACAAGTGCATGTTAAAAATACAGCCTACCCAGAAAAAACAAAAAGGCTAATTCCCTGCTTGGTTCATCTTCTTTTGTTCCGCAAATACTGGCCACTGACACTGATGAAGACAATGATTTCTGTTATTATGAAATATATCTGATTACTGGAGCTGGGAAAGTTTTAATGGAGATACTAGTGACTGATTGGTGTTAAATACGCGTCTGATGTACACTCTGAATGGACAAAATAGTTTTTCCAGTTCCCCCCCCCCTTGAGCAGTAAATCAAAATTTAATGTAAAGCAGACATGATACAAAACCTAATTAAATTTCATACAATTCAAAATTAGAGTGCACTTTTCATTTCTTTTCTCAAATAATTTAGCCCTGCTGGATCATGTGCTTCAAAACTATACAGCCTTTAAGGGTTAAGATCTGTTGAATAAATAAAACTAACACATGATAATAAGAAGTACAGTTATTTATTTGGTCAAATCACCTCTGTCGGAGCAAGCAAGCTATGGTATTTATGGACCTAAAACCCTAATACAGCATTAAAGAACAGATAAGAAATCTGTCAGTGTGTGTGTGTGATTTGGATTTTTAATGTAGCTTTAAAAAAAATTGAGTCATATTGCTATGATGCCTGCAGTGTGGCTGTTTATAGTGATGGCCTGCAATTGGGCATCATGCTGCAGACATGTAACATAATGTCCTAGCCAGTCACATTAACCTGCCACCAGGCCAGCCAGTCCTAAAAATAACATCTTAATGTTGAGCGCCAAGTGAGGCAGCTGTTAGTACCATTTTTGCAAGAATTTGGTATGACTCAGCCGAAGTTCTAACCTGCGACCTCCCACATCCGTGGTGATGCTATAACCACTTAAGCCAACCACTGCAGTCTAATCATAGTATTCAGTAAAGCACTAATTTGAGAAAGTGAAACTTTGGCACAGCTTAAGTTTGTTAAAAATTCAGTTTTGGAGCAGAAGTATCAAAAAGATAAAAGATAATACCTTTGAGCACTAGGAAATTGTACTTAACTACCATAAAGAACCATTGTCTGTCTGTATGCTTCTTTAGACATCATACTATGAAAGGAAGGTTCACAGAGAGGAGTTTCAAAACACAAGTTATCTGGCCAAAATAAGGAGTTAATCAATTGGTAATTAAATATTAAGCATAATCATTGTCAGAAATGGAAAATCACATATTCTGAGAGCTACATAAAAAATGGAATATGTGTTATTTTGAAAAATTATCTTTGTTCCTTTAAATATTTATAATTTTAAAAGATGAAGTTCCCTAAAATTATATAATCAATGTACCATTAAAAAATTTGTTGTGAATAATTAGATATTTGATACGTGGAGTAACTTAGTCTTTAAACATGCCACAGTTTGTATGCAACATGTCATTTTCAGTTAAACAGCTTATTTCTTTTTCATTCTTCAGTTACTTTGTTTCAAACAGTGATAAAATTGATATAGTGAAGGTTTCTTTTTTACTACATTTTCAGATGCAAATGTCATCATTGCTTGAATATATGTTATGTATAAAGACTGGCATTCTCAATTTTTTTTTTACCTATGGACTATAATGAATAATTAGTTTTATTGTAGAGAATATAGAATATAATTTTATTTTTTTGTGCATTATCAGATTTGATATGAAGACTTTTAATTTTTATTTGAGATCCCACCAACTTGTTGTGCTTCCTGTTCAGATAGAAGTTACATTATGATGAAGTAAACAATATTTTCCCAAATTTGAATTAAGAATATGCGATTTCATCGTGACTTTAAATTTTAAAAAAGCTGTCAACATTGCGTGAGGTTTTTTTACTTATTGATTATGGAATTTTATATTGTTACAGGAGGCATAATCTTTAATGAGATTTTAAAAATAATTTTGGGTTAAGAATATCAGAGTATTATTATCTTTATTGTTAAGACTCTTTTTCTTCATAATGGGTTTATGATTTTGTTTTCAAGTCCACACTCGTATGCTTTGACTGAATTGTATATTGATTGGGTTTTAACAGCCATTTAACACATTCCATATTATATGGACCATTTTGCAAGAGAGGATAAGGAGGAATCTGGGACTTCCTTATTTTTAATAAACATTTTCTATATTAAAATGAAGTTAATAACAGTAAATTTGTCATATACTAGGTTGGAATTAAGAAGGTATATTAAGATATACTGTTTTTATTAACTTCAAAGAAGAACCAAATTTTAATGCCTTATAGTCTCATGTAGCAAATATAATAATAATAATGAAATAATGAGGACTTTGTATAGCGCCTAATCTTTAGAAGCTCTAAGCGCTTTACAACATTAGACAACACCTATAAGATAAAAAAACATATATAATGATATAATTACAAAACAAACGTTACGAAATTAGAAAACATAACAAACATGCTGAGAATATTTAAGGTAGGAAACATTAGGTCTTTAAGTTTGTTCTTGCAGTCGAAATAAGTGAGTTTTTAGAGCACTCTTGAATGGGATCACTGTGTCTTTGTGTCTGAGTTCAGTGGGCAATTCATAACACGTTGCTGGGTCCTGGTATGCAAAAGAACAATGTCCATATGACTTTGTTTTCATAGTGGCAATAATGATTATATGATTGTCAGAAGAGGAGCGTAAGTATCTTGCTGGTGTGCACATATGGGTGAGGTCGGATAGGTATGTTGGACTATAGTCCGACAGTGAAACATTGCACAGAGAACAAATTTTTTGTTTGATTCTGGATGGAATGGATAGCCAGTGTAGGGTACAGAGCAGTGGGGAGGTGTGCTCTGATCGTGGTACTGTAAGTATGATCCAAGCAGCTGTGTTTTGAAGTTTCTGGAGTAGATACTGAGATGAACCAGGCAGAATTGATTTACAATAGTCCAGTCTTGAAAGTACTAATGAACACACAAGTGTTTTAGTGGCATCAACTGAAAAAATATTTGAGAATGGAGCTGATGCGTCTCAGCTCAAGATATGCGGCCTTGCATATGTTCATGACATATTGGTGCAATGTGAGAGTACTGTCCAAAGTAACACCTAGGTTTCGTACTGATTGTATGAATTTAATTTTGGTGTTGCTGATACTTGTTTGAGGTAAAGGATGTGAATGAGAAAGTCTTTTTGTTGTGATTAGAATGGCCTCAGTTTTATCATCATTCATCTGCAGCTTGTTACATGTCATCCATGATTTCACAACTTAAATGCACCTCTCTACACCTTGGATGATAGCATCAACTTCAGTTGGGTGGCTAGATTTGTATATTTGGGTGTCATCAAAAAACAATTGGTGAGACACTGGATGATGATCTATGACACTTGAGAGCGGCTGAGTGTATACATGTAGAATGAAGAGAACAGGTCCAAGAACAGACCCCTGTGGAACACAATATAGATCAACTGGGCTAGAGTATATTCAATTTGTAGACACAATATGTGTCCTGTTGACCAAATAGGACTTGAGCCACAGTAAGGCTCTATCATGAATGCCAAATACATACTGGAGACGGTGAAGTAATATATCATGGTCTATTATGTCAATTGCGGCAGACAAATCAAGGAGGGTGAGGACTGTAATCTTTCCACTATCCCAAGCAGATAGAATGTCATTAACTACTTTTAGAAGAGTAATTTCAGTTATGTGGCAAGGGCAATAAGCAGATTGTACATTACTGAAAAGACTATTTGAATTCAGATGAGATACAAGCTGGGTTAGAACAACCTCTTCTAAGATTTTTTACATGAATTTGAGATTACAAACTGGCGGTAGTACTTTAAATCGTTATGGTCTAGTGTTGGTTTCTTCAGCAGAGGCTTTTCAATGGCAGTTTTGAAAAATGAATCTTTTGCTTCATCTCAAGTTAATATCAGACATTACTTGTTTTCATTGATATTTGTGTTATGAATCATTCATGCTGTGGGCTAATACAAGATGTAATATTTGTTCTGGCAAACCATAATACCTGCAGAAGGAACAAAAATTGGGACTTGCTATTTCTGTGTTTCCACCTATTGAAATGATAACTTGCTACAATCACTTGAACTTATTTCCCTAGCTACTAGGGAATCTATGTATTTCTGAAGAAACAAAAAAAAATGCCAGAATATGTAACTATATTTTGACTAACCTGACCTTTATTCATCTTCGTTGTGACTTAAACTAGGCTTGAAACAATCATATCTTGCATAAATTCAAATATTTAAAAGCCATTTTCATCCATTAAGCACATCAACTTGACAACAACAAAATATGGTTCACTTATTTTTATGTAGGATAATCAAAGACATCATTTGAAGCCCTTTCGGCTTGACGCATAAATTTTCATTTCATTCTAGGGAGAGTTATTGTTTGCCAGTAATATCCTACACATTATGTTTTGTTAACTTGTAGTAGTGTGAAATTTATAATTTTATTGGTGAACTTAAAGCCTGGTTTGACAAATCTCCAATTAATAACGAAATACAACATTCACCCAGTGAGGCAAATACTAAATTTTTTATTTGACTAGAATAAAGTTTTACTCTACCCGTTATGATACGAATATAAAAATTAACATTAATGACCTGAAATCAGTCAAATAAAGGATTGTTAATGGAATATATTCTATTACCCTTCTGACAACAGTTACATGTAATTAAATTTAGACCAGTCTGCTCACCGTCTTGTAAACATTTATTAGTGCCGAAGAGTGAAAACTTGTACGAGTTTGATAAAAACAAATGGAAAACAAACTTAGTGTAGAATGTATGAACTTTTAATGAATAAAGTGGGCAATGTTCTTGACATTAGAAACAATTATCAGCAGTGTTGCACTTTGAGGGAGGCCTGTGACACCCTCCCATCTCAAACAGCCAATGTCCCCCATATATTGATAATTATAGGGGCCAGAGATACATAAAATACCCCCCCCCCGAAAGCCCAACCAGTATGCGACACTTGGTCAGCACTGACTCTAAATTGATTTTGTCATAGAGTGGTTTGACAATCTCGACACCAGATATTTTTAACTCCCATTTATAAAAGGTTGGATTGTTTAATTTTAAGCCCCAAAAAGGGAAAGACCAAAAAACTTGCCAGTAGCTTCCCATGGATCAGTGGTTCTTGTCAGGTTCTTCCTCACCAATTATACTGGATGCTATGTAATACCTATTGTGTGCTGAAAAATGGCATTAAACCCCACAACAGCAACAACAATGACTTTGATTCATCTGATACTACAGTGATGGCATTCATCATGACATTATTGCAAGCTTGTTGATTTTTAAACCTGTACAATAATGCAATTCTCAAAATGAATAGGAGATAACTTTGCCGAACAGATTATTAAGAAATTCATCTGAACAATGTCAGTCTAAAATATCTCCCATTGCAGTAAACAATATGATTATGCCAGGCTGGATCAGGTCCAGTGTTGGAGGAATGGGGTTGTTCCAAAATTTCCTTCAGGCCCTGACTTCTTTGCAAGGGCACCAAAGCTAAACTGTGTGTGTCTATTCACTCCAAGTGTGCATACTACCTAATAAACATGTGCAAGAATAAAATGATGGTCAAATTTAAAGTGACAAGTGATTGTACATTTGTGTGTGTATGTTTCTTTTCAAGCAGGAGTGGGTGCATGCCAGACACCCACACACACACACACACACCCTTCTGGTTATGTTGATGCAAAGTGTTTATAATGCAAAACTCTGCAAAAACATATTGGACAAAGTACAGTTGTTCACATGCAAGTGATATGGGTTCCATTATTGAGTAGTGAAACAAGTTTGCTAACATTCTCTATGGAAAACTAACTTGCTGTCTTCAAGGCATGTCATGTATTTGCATCAATGCCTATTAATTTGTCTTGCAGTGTTTTACTTATAACTGAATAGTTTATAAACAAATCTTCCTATTTGCATTATTTGTTATTTACAGTAATTTAGTGAAATCATGACAGTTAAATTAGCCTTAATGTTCTAGTGTCTTATATCCATAAATATTGTTGAAGTTTTTCATACCAAAATAGTCTGATTATTCCAATTTTAGCTTGACAAAAGTCTTAGGGTAGTGTATGAAATCTTTTTTTTTTTTATCTTTATTGGCTTTGATTTCATTTTACTGATTATAATCTCATTATAGGTTTCACTGCTAATAAAAGCTATAAGCTTGTTTCAAAAGATCATGTTTTGTCTTTCTTATTACAGATTGTTGTACTGAATAAACTGGAAACTTCCCATGATAATGAAAAGATGAAGTCAATAAAGTGATGCAGATAACTAACCAATTATGGTAAATGCAAATAGATCTAATTATGTTACTAAAATAGGCATGATAATAAATGTAAGACTGAATAAAATGCCAATAGAATCTGGTTGATATAATGTACCTACTCAAAGATACAAAGAGCAGTCAGCAAGGAACAGTGATCTGAATATGGCAGATGCTGTAAACATTAACAAAATATTTGGTATTTATATTAATTTTTTAATCAGCTGGTCTGATTATAATCTTCAAGTATTGGATCAGTTTGTCTGGCCATCCATCTGTTCATCTGCAACTACATTTCATCTTAATCCACTGTGTAGAAATTGAAACTGTATGAAAATGATATACAATATAGTGATTCTTGACCAAACTGTATATAAAAATATACTGAGTTTTATATGGCAAGCGATGAAAGTAATTCTATTTCAGTTTGTAAAGTAATTTATTACTTGTCTTTTCTTCCTTACAGCAATTTTTCAGTTTCATAAATGTTTTATACAATTTTTACGCTCAGCTTGTTACATAATTCCTGTTAGCACAATCACCCCACCCCCACAGGTAAAAATAAGGTTAACAATTGGATTTGCATACATAGATGACATTTTTGGATTGTCCTGCCAGTATCGCAGTGCTTTAAATGTTTAAAATGTTCATCAAATATTACATTGTATCTGTTTTTCAATGGAGCTATCGTGTTTTATAAACACATCTCTTTGTTCTTGTTATTTCTATTCCATCTTATGATTATTTAAATATAAGCAAATGTAAACTTTGTCTAGCTAAGACTTTAATATGAACAATATAATATTTTTAAAAAAATTATATATCTAAAAGTTTTGTAATTAAGCTTTTCTTTTGCATTATATTTTTTCGTATAATGTATGCAATAGTAGATTGCAAATATGCAATTTTTACCTTTTGTAGGCTTCTTTATAACATAATAAATACATGCTGTCCCAATTTTGTTGCGCTTATTTTATCCTTCAGATGTGTTGATTGTATTTCACTGTATGCAAGAAACAATCTTCTTGTTTTATCTTTGCAGCCTGAGTGAGTAAAGAATGTATTATTGAGGGCCGTCCATTTAGTACATGCGCATGGAGGGTGGATGTGGATGTGTCTACTGATGATGTATGTACACATATGAAAGGGGGTGGTGGGGGTGAAACCTCAATAATAATTTGTCTAATACGTAACCTGTTTGTCTGGGTTCAGTCGGCATTTGAATTTTATTGGACACTAGATCAACTTTTTAAAGTTACGCAGCTTATTTCTTTGGTGCAGCAAGACATTCTACAGCGGTGATATATCTGTGTTATTAAACACATTAATATTATTAATCCTTGATCATTTCTGAGTATTAAATATGGGCCATTCTTTAGAATTCTGGGTGTCTGTGCATCAAGCATACGTACACAGGGGTGAGATGTAAAAAAGCATGTGTGTGGGGGGTGTGTCAAGCTTTGCCAGATTTTTGTGTATGTATTAAATGGATGGCCACTTGACAGTTAAAGTGGTATACTATCTAATTTAGTATGTTTCCTTTGTCAATTTTAGGTCCATTGCCCAGCGGATCTTGTGATCTGTGCTCTGACCAGTGAAAGCATGTGAATGTGCTAAAGTCACCCAAATTGTGTTGGTATTTCTCATATGGGTCTCCAGATTTGATTGTGCTTTATAAAGTTTTGAAACATAAGAAAGATGGAAGAGAAGAGATCGAAATTACCACTTTTAACTTGCAAACACTGACATTTGCATATATGATTAGCAGCATATTTTATACCTAGATATTAATGTGAAATTCTATGCTAAATCATAATATTGTAAAATCATCACAATTTTTCAGTTGCTTTAAAATCAACTTAATTTTCAAGAAAAAGTAAGTGAATAATTGATATCATGTATGTGCATTTCTAGCATGTAATATTTTCCTCATTTTATTTTCCCTCACAAAATTCTCTAAAATGTTATACTTGTTAAAATTATTCTCAGTTTAGTTTTTATGACAGTTTGGAAATCATCTATTTCTATGTTTATGTGGTAAAAAATGGAAAATCCTGTCCATCATTCATCTGCTAAACAACCAGAAAAATGAAAACAAAACATGGCGCACTGCATCCACGCAGAGTTTAAAATTTTTAAGGATAACACCAAATCTGTCAAAAAGTATAGATACTTAAATTCAACATATGAAACTTTGAACAACTTCTTTTAAAAAATCACTGAATATATTTTCATAAATTTATCAGAAAGTATCAAGGCATTATGCTGATCCACTCTCCTTATATCACGACTTTTACTCCACATAGAAAAATTGGTAAGCAACTCTCTCACAAACATCTGTGCAACAAAAATTTCACATTAAGCACGAGTGTATTAAGTACTTTATAAATTTTTCAAATGAATTTGATTAATCATCAGATTTGGCCGTCAGTACTCAAAGGGATAATCTTTAAAATGACTTAAAATGGCAGGGATCTTTGCATAATATCTAGCTTTGAGGGACTTCCCATAATAGATTTCAGCATAATAAAAGTTTGCTTGTAAGAATGATGTCATCCATTTATAAAAGTGGTTGATGACATTTCCCTGTTAGTGTGTCTGTTTTATTCTGTAGTAAAATCCACATGAGATGGAACAAATTACAGAATTATCACATGAATTATTTCTTACTTTTTTGCAGAACCTCTCTTGAGAAGATCCTAGATACTTTGACAAGTGAACAGTGCTGCAGTAACCAGTTTCCAAGAAGGAAATAACTGTGAACAATATAGACAGAAAAGAACATCATACATGATTTCATACAGATGTTCACCTGAAATAAGCTTTGCAGTCCTCGCTGATTGACATGTGTAAAAAATACTACAATTTAATTCATTTGAGCATTAATATATAATGAGATCAAAACAAAGCATCATCACATTGTTACATCTTAAATGTTGCCAGCATGACAGTCTCGTTGGAGCATCGGTGGTTATTCTATTGGTTATTTGCAGCATAATTGACGATAGAAGCCAAATGATCATTTGGAGTAATAACTACCCATTGTGTATTTAATGATTCTATAAGCTTAAGCTCATAAGCTTCTAATGAGATAATATTGGACGTGATTACAGCAGATTGTACACCATTTTAAATGTTTTGAGACATCAGCTATCATTCTTCAATAAATGTTTCATTTTGAGAAAGTTAAGTCTCTATTGTGCTTTTGTCTCACTTGCTCATACTATTGAAAATAACATGATTAATTGTTATTGTGCATTAGCTGAAAGATGAGAAAAAAATTCTGTAATGGAACAACATCCAGCTTTCTGTTACCATTTTTTAAAATTTTTTTGTTCCACCTTAAGCCAGACATTCATTAAAGTTCAGCTTGTATGCTTCTCTGATTCAGAAAGAAATGTTTCTGTGAGAATCACACAGAATTTACCTCTCTCCTAGTGTCTGCTATTAAAGGGCATGGTGATTTTTATTATATTTTTGTCAGCAATATAAAGTTTTAATTCAATACATAATTCCCCCAAAGTGTTTCTCAGAGGTTTTAGAATAATGTATTTTTTGTGATAGTAACTTGTAACATTATAACCATTTATTGTAATAACAGTCAATTTTAGTGACCTAAATGTCACTGACTACTAGAGCAACAGTCATAAGGTTCATGCTAGGGTTATCCCACCATTTTAGTGTCGCTCACTAGTCTGGCTTCATGGTAGGGTTATCCTACCATTTTAGTGTCGCTATCTAGTCTGGGTTCATGTTAGGGTTGGCTTACCATTTTAGTGTCGTTCACTAGTCATGGTTCATGGTAGGGTTATTCTACCATTTTAGTGTCGCTATCTAGTCTGGGTTCATGTTAGGGTTGGCTTACCATTTTAGGTTATCCTACCATTTTAGTGTCGCTCACTAGTCATGGTTGATGGTTGGGTTATCCTACCATTTTAGTGTCGCTCACTAATCAGGTTCATGTTAGGGTTATCTTACCATTTTAGTGTGGCTCACTAGTCTGGGTTCATATTAGGGTTATCTTACCATTTTAGTGTCTTTAGTGCCCCTCACTAGTCAGGGTTCATGTTAGGATCATAGGAATATCAAACAGTACTCTGCTTCCTTACATTAAGAAGGTAACCATCACTGCATGGGTACCTCATTGACATTTTAGTTATAAATATTGATTGATTCATTGATTGAAAGAAGCAAGTGTAAAGATGTAGTCATTCAAAAGTCATAAAAGATTATACACTCAACAAATGCTGCAAATATGGTTTAAGTGCAACGACCCACTTATAAATGTGTAAAAGATCTTGATGGTTTCATGGGAGCAAGTAGTGAGTTATCGTTACTACCTAGGTGCCACCACTGCTACTGGTCAAATAATCGGATTACATCTGTACTTTACCTTCAGTAGATAAACAAATCACTTCCTAGATTGAATTTTGAGGTTAAAATTTCTTTAAATGTTGGGTACTTCTATGGCACTGAGAGCGGTGAACAAAATTTAATCCCCAGACATCTATGTACATGTGACTTACACAATGAGTTTTATTTACAAAACCATCTGAAGACGCAGCCAGAAATGCAAACTCTTAGGAAGCTACAAGTCCATGTGGCTGTACTGAATTCCCAAAGTCCTCCATGTAGCTCTGTACAGTGACTGTTGCCTGACATTTGTGACAACATTTGATGTTTTGGCTAACTTAGCGCTATCTGATTTGACCTTGCCTTACATGTTCACCCGAACACTTCATAGTTTGAATCATGAGGTTAAATGTTCTTCAGTTATGCCAGGTATGTGTTATTGTGTGCCTATTTTGTAAGAAATGAGAGAAAAATAAGTAGGCAAATAATAATTGAACTAATGATAGTTTTAGCCAAAACATTTACAATTTTAAAAATGAAGTAATTTTTTAAATATCGGATCAATATTTTTATTTGTCTTTGATTGCTAGTATAATGTGTACATCCATATATAAAAAATTTGTAAATGCATAGTTGGGGAGAAAATAAATTCAATCACTTCCATGTAACATGTTCAGCTGGCATAACTTTTTAAGTCCAAATGAATTATACATGACATATTGACACCTTCAAAGAGTAAACTGTTCATGAAAGAACTATACTACATGTGATCCATTTTTAAAGAATTTCTACTTATGCTTCATTAATGATGTCATGTAATGTGCTAAGAAACACGCTTTAACTTACAAGCCTTTCAACCAGATCGTCTTCCTGAAATCCTCACATTTCTTGAACTTAATTCTTCTCAGCTGGATAATCATTAATAGACCAAATTTTGATTCCATGATCAATACCTAAACATACTTTGGAGCATACATTGAGATATAAGTGTACATCAGTTGCTGGACTGGTAACAATGGAGCTGCCTATACATTTTCAAATAGCTGACCACTATTTCTCATTTTATATCAACAACTCAAAAAAAAAAATGATATTGCTTCTATGTCACTTAGACCATAAAAAGTATTTCAGTGAGTAGTGTTTTCTGCTACATGTTATTATCTGCCATTTAATACTATATCTATAACGTACTGGTAAGTCTTAAGATTAATGGCAATAGGATGCAAACAATAATTTTATATGAAAAAATTGCATCACAGATCAGAAGAATCTTCATGAAATGAATATGAGGATTTGGATTAATTAATCATATGCTGTCCCACAATGGATCTTCCCTCTCGGTAATCATATACTGTCACACAAGGATCTTCCCTATTGGTAATCATATGCTGTCCCACAAGGATCTTCCCTATTGGTAATCATATCCTGTCCCACAAGGATCTTCCCTACTGGTAATCATATGCTGTCCCACAAGGGATCTTCCCTATCAGTAATCATATGCTGTCCCACAAGGATCTTCCCTATTTGGTAATCATATGCTGTCTCACAACTGTCCCACAAGGATATTCCCTATTGGTAATCATATGCTGTCCCACAAGGATCTTCCCTATTGGTAATCATATCCTGTCCCACAAGGATCTTCCCTATCAGTAATCATATGCTGTCCCACAAGGATCTTCCCTATTTGGTAATCATATGCTGTCCCACAAGGATATTCCCTATTGGTAATCATATGCTATCATACGAGGATCTTCCCTCTCAGTAATCATATGCTGTCCCACAAGGATCTTCCCTATCGGTAATCATATGCTGTCACACAACTGTCCCACAAGGATCTTCCCTATTGGTAATCATATCATGTCCCACAAGGATCTTCCCCATCAGTAATCATATGCTGTCTCACAAGGATCTTCCCTATTTGGTAATCATATGCTGTCCCACAACTGTCCCACAAGGATCTTCCCTCTCAGTAATCATATGTTGTCACACAAGGATCTTCCCTCTCAGTAATCATATGCTGTCCCACAAGGATCTTCCCTATCGGTAATCATATGCTGTCCCACAAGGATCTTCCCTATCGGTGATCATATGCTGTCCCACAAGGATCTTCCCTATCGATCATCATATGATGTCCCACAAGGATCTTCCCTATCGGTAATCATATGCTGTCCCACAAGGATCTTCCCTATTGGTGAAGTGCATAATTAAATCAGACCTTATAGTCTGATTTAACAAAAGGAAAAATCCCTCAAAGGGGCAAATGCTTGACTGTCGGGTTATTTTTTAAGCATTTTGTTAAATCATCATTGATACATTATTTAACTCCACCAAACCAAATTTTTATTAAAATAGTATTTTTCCTACATGTCCAAGTTGACATGTTTGCACGATTCCTGTCAGTGCAGTACAAAATTCTTGGTGCCAATCTGACATCAATATGACTTCCACAGCAGTTAATTTGAAAATCTTATTGCTCAAGAATATCAGATACTTTCAACACTTAGCAGTTAAAAGGAATAAATGTCTTATCTAGAATTTCTTTAAATTCTTTTTAGCCAGCATAATCTGTTTATTTGAGTGATTCTTGTTTTCAAAGCAAATCATTTTCAAACGTATTCAGCAGGCATATGCACAAACTGGGATTCATTAAAACAAAAAATTATTGTTTGTGTTATCATGCTTGTAAACCAGAGTACACAGCTGTAAGCCTGAGACAAACCCATTGACCGTAAAACCAATAAATGTGTATTATCAGTTTGTTCACTGAATGCAAGTAAATAAAAACTATACTCAAATTTCACTTGTATACGTACGTGTTGCTGTGTTCATAACCTTTGATTATCATACGTGATAGACCAGAAGACGTGCATTATTAAGACGAATCCAGTCATACCTTGAAATTAAAGTCGGTTCAGCCGTTTGGAAGACAGGTGAATTTATGTGGCTTTTAGGGTTAGCGATTAGGGTTAGGGTTAAGCTTTTCTGGAGAAAACGTATGAACGGACAGGCCAGATTTAACAGGATTTTACTGCAATACGTGTGTCATCAGCACCGATAAAATGGTACCTGGATGATGCAAACTGGTTTAGCGGTTTGCGAGAAAAATAAATTTTGGTGACTTTTAGGGTTAGGGTTAGGGTTACAGTTTTCTGGAGATAACGTACGAACCGAAATGACAGTCTTGACAGAATTTTCTCTGCAATATTGGCCTCATCTAATCCGACAAACAGGTACCTCGCTCATGAGAATCTGTCAAGCCGTCTGGGAGAAAAGTGGATTTTTGTCTTTTATGGTTAGGTTTAGCGATGAGGGTTAGGCTTCTCTGGAAATGACGTACGGACGAATATTATAGTTTTCACAAAGTTTTCATTGTTTGAATACCGGGTTCGGAAAAACTGGTCTGATTCCCCACAACATCCGGCCAATGTCAATGTCATCGACTGTCTTTATTTATACCGAATTATACACCATCCCAAAGCTTTATAATTCATAATGAATATAATTCACAATGAATACCGAAATTTAAGTGTGATTCGAACTAAAACTGTTAAGTTGTCCTTTTAATGTATTGACTTATTTCATCTAAATTTTAACTGAAAGCTGCTTTCGGTTTAGTCACCTTTTTTTTCTAACATAATCCCGCATAGAGGAAAATCTTTTTCCATTCTAATGGCTTTTAAATTTAAACTATTGCATGCTTGAAGTGTTCACAAATCTGCAATCGTTGCTGGTATACCGAAAACCTTCCGAATGCCAAAACGTATTAAAATTTTGAAGAATATTTTTTAAAAACATTTTATTTAAGATAATATTTTATTTCATATCAAAGCAATTTAATATATCTAATATATTATTTTTAGCTTTGCAGCATTGTGTAAGAGGTCAACAGAGATAAATTAGATATTATACAAGACCATCCTTGAATAAGCATAAACGTTGCACAGTTCATTACATTTCACATACATACATCTTTCCTTATACACGAGAATCATATTGAATATGTCGAGAAATTAGTATTTGATATGATATGATAGACAGGAAGAACAATCCAGCTAATGACTTTTGCATTCTTTGTTCTGCTTGCATACTATTACCTTTATGCAAAGTTTCAGTAATCTTTGCCAAGTTTTTCGCATTGTAGTTAGTGTTTGATTTGGAGTTACGGTTAGGTGTAAGTGTACGGTAATTTTAATTTGCACTGACCTAGGGATAATTAATCGTGTTCTTTAAAATGTTTTTAATAAGAAAAGAAACCTAAATATTTATTTTTGCAGTAGGCCCTGGCTAATTTATATGGAATATTTTCGGTCAAATTTGAGTAAATTTTTTTTATAGATTTTCTCTAAATCAAATAGTTGTGTTAATGTCGTGTCATATGTAGTGATGTCCATTTATTCGTGAAAATTAAAGCCCAAAGATTTTAAAGGTTTTAATTTTATAATCTCATTGCCCTATAAATCTATTAGATTGTCTTGGTCTATTAGTAATTATTTTGGAAGGACCAATCACTTGTTTGACAAATGACTCTGTGACATTAAAATGGTTACGGGCCGGTTCATTTATATTGTGCTTGATACCAAATATGAGCCTTGCAAATTTGCCATTATGTGTTGGGTTTGCATGTCATACATAGTTTTCCGCATTTTCAAGATGTAGTAAGGTAAGTGATACTTTAATAATTGCATACATGATGTCACTTGAGATAGAATCTACATTAATCTATGAGTTTTATTCTACAAAACATGGACAAATATTGCAGCTACATCCATTGCTAGGTGTATATAGGCTACACGAACATGCCTGCTTTGTAGTATCATTTGTTATTTTTCCAAGAAAACGTTTATAATAACTAAGTGCACTACAAGCACTAAACAAATATATTGTTGACCGTTGCAAATATTTTACAAAGTCTATTAAACATAATTTGTTTGGAATTAAAATTTCTGCTAAAATTTTATCCTCCAATCGAGGTTATTGAATATCTGCTTGGTAACAATGATTGTTCCATGGAGCATTCGTCAGGCACCATAGATTAAAATACATTCACAAAAGCGAGAATTGTCCTTAAAAGGTTATTGTTTTATAAATAAGCACATCTTGGGGATTATCTCGTACTTGAGGACTTCATCCTCTCTTTTATCAAGCGTAACAAGATTTATGCAGATTGTCATTGACCTTTGTCCGTTTGACCCCAAAATCGCTTGGTTTCTTCCTTAACCGAAGTGCAAGTAATACTCAAAGTTTGCGCCACGTTGCTATGTACAACTATTGTTATTGTGCGGAAACCAATTTTCTTCTTTTAGCAAGTGATCTCAACCTTTGACATAAAATTCCACAACCTTCTTCCTCGCCTCTTGTGCAAGCAGTCGCAGAGTTTGGGTGAGGTATGTCGTTTTCAACTTTTGTTTTTGCACGGAAACCATGTTTTTAAGTCTTTCAGTCACCGTGCGTGCGTGGGTGTGTGTGTGTGTGTGGATTATGTCGCAAACATGTAGCATCATGTCCCTACCCCGGTATCTTTATCCTGAAGCCAAGCGTACCAGTTCTAACACTAACCTCTAAATGCTGAGCGCCAAGCTAGACAGTCTTTGTACCATTTTTATACCGCATTATAGGCGGACATTCTAACCACTTAGGCCACCAGAGTAATTTCGTTCAGACAGTGATCTTGATATTTGTGTTTTTGACCCTGAAATCAATCGGCTTCTTCCTCAACATACGTAACGTATCCAAGTAGTCTGGAAGTTAAGAGTCCCTAAAATGGAATGCCACTCTAGCGCAAACTAGATGTTACTGGAATTCAAGACAGTTTCTTCCCTTTGAAATACTGAGTGTTTAATATTCTTCAGTGGTAACACAATTTTCAAATTACCTCCTGTGGTGGATATACTGTATGTCAGCTTGGCACAGTTTTCATTTAGGACCAAGAAGGCATCATAAAGAGTGATCATGTGGAAATCCCGTTTTGATATTTTCTATTTGTCATAGCAATGGTAAGATACCAAGATGGATGCCATAGTGGTCACATCCAATATCACATTGGCAACATTTCTACCTATTACCAACTATACATAATAAGTCTTTTGAAGAGAGACACAATGTCAATAAGACCAGCTGTCTGAAGTACTGACCAAAATGGCACCATAAACTAGTCTTCTGGCTAAAACCAAATGACAATATTTCCCTTCATTTTGTAAGCAACATTTCAAGATGGCCAGATACACCTATTCACTAAGAAATATCCAAAAGGTAATAGTGATGGATTGGTCATAAACTAAAAATGCTGCAAATCCACAACACTAGCTTGGCCATACAATTGTTAATAATGGACCAACCATACATAATAAGAAGTCTTTTTGTGAAAAACGCATGTTTATTTTACCATTCATTGAAATACAGTAATAACAATATTTTCCAAAACGCTGTCTGCTGTGGTGGCTGTATTGGATATTTGAGTGGCACCATTTTCATTTAGGATCAATTAGACCCAAGAATGAATGTGTGTGTGTGTGTGTGTGTGTGTGTGTGTGTGTGTAAAGTTATGGCAATACTTGAGATAGTTTAGGAGTAGCAGAAGTGCTAACAATCTTAGTATAAACAGATAGATGACAGACAACACAGATCATCCCATAAACTCTTCTGTGCTGTGACCAGTATAGCTAAATAAACTCTTTAGAAGGTCACAGGAATATGATCTCAATGTACAACACACCACCATCCAAAGATGTACCTACAGTGCAAGTTTTCATTGCACTCCTGAAATCTGTGTTAATCATAGACAGGGAAGATGGCCAGATGGACTCAAGGAGTATGGCAACAATAACATAACAGGAATACCGTGCATGGTACATTATAGTGGTTATAAATAACTTTAATCATTGGTCAAGGTATCCTACCCTGAACTAAACATAATGTACAGAAGACACTGTTTTCACATCTTGATCCCAAATTCAATAGGGCTTATCTTACCCAAAGTGTAAGAATCTGCATAGTTCTTTAACTTAAGATGAAGAACAGTTAGTACCACTTTGCCAAAATGAATACAGTCAAAGATCAACTGACATCATAATATGTCAGCCTTATGACCAGAGCATGAATCATATATGTAAATACAAATTTACTCCAATGAATGAGAAATCAATTTATTCATATTTTGCATGGTAAAATATCAACACATTCACAACAAGCAAATCATTTATTTTTGCTCTTTTTCAAATACATTACAATTCTTAAATACAAACAATAACCATTCACTGAACAAAATAATACAGATCTCAAATATAAATGCATGTCAAATCCTAAACAATGCATGGATCCAAGTACTGTTATGGAAAACATAAATGCATTATTTTCCAGAGATGACCAGCCTTATAAATGCAACAAAATGATTTAAGTACAGTTCACGAAAATAAAAATGTCTATTTACAAGTTATCAGTCTAACATGTTATCCAGTATATTCTATTCCTTTTTAACTGTATAATGGTTATGAACCTTTCTTACCCAGAATTGTAATTGGGGTACATAAATCTTAAGCACACACACACACACACACACTGGAAATACCACGCATTAGGCAAAGTACTATAAGACATAATTTCCAATCATGTAAAGTCTAAATTTTCCTTAAGCAGAACACACGCTCTCATAAAATTCCATTCTTCTCACAGCAACTGATACATGTACAGGAAATATTTTTCTACCAAAAACATATGCCTATTACTTCCTGTTTAAAAATCTCTGAACTTAACATTCATATTTTACAAAAAAAATGTGTAAAAAAGTCCACTTTAAATCTATGACAGAAGACTCATTGGTACCTGATAAGTGACATAATCAGCATTACATTGGTAGTTACAGAAAAAACATTTTGGGTATTTTCATTAAGTAAATAAGTCTACAAAATCCTTAAGCATCAAATCATCTTAGAAAATGACCACAATAAAACAATTGGGAATGAAAATGATACAAAGAGGTTTCATATGAATTAATTTCTTTTAAATTTAAGAAAAGATAATGTATACAACTTTACACTTTTCCACATAACTGTAAAAAAAAATGCTGTACAAAAATCTGTCGCATGATAGAGGAGGACAGACTGTTACATGTAACAAATATGTGGGGACAATGTGTCACATTATAATTAGGTACAGACACTTCTGTACAGGTTACAAATACATGGGGACAACATGTTCAATGTATACTCAATTTAAGAGTCTTGGAAAATAGATGTAATACTAATCGCTGCAGTTTTACCACTGGTCCGTTTAATTAACTTAAGAACAGATTTGGTATATCATGTGCTAGCCACAACACTATCTGAAATTCGTAATAAACATATCAAAATATTTATAGATTATCCAAAACCAGCAAACTTGAAGGATCTACATATTTTATTCTACTGTCAACATATTTTATTCTCAAACAACTTGCAATATAAATATATCCATTTTGTAAGAGAACTGCCTTAAAATAGTCTTAAGATGCATATTATAGACAGGGACAATAATCTGCTCAAATATGGTACATCCATTTGCACAGTAAATCATGCATATTAAATTTGTTGTACTAGACTGATATAAGTACAGTGTGGTTAGTGTATCAACCAACATAACTGAAAGCTAATGTACATTTTTTGCAGAAGTTCTTCTTTTTCTTCTGGCTCCATTGGTGCATAAAAAACTGCAAGTAGTGATTGAATTTACCCATTCCCATAGCTCTTGCTGAATATTTGATGTGCTGAAGAAAAGCATTTGTTTGCTCACATATTTCAGTGTTAATTTTTTTTAACAACATGAGACGTGATGACTTGTATACTGGTGGACACTTATGGGAAAAGCCATGAAATGTATCATGAAAAAAAACGTGTTTTTCCAAAAACCAGGTTCTCGATTCAAACAGTACTCCTCAAGCTGGCAACTAAAATCATAAAATATTTCTTCTGGGGCATTTTCCACGTATGCATAAGCAGAACAAGCAGGATCTTTTCTCCCTTCATGTCCTGGTATCATATGATATCCATAGCAATGCCCATAATGCTGTGGGTCACACCAGAGAAATAAGTATGTTGTACCCTTCCTTCCCACTTCAGGGTAATTTTTATGGCATTTTTCTTCAGCTCTTGCAGGTTCATCATCATAAGTACTATTATGAGATATTTTATCCATTGTGTATTTTGGAGTGTCTCTTAACTGCTTACCAGGGAGGGTGAAGTAATATGCTCTCCCAAATTTAGCAGGATTATAACTACCTGGTTTAGGATTAATTTGGTCTGGTTCTTTACAGTTTGAAAAAAGCTGTTTCACTCTTGACACCAGATGGTCCAAAAATTCTAAAGTTGCTGAACATATACAAGTATTCGTGACTGCAAATAATACATCTTTAATTTCAGGAGAAAACTTGGCAACTCTGTTTATAACATTTATGTCTAAATCTGAATTTTTCCTAAGTAAATTCAAAATAGATTGGAAGTCGTCAACAAATCGATAGGGAATAATGCTTGAAATGGAATGATTTGAAGACAGTATCATAAAAAGAACTGCTAACTTTCTCAATACTCGGTTGCTACAACCATTTTGCATAAAAATATTCAACAGTGAGTGAAAGTTTCTATCAACATGTTGTAACAGAATATCATTTCGGTTTTTTCCTCTTCTAAAGGTAGCTCATTAGCACTGCCCAAGGTACCAAGCACTTTCTTAGAAAGGTAGAGTAAGTGATTTCTACTCGGAGCTTTATCCTTTGAATCATGATCACCCTGGGCAAAGCTAATGAAAGCCCTCTTATTCCTTCGATGACAAGGATCTATTGTAAAGTCATTCGTTGGAGTCTCCATTGGTACAACTGTTGAATGTCGAATGTTGATGCCTATCTTAGTTCCATCAGCAGCTAACAATTTTGGACTAAATTTGCAAATGGAACAAGGCTGTCTATAATCTAAATTGAACTTACTTATCCAGGAAAAAAAACAAGCAATAAAAGTACTATTTGACATAAAAGAAGCAGAATTATGACTGACACGTTTGTAGAAGCTATTCATGATTGTACAATAGAAGCCAAAAGAAATATATGAGTTCAGAACATGGTCCACAAAGTCCCAGCCAATTTCATCGCCAGCTCCAGTATCCCTGGTAAGAAAGTGGATGGCCTCTCTCTCTCCTGGACCTATGTCACAATCCCGAGTGCCACTTAAACAACGGCGATACCAAATCTAAATACAAAATAAGAAATATCAGAATCCTGATTAACACTTAAACAACTGTGATAACAAATCTAAATATAAAATCACACACACACACACACACACACACACAAAATGTATCATTTACCAAATAAATAAAACATTATACAAACAACACAAATGTAAAAACAGATTCCTCACTGATAAAAAGTTAAGACTATTATCTTTTATACTGCTGGAAACACTAAGGCAAGTACACTGTCTTGACCACTGAAGTCAATCTTTTAATATCTTTTAATATCATAAAATTAGATGCTAATGCATGTTGTGAAATTTGTGAGTTTTCAAAGAACTAGATTTGGGTTTGTAAAGCAATAGAAAAATTATTCTCGCACATCCCCATAACTTAGTCGATACGTCTTAGCTTGATAAAAAGGACTTATGCATGCCAATATAAGCAACAACATATTTTTCATTTGTCGGTATAAAATGTTTTTTTGTGTGCATATTTATGCTAACAATCTTTGACAGAAAGACAGAGATATGAATAGATAGGAACAAATAAAAATGCCATGCTTTCTAATAAAGTGGTTACTTAAAAGATGAGTTAGTTCATCATCAATGAACTGAAGCTCATTGAAAGAAGAAAATAAAGCAAAAATTTATACCTTGTGTTTTACAGGTCCATGACATGTATATACAGTGGAAATATGGGATACTGCAATTGTCTCTCCATTAGGAAAGACATATCCTACCTGAAATCAATCAATTAAACAAAACTTTAAGTAATTCAAATATGACTGAGGAAAAGTATGAACAGAGAGTGAATGTTCAAGGACCAAAATTTAACCAAATTTCTTGTTGCAATGTGACAAATATTTCCTGAAGATGCAGCATAACCAAAGTAAATGTACTTTTATTTATTGTGTACAGGATGTGATATTAACTGTCTAGTCCTGGTCCATCTGAACCTGTAATGAATCCCATTAACATGTGCAGAAAAATCTGACAATGATACAATTGTTTTAGAATGAAATTTGATTTAAATTATGGATAAGCAATTAGTACATATATTGTATAATTTTCCATAATAAGTAATATGCATATGACAACTCTGTACGATAGTCAATCAATGAAAGTACATCCATCCTTGGTCCACACAAATACTGGAAGTCACAAAGACGATGATTATTCTGTATTCCAGATGTTTTCTTTAGGCAATAACTTTTTTTTCTCCAAGCAATTTATCCTTCCTTTATTACTCACTAGTTGATAATGCACTAACTCTTCCATACAAAACTGATAGATAACCTCAGTTTTTTCATGTAAACATCATAGATTTTTCTCAAACAGTATGTTCACGCTCCCACTCATAATAAGTAAAAGAGCTGATGAAAGATACACTAGAAAAATAATGTATGGTGACTATCTAATTAAAACTGTAACCAATAATAAATGGTAATTACAGGTAATTTACTTCTGTTACATGCATATAGTTTGTATAATTGTTGTAATGATTTATGTCAGTTGTTGATGTGATCACAAGCATAATATTGAGCTACCTGAATGCATTTTACCATAGACCCTTATTTAATATTAGTTATTTTCATTCTCTTTTAAATACATTCTCCCAAATTAAGTTTGGTTTGGCATTTTACAGTACATCAACACAATGTAGTTTATTGGGGCAAAGTACCTTGCCAAGAACACACCACTGTAATTGTATCTGGCCTGATCCCATCAGTAGATCCATCCATGTGTTAGCATGGACTTTCAATTGATTGAGGTGAGGACAAAGGGTCTCAGCGTTGTCAAGACGGAGAACTTTACATTTTGAAGATGAATAAAGTGCATTACAAAATCCAGACTGACAAGATAGACTATTGTCAGTGATATGAACAAAAGTACATGTTTTGTCATCATCAGAATACACTGAGAACTTCAAAGTTTTATCAGATGAGGTTGGCATCTGGCAAATAGGCTCATTAATTTATCTTTGGCAGCTTCAAGTTTTTCAATTATCTTATTTTCTGACCTGGAAGAATTATTTAATAGAGAAGGTATATGGTCACTGATCAATTCATTAAAAAGTCTCATATGGCAGCATTTCACATCACTCAGATCTATCTCATCAAGATTTTCCTGAGGTATACTTATTGCGGCTAACTGCAGTAATATGCCATACATTCCACAGCTATAAGACAATTCAGTTATCTATATCTGTTTTGGTCAAATGAACATAACAGTCTTCCTGAAACAGTCCAGTTGTCATACTAACTTCATTCATTGTAAAAATATTCACATTAGCTGCACTACGTCGCCAAATTACATGACCATTTTCAATCATTGCATATTTGAATTTATCATAACAAGATCTTTCTTCAGCTATATTTTCTGAAGAAAACTGAGGGTCTACAGTGTGTATGTTTGTCATCAATTCTTCAATTGTCAAATGTCTAGTAGGTTCATGACGTTTGCGTTTGGATGCAGGGGGAACTATGTCACCATAATCAGATGACTCGGGTAAACTTTTAAATGTGGAAGTAGACTGAGCTGGATCTAAGGCAATGTTTTTATATTTGGAGCAAATGGAATAGAACTTATCCATGTTACCCTCTCTAAAATTGTACAGCACCTGATTCCTTAGTGAAGCAGGTTTATACTTTTCTTTCATATCTGGAATTGATAGCCACTGGGAATAAGAAACTGTCTTGTGCTGCCATTTATGCCAATTTGGAAACATGGAGATATATTGAAGCTGCTGATCCCATGAAACTGGATATTCAAGTGGAACAAAGACATCTGAGGATGTAACTTGTTGGCACATACAAACTTCAGTTCTGTGAGTTTCAAAAGCGGCCTGAAAGGCAGTCCCATCAAAACATTTACTGGCAGAAAAAAAACTGAAATGTAGGAAAAGAAAACATATTATTCTTTTATTGCATGCTAGTTGAAACAAATCTGTGATTAATATTTCTCGATGGAGATTTTATGCAAAACGTAAGACCCTGCAAAATGACTACACTACAAAAGCAATTGAAAATCTCAAGTACCAATTTTTTCTCTTTAGTGTATTTGTTACAGATTGCAAATAGTAAAGCCAAACCCATCATGAGATCTCAATCAATTTTGTGCCCTGCAAAAATGATCATAAGTCAATTACTCATGTCACATTTCAACAATATCATGCACATACTTGAATGGCAGCATGTAACAGTGATCACTCACAAACACAATATTGAATTTTTCTTCCAGTAATTAGGTTATCAAACGGGTATTGTACAGATTCAGTTCTTATTAAAAAAGACCAATAACTAAGTCAGCAATTGAGCTGCAAAGACACACTCATTAAAAGAATCAAGTTCACATACAATGCAGTTAACCTAACGAATTGTATTTGTTTTTTTTTTTGAAAAGGCTACTAACAATGATGCTCACAGCTAGAGGAAATGTGAGCGATTAGATCATATAAATATACCAATGCCTCCTCAACATCACACCCCTAGCCCATGATGAAGACGTGTAGAGCTTAACAGTGCACAACTGTTTTTAAAAAAGTGCAAGTGAAATGCCTGTAAAGAAACTTGTCTTCTCATGATGAGCTGAACAAGTACCAAGTTTCAGGGCAATCCACTAAATACTTTGAGTAATTGCATTAACAAAATTTGGTCATACACTGTATCCAACTGTAATCCAAAAATGTCCACAACCCTTACAAATATCATGGGAGCACAAAGATTTGTACATGCAGTTTTAGATGAATATTGTCACAAGTGCCAATTTTCATGATCCTTTCAAAAAGGCACCACAATCGGTAGCACTGACAAGATTTTAACAATGCATTCTGCTGCACGACAATACATCAGACTAAAATTGCAAAAGCAAAGTGAACTGTTTATATGAACATTTTCAAATGATGACTGTAACATGCAGTTACATGGCAATCCAATGAAAAATGTGAGACAAGCTGACTTCACAAAATCCTATCAAACATTAATCTAAGAAAGTAACTAGCTCTAACTGAAATAGCAGCAGAGATTTGTCAACGTATGCAACTTCCGATAATGATGAAAACATTTTTCCAAATGTCATGGCAATCCAATGAAATCTGAAAGATTAGATGATTCATTAGATTATATTATGCACTGTCTTTAGATTGAAGTTAATAAAGGGCAATAATTCTAAACTTAATTAGCGGAACAGTGATTTGATATATGCATTATTTGTTAATGAACATAATATTGTACTGAATTTCATTACAATCCATAAAGAAGTTGTACAATTTGCACTCACAAGTTTGTATCATGCACTGCATTAATCTACAAAAGAAAAATGAACAAAAATTGCAGAAGCACACTGATTCATTAATATATGTATCTTCTGATAATGACCATAGGATTTACCAAGTTCCTAGTCCAATAAAAAACAAAAGGACTAGTTCAGGGGGCAATTTTGTTGCTGGCTTGCCAGGCGAATACCTGTGCGTTCTGATGAAGGTCAATTAAAATTGATGGCCATCGGCCCGATTAAATTTTCCTCCATCATTATTTTCCTCTGATTGGGAGAGCCAGTTGATTTTCTGCAGGGCCAATTGATTTTCACACAAGATGGTCACACCAGCCAATGGAAAAGTCTGTGTCACATCAACCCATGCTAACTGTACTAACAAGACTGTGACATTCAATGACAGAAAGAGCAATACATATAATAAAAATTGCAGGGGCAAATGAGTCTCGGATTCGGATAATGTGGTTATGTGAGAAAGCTTGCTGGTAGCTTATCGTCGGTCGGTGGTTCTTTCTGGGGGTTTTCCGGGTTCTTCCTCCACCATTAATACTGGCCGCCATGTATAGCCTATCTTGTGCTGAAAAATGGCGTTAAACCCTACAACAACAGCAGGGGCAAAGTGACTGGACAGTTGGTGCATATTTAGGTAATGACCAGTACATATAACATGTTTTATGGCAACTCATATAAATATATGAGAGACTAATTGTCTTAACAGTGTGCTGAATGGAAGGAAGGATAGACATATATGAATTAGTATATGGACATGGTTATAACAAATGGAAAATGAAAGATGGATATAGAAAGACTGATGGAAAGGTAATAATGATTTCCTGCATTTCTTCTTAATACTTACTTTGCATTCTGCTTGTCTTTGTAGCTCTTTTTCTTCTCTATGTACACCATCACCCCCATACACTCAAAATTATTTTCTTTGAAAATATTTGTTTGTATGTGATGAAGAAGATGATCTAACGACTTCCTAATACTGTATTTATTTTGGAACAGTATTTCGGAATACCTTCTTCCTGTGGATGGTAATTTCTTTGACTCTGTAACGAAACAAAAAAAAAAAAACCACTATAAGCATAATGTTACTGTGTTTAACTTGCTCACCACACACAATCAAATGTAGGTTATGGCATGCATCTACTTGCCAGCATGCACAAAAAAAGATCCATACCCTGTCAAAAGAACTAAACATGACTATTTCGATGCAAGTTATATACATGGTAAAATATACAAGGTATAGATGTTAAATTTCTGTAAAATGTACATAAAGTATAAAGGTTTTACTGGGATGAATGGTGCAATTTTGTTTGCGGGTTTAGTGATCTCAGCTGTATTCTCAAACTTGAAGCAGGAGTTGGTAAGTGTATATTACTATGGTACCAACACTACAAAGTATAAAATTAAATGCACTATTAAACATTAAAGACAATCTTCTGTTCACATTTCACATCAACAATGCCTATCTTGTTCTCACTTCATTTTTGTTCAAAGTTAGGTTTTAAGATAGTTGATTTTGTGGCTTCTAAACACTTCAGTATTAACTAGAAAGCTGGCAAGCTACAGGTATATTTGGTCATGTATTAGTAAGAAGAAAGCCTTGAATAATGCACAAACCTGGCTCTGGCAGCTTTTTGCGTTTCTCGGTTAGCAAATTAAAGTATTCTCCTTCAGCTGCTTTGATATCATCCAATGTAAATATGTTTTCCCAAAATAAATCCTCGTTTCTATCACATTCAAGCGCCTGTTTGATAATATCTAAACCTTGAAAGAGAAAGATTTATAGGTAAAATGTTGTGCCTCGATTCTGGAGATAACAAATCATGCAGACAAAGACTCATCCACTATACTGCTTCAGAATGAAAAGTTAACAATGTTTATCAGATGCAATACAATTATATATATATATATATATATATATATATATATATATATATATATATATATATATATATATATATATATATATATATAATTAATAGATTGTCTTTAACAAGGAGAAAAGAACATTAAATATTTGTATAAACTGATAACCTGATAAAAAAGCTATATCTGTAAATTTTGACAAAATGACAATGTTAAAGATAACATTACTGTAAGCCTAATGTGCTTTCATTAACCACACATATCAGAAGATTAATAACTGTTCTCTGACAGTCTTAATTTCAGTTTAATGCTAAATGAAATAAAACTACAAATTCAACTTCTAAAAACTTTCCTATCAGTGGGATAAACAAGGTTTTAAACTACACTGTTCTAACTTAACTGATATTTCAACATACATTTTTATACTTTTATAGCTGCAACTAGGGTATGATAGTTTGTATCCCTCCCCTGTGGTTTATTTAAGGTGGTCATAGGTCAAATATAGAATAAATGCAATTACAAAGAGATGTCGTAGAATAGAATTTGACAAATGCTTACAAACATAAGCACAATGTACTCTGTTCTTTGATCACCAGTTAACCATCCAGTAATTTGGAGCCAGTTTGAATGTCCCAAAAGCATGAGCATTTGCTTTCATGAGTCTCTAATGTAGCTATAATGTTGTGATGATGTGATTACCTTTGCTTTCAAAGAATCCACTGAAAATGCTGCTTTAAAAAAAATCGTAAATAGTGCAGACGTCCCTGGCGAAATACAACACCATATGCATAGCCTTCTGACAATCCTGCTATTGCCATGTCCATCATACTCTTCTCCAAAAGGAACATGTAAGATGTTTCTGGTAAAGTTGTCCTTTGGAGAAGATGGCAAAAAGCTGACTACCGAGTCACTGCTGCATGACATAATTCCATGTTACGTCTGAGATTGGAAGTCCACTCTGTAAACACACAAAATAAAAAGATCATATATAATTAAAACCAGTTTGTGGCAGTTTACAGACACTGCACACAACTGTTTACTTCATCATTATCTATAGAAATATTCACACCACCAATATATTATTAGTTCTACATATCTACATCTTATCCACCACCTTAACAAAACTGACTGAAGATAAAAGGATCTTTCAAATGTATAAGAAGTGTATGTATATACATATATATACACATACACACACTGGTCCTGTTCTTATTATGTGGCCTTTTCAATTGAGGACTAAATGTTTTGTGCATAAGTGTATAGAATGTACATAGTACGGTAGTAAGAAAGTTACATACAACATCAAAGCATTTAACATCTTCATTTAAAAGCAGCATTAATTATTAAAATGTTCTTGTCTTAAGAACAGACTTATTTCAATTGAACAACTGAATAATTCTTTTTCTCGACTTAAGAATGAAATGCAAGTGAGGTATATTTATCATGCAAATTGCAGAAACATTCAAAAATGTCATTTAAATCTTGGTACATATACAATGCTCTTTCCATTTACTCCATTTTCCAATGCTGATGAATATCCTCCTTATCTGTTACAAAAAATGTATTGGATTGGAGCCTTTCCAACATGAAGCGATTTGGGCCCCACACACCACCGCTAAGGATGTTGAGTCGAATGACTTTAACTTTTCTTTTAAAGTAATAGGTCTCCATTTTCGTGACGAACTGTTAAAGTTTTCTAATGATTTTTTCCTTTTCTGCTAATGGTACAGTACTGCAATTGATTATGAAGATGAAACTTTTGTGGACAAAATGCCTAGTTTATAAAGGAAGTGATGCATGAGTTGTCTCATGATTTTCTGGTCTTTGTCTGGTACTCAGTGCTGTTCAAGGTTAATTTCTTCCTGTGTGCTATTCCACAAATCTATTTTTAGCAGATGAAGACCATTTTGTAATCCTGGCATTTATAGATAATTATATATTAACCTTAGTGGTACACTCAAACCTGACATTGGGAAATAGACATCAGAAGAGATAATCATGTTACTTACTGTACCAATCAAATATTGGTTTCGGACACATATTAAAATAAAATGTTGCCACTTACGAAGTGAAAATCTTATATTTGTGCACAATTATAATTGCTGCTGTTTGCATTTGAGGGGTGGACTTTCTTGGGGATACTTTTAAACAGGAACTCTTCAGTGCCATGGAATTCTGGCCATAAAAAGTGGGTGGACACCGGTCAAAGAGACATTCAAGAGGGGGGCCACTGTATATAAAGGCTTCTAATGTTTTTTGTTGAACCCGATTGTTTTAACAGGGCAAGGGAATTATAAAAGCCTGAAAAAGACAATAGTACTGACCATGAATAATACAAAATATTAAAATATGTATTTCATGAACTAATGTGTGAGAATATATGCAGGTTCCTTTCTGGATGTGCTGTTGCATGGTTATCATTATCAATTTATAATGTATTTCCCTTTCAACTTTTTTTATTGTAAAAAATATATTTTCTTACATTAACATTTAGTTTGGAATATTAACCTGAAATAGTAGTTTCTTGTGAATTAAACAAAATCAAATTTAATATTAGTTAACAGGCTCAAGTCCATGAAAATGTATAATGCTTACATAGCAGACAAATTTAGTGAGTTTGATGGTGAACTAGCTCAAAAATAGTATTCTGTTATGGATAATAAAGGTTATTTCTGTTGCTTACATCTTATCTAATTAATGCAAGCCATACAGGTTAACAACCCTGACAGTCTGTATTAAAACACATTATGATTTGTGGTGAGACAAATAAATGTGAGGATAATGGATGGATGGACAAGGACATGGAAACATTATTTTACAAATATTCAAAAAGATAAATTGTAAATAGCAAAAGGCACATCAGAATCAACAGCTTAATAAGGCTAACAAGTTTTATAAAAGGTATTTTGAATTGTTTGGGAATGATGCTCTTAAACTGAAAATGTGCTTGACAGTCTAATACACAGATGGCAAGATGGAATCCATTTATACATCTTTTGTCAACTTTTGTTATGTTGGGGGTGAAAACAAAATGTCACCAAAGTACTATTGTGAAGTAATCAATCCATAACAGGCCTGCACAGGGTTAAACTACTGGTGTTAAACAGCTAAGATTCCAATGATTTGATAAGTTTTGACTAAAAAACACTGCATTTGCATCATTTTTTAAATCAGTCACAGCTCCTTAAATGATTATATTTATTGTCACAATAAGATGTCATATCCTCACAAGTTTGGTTTTCACTATGAGTTTCCAGTGTTTCACCATTCACTGAATGTCTCTTATGCATTCTTAACTTTAAAACTGTTGGAAACACCTGGAGATTTGAGGGATAGATCCTTGCATACCAATTTTAAGTTACTTTATACAACCATACAAGAATCTAGCATTTATATTAATTTTAGAAACATTTTCTTGGACACTGTATGCATTAATGGACATTTCATCATAGTAACAACTCATTTACCTCTCCACTTTGAACAATATTTGAAGTGTCTTTTGTGAAGATAAAACAACAGAAACAAAACTATTTCAGCCTTTAGAAACCAAAGCTTAATGAAAGCACTATATGTATCAGAACTGTTATGGAGGACAATCTGCAAATATAGTTGCTTAGTAATTTAAAACTTTTCTGTTAGTCATATGGAAATGGATAATCAATGCACACTTAGAGAACTACCTTTGTTTTGCTGCATTGTTGCTGTGTATATACCAAGTTCTGGACGGTCTGATGGAACACCCATGACAAGCACCTGCAAGAAAATAATATCCTTCATAAAATGCTGGGTGGAGATGGAAGTTTACATGCAGTGATTTAACCTAACCAATTAATAAATAAAAAAACACAGTATGGCCACATGTGTATAACACTGTATATGGGTGTTTATTATTTTTTTAACAATAGCTTTTACAAGTTTTCAGTCATACCGCTATGTCTGAATCCAGGACAACCAGTCTTAACACTAACCTATTAATGCTGAACGCCAAGCAAGGCAGCTGTTAGTACCATTTTTTTAAGTCTTTTGTATGACTCGACTGGGGTTCAAACCTACAACTTCACGCATCCAAGGCAGATGCTCTAACCACTAGGCTATTGACACTGTATACAATCATTGAGCATATTTATGGATGTATGTATGTAGAGAGAGAGGAGGGGGTATTCAACATAACACCAGTACATGCCTTAAAAAGCCAACCTAATTTGGTCAAAAAATATTGAAAAAACTAACCAATTTCATATCCCTACTTGTACTCTGGAAGCTGATGCTAAATTCAACTAAAACAAGATGAAGAAGATGGAACAAACATTAAATCTTGTCTTAGATATAAATATGACATTTAAAATGATGTCTCATTATTACCTAAGTATGTTGAGTGGTTGGCAGAGTTCTGTATTCAAATCATATGAAATACTGTATGACTATTTATCTCGGATTGCCAATTTAAAAAAGGAAATGTTATCAGAGCAACTCATTGATCTTGGTGCAAAAATTAGTTTACCTTCTTTTATTGAGAACTAAAGTGATTACTATCACTGGAAAAGATCATAAAACAGGGCCATAAAGTAACATTTTCATATACTGGTCTGAGTATATTATTCCTTTTCTTAGATTTACGTAGAATTTACCTTTATACCATATGCTGTATTACATACCGCTTATACTAAATAAACCTTATAAAATAAACTAAGAAGCTGGAGTCTTGTTTAATTCATTATTTAATTTGATATGTCATACAACTGAGTTAACTATTAATAAAGTGCAATTATTGGGCGACAATACTGAACTTTCCACCAATGAGAGTCACTCAATATTCATTTAAACATTCTTATTTGTAAAAGTTTAAACAGTAACTTGCAAATATCGAAATACGGGTAATGAGTATATTACGTATATCGTGTTACGAGGTATGCGGCATCCTACGAATAGCTGTACGTAAATTATATACACGGCGGCAGTGCTTATAGTCTTTAAAGACATGGTAAACGGCAGCTGTTAGGTGTTTTAAAGGACGATTCAAATTGTTAATATAGGTTTTAAACTAGAACAACATAATCCATGGGAAAGGAGTAACTTGCTAGAATTCTAAAATATTTCCTCTTTCAAACGGCAATGAATAAAATCACATTTTGTTTTCTTTAATAGACCAGCCATTTCGGGTGGGTGGGTGGGTACGGATGAGATGATAATTTATAATTGGCAGCTGTTTGGTACGTCTATAATACACACATTGGTGTAATCTTTTCAAGAAATTGAAATACAAACCTGTTCACTGCTCTCACTGCGTAACTTCTGGTAATGTGTACTTCCAGAAGTACTGGGCACGCCAGTGTTCATTCTTGATGGTCGATTTTCATCTTTTGACGCCATATTTACAGCTGCTGAGTTTGGTTTTGTGTGTGATGTCATGACCACGTGACACACTTTTTGGAAGAAATTACGCGATTGGTTCCAACGATTTCGCATGTTCATAGTCTACTGAAGTTCGATGTCCATACTTTTGTTTACTCATCGTCGTTTGTCTATTTTTAAAATTTATTTTAAGTAGAGTTTTCTTTTAATTGTTCGTTGCTGTTGTTACTGTGAATGCTTTCTATTTATTTCGTTTTTCCTCAAAAGTTACCCTTCGCTTCGAATTATAAAGCAATTTTTTAGTTCATTATTAATGTGTATTTTTATTAATTCCCATTGCACTAGGATATCGAAATGTTCTTCCTCCATAAAATCGCTTAATATTCCTTCTATTATTCCTTGGTATTCATTCTCAGTACTTTGTTATTCATTTTTCAAATTCCCCATCCCCATTTGTCATCGATTTTGGTTTTCATTTCTATGGCCACTGCGTAATGATCCGATATTTTTTTCATATAAAGTTTTATGCAATCTTGTACACTACGCATTCCTATATCGGATATGCCGGTTCGGCCCAATTGGCAGCATTCATTTCCAAATAAAAGGGTAAATTCCCTTCTTCTGATTAGATTTAATTTCTGTACACATCAATTAATTTAATTTTGTTATAAATTTTAGGTTTGTCTCTCTATGTAAGATATCTTTTCCTGAAAGTCCTGTACTGCGGTCTATATCAAAAATAACCCAGTTGAATTACCCCCCCCCCCCAAGAAATTTAGCCATGTAGTATTTTAAAATATAGTCATTCAACTCTTTCATAAAATCTACTTTTCTTGTACTATACTTGGATAGAAATGGATGGAAAGGAAGAAGTCTTATTTTTATAATAGTTGTCCCACCCGATCGTATTTCGCTGACAATTTTATTTTTGTATCACTATTGTATTAATTCTGTCCTTATATTATTTCCCATATCTTCTTCAATATTATCAGTTTCTTGTACATTTAACATGTTGTGCTCTTTAATTCGTTTCCCTATTTCCTCCGTCAATGTTTAAATTTTTATCTGAAGGTTTTATTCCTCCATGGTACCGTTTACAGCTGTGTGTTGTTATTCTTTTCTTATTTACGATTGTTTTTGTGAGCATTTTTTATTATTCAACTTACTGATTTACTAAGTAACACATCTTGTATATCGTATTCATGGTAGCCCCCTTCAGTCACCGAATCTTCGTCAGTCGTTTCAAACTCAGTTTCATTCTAATTATCGGTCTGTCTATCCACTTCGTAGCCTATTTAATTCCGTCGTTCCTACGTTTATCTTATTCCTAGTCTGATATTATTGGATCTTGACTTTTTGCCTAAGGATAACAGGCAATCATTTTCCCCCGAAAGGTTGTTTCTCCTTTTCATAGCATCCACTCCTCGGACGGGGTGAGGGTTCTTTTTCTTTTTGAGTTCGGCGGAGGTGGAGGGTGTGGTCGATATGTTAAAACATCCATCTGATTTCTTTGGATTGGCAACGCATTCCTGGGTATCCTCCTCAAAGTTCTCAACCTCTTCAGTGTTCTCTTCGACGTCTAGGGATGGGCCATCCTATTTTGACATTCCTTGTAGGAGAAAATATTTGTTTTTTCCAAAACAGTTTGTTTCTCCCTTCGTTTTACAGCCACTTTCCTTATTCTTTTTCTTCGTCTTTGCTGATCTGGTTGGAAATAAGTTCCGCCCCTCTCCTCCTTAAAATGTTCCCATTCCATTTCGGAATGGGGAATCACCATATGGTCGGTTTTCCTGATTTGGGATTTCCCCGTTTGTATCTGTGACAACTATAGCATTATTTGTCCCATACTTTGGCCCCTTATGTTCCTTCATCTACTTCTTCCTTTCCATCCATTTCTTTTGGCACCGTGTCCTTAGGTGTCCCAGGGTTGGGATAGTCTTTAGGCTCGTGCCCAGTTGCTTTCACTGACTACACATACGATCTTTTTCATATCCCCTATACCATATTTTCTGAAGGGACCTTATTATAAAAAGGTGGGGACCTTTCTCGCGTCCTCCCTAGTTACTGTTGATATCCTGATTTCTGACTTAATGGTCGGATATCATCAACACTGTCGCTGGTTCCTGTTGCGTGACCGTGTCATTATAGGCTGTGTCCATTTGTTTTATCCCCTGGGTCTACATCTCGACGTGGGAACCAGAGACATGTATATCTACCGTCTGTGATTCTACTTTCTTTTGAATTGCGAGAGCACCTTCAACAAAGACTTATTTCCCATCAATTTCCAACCATCCCTCCTTCAATAAGGTGTCATCTCTCTGGGGCACATAATGTTTCTACCCTGTCCCTCATTTTGTTAGGCTTAGATATATTGTATCCGAATGCCTTTTGCCTCAAGCGCAGTAAGAATCTTGACCTTTTGAAGTCGTTCGCCCAGTCTGGTACGAGTGCAATCAAGACTCTATTTGACGAGGAAGAAAAACAGTCCTCCTCTTTTGAGAAACCCAAAATATAAAAAAACGAGCTAGAAACCTTTTATCAATTGCAAATACACAATGTGTCAGAAGATGCACCAAAATAAGCTAAATCATAAATTTAAAAAGCAAAAGTTGATTATTGATTTTCACTCACCAACACGGGTATCCTTGTGGTGAGAGAAACTTACCAGTCAAATAAGCAAAAATCAAGAAGTGCAAAATATAAAAGAAAAGAGTGTTTGCAATTTAGAATCTACACATGGTGCAAGGATCTTATACCATTTATACCACTTACGCACAGTGTGCTGTGTGTAGACCAATTCTTTATAGTACGAGAGTTGTTCGTCTCGACAAGAACCATCCTTCTCGAGAACGAGTCTCAGCCCATTAGAGGTGTAAAACAGAAATTAAAGAAGGCGCTATCGTGCCTATCACGCAGAGAACCACAATTCTTTGACTTAATTCCAGGCTGGCAACTAAGGACTAATACCATGTCTGAAAAAAATTCAACGCCATCTACAAAATTTACAATATAAAATCATATCCTGGTAAAATTATCAATGAAGGTACTAACGAAACATGTTAAGATAATGGTCAAGGGTTATAATAATAATAAGAAGAAGAAGAAGAAGAAGAAGGAGAAGAAGAAGATGACATACATTCAATTTAATATACGGAGTCATGGGACTTTTTCTTACGTACATCATGATACATATGTACATTTTTCTCCTATCTTTGCATTTTGTAAACTTAATGATAACCGAACATGAATATTCTTTTGATTTTAGTTGTTGTGCTCTTTCTACCTCAACATTATCTGTATCCAAGGCAAGTAGGTATAAATAGTTGCATTCTATATTTTTGAAACTTGCGATTTTTCTATGAAAGTCTCACATTGATTAAGACAATATTCGTACGTATACTGGGAAACCTTCATGAACTTATAATAAAAAAAATCTCCAACTTAACACAGCAGCTAAATACTTCTGGTCTGGCAAGATATCCGATTATATCACGATTTTACATGCTGGCTATCGGATTTGGTAGCTGCCCATTCGGATCTATTAGCCCACAGCTGACTGAAAGATGCCACTCTTGATTAATATGTCTTTTAAATCTGTGGCAGTGGTTAGGTTGATTTAGGTACAAGGGACACATGATAAATATATGTAATCCGTCCCTCAGAAAAAGAAAAGAAAAGTAACCAAAGAACAAGTATAGATGAACCTTATTGACTAGTAGGCCTATGCGTCCAAATACGTGTTAGACAAATGGGATGGGATTTTGTCATGTTCTTGTGTTTATGTTTCAGTCAAAAGCCAGTGCTGAAAGGGAATGCTTTCGGGTACGTGTATTTCACATAAGAACACCCTGTCAATATTGATAACTTCTAGATGTTAATTAATGTATTGTTAATGTAAATATACTTTTATTTATCCCTCTGAGGCTAAGTATATTTACCTTCTAATAAGTTCACGCGACATAAAGAACTAATTCTTTTTACCATAGAAATCCCCAAATGCATATTCCTGCCTCTTTGTCTTTATTAATGCACTGTATTTTATAATAAAGCGTCAGTGTCTTTGTTTCTCATGTGCCTTATCTTGTCATTTACACAGCTTTTGTGTCCTTGTAACCAAAGCATATTAAATTGTCTATAAAATTCATTTTCTCCCTGGCATATTTAAGGAGATAATGTTTGTTATAGATTTAAAAAATTTTTTATAATTAATGAATGCCGATGTCTTTCAGTTGTGGTGAATAAGCATGCCTCTGTTTCAGTTTATCAGACTGTTTATTTGAAATTTTGCGGAAGTCAATTTAATAGTTTGTTTGATCAATACACTATATTCTAAAGGTACTATCTTGCTGCAATCTTTCAGCAGTTTTCACGTTTTAGAAGTTTATGGATCACGGGTGCATCACTGTTTGTTTAAAGTTGGTTTTTTTACATTGTTTTTTCACGTAACTTCATGCATTAGAAAGTTCTCGCTTTCTCATGAGTTATATGTAAATCAGAAATAAAATAACTTTTCAAAATGTGTGTAATTACATGGCAAATTCTATGACATTTTGAATTGGCTCGCTTACGCTGTTGATGTATCCCAATGAATCCCACGTTTACATTTGGCTTGTAATTCAATACTACAATTTGAACGAATAGGACCTGGACAGTATGTTTGGATCTGCAATGGGTACACACACACACACACACACACACACACACACACACACACACACACGCGCGCGCGCGCGCACGCACGCACACACGCGCGCACACACACACACATTAATTTCTAAAACCTACAAAACGGGAACATATGATTTTTACCATCAAAACGGGGACATTTTTATTTTAACAAATTATGAACGATAAAGGTCTATTTTAATACGCATTTGATATATGTCATTTCTAATTGATTAGTGGTTGATTTACAAGAAACACTGCATGAGAATCTTTACTATCAGATTGGGGACTCACACATATACACATTGCTAGAAATTATACAATCAAATAGGGGACATTCAATAAGTATGTATTTTGATTCTAACTAGAAATTAGTTCAATGGAAATACTGCAGTAATCTCACCTGATGCACATAGTTCCCATCCATATTAATAAACTAAATTAAAATTATCATCTTGAATCTTTATATAATGTTTGTTGAATATATAAGTAAAAATGGTGTCCAGGAGTTTGAAGTTGAATTGTCAGAATTGTGTGAAAATAGAGAATGTGTCCCTTTTTCTAAAAATGAAATAATCAAAGATCTGCATGCCAATCTTCAGTTAAAATAATTTTATTGGCAAGACTACGGTTTAGAATTTAAAATGTCCCACTGTTACGTATATCTGATATAATATATATATTTTATTTAATTTGTCAGTTGCAAAAATTTTATTCTATTGTATGCTATTATAATGTAATTTTTTTCACTATAGATGATACTTTGTTTCAGGAAATGGTTTGACCTTTACTGTTAGTTTATAAACAACAGGTCTAAATTCTGACCTGGGTCCAGAATTAGTAAACAAAGTTCTATTTTGTTTTAAAATGATTGGTTGCTATTAATGTCATGATGATACTACGTGGGTTAAGAAGTAAACACTTTTTTTTTTAATTTTTATTCTGGGAATAAAATCATTGGTCTAATCAAGGCCATATTATGTGTATGTGATATAAACATGATCACATGACCCTTGTTGATGTTTTAGAAAGACCATATAACTCAGACTTTTAAAGAAATAAATTTTAGTAGAAGTTGGGCAGTTAAAGTGTTCTGATGTGCTGTTTAGAGTTATTTCAAATTACTTGTTTGGAGTTATTTAAAATCACTTGGATTCAAAAAGGATTAATTCTGTTATTTGTCTGGAAATATTTTGAAGAGTGCTCACACAGGGAAAGACATTGCTTACAAATTCAATTTGGATTTCCAACACCGGAGTGCCATTATTTGTATTTCTACAAGGAACTGTAGATAAGCACAGTACTGACTACAACATACGTCATCGTCATCCATCTTGGATTTTACACCAGGATTCGAATTTGAAATTATTATAAAATTTATTACTAGGACTTTTGCAATTTAATTTGTGGATTATCCTTAGATTAATTTTGGATTTGATCATTGAAACCGTAGGTTCTTCCTTTATTTTTATTTTTACAGAATTTTCCAGGAAAATAAATTATTTGTTAAATTTTAAAAAGCTTGTTGTTTTCACTCTTTCTAAGTTACTGTTTATTTGAGCCTAAACAAGTAACACCACACAATAACACATTTTTAACTTTGGTGTACAAAATTTGCCACTTTATTGCAATCCCCTTCATTAATAAGCCAATGCATGATAAGATCTCTTCAATATGAAACACACCAAAAGTTTATTTTGTATGATGGCATTGTTTAGTTTTAGTGAAGCCGATTATAATTACGTCCCTGATATGACATACGTACGACTTACAAAACGCACTCGTATTAAGACGTACTGGAGAAGGTGAAATTAAAATGAGATATACATAAATTCAATAAAATTAGAACTCAGTATGGCGACTTGTCGAAAATAATGTATCAGATGGGAAAATAATTAAAATAGTAGATATACAAATTCATGAAACTAAGAGACGATATGATAAAAAAATTAACTGAAGACTACTCGAACTAGAAATAAATAGTCATATTGCAATTTTAAAAAGTGGGCACATTTTGCCATAAAGGTTTTGGGTGAAAGCTACATTATGTATATAAGAGAGATTTTCACTGTTTCTGAACAAATATACCAAATTATGGCATACGTTATGATCTTCTTTTGTTTAATACAAATCTGAATTTCCTAAAATGGTCCAAATTATAAAAGTCACTACCGTGGATACTCGCTTATAAATCTAGACCAACTGCAAGCTGCACAGATCTGGTCAATGTAGTTTTGGAGTAATCAACAGAACAAACGACATAGACCCTGCTTTGCCTACGCCTAATGCAGATAAGCAGGGCGGGATCAGGTCAAGTGTTTTTTTGTTGTTGGGGTGGGTGTTTCCAAAATTTCAAAAGGGCCCTTACTTTCCTCGAATGGGCACCTAAGCAAAAGTCTATGTCTGTTTACTCAAATTGTGCATAATACCCAAAAACGTGCGTAAGAATAAAACGATTGTCAACTTTCAAAGGGACAAGTAACTGCATTTGTGTGTGTGTTTGTGCGCGCGCGCGCGCGCACACGGTTCTTGTTTTTTTTTGGGGGGGGCCGGAAACCCTTGATTCCTCCACCGATCCGGCCCTTAATAAGGTTTTTTGATGGTCACAGTTGAACTCGTCTTATAAGCGAGTAAATACAGTAGATACAATGATGCTTTTGCTGTAAAATATTGCAAAGATCAGTGCAAAAGATTAAATATCAGGTACATTTCAATGTCAACTAAATTGATACAAAAGGAGCACAAACACTTGCTCCCTAAGATTTGGACAAGGACCACTTTTAATAATTAATTGAACTACTCAACGTATACAATTTCCTAATGCCGACCAACCATTCGGCGTCCAATATCACTATACATTATGGTTCTACACTTCAAATTTAGAATTTTTTAAAAGTCTTTCATGTATTCCGACCAATAATAGTATCGCTATCAATCCGGTTTCCACATTGCTTCCAGACTGTCGCACTAAACATACACACAAACAAATATCCAGACACATAGACAAGCACACACAAACACACACGATATATAAAAAATAGTTTTATACTATGCTGGTTACAGTTGAGCTTATTAATGGTATTTCTCTCTCCCTATTTATCTCTCTCTCTCTCTCTCTCTCAGTGTGTTGGATGGTCAATTAGCAGTCTAATCGATTAAACGAGAAACAGTCATGGACAATAAACAATAGAGGCATGGACAATAAAAATAGCATTAATGTGAGTCTCCTCAATACCCCAGCCTTCTCTTGATTCCCCCCCCCCCCAAAATATGCACACATCAGCAGCAACTTTCTCAGATATGTATGCTTGATCTCAGTGGATCGCTCTCTCTCTTTCTGTCTCTGGACAATCGCCGCAATTTATTTTCAAAAATCCGTGAAAAACGAGATTAGCAGATTTGCGCCTGTGGCACGCGCCGATGTCTCTGGACCTATGATAGTATACTTTACAGAAAAAACAACCAACGAAAAGGGAAAATGAAGGAAGGAGGATACAAAAAAAAAACTATTTAATAGCCGGTAGCAACGATTATTATTAATATTGCATAATAATGATTTAAATCAATTGTAAGTATATTTAAATATTGAATGACCGCTTGCTGGTTCGTCGGTTAACTGACTGGCTACGCGTTTAGGATTCAAGAAACTAACAATTTATTGTTTGTTGTTCTCTTCTGTTTTCATTCAAACGAACTTTCATGTTTAAATAATGTGTGTTTTTATCGATTAAATCAACATGAAATAAAATAGAAGCTATAATTAGGCATATAAAAAGAAAAAAGACAAATTGATAAATTCTGAAGACTGTGAAAAATTGTAGCAGCTGCAAATAGACATTGTGTAGCGGACTCAGTGAAGTGAAGGGTTCACTCCCTCCAACAATATCCAATTTCCTGTAGAAGGAGTGAGTGTACATCGGATTTTATTTAGCAGGATTAAACTATTTCTCCAAGTATAGACGTTTTAGATAGCTTTCAACCTTGACTGGTTCTATTTTATTGTTGCTTGAGAGAGGACATTGAACAGGTTTCATAATTAACGCTAATCAATGAATACGAGATCATCACATTTGCCGACGGCTTACTAATAGCCCTAGCCATCATAATTCCTTTGGATCAGCAACAATTTCCTGCGGTTGATAACATAAGCTAACAAGTGGGCTTGTGTCAGATGTCTAATAAAACATGGGATAGCATTTCCTTTTATGGATAATATTTGATCTAACTAATAAACCATAGTATAATATTTTCTTTCATGTTTAGTATTTTATGTCATCAATGGGATAGCATTTCCTTTCATGGATAATAGTTTATGTAATCAATGGGATATCATTTCTTTTCATTGTTAATATTGTGCCTAATAAAACATGGGATAGCATTTCCCTTCATCGCAAAAGTATTGTTGGTAATAAAACATGATATGCCATTTCCTTTCATGGTTAACATATACTCGTGAATGTAGTACAGTGAATGTTAGAAGCTTATGAAGGGATAGATTACTAAACAAATGCCGGCTGTACCAATAACTGAATCGGAAGCAACTGTGTCGGTGTGCCTGCCGATCCATTTTGTTTTGACTGCTGTTGATAAAGATATACACCTTTTTAGATATCGGACCGGAGGGCATTGATATACATATTCACCAGAAAGGTTCTCTATAAGACGAAGAAAATTATAGACGTATTACCATTCTGAGTGTCCAGGTAAATTGTTTACTAGGATTTCTTATAATAGATTCATTGATATGGTGGAGAATGATGAGGTATTGGTCGGGTGACGTAGCTATTCTTGTGAGGAAAACATTGGGGAAAATCAGTTAGTAAATATGCCAAACTGCTATTTAACTTTTCTGAACACATATATTTGGAAAATATGTATATACCTTTAGATGAGTTCATAATACACTTTAGTAAATGCTTTAGATGAAATCGACGATAAGTTAATTACACTGGACAACAAATTTTTACAAAAGTCATGTTACTGAAATACAATTAGTCAATTCTTATCAATTTTTATGTGCTGAACACGAATATGACAGTCAAATTGCAAAATTGGCTCTAGTTTTTTTGTAATCTGCAAGAAATTAATGTTTACATAACGAAATGCATTCCAATAGTAAAAGGTCAACTGTAATAGCCTACCTATAAAAAATCAAGTCATTGACTACATCTTAGATTTCTTCGCCTGTCTCTTGTACAGCTGTTCGGGAGCATCTCTGAGGAGTGTCCAGCAGTAGTCAGCCAGCATTGTAGTGGACCATTTTCCCTGGTATCTTTGTTCCATTGTTGCGATATCTTGATGAAAACGTTCGCCGTGTTCATCACTAACAATACCACAGTTGCTAGGAAAGAAATCCAAATGGGAATGAAGGAAGTGAATCTTTAGAGACATATTGCAGCCAAGTTTCTTATACTTCATCAACATGTCTTCTACTAGTTCCTTATAGTTTTCTGCCCTAACATTTCCGAGGAAGTTTGTAGAAACTAGGCGAAAAGCATTCCATGCTTGTTTCGCGTCACCTTCCAGCAAGTTGTTGAACCGGTCATCTTTGAAAAGCTCTCGAATCTGAGGACCCACAAAAACTCCCTCTTTAATCTTTGCTTCGCTGAGTCGAGGGAATTTTTCATGCAGGTATCGGAATGCTGGCAAAGTCCGGTCAATGGCTTTCACGAAGTTCTTCATCAAACCTAGTTTGATGTGAAGGGGTGGTAGCAAGATTTTCTGAGCCTCAACCAGAGCTGGGTGTTGGATATTATTCTCTCCAATGGCTACATTCTGCCTGTGAGTCCATTCCTTCCTCATGTAGTGCATTTCCCTTGCTCGGCTATCCCACTCGCATAAGAAACACATGTATTTTGTATATCCTTGCTGCAGTCCCATTAAAAGGGCAACTACCTTCAAATCACCACAGAGGTGCCAGCTGTACTTGTTATACTCAATGGAATTCAGTAGCTGCCTTAAGTTATCGTAATGTCTCTTTCATGTGGACAGCATACGCTACTGGAATAGATGGAAGAATGTTTCCATTGTGCAAAAGCACAGCCTTGAGACTCAGTTTCGAAGAGTCCACAAATAGTCTCCATTCTTGTGGGTCATGAGTGATTTTTAAAGCATTCATGAGGCCCTCAATATCGGAACAGAATATCAGATTACTTTCCTTTCTGAAGAAAGGCTCCAATTGCTGGTGGCGCTTTCGATATGCAGTAATTGTGACATCTTCTTCTAGAAGATTCCATTGTTGGAGTCTTGATCCTAGCAATTCTGCCTTGTTCTTTGATAAGTCCAAATCACGAATCAGGTCATTTAGTTCTTCCTGTGTTATTCTGTGTGGGTTGATGATGCACCACAGTGAAAATCTGGATCACTGCATGCTGATGGACCAGGAGAAGAACAGGTCGACTCACCTTTGTCTTCGTCAGATGAATCAAGAGAATATTCTGCTGGAGGTTCTGGAATAGGAAGTCCCTCACCATGTGGAACTGGTCTCAATGCAGACGGAATGTTTGGGTAGACTATTCTCGACTTCTTTCGCTTCGTTATTCCGCCGGAAAGAGGAGGAACCAAGCAGAAGTAACAGTCATTTAGGTGGTTGCTTGGCTCTCTCCACACCATTGGGACTGCAAACGGCATTGATGACCTTTTGCAATTCAACCACTGTGAAAGCTGTGTTGTACATGTAGCAGAGCATATATGCGGAGCCCAAGGCTTGTCTTGGTCACCAACCTTGCATCCGAAGTAAAGATGATATGCCTTCTTCACTTGAGAATTGATACTTTTCTTCTGGTTGGCAAATGTCACTTCCCCACAAATATAGCAAAAATTGTCCGCGGTATTAACACACTTTCGAGGCATTACTGTTCTTTATTGTACGTAAATGGATAAAATAATAAGTTTTATGTAACAGTAGCTTGAACTGTCTCGCACAACGTCTAAAATATTTTAAATGCTGAACCTATCTGATTGGGCTTTATATAGTACACTGCTTACGTCAGCTTCAGCAGCCGCCTGGCATTAGTATAATAGGCCTACACATGTATAGTACACTGCTGACGTCAACTTACTTCAGCAGCCGCATGGCATTAGTATTGCATTGCATCAGAAAATGATGCAATCAACTGTGGATGATGTGAGCATGATGGTATTATGCAATGTTACATCATTATTCCGGATGTTGCTGCAGTCCTACTGGAGAAATTTACACAGTGAAACATAGAAAATGAGGTATATGAATATCTTCAAAACGAGAGCCAATACAAATTTTTCACGGTTATATTCGTGTTCGGCACACCAAAATACTACAGATTAGGGCCTTTTCAAGTCAGTAATGATTTCACTGTTGACCAGTGTTATCAGACTTAATGAAACTGAGTACATTCTTCTTGCTAGGCGACTTGACTTTAGATGTTAATTACTTTCTTACAATATTAATCAATATCAAAAACAGACAACCTCGATTAAATCGCGTCTGCTTACTTTAACGGCGTACTGCGTCTCATTAATAAGATATCCCAACGAAATGTAGATATAGACGTGTTCCGTCATTTACATAAATTTCCCCTAATATATAAAAGTTCTACTGATCCCTTGCGCCAACATTTCCACACATGATACAAGCTAGGAATTTATCTCCTTGTCTGCAACATATTTCTTTTTTTGTACTTTCATTATTACACACTGTTTAATATTATTGCAGAACAGGTGAATCAATTTCCTATAATCACAGCTAAACTTAAAAAGAAATAAAAAGTAACACTGATCACTTGTTTCATGCTTCAGTATATCTGAATAAATTAATAATGAATACATATCCAATGTAGTTTCGAAATTATCTATCTATCTATATCTATATCTATCTCTCTCTCTCTCTCTCTCTCTCTCTCTCTCTCTATATATATATATATATATATATATATATATATATATATATATATATATATATATATATATATATAATAAATACAAGTGTTATATTTTATCTTTACCACACCCATTTTCCTCTCATGATAGTCTGTCATAATGCAAACCTTTCGTACGTATTTGTAACAGCTGACATTCAAACGCTCTCTAAACAATCTGCTTCGTAATGGTGGTGCGCTCCATCATAAATGCCACCAATTTATCAACATCAGTTTACCCTTTTGTATGGATTGCTCCAAAGAACAGACAGTTGAGACGTGGCATGGCGGCGAGAGCTACACGAAAATTCACTCACGGCTAAACGTGTTTACTTAGTGCTGTTTGATAAATTATCCAGAAAAATTATGAAGGAATTTGTGTGACTCATATTTACCATCTTTTATCACTTTAGAATGCAGCTGAATAATAATAATAATAATAATAATAATAATAATAATACTATTATTATTATTATTATTATTATTATTATTATTATTATTATTATTATTATTGTTATTATTAATTGTCATTATTTCTATTATTATTATTATTATTATTATTATTATTACTAGTAGTAGTAGTATCAGTTCTAGTGGTATTTGCAGTATTAGTAGCAATGGCATTTGGTAATTTATTTGTAAAGCCATGTTATAGTCAAATAACTGAAGTAGTAGCAATTCAGTAGTAGAAATATTATTGGCAGTGGTCATGGTGGTGATTATGTTTGAGTTAATTTTGGTTGTAGAAATAGTAGAAATAATAATAGCATAAGAAACAGAAGCATCAACAGTTGTAATATTAATTGTGGTCTTTTATTCTTTTTTAACATAGGTTGTCAAGAATTTATATGTTCCCAACATCACCGCCTGTTATGGGGCATTATGTAAAATTGTTTTGCATCTTGACCTTTGCATGTGTTCGCCTGCTTAAACAAAAATATTTTACACAAGGACACACCTTTTGCAGATAAACCCCAAACCGTTATTAAATTACCTAGTTGTTTGTTGTTTCTAAAATCTAATATTTTCTTTACTAATATAGCATAAACAAAATTTGTCATAAAAATGTACAACAGCTAAAGTATCACGTTCCGACGTGTGCAGAGAATAATCTTACTACTGGATCAGAAGAGCAAGTATAAAGCGACTATAATCTGACTAGTCCGCCAGAAGAGCAAGTATAAAGCGACGATAATCTGACTAATCCATCAGAAGAACAATTATAAAGTGATCTTCTTGCATCCTAGATCCAAACAATGGCATCTGATCGACTATATCATCGTCCGTAATAGAGATGTACGGATAACAAGAGCCTTGAGGGGAGCCGAGTGCTGGACGGAACATCATTGTCCCGCCACAGCGCTAAAAGACGAAGCTTACCCGAATCAAGTTCAATACAGCAAGGTTGAACCATCCGCAGGTGAGAGATCAACATCAAGCTCACACTGAAAACCTACTGACTGCGCATAATAGCATAAGAAACAGAAGCATCAACAGTTGTATGTGTGTGTGTGTGATTAGGATTTTTAACGTAGCTTTAACAATTTTTCACTCATATCGTCAGATTTTGTATGGAGCTCTATCTAGCTGACACAGAAAAATTGGTCATCCGAAGAAAAGATTCAAAGACTCTGTCAAGGACAGCCTGACATGCTGCTCGATATCTGTGACAAACCTCGAGTTCTGCGCCAAAGATATACCTGGCTGGCGTGCTGCTCTTAGTAATGGGTGCAAAACCTTCGAGGATACCCGCAGAACGAAAATTGCCGACGACAGGGAACGCAGGAAAGCCTCAACGTAAAGAATCAACACATGCCTCCAGTGAACACACTGCTCTAGGACATGCGCATCTCGTATCGGACTCATTAGCCACACGAGGACCCATCAGTGAAGAGCAGCACAACCAACCAACGCAATAATATTTTGTTTACTGATATAGCAAAACCAAAACATGTCATGAAAATGTACAACAGCTAAAGTATCACGTACCGAATGTTGACAATAGGTTCCAATCGTTCTTAAGCTCATCAGTTCTGTTATTAACTTTGACTGCATATATTTTATATAATTAAACACTATTTTATAATAGTTAAGATTTTGGATTTTTGATGTACAACATGATCTGAATATAACATATTTTGCAAACAAAAGTTCATCAAAGTCATCATTTCCTATAGATACCTTTTCTTGTAATTATAACATTTGGATCATAAGCTTGCATGCAGTCTTTAAATAATTTCAAAAAGTGTTTAGTAATTGAACATTTGTAGTATATACTCCAAATTTGTTTTCTTACAATTTCTTACAAAATATGCATTTGTCATTATCACTTATACGACTTTTTTTAAAAACTGGTAGCAGCAATATTTCTATGAATTAAAATCTCAGATTAGAGTTAATACAATTTGTGTTCTTTAAACAAAATTTAGCCAAATAAATGAATTTACCAAATGCACGCCTGGACCAATTTGTTCGTTTATCATGGGAATTTTATGTTTTGGTTCTTATCAAGTCTTTATAAATAAATGTATTATTTTCTCTTATCCTAAGGCGTGAAATTTTATTTTAACTACATAATAAACTATTTTCGCTTTCCAAAACTTTATTTTTCCACTTCACTGTCATCTTGGAGATAAGAACAAGGTACTTATGAAAATGCTAGTGGACAAAATGAAGGGCTGGAAGGAAGAGAGGACGGACACGAGTGGTGATGACACTAGTTATGCAGACATGACTTTGAACAGATGACTCTGAAGAACATTGATAATAAACGTAAACAATAAATAGCACGCCTCAGATTATGCTTGAATATAATGCGATATTGTTGCCGGTATGATTATCACACTCGTCAGGTAACTGAAAATAGTCTTTTTTCTCTTTGCAACAGCTACAAAAAAAACCACCCTGAATAAATACGGGCTTGTACACTGACAAAGTTTTATTTCATTTCTCTCTCTCTCTCTCTCTCTCTCTCTCTCTCTCAAACACACACACACAGACACGCTTAACTAAAATGTGATTTGAAGTTATTATTTTTTTTGCAATTTGATAATGAGATGATTATTGCTTCTCAAATACAATTGCACATAATTTCTTGACAACGAGGACTCATATTTTTTAGTGCTTTTTTAAGTTGTAATTAGATACATGAGTTGCGAGCAGAATGAGACCGAAAATATACATTTACCTTGTGCGTTTGTACTGTTAGGTTGTCCAGTAGCGTGTGTTCCGTAGAACTTTTTCAGGTACGATCCCTTTATTCTGTCGGTTACGGTCAATACCGCCAAATGATAATTATTCATTTTACATATAATTTTTCGCACACTGATATTAATAATTATTTTTTCGTGTACGAAAAATTACATGTAATACGGTATATATATATATATATATATATATATATATATATATATATATATATATATATATATATATATATAAAATCATGATTGTGAGAAAAGGATAATATATTTTTGATTTTTTAACATTAAACTTTTAAAGTCTATATTACTGTATCACCTATTTTATAAAAGGTTTAAATGCCAATATCCCGTTAAAAAAATATGACAAACACAGTTATTAATATTAATATTCCTTTCTTTCCACTATATGTAGGATTCATTAATGTGTAGGTCTGTATATCACATATTTTAAGATTAATTAGGTACAGCATAACCATAAAATACATTTTGCGTGATATTACTATGTAGAGAAGACCTTAATAAATAATTCTGATAACATTGGATCATCTACAATCCCAAAAAAAAAACAGGAAGGAAAGAAGCAAGAAAGAGGAGAAAATAGGGAAGAAATGAAACACTCTAGGGGAAAATGAATTTTCTTATTTTATTGAGGGGAAAATATATAAAATAGATAGATAGATAGATAGATAGATAGATAGATAGACAGACAGACATACATACAGACAGACAGACAGATAGATAGATAGATAGATAGATAGATAGATAGATAGATAGATAGATATAACAAGTACGCATTTGAAAATGCAGATAATATGTGATTATATTGGATAATTTGTGCATACATTATTGTGGCTTCGACCAGTGTATATTATGTACAATGCCTTTTATATCTGAGAAAGTTGCTGCTGATGTGTGTATATTTTTGAGAAAGAGAGAGAGAGAGAGAGAGAGAGAGAGAGAGAGAGAGAGATGATTACAATTTCTATGTTTAAGGTAAACGAATTTAGATAAGAATTTACACTTTCCTTTAATGATTTAATCCTAGGGATTCTTTCTGTAAAATATTTGATTAAAACAGACACACAGGAACATATTGTTCCACATAGAACAATGACGATATGTATAGCTGGACCTCTTGATCATCACGTAGTAATTCCTTATTTCCCTGTCATCGGTCTCCAGATTTATAAACTATATGTGTTATTTATTGTATTCAAGTGTTATGTAAATATGCATATCTTAATTCATGAAGATGCAAATCATATTCTAAAATAATCAAGAAATCATTAAAATCTAAATTGAAATGATTTCAGTTAAATTCTGCATTGTTGTAAAGTATACAAGAAAAATGAGAGCGTAATTATTACATTCATCCGAATGTGTTAAATATTTATAATATGAGGTTACGACGAGCAGCGTATGAAAAATGGTAAAAGGTCTATTCTTCATTTAACTTGCAAGTAAAATACATTACCTTTTCTGCGTATTTTATAGTCAAGATTAAAATGGGAGGAGTTAACCGATTCAAAGAAAACTCTGTAAGGTGTAAAGTGTCAATAGTTTGATAAAAAATGTGTATGCAGGTGGTTTCTCACAACAGAGAAGCCACGATGAATGGTCGTGTTTTTGTAACATTTGAGATAATTAAACTGTTACGATGCGATCAATTATCAGTGATATGAAAATGAAGGAAAACTTTATATAGCTTTTCCGGAAATATATCCATCATCTGTAAATAATCTTTTGAGTCAAATAGATGGAGTAGTTAATTGAAGGTATAAACTTCATCTGCATTTAGTCTGCAGATCAGAACCAGATTTTAAAAATGTGAACAAATCTGACTAACGCATGGAAAAATGCGGTACATAGTGTTAAACGACCGGCTCTAGACACGCATCCAACTACTAACAACTTAGACTTAGCCTGGAAACCATAACCCCTAGAACTTAAGTATGAGATTGAATTCCAGCTATCAGCCTATCAGAAACGAGCTTTTATAAGTAATATTATCGAGGATTGGTCAAATCAAAATCTCAAACTGAAACTCAGAATCAAATTTGTAAAGATTTCCAGCCCATAGCTCCAGTCGCTCCAGTCGCATAAAGCATTATGGAGATCTGAGCTGATGCTTGAAAGCAAAACGACATGCATAGAAGCAATGCTTGAATAACGGTTGATTAAATCACGTACTTTGCGGTCATTCTATTTTAAAAAACAAACTAATAATATCTTTTTGTAACAAAATCTAAAAATTTAACCTTAAATCTCATTCATAAATGTCGGGGGAGTTTTACTTTCTGTTTTGATCGTTTCAAATATGACCTAGTAAAATGGAAGATTGTTATAGCATTTAATTCAGTATGGTACATACACATAATAATGTACGTATCTCCAAATACGCTTTATTTTTTAGTACTTGTAAACGCTTATCTTTTATATAGGAATTGATTCAAACACAATGTAGGAGTGAAAAATAAACAATTTGTGAATTGTTACACTTTTTCATGACGATAATAGAAAATGGTATTAGACGGGTGGCGGTACTGCTGATTTCTCACTTGATAATGACAAAAGCATGCTCCATACAGCACTCTGCTAAATCAGCAAAAGTGACAAATATATCTGCACATATACCATCTGATATGGCAGATATCAAATTTAAAAGTTTAAAAGGACACCATCATTGAAATCTCATTCATTTAATCATGTCTACGAGTACCACACGAAAGACAATTTCAGAATAAAATAAGTTTTCTTATGATAACTTACCTTGAAATATTTCAACAGTCAAACCGTGTACATTTTAAAAAGAGATCGCAAAAGATATATACGGCGTTAATATATAATGAAAGTGTAACAGGATATGTCTTTTTAAAAGTTGGACAATTTAACATTAATGTTTTGTATGGGATAATTTATTGTTTAGATGAAATATATATTTGAATTATGTGCAACTCTCGTGATATATTATTTATGTAATCTTCATTGAGACCCACGATCTAGTTTGTCACATGACCCATATGCTTTATTTAACAGCTATGATACATATGCAGGAGTAAGCAAGTCACTGTTGTTGCTGTATTTGTCATTAATATGCAACATATATAGTTTCATTTCCTTCAGAAGATATAATCGAAATACTTGCTATTCATACTGAATAATATTTTGTATAAGTAGTATACAAGTTTGTGTTTTTATATCATTCATCTCTGATTCAATACATTTTAATTATTTTGTTGAAAAGAACATTCAGCTGCAAAATGAGTATGCAGTTGTAATAAATTTAAAATAATTCGAATAAGTTGTCAATACTTTTATTTGTATGAACGATTTTGTTTTATAAATAAAATGGAATTGTTGGGTACTAGCAACTCACTGACGTAATTCTTATTTCCCACAATTCAGTTGCATGAATTTGAGGATATGATAAGTTATACTAATTGGACAACTCATTTGCAGTGGAATGGCCTTTGCTCCAGTATTAAAATACCCAACCGTTTGCAAAGTACACACGCAAACTAAGCGGCATAGTTGGTTTGATTTACAAAGTGTCAGAAATCTAAATATTTAGTTTTATTTGGTTTGAATTTGCTTTGTAACTGTACTTGTTTTATTTGGCTTGAATATGCTTTGTAACAGTACTTTGCAGTTTTCTCTGATAACTACAGTGCATGTACAATTCATTTTGCTCTATCGTTTACAAAACGAACAGTCTGTTCAAACTTGTTTCTTTGCCCTGTAGTTTTGTAATATGTTATTCTTTCAGTAAGTTATCTAATTAATGTCACTGAAATTTTAATTCTTTTTAAAGCAGATTGATTGCTTCTTATTGAATGCATCTATTTTTATTTTCTTCATTTCAATGTGTTACACTTCAATTTGGCTGTCCTTTCTTGTATTTATAACTGCCACTGTGTATGTATGTTGATTATTATATATTTGAAATTGATGTATATTCAACATTAAATCTTTTCTCATCAATGGCCATAGTTTAATCTGCATTACGTCATAAAGGCTCCTTTTGACATTATTAAACATGTAAACACTGTTGTTCCAAAGCTATGTTTTTCTTTAATCACGTGTAAACCGAAAAGGGACAAATTTAACTCTCTCTATCTCTCTCTCCTTTATTGATTGCTATTCACTCTTAAGTAATCAAAATTTATCTAATATACATACGCTGCGCCACCTTAAATGTAGCGTCACCTTAAATACAACTAGCGCCTCCTCAAATGCCAGTATATTTGATGCATTAAAACGCCGGGAAAAACCACCGACCCACGGGAAGCTGCAAGCTGATGCTGCTGATGATCTTAAGTTTTAGACGTGTGCAGCCATTTGACCATGTACGTCCAATACTAGCTAACTTTCTGACACACCCATTTATATCGAGCCGAGACGCGAACAAAGGTGAGATGTGTGAGTGATCGTTATAGACCAACGACTTAGTCCACTATGCCGCCTAGGGCTCTGATAAATATTACATCAGTTAAAGATGTCTCCTGTTGCCTTTCAACTATCAATCAAATAAGAATGAGAGTGATTATTGTACTTTAAGAACATGTGTGAATACTGGAATAAACTGAAAATTTGTTGCAAACATAGTGTAGTTTTATCAGTTTGAGACGAACTTTGATTACACCGTGTAACAATTCTTTTTGGTTCTGGGTAGTAAGTGATATTTCCTAATTACTTATGCCTCAAAAGTATTTTAAAAAAATGGCTATTATTTCCCACAAACTTTGCTCGTGTGACCACGACAGTGATATTTTGAAATTTACGTATTTTCAAGGACATTCCAAATACATGCACAAAACTATGTGGAGCTGGTTGAGACTATGGTTAAGAACTGCGGCAGAATGGGTGGCAAGATGTCCCTCAAAGTCCATATCCTTGATGCTCATCTTGATACATTCAAGGAGAACATGGGAGCGTACTTGGAGGAGCAAGGCGAGCGCTTCCACCAGGATATAATGGACCTTGAACGCTGTTACCAAGGACAGTATAACGTGAAGATGATGGGAAACTACATAAGGGGGCTGATACGTGAAAGTGATTTAGAGTAAATTCGTAAGTCTCGAAAATCTACTCACTTATAAATCTTTTGTGGTAATTTTTGTATTACTTTAGTAAAAACACATGTCATTTTGTATTCATATGTTGATTTTTGCTAACCTTATTTGAATAAAAAGACACAAATTCGCCCGTTTTCGCATGGAAATATGTAAATTTCAAAATATCACTGTCCTGATCACAAAAACAACGTTTGTGGGGAATAATAACCATTTTTTAAATACCTTTTAGGCATAAGCAATTACGAAATAACACTTACTACCAAGGAAAAAATTGTGTTACATAGTGTTATCTTTCCATGATTGAATCATTTTCTAAGTGGATACTAGTCCAGATCGGCCGCCGTAAAATTATCTAGGAAATAAAGAGAGTATGGACCCCAGCTCGAACCCAGCCGACCTAACATATATAACGCACTTAAGCGAAGAACGAAACAGATTAACACGCACATAAAACATTAGTTTTTTTTTTATTTTAAAGTTATCACACCGTTCTTCGACAAAATTTAAAAAAATCAAAATAATGCGAAAAATAAAACATAGACCATAAGAAAACTGGGCAAAATTTGAAATAGATGGCTGTCCTTACAAAGAAACTATATAGCATACAAACACTATAGCATCACACACATATAGCACACATGGGATATAGGAGACCTCTAGCCAAGGTCAACTTGAACACCAGGGATGAGATTTCGAATACGGTGATAGAAGCTGACTCGGAAGAACTACCCTATAGAAAACACTAGGGCTTGAAATAAATACCCCGACAAAATTTATTTTAAATAAATTTTTGATCGGAATCCTTTTTCAAAAATACAAACAAAATATACACATAAAACACCTTTTATTTTTTGGTTTCATAAGGGGGAGGGGGCATCTGTCTGGTGCCCCAAAAGAAGAAAAAAAAATTATCCTTGGTCAAGACTCATTTCTCCAATTACCTTGCATCAAATTGACCTTTCATTGAGCACAAACCAAACAAAATTAAACGACAACAACAATCATTTTTCTGTCAACATGACTGAATCTTAAAATGTGGCTTGGGTTTGAGACTGCTGACTCTGTAGTCACGGCACAGTTGAAATCGATAATTTTAAATCGGACTCAAATGAAAACAAACTGAGCAGCCATTTAATCTTTACGCCCAGACAGTTTCGCGACTGTGGGTTCCAGAGTCATTTTATCAGGTTTTAAATATATTCGCCCGAACACTTTTAGACTCTGCTCAAAATTAATTAAAACGCTTGAATTGTCGGAGATGTCATGTCCTACTTTTGAGCATTAACATTATTGCATAATTTTATTAGTGTTATTGAAACATTTTAAGCACTAACTGAAGATCCTGACAGAAAACTGTTTTCCGTGCTAAAATCGAACAAAAGCGGAAGGTTTAACGGTAGTAACATTATTTTCTGTAAAGTAAAATTATATTCAAGTATTCGCATTTCAGCCTTGAGCCTGATATTAATGTAACACAAAACGAAATCAAAGGTGAAGTATAAAAATAAATACATGAAGACTTTCGATATCATTTCCATTTCTCATGATAACAAGCCGTATTTTAGCTCAGTGTTTAGTTCATTATGCCTATGATCAGAACTGTGCGGTTTCGATTCTTGCTATCGGATCAGCCCAGACTGAATATCGTGTTGTTTTCTCTGACATGGCACTCTACTTGCAAAGTACAATATAGCCTTCAAACAAACTTTTGCCGTGACCAAACCATGCATGAAATCAAGACGGCATGAAAAACGTCTTGCTTTCCATTAATTGTAACTTTATTTTGTTTCAGATTACAATATGCATTATCCTTCATTGAAGCTTAAGCAAATGTGTAAAAAAAAAAACCAGACATAACATGCAAATACAGCTATATCATGAGAAATGTTTCACATCAAAAATATGAAAGAATCATTATCTACATTGAGACAAGTCGCAGTGGCTAAGTTGTTAGCGTGCCGGACTCACGATCGAAATGGTTCGGATTCGAATCTTACCATTGGACCAGCTTGCGGCAGGCTACTATGGTGTATCCTTGGGCAAAGCATTTTTCTCTAACTCAATCGGCACTAAATAACCCACTTGTGTTGCTGTACCGTAAAGCAGCAAACCCTACTTTTCCAAACTTTCCTACCTTGAAAACCTTTAAAATGTATCCGAAAAATATGTTCCATTCTACAACTTTCATAATCTGCTTTATATATCGGGATACAAGAAGGGCTGGGTTCAATATTTCGATTGCATCGATTTCAATTAAATAATTAAATCATGCACATCGTGCTTTGCACATTTACAGTTTTAAAGTTTCGTAAGTTATTGTTCTTAACTGGCCCATTTACAGATACAGGTTAATGACCCAACTAATACTTGAATACTGACAATGATGAATAGTAATTATGGAAAAGAAGCACGTTTGAAAGTTAAAAGAACCACGTAGGTGTATAGTACAAAAATATCATAGGATTGATTTCACATGTGGTCCTGAATAAATAATCATAATTTAGATATTTTGAAATGATTTACTGCAAATTCTTTTCCTATTTTAAAAGGACATGACGACACCATTTCTAACAGAAAATAAAAAACGAAAGGCACGCCTTTATACACAGCATTCCAAGGAGATTTCCTAAAAAACGAATCAATCTTGATTCACTTGAATCTGAAACTGCCACTACATTTCCTTGCAACTGGAGTTCGTTGGCGATCATAAGAATATTTCGTAAATGAGGAATAAAAGTTTTAATCGTTGTATCACACACAACACACACACACACACATTAGTCGATGCCCCGGGTTCGCCTCCTGCTTTGATCGAATTAACCTGACGCTCTAACCTGTTTTAGTACTGTTAGTCATCAGAAAGTCATGACATGTAATCAAGTGTCTAAAATATAATGTGGGATTTAGGGATAGGCGCTTTCCTCTCTGTTTGGTATTAGGTGTCAACTGATAGTTGTAATTTCATGTTTATGAGTCTAATTTCCTGCAAGAAATCTAGTGGGTTTGTACACATAGCCGAGGGTCAAAATCCTCTTGTGAACAAGTAAGTTCTCGAGTATTGAGTTGTTAACTTCGACCTTGTCCTCGTCATTCTTGTTATTTACACACTTTCACGGACTATTTATCTTTGTATCTTTCCTGTCAGCGTTTATGTTTCCGTGTATCTAAGTCATTCATCAGTCTGAAATGAATCAGGAGTCTTGATGTTTCGCAAACTTATTTACCTTGATCAGTCACCATTGATGATAATAGGTTACGTGCCATAAATCAATGTCAACACAGTTACAATTAAATTTGATAAAGTATGACAAAGGAATACAAATGGGAGTGGACGGGTAATTTTCTATATTTTCAAATAAGTGTGTTGTGCATTTATTAATTATGTTAGTATGGTTTATATGCGTAAACCTTGTCTAGTGTAGTGCCTCTTTAGTCCTTTGTTTCAAAGTAACTTAGTATCAGGAACACGTGCGTAGTGTAAGGTATCTTAGTGCTATTATTATACCTAAATCATAAAATTAGAAGATAACTACAAAAACAGTTTAATCTTTTGTTCCATTTTAAAATGCGATCGCTACTCTTTCATACGCTGCTGAACTATATATCACCGACGAAGCTACTTTCAGGTTCAATTATTGCAACTAATATGGTTATTTTTAGAAAGATCATTGTAGCTTCCCGGGATTTTCGTTGGTTCTTCCTCCACCAGTTATACCTGGCCGCCATATATAGCCTATCCTACGGTGCGAAATGGCGTTAAACCTTAAAAAAAAAAACACAACAACAACATTATTATTATTATTATTATTATTGTTGTTGTTGTTATGTGTGTGTGTGAGAGAGAGAGAGAGCTCAGTGAGACGACAAATAGACAATACATAGGAGCACCGACAAAAGAGCTTTGAATATAGAATATTATAGAAAACATTAATAAGTTGTAGATGCTATATAATTTAATATAAGACCTCAGGACAATTTAGCAACTATGAGATAAGAAAAATAATTATTATGATGCTATTTTCGTTCATAATTTAATGTCCAAAAATGAACTATTTTCACAATTATTATGTTTGGCATTCTGCGCAGCTTTTTCAAAATCAGACACAATGTTTACTGGATGCAGTGTTGGTTTAAACCCTTGGAGTTTATCAAAAACACGTCTCTATGTTCTTTCTGCTTTGTATAGCATGTGAGAGCATATCAGAGGTATGACCATACTTGATAAAAAATAATAGGCGACACTTTGAATATCCGATCGACAAACCAGTGTGTATGACGAGAGAATAGATCTAAATTCTCCTGGGTTGCGAACATCAAAATTATGTTGTCATCAAGTGGTCCTGGATCAATCAGCTCCTCTTATCGTCGGTTTTAGACGGAAAGATTTTCGAAATCTCGACGGTTTGTGGATTTGGATATAGAAGCTTTGTACGTGTTCTTTGAACTTCGATTAAGCGTTGTGATGCGAGGTACGCTTGGATGTGACTGGCAGCTTCCAACGATATGCCACATGTAACTTGCTGTGTTATCCGTCTTTGGGTTTCTGCTCTTTCTGCTGCTCTTGCTCGTTTTGCCGATAAGACGTTTATGGCTATATGTTTTGCTGGAGCAGATGCGTGATTGTGTTTGGACGATGACAGGACAGAGTCGTTCAACATCGTCAATCTTCCACCAAAGCTGTCTTTTTTGCTGCATCTTCAGGATGTACCTTCATCAGCATTTTATGTCTTTGCGATATCTCTAACTGTCGGTCAACAAACAAAATATAGTCTTGCCTCTCTGCCAATCGAGCTTCTCCGTGTGTCTAAAATTGGATGTTTTACGCGCTAATTAACCAATAAATTTCATGATCTGTTAATTTCTAATAAGTAGGTAAAATGTTTCATGTAAGATTCAACAGCTGTTGTTCTCTTCTCAATCGAACTGTTTACAATATCTGAGTCCCCTAATTAAAGATCAGGTTCCATATGCACTGGACTCTTTTGTAGGCCCTATTCAGTAATGGTGAAATTGATGCTATCTTTAGCTGGCGCTCCTTAATCGGCACGCCACTGGTGTCGGCAAGGCATTGGTTGATGTATGGTTTTATATATGGATGGAAAGGCAGATAAACATAGAAATAGATTATATACATAGATCGATCGACCGATTGATACATAGATCGACAGATACATAAATAGAAATTAAATCAAGACAACATGAAATATGAGGAAATTATTTCAAAAGTAAAGTTCCGAGACTCGGCGCTTTGAACGCGATGGATTCATTGATCATCAAAGAATAATACGAGTTCAGCTTGGTGTTGAAGGCACTGCAACGCAAATGCTTATTTAGTGCCGATGCAGTTGAATTTTAGCTCAACTCGATTCGTGATTCAATAGCCTGCCCTTCTGATATGTGTTTTGAACTTGCACCCTTTCGATCGAGAGTCTGGAACGCTAATTACTGAGTCACAGTGGCTCATACATTGCCCCTTACGACATGTAGAAGCGCTCCTCTGGTAAGGTCAGGACCAATAGTTTGCAAAAAGTTATTTTTTTTTATTTGAAGCACGGTTTCCCGAATGTGTGGGGCCTAAAACCATGACCTTGCTCGCCTTGTTCACAAGTACATCCCCATAATTTTTAGAGTTTCTAAAATACAATAACACACATATGCAAACATACAAGCAAAAGATCAGATACAAACATATATTTTTCACATATATTAACTGTGTACACAACTGTTTTCAGGTACAGTGAGAAGAAGATGAGAAATGAAGCAATAAAAATGACAAAACAAATACGAGGTGCCAATTGATATTAAACAAAGTTTTCTATGCAACATAAAACTTATGTTGTTTAGATAAATATAAAACAATATTTTCAACGGCGTATTTCTAGAACTGAGCTGTGATGGCGATCATTAATGTCGTGTAATGTATATTGCTCTGAAACTTATTAATTTATATGAACACATGAAAACACCGCGAATCTGTTGAGTTTCGTATGTGGAGTTGTAATATAAATAGATGAAGCTAAAATATTGACAAATCTAATGTTATCAATATCTTTGACTTCCGAACCTTACTCCATACCTCTAGCGAATCCGGAAAATAACGCAAGGATTAGAAGGTTGGAGTTGGCGAGATATGAAAGATTTGGTGGGGTTGAGTTGGTGGGTAGGGCGGATGCAAAATAAAAAGACCTTATGCTCGTACTTAAATTGTTCTTTTGCTTGTGCTATTAGAAACCCTAAAGTATCTTTTCAATTTACAAATCTTAAGACTGAATTGTTGAAATTCTAGAGTACATCTTGATCGTTTTGACAAAATGTTAAAATCTGTATTGCTGTATTAAACCTGGGGATACGGAAATATTGAAAAGTTTTTGTTACATTTTATTTCAACTCGAACATAAATGTTCCTACTCCAGTATATATAATTTACCAGAGCCGGGAAAGCAGCTTTTAATAGTAGACATAAAAGTTAATACCGTTTGTCCTTCATGGCAAAAGTGATTATGAGAGATGATTTTAAAGAGATGATTTTAAAGTCTGAAAAAGGTAAAAACATTCATATATCGATTCCACAAATACAGTCAAACAGAATTTAATAATCATTCCTGTACCATCTGACTAAAATTTAAGATATATTTATGATACGTAGATCTTTCAGGCACATATAAAGGTCCATGATTCGGAGTTTGGATATTACTTAACTTTAATCCATTTCGGTAAAATAAATACTTCACAGCATTCTGAACTTGAAAGAATGGACTTTCAAACTGAGCAAGGAAACTTGACCTAATGTATGCACACTGTTTAATTCTGGTGACCTGTGTGATGAATTTTATATCTTATTTGTATGCTCCTTCCTCATATAAGAACTGGATATTTGTTTTATTTAATAATTATGTTATGTCATTACCCTAGCATTCTAAATTGTATGACTTTCGCAATAACAAAACCATTTTAAGCTGATTTAATTTAACAAATTTATATTTCCCTCTTCCAGTAAAACTGAACTTACTCTGCCTTCAAGGTTGGCTTGTCAAAATAAAGTTAAAGAGATGAATCAAACATAATTTGTTGTAAACAATGCAATTGGTGTCGGAATTATATATTTCATTTCGTGACAAGATATTTGTCAAATGCATGAGGTAACAGCATAAATAAAGTTCATGATAAATATTTATAAATCTAGGTACCTTGTTTAGTTTTATAAAATTTCAATTAGTTGTACAGCTGTGCCAGGGAATAATTATTTCGTGCTTAAAATGACCTCATTTATGGTAATGTAACGGAAGTCATGGCCAAATAAAAGGGAATAGATGGGCAGATTAAGCTTGAAAGATCAAATAGGTCTATCCAGTGTGTTGAGGTGACATCTTAACAAAAATCAAATAGGTCTATCCAGTGTGTTGAAGTGACATCTTAATAAAGATCAAATAGGTCTATCCAGTGTGTTGAAGTGACATCTTAATAAAGATCAAATAGGTCTATCCAGTGTGTTGAAGTGACATCTTAACAAAAATCAAATAGGTCTATCCAGTGTGTTGAAGTGACATCTTAATAAAGATCAAATAGGTCTATCCAGTGTGTTGAAGTGACATCTTAACAAAAATCAAATAGGTCTATCCAGTGTGTTGAAGTGACATCTTAACCATGGTTTAGAGCACACGGTTTATTGTTTAACGCAAGTCCAATAAATAGTCGATGCAATTGTTTAAGCTTGCTGCCAGAATTATTATTTGTTAGACTCAAGCATATTTTGTTGAACGATTACAATGTCAATATAAACATTTCAGAAATACATTGAGCATTATATAACAGAAGTCCTGATAATCAAACCAGTCTAGGATGACAACAAAAAACTAAGTGAAAGGTAACCTAAACGATCATATAATTCGGATTTACACTCATATGTATTATTTTCCAGATTAATGTTTTTGCATTTGAAGAAAATTATTTCTTGATTACCAAAAATAGTTTGTTTGACGTACTGCTGTGGTAACAGACTGCGTTAATCAAACCAAAGTACTGAACCAGACATAGTGCATTTAATTTACACAGTAAATAGATTAATGACATATACTGGAAACGGATGCCTAATGTGAGTTTTGAAGGCGATACTGTGTAGTTGTGTCTGAAGTGTGTCGTTGTGTTAATTAAAATCTAGATTCAATAGTGAAAATTGGAACATGGAGTTTGAAAACAATTGGACTGCGGCAGAAGACAGCAAACGTTGGTGTTCATTTCAACTGATTGTTTTGTTAGTCTGTCAGTATGAAAATATAAATAAATCTTGAAACAATATAGGAGGATTGCTACTGTCAGCACTGGTTACGTATCTCTACGACAAAATTTTTTAATGATTAGCAATGTTTGGTAAAGTATCATCTCTCTTGGCATATGATACTTTCAACTGTAGTAGGCAATACTAAGTATTTGGCTACCAATGTCTTGAGACAGAACTGCGCCCAGACTATGACCGCCTGCGTCTGTATCAACAATGATCAGTGTGGTCATATCTGGGGAATATCGAATTTGAGCTGAGTTTGGGGATCCTTCAATGCAATGAAAGACATTTCACAGTGTGTATTCCAAACAATGAAAGCATTTATGTACCGGAATCTTTTTTTAGCTATAGTGGAAAATCTCATTATAAATTTATATTAGTACGACCAGGTGCCAAAAAGCCGTCTTAGCAAATTAATACTTGTACCATATTTTAGGATATTTGTCAGTTAGATACTTGCAGTGGTTGCAGGTAGAGGACATTGTAATTTATGTCTTTAAAATGAGAAATATCATCCTCACAAGTCACAATCATCAGACAGGATAGATGTCACATCGTTCTGACTTAATTCGTGGAAGGGGTTTAATGTCTTCTCCTGCAGAGTGGTAACACTATTGCAGAATTGATGTGCCCAAATAGAGAACATTCATATGTTGAAGATAGCATTTCTCTGCTTTCAGTTTCAAAATAGAACGAAAATCTCTACAATGTGCCAAATTTTCCAAAGGGAAGTGGAACAAAATACAAAAATATGTAAAAAGTTCATGCAAATATTCTTGTAACTGCTACCTGAATTAGGCATTCACAAATCAACAGGCTTGTACAGAAACTAATTAGCATCACTTTGAATTGCACAAATAACATGTAAAAGGATGTTTACTTTTTCCTGTCTCAATCATTTGCATTTGTAATGTAGGAAGCAAATAGTCATGTTACATAATTTAATTTGCAATTAGCTTGATACGATTTATACTGCTATCCTAACTTTTGAATTATACAACAGAAGAAGCACATGGATTCTGGATGCTGATATTACATTATAATGAAATATATAATTCAAATGTTTCTGGACTTCCTCTTTGTGCTGAATAAGTAAGCATCTCCTTGCCATTATGAGTTATATTGTGCTACCAATGTAAATTTTGTGTTATATTGATTATGCATAAATGCAAACCTTATGAAAAATAAAATCTCTATGTGTTGACAAGATACAGACTAAACTGGTCCAAAAATAGGAAGGAAGAGCTTTAGATCCAGGTATCTTTAAGCGCATCAGTAATTCTGAAATAATATCAAACCTGGCATCACTAGGATAAACCTTGACCTACGTAAGAACACCCACAGATGACCATTTATCTGATGTCCTTTAAATAGGACAAAGTTAGCGGCAAATATTGTTTTCGGTGTGATATTATATCCTTATTCGTCAAAATTAGCATACGGAAAGAAACAAAAACAAAATTAGAAAACAATTTCACATTGGTGTAATAAGATATAATCCCATTTAACGAAACACATTAAATATTAATCATGTAAGATAGCGAGCTCTAGCTTCATGGCATTGTTCCAACAATAAATAACCCTGTTTTTTTGCCACAGAAGCCCTCGGGGTGCTTGTGGTAAGTGCGGTCCAGTCATATGCGACTAACACTCTGTAACTCAGAACCCCACTTATCCCTTTCCGTTGGATAATATACCCATGTTTAACGCAGCACAAGCAGGTGAATTGCCTTTTTGTCTCTGATGGACCGTTTCCTATCTCCTGATCCACGTATTCAAGCTTATTATGCTTATAGTTTGTTATGTGCGTTCCATTATATTTTATTCTGTTAATATCGCAGAGGCTATTTGGTTTCTTAATACATTTAATTGATCTTCTCTACCTTGAATGAGACGAAATTGGGTGCGAGTGGCTGGCAGAATCGCGAGAGCATACCGCTTAGGGATGTAAGTTCTATTGTCAACGTACAGAAAACTTTCTGCAACAATTTCACGAAAAAGGACTTCTGCAAAGTTAGTAGAAAATGCATCATAAGCTCTTCATATACTATCAGGATAATCAAAGAGAGTTAACCAAAGTCTCTTTATGTTGTAAGGAGCAACCTGGTATGCATGCAATATAATTATCGTTTGCTTAGACCTGTTTTCTGGTAATCTCTGCTTACAGTTCCGAGTATGGTCAGCTTGGAAAATGCTGTTAAACCCTGATTTTAGTGCTTAAAGGTTACTTCACATTCCCTTAAAGGGGCCCAACATGCAAAACTGAAATTCGCGCAAACTTCATATATAATTTGCTATATGTATACGGTTCATTTTATGAAAATATTTACCTTTTTTTCTTACTCGTTACGAAGAAATTTATGAAAAACCGATCATCTCTCCCAGTCCGTCTTGAATAGAACAACGCGCTTCCCTCCCCCTGTAAAAATATCGGATGTGACGTCATTTGAGACACTGTCTACACACTGGCTTTGTTGATCATGACTTATGGAGAACTCGCCCTGCTTCTTAAGGCTTTATTTATTGTTTTTTTTTCTTCAACTAAATAACTTATTAAATTTATAAAATTTACAGCTTTTCAACTTTTCCATTTGATCAACTCCGCTTCTGAACTTAACGAAAAAAGAAGTGGCATCTATCCCTTTTGCTCTGCTGTTGAAATCATTAAATGCATTTCAAATGGGAAAAAAAGAGCGTGTGTAAGCATGATGTGACAACTGCAGTTTTATACATGAAAGGGCTCCAACCTAATAACTAAAGTCATCCTGAGACGACTTTATGGCATGGACCTCTATAACCCGAAATCGACTGAATTCTTGCCATCAATAATCCAAAGGATTATAGTATCATCTCTCTAACTGAACAATTTAATCTGATTTTTCATTGAGATTTGCTAACATTGACGAATGTTACTTGAACTCGATAAAAACCATCATTGACGCCTTCTCAAGAAATCCGGTCGCTATTGAGTTCAACATCATGGCTAATGCACATAATTCGGACAGTTTCTGAAAGCTATCATGTACTACGCCCATCTTTTAGTTTATTTCTTCTTTTTTGTCAGTGTTCGTATTTTTATTATTTCTCAATAAAACAAACTATTTAAAATTGAACGAGAAATTTAAAAAATATTTCACTACTAAATTGCCGATGCACAATAAACATGATTACGTTATTTTATTATATATAACAATACCATGATCACGCGTACTAACGAGATTTTGTTACTTTAAATGCATATTTGAACTGCTCAACGAACTTGGGACATAATGAGAAGATCATCTTTAAAAACAAATTTAAATGTTACATTTAAATCATGGACTAAACTGAATAACATTTCACTTGGTCCGAATCAGCTTGGAAGTTTGGAGAATCAGCCAGATATATGGTCCGAATCAGTGATTTGTACCGAATCAGCCGGGTCCGAGTTTGAGAGTAATTACCACATTAATGAATAATGTTACTATAATAGATTTATCAATCAAGAAAGTTAACAGTAACATTTGTTTAAAAAATTGTATCGTGGTGTTCCGTTGTGTGTAGTTATAAGAAATCTAACGAGTTTATATGAACACACAGATTTTTCAATTATAATGGATTTATTTTTCTATTATCGACATTACACAAACAAGATGAATGCAGAATGGGAAGGAGGGGTTTATTATACAACGAGTGGAAAACAGTCTTGAACGTAAGTGTGGAAGACAAAATTCATATTCATCCGATGCAGTTACATACAAAATCAAACGCGCATCATAAATTGATGTTGGAAACATTGAATGAAAAAGCGTAAACATTTCTTTAATGTTATTTCATTTGGTAGATAATTTCTTACTTTTCAAAGATGGAAAAAAGGAGCAAAATAATTAAGGATTGTTCCAGAGCTGCTATTATTCACGCAATTTAGAGCTGCACATTAAACCATCTTGTTTCTACTTGACACTTCGCTGCACAAATTGAATGCAACTCTTATACGTTAATCGTCTCAAATGACATCACATCCTGCTTGCATGGAAGGGAGCTAACAAATTCGGGGCAGGTTCTTTCCGTTTGATCTCGTAATGCAGGACACTATTTTGTGTGGAATGTTTGTGCAAATACAATAGATGCAAAGAAATAAATAGTCGGGATAGATTATATACACAAACTACTATATATCCTTCTATTTACAATAAAATTGTGCAGGTCCGGGTTTTCGTCCCCTTTAAGAAAGTCGGCGAGTAGTTGTTAGAATGAAGTCAGAAACGCATCCGTCTCATAAGGGTTCCATCCATTAATATCAAAAATAGTTTGACAGTGAGATACACAATCTGCCAAAGAGGCTATGCCATCGAAGGTTTTCGGTATACATATGGAACGTACATCATGGAGACATTAGCGAACGATCTTCTATGATTCTAGCAGAAACTCTTAAAGATTCCCACTTCTTCATCAGCTAGAGTAAATACGCTCTGCTCTTCCATAGTGATAGTGGAACGTCCTTATACGTTCGGGTTGACCAGCCCCGTGTACTTGGTTGAATTGATGAATTTACATTATAGACAGCATGTATAAGTCTCAGACATCGGTCGGCTGTCCTTAGCATTTTAAGCGATCGCTTTAAAGGAAGGTTAGTTGTATTGGGTACTGATTGTACCATTAGTAATTGTATGTATTATTTTACTGCAGCAATTTCGTTCCTCCAGGTGTCGAGGGAACTCAAAGGTCACTCAGCTACAACCTCCACCAGCTGTAACTAAATGTCCAGTGTGTACAAGGTTATTGTCTAGTCTGAACTTCACCAAGAGAGGACACTATTTATTCATAAGGAGGCGTCTTATCAATAGGAATTATTAATTGTCGGTAGGAATGGCTGCGCGTGTAAATGAGAATGCGCGTAACCAAAAATCACGACCGGACATACATATAGAAAATGGACAGAATTAATCGCCAGAATAATGGCAAGGTTGATAAGCAAGAGTTCAAATTCAAAAGGCACTGGCAGCAAAGTTTGGGTGCAATATAATGCGTGTAAAATACATCTAGCTTGAATGCTGCTATACAATTCCTAAACCAGAAGCGATAATCAAAATCCATTTGACATACCAGACAAGTAAAACTAACCAAGGCACTTGTCTTTGACAAATGATTTTTTCCCTTTTTGTAAACAAGTTTGGAAAACACTAATTTTAATCATTAATTACTTTGTCTACATAAACGCATCCGTCTCATAAGGGTTCCATCCATTAATATCAAAAATAGTTTGACAGTGAGATACACAATCTGCCTATATGTATACCCTTTGTGAATACTGAATGCTTGAAACTACAACACTTCTTAGTCATTCACATCCTATGTGGTCATTCATAAACGTCTCATGACAAGTAGTTATATCATAACTACTATCAATTTTTTTCTCAACCCGAAAATAGATTTAATATTGAACATTTTATCACTTTTTAGCATTCATGCAGTCCATAAAGACTGGATGATTCAATTTGGCATTACTCCCATCCGACATTGGATTTAAAGAGGTAAAAGCAAATAAGGCAATAGAAATTAATGCCGAAGTTTAATCAAATGTGTATTTGTCCAAAATATTTTCCGCTATGGGTATCTGGACCAGAGGGTCCAATAAAGATTGTTTATAAAAGGATTCAAGAACAAATAATTCTACACCATATTGTCAAGCAATTGGTTGATGTAGTTTGCTTTAGTGAATTAAATTTATGGATTACATTTTTTAATGATCGATCATTTAGCAGACGAATGATGGACACTAGATTAAAGAGCATCCTCCAGTTGGTATACTATAATTGCTACTAACTATAAAGTAAGTTCTACACGCAGTTCTCAGATGAACAAATATTGTACAAAACGATTACTTTCACGCTACTTTCCTTGAAAGCAAAGCATTGTCATAAGTCTTTATTTCAACTTTTCAGAAATAAAGGGTACAAGAAACGCACAAGAACAAAACCCGCATTACTTATGTACAATTAACAGAGGTTTACGCAAAAGGAATTAATATGGATCACAGATTCCGTTTAAGGATTCTTTAATGAGAGCATCATATTAAAGAGTAAGGCGTTCTCCAGTACTTAAATATTGTATACGACATTATACATTTTTGCAAAAAATAATATTGTATGTAATGTCAAATAATCGCAAGAAATAGTACATGACTATGAAGCTTACTGCCATCAAAAGTCTTCCCGACCTTAGTAATTTGAAGACCAGTCTTATTACTAAGAAAATATTCCATCAATTACAGATGCAGAGAACACTGAGAATGGCGTAATACAAGTTCTTAGTATTTCGGTTTGTTCAAAGCCAATGGTCGGGAAATTCCCTTGGAAATGTTAAATAAAAATTCCTCATCTGATATATATCGAATTTACACATCAAGACGAATGTCAAAGTTATTTATAATATTTGCCCAAAACATTTTTATTGGTGGCACAGTGCTTTTACAGCAACTAAATGCATGGATTATTACATATGTAATAGAAAAATGTGTTTAAAAAGGTGTGGTATTATTGGGTACCATAATCAGAATGTTTTCAAGGGACGTAGACAACTGTAACTCTCTTGCCGACGTTCTGATTTTTGCATTAGAATTGAGGGTTTTATAGAAGTATTAACGTGTTGAATCTTGTATAGGACATGTCAGTATCGCACACGTTTGTAAAACGCTAGTTTTTATGCTTATGAGTGACATAATTTATAATTTATCTCCATTGTTTTAATTCAGGAAACATTTTATCTCGTAGACCTTTTCCAATAAATCAATTAATATCACACTTGTTCACAACGCTTCATATATCGGGAAGAAGACCCTTTCTTTTTCTAATATCTTTCTGGAAGATGATATAATTTACTAAGAAAGTTAAGTTGCCTTCTACCAAACTTTCACTTATTCCTGATCACCTGGTGTAAGAAAAGCATTGCAGAAGTTTGGTACAATGATCTTGAAATATATATAGCTTTCTCCGATGTTTCCTTTAAGCCAGTTGGCGTTTCATGAATTTCTCACCCGTGTGAAATAGCTTCTAGTGCATAACAACCACGTTTTCTTTATTTCTGCTCATCTATGCAACAGTAACTAGCATTGAATGGAAAACGTTAATATATCGAATCTAAGCAAGACAATGTCTCGTCACAAAAAGTGAACAAAACAAGTAACTTCAGTTATTTATTACCAAAACAAAGTTTTAAATTCATGTGATAATAAGCAAACAGAATATATATAATTTGGACAGGTGCTTAACATGATTAAATATGTTGAATACAATTGTACACCCCTGAAAAACATAATGATATATATGTAGCCAAGAAAAGCACATGAAAACGTATATTGAACAATAATGAAATTCTTTCGAAAACCAAGATATCGGAGGATAGGAGGATATATATATATATATATATATATATATATATATATATATATATATATATATATATATATATATATATATATATATATATATGTGTATGTATGTATGTATGTATGTATGTATGTCGTTGACCGCTCCGGTGGCCTAGTGGTTATAACGTCCGCCTCAGATGCGGGAGGTCGCGGATTCGATCCCCGGCCGAGTCATTCCAAAGACTGATAAAAATGGTACTAACATCTGCCAAGCTTGGCGCTCAGCATTAAGAGGTTAGTGTTAGGACTGGTCGGCCTGGTGTCAGAATAATGTGACTGGGTGGGACATCGTGCTACATGTCTGCGGCATGATGCCCCAGTGCTCTAGACATCACTATAAACTGCCACACTGCAGACATCGTAGCGATATGACTGAAAAATTGTTAAAAAGCTACGTTAAAAATCCAAATTACACATACACATATATATCGCTTGTTTCGTTGATACGAAAATCTTTTTATCTTCTTTTCATCAGTCTTTAATTTCTATAACTCAACAAAGACCAGCTAGACTTTATTGCATTTGATTCTAAATCTAGCCAAAGAGTAAAGTGTTTTCATGTGTTCATGAATCCCCCCGATATGTTGCTGGGTATTTTTTATTTAAAAGAATTTGGTTCAAAAATGTTCATGAATTTTTGACGGGGTATTTAACTTTCTAGTGTATTCTATAGGTTTGTTCTTCCGAGTAGGTTTATATCACCTATCTCGAAATCCCTCTCCTATTAATTTTGTGACCTAGAGGTCCCTATATCCCGTGTATGCCATAGGTGATTATGCTATATGTTTGTTAGTACTATAAATTGTTTTCGTGTAGGGATAGCCTTCAACATCACATCAAACCCGGTTGTCTTTCGATCCTTATAACTGGATCTTATAAATTCGTTTTAAGAAACATTCAATGGATTTTATGTCATTTTGGAATAATGGCAAAGTGAGGTGTGTTACTTTTATGAGAAAAAGTACCATTAGTGTTTTAGTGTGCTATATATGTGTGTCGCACTTCGCAAATCTAATTTAATAATGTCATCTATATTCGAGGGAGCTCCATATTTCCTTTATTATTATATACTTCACTCTCTCGAACTGGCTGCCTTTGATAATTCATTTTATTTCCAAAAATGTCCTGAACATTTTTCCTTAATACGGTCTAATGTCAGTATAGTTGTTAGTATTCATGATGTGTATATGGGGGTATGGGGGACAAGTCCTTTTAAGGTAACTATCCCCTGTGGGTAGTTCTCATTGCCCCCGCCCCTCCATATTAAGTCCCAATAACTATCACTTGGTCACATGCCCTCATTGTAAATACAATATAGCTGCTAATTTCATATAGTCTTTATTTGTGAGATTCCCATCTAAAAATAGTACATTTTGGTTTTTTAGAGATGGGTTTTCCTAATTTCATTTATGACTTTTAAATGGTCATTATGTGTTTTTGAACATTGCGTCATAACATCAAATTTTGAAAATGCTCCTGTTTTGCACAGTGGACATCTCGGCGGTACTCTGACTATACGCCGTCTCATTGCAGCCTCATTGTTTCCTTATTTATATAATGTAATCTGAAGTCCCATATATAGTCTATTATGGTTTTATCTATTGTATTTAAAATTTCATTGCTAATATCAATGGATTTTAAAACATAATTCATGTGGACATACATATATGTTTTCGCTACTTGTACTCTTTCCATCAGACAAAGTGGCGTTAAGGCCCAGATTTCCATATTTTTTCCAATTGCTTCTTTTTTTTTTCCTACAGTTTTCCTTCTCTTCGTTTTCTCCAAAAATTATTCCCAATGCTTTAACCTGTTTTTTGATCAGGTTTGGGTAAACCTGGATGGTTCCCTCTCCAGTTCCCTATTTTAAGTATTTCAGTTTTTTCATGATTAGTTTGTGATCCTGACGCTTTACTAAATTTTTCAAATTCTTTGGTCAGGTGTTTAAAGGAATTCGGGTCCTTTATAAAGTTTGTACAATCGTCGGCGTGTTGCAACATTTTGATTTCTTCTTTTATGTTCGGTACTTTTATACCTTCAATATTTTTATTGAGTTTGGTGCTTATGCTTATGCTTAGACATTCAATGGCTATTACATATAATAATATAGATAGCGGGCACCCTTGCCTCACTGATCTTTTAATTTCAAATTTACCTGTCTTTGCTCCATTTACCTGCACTCTTGAAGTTATTTTTTGTATTGGATTTTAGTCCATTTTTGGAAGTTATTTCCAAAGCCAAATTTCTCTACTACTTTTTGTACAAAGTTATGTTCTAATCTATCAAAGGCTTTTTCTTGATCAAAAAGTACCATGGCAGCTTTTTGACCGCTTTCGTTTATATGTTCAATAATAGTTTTTATGCTTAGTATATTATGTTGTATAGCCCTACCTTTGGGTCCACATGTTTGGTTTGTAATTATTATTTTCCCCCATTTCCTTTTTTATCATATTCGCTAAAATTTTACTTAATATTTTATATTCAGTATTTAGGAGGGAAATGGGCCTCCAGATTTTAAGATCTTCCCTATCTCCCTTCCCTTTATATGGTAATGTTATTATCCCTTCCCTCATACTCTCGGACATAACATCATTTCTGAGTAATATATTATTGTATAACCATTCGAGGATTGGCGACAACTCACCACAAAATTTCGTATAGAAATCCGTGGTAAGTTCATCTCCACCTGGGGATTTCCCTTTTGTAAGGCTTCGGATACTTTCCACTATTTCTTCTTGCGAGATGAAACCATCACATAATGTTCTGTTGATATCATCTAGCACTGGATATCTTTTAGGTATTCATCAATTTTATTATCTTCTATTCTTTGTGATGTATATAATTGGGTATAATAATCTTCAATATATTTTAATATTTCATATTTATCAGATGTTTTTATACCATTAATTTTCAAACCATCCATAATTCCCCACCCCTAATTTCTTCTCGCCTATATAGCCCTTCTGCTTTATTATATATCTGTGTAAATTTCCCAGCTCTTACTTCTTTACCCCTGACTTTTTCTTCGTTTATTTTATTTAATCTATCATTGAGTTTTTTCCTAATTCTATTGGGTTACTTTTTTTAATTGTGATTCAATGGCTTCCTGTTCTAATTTAAGTTTCATACTTCTCATTTGTGCGAATTTAATAGCTATACTTTTTATTTTATTTTTCAAAATATCCCACTCCTTGATTATGTCCTGATTCCCATATTCCACCATTTTATTTATTTCGTTTTTAATTTCAAAGATAAAATTAGATCTTCTAAAAGTTTATTGTTAAATTTCCAAGTCCCTTTTCCCCACTTGTTTTTATTTTGTACAGTTAGTTTAATGCGTATAAGTTTATGGTCTGAAATCTTGAAATCTAAAATCCCTGCTTCTTTGTACATTTTCTCATCGTAATTAGTACATAAAAACGGTTTGGTCTCACTAGAGCGCATCCCATTTGAGCGCCGCTCAATGAGGTGCTGAATTTATTTTTTTTTCTCATTAGGACTAATCCCATTAGGGCGCAAAAAAATCTCACTAAAGCGCATTCATAATAGGGCGCGGAGAAAACAATTAAGTTCAACAAGATTGAATTGCCATTACGTTTTTGATATATATATATATATATATATATATATATATATATATATATATATATATATATATATATATATATATATATATATATATATATATATATATATATATGTCTATGTATATATATGTCTATATATATATATATAACATGAAATGTTTGTTCCCAAATTTTAAATATATCATCCTCATCCTACCTCTAATATTTTTTTCCTTCTTCTAGCCTTTCCCAGTTATAGCCCGGTTTATTTTTGATAAAAATGGCTACGCCCGCTTTTATATCTTCCCCTTCATAGTCATTTTTAATTAAAATTCCATTCAAATGGCTTTCACAAAAGGCTTTAATTTCATCTGTGAAACCGTTATGGGTTTCTTGAAAGAACAAGATGTCATATTTTAGATTTTTTACTGAATTTAAAAAAAAATTCCTTATTTATACCATTAACATTAATGGATAAAACTTGGAAGTTCAGTCCTTCCATTTCTACTCCTCCAGGTTGTCGCATTAATGGTCATACTTATCCTATTTGATTTGTTTTAAGATTTATAATTATTTGATATTAGGTTTCAGGTGAGGGTGTTAAGTTATGAGGAATACTAATATTGTCATACAAAGTTTCAACATGTTTGATTGGGTCTTTGAAATGTTGGTCGATGGATGTGTTTTACTGAGCAGGTAACATACATCTTGAGCCGAACGTTTTCAATGTTTCCATACATGAAATCAGTCCCCCATAGTGCTGTTAGTATTGTTAGGCGAGGTTTCCTCCCCCATTGTGTCACTTTCTGTCTGGTTCGTTGTTTGTTCCGAGTTTTCCGTTCCATTTTCAATGTTTTCAGTATTTTCAGTCCTTATCGTACTCATTGTCTCGTCTGTTTTCTCATATTCTGAGTTTATTTCCGATTTCCCTTCGTCAATTCCGTTATTTTCTTGTTCACTTTCTATCTCACTTGTGTCCGTTTCTGTTTCTTGATTTTCTCTCTTCTTTTTGAGTGTGTTACCTTTTTTCCCTTTCTCATTTCCCTTGTTTGATGTTGATTCTGTTTTTTTCTGTTTCTCTCTCTTCCTCCTTCTATAACTCAACAAAGACCACCTAGACTTTATTGCATTTAAGTGATTCTCTCCTCCGGTTGTTTTTGACAAGACCTATATATGGCTTGACAGAGAATGAGGATACGTCTTATTTTCTATCTCGAACAGAATGTGTTCCTATAAAAAAAGCGTCTGAACTAATCGTCTTTTTATGTCTCGCTTTAAAAGTCACTGTAACTTTTACACGTCGACTCAGATTGTCTTGTGATTACTTGATACAGTTATGGTATAATAATACAATATGGTATGACAGGATTAGATATGGTGGGCCTTAATATCCGAAACTTATTTCCTGCATAGAAAAGTCTTGATTTCATGTATGGAAACATTGAAAACGTTCGGCTCAAGATGTATGTTACCTGCTCAGTAAAACACATCCATCGACCAACATTTCAAAGACCCAATCAGACATGTTCAAACTTTGTATGACAATATTAGTATTCCTCGTAACTTAAACGATAACCTGCTAGGTAGTTGACTCAATAGCCATAAAAACATGACATTTGTCAGAGACGAACCCGCACCTGAGACGTTTGAAATATTTTTGATTGTTTCATTCCTTGAAGTGTTAATAGATGAAAATGTTAGTGATCACATTCCAGATTTATGATGCAGATCTATCTTATGTGAGAGATGCGTGGTTGTACAGTCAGTCACACGTACAGCATGACACAATATGGAATATCTTTAAGAAAACTGATTGTAAAGCCTTGTTTTATGGTTAAGATTAGACTATTTTGTTAACTCCTGAGACAAAAGAGATACATAGTTCTCGAAAGTCAATAATAAGAATTACACCAAATGATATGTCCGGCTTATCTGAATATTCATCTGGTCAATGGGCCATCTTCAAAGGTGGGTAATAAAAAGTGGTAACCTTTACCACTGGTAAAATTATAAAAAGATCAGGCACCATGGAAATAATCTTAGAAACATGCAATAAAATGTGTTACAATGTGATAAATTATTGATAATTGTGGCTCTGCTTCAAGATAATAACGGCTATTAAAATGACATTTGGTCACACATAGCTCCACATCCGTTATGATTTCTTTAGAATATAGATCCGATGATGTGTCTAAAATTAAAAAAATTTCAGATTTTGGTAACGGCCACATGTTTAAATGACTTCTTCTATTCAGTATAGTTGATACTTGTACTCAACTAACATATCTTTTAAATATCGATGAACAAGATATAGTTATTGTTAAAAAGACGTTTACAGGTAAAACGGCAAGTGGTTATGAAAAACGTTGCCACTAAACTTTTAATGGCACGGTTTCAGAGACTTTTAAACCTCATGTCATACACTTTAACCATTCATGATATAACAATGCTTCCCCAATATCTAATAAACTGCAATTATCACGAACATTTTAAAGACAACATGATCAAATTATGCAAAATATCACCTTTAAGTTGTGTTGGAAGAAAAAACAGCAAAAATGTAAATTCCTCTGTGTGTGTGTGTGTGTGATTTAGATTTTTAACGTAGCTTTAAAAATGTTTAAGTTATATCGCTACAGTGTCTGCAGTGCGACAGTTGATACTGATGTCTAGCACTGGGCAATCATGCTGCAGACATGTAGCATGTCCAGTAACATTATCCTAACACTAACCTCTTAATGCTGAGCGACTAGCGAGACAGCTGTTAGTACCATTTTTATACGTCTTTGGTACGATTCGGCCCTGGATTGAGCCTGTGACCTCACACATACGAGGCAAACGTTCTACGCACTAGGCCATCGTAGCGGTCTTAAACTCCTATGTAACGTTACAGTCAATTTACTAAAATAAGTTACTTCATGAATATCAGCTATAATTCTTTTTTTTTGTCAGACTACAGCTGATTTTTATCATCAGATTTGTTCAGCTTTAGATACGAAGGACTACATGCGCATGTTTTTGTTCAAATAAACAAGGCTTTCGAAACCGTTTGGCATCGTCAGCCTTGACACAAACTGAGAACGTACGTAACTAGATACCAACTATAGGAATGGCTTAAACGGTATCTCTTTGAGATAACATAGTGTTCAAATACATCTGATAAGGTGCTAAAGAAAGTTCAAATAGGTGTTCAACTATAATCTGTTTCACGTCAATTACCGTTTTTTGTTCATAAAGTACTGATTTTATTTTCAATTTTAGATTAGTTGCTTGTGATTGTTTACTTGCAAAGTGTCAAAATATATCAATCAAACTGAACTTGTCTTAAATAAGGACGTTGACTATCTTAGACAGTCGGATTTAACACATGGCATGTACAGATAAACTATCGGGAAAATGACACCATATTTTGACACAAATATGCAAGAAAAGACTGTAAAAATGTGGAAAAGGATAAGCAGATTCAATCTTGATAAAATATCATTAGAGCGTTTTTCTTTTCGACTTTATAGAAAGACCAGTTTGGAGCAAGAGCAAAATATTAATCATTAGATTGGCATTCTGTTTGCATTTATGCTTGTTTCTTGTAGTATGGTAATATTCTTTGCGATGCCTACACTTAGCGCAAAAAGGTACAAGAGAATTGTAGAAGAAACGAAATATAAAAGACCTGAAATAATACAACAAATACGTGGAATTTTAACATTTGTTTCGATATATATATAGATACATAGACTCGAGCGCTTATCATGATTAAAAGCTACTGAAATAAGTTTTTCTCGTTTGTTTGAACTCTCATTTTGGTCTGTTATATATCCTGCATCGATGAAAAGTAGAGGGTTTAATTAAAGATTTTAATGTAAAGATACGATGCATATGAAATATAAAATTATCGAACAGCACGTTACGTTATCTGAAAGATAATATTTTGCGTGAGATGAAAGAAAACATAGAAAAAGAACGAAAAGACGATTTCATTTACCTGTGATTAATACATCTATATAGATTAAATATATGACGCCACTAATATGGCAAACTTTTTATATATAATCGTACTGTTTTGTTCTTAAATAAGAACAACAATTGTCAATATGAACCACTGCGCAAACCTGTGATATTTAAAACATTCTCAGCTGCAAGGGGTTGCACTTTCTAATATCGATAACAAATTCATCAACTCGATGGCATGCCCGTCGTGAGATATTCCTATAAAAAGTAATAATATTTTGTATAAATATGTTAATTTGCCGATTTCATTTGAACTGCAGCTTACATAGGTTGATGAAAATAGAACTAGACATCAAGGTAAGCAAACACTGTTAATAATCTCTCTCTCTCTCTCTCTGCAAATAGTACTGCTGGAAAATGAACTCTCCAATGAAATGTATTTAGTTGTGTATTATTTGATCATTTGTAGACAACTGTCGCTAATTATTAATATAGCTTTGCCCAAAAATATTTTCAAGCAAAACACAATTACTTCGAGATATAAGAAATTCCTTATTTCAACAAATTTGTATCGCTATATACACAAATGTCTTAATATCATCAGTTTCAAAGGAATATAAGAATGTAAGGAGTATTTTAAATATCAATTCATCTTGTTTTGTTTTGAAACGGTTTTGTGAATTTTGTGAGAGAATATTCTGGGTAACTACAGTGATGACTAAGTGAAGACTACTATTGTTTTATTCATTTATTTTTAGTTTTGGACATAATTTTTTTCCAAGTATCGAATAACCTTCAGTCAATACACTTTCTTTAATTTAGACACCAGATTCTTTTTTAACATTTACATGTAAGCAATAATCGCTTCCCATAAAACTGGCATGTAGATTAAAACACCAAGACTTATTTATATAATATAATGCATCTTTATTGAAGAAGTGTCCGGTTGAAATGGCTCTGAAAATATTTTAGTAAAGAACTCTCTAACTTATAGGATGATGACAGAAATTGTAAATGATGAAATTGTGTGAAGTTTACTTTTTAAAAAAGCGCTATCATGCTTTAATACCTGTTCATTTTCATCAGTGCACGATTAAAAAGATCTTACAATTCATTAACATTAACGGTTTATTTAACAATTCTTTGAATCTATCTTTATTTTCTAAACAGTGGGAGAAGAGCATTATATGAGCGACTCAGGATCTAAATACTTACATAGAAAGCTCAGTTATTGATACTCTGTGCAAGATCTTTACTGACATATTGAATACTCGTATATAAATGTGGGCGGAAGACAACAGTCTGTGACAAAAATATACTCAGCATATGACACTATGTTTATTAATCAGGCTTTAGCCGAAACTTATATCTCTGATGTGTCAGACCCGTGCCCCAGAACATTGAATTGTTGGTCCCTAATATAAATGCTGTAAATTGTGGTACGTGTAGTGGTACGTTTTGAAATACAAACTTTTGTGCGGTACCCAGCTCTAATGATAGGATCTGAAGTAAAACAATGGCAGTTTTAAGAGTCTTCAAAATTAAATGTTGGATATACAACTAGGGGAGGACACGTCCAAATCACTAGATCGGCCCAATGTGGAAAGAAAAAGTATATCCGAAACGTTTGAATTTTTTTTTAATTAAAAAGATTCTATAATGTAAAGCTCTAAGAATTGAAACTTCCGAATATCTAAAACGTTTGAGATTTTTTAAATTGTTATAATATTTAAACTTCAAAAATTTTGAAATTTTAGAATGTATGTATGTATGGATGGATGGATGGATGTATATATGTATGTATGTATGCATCTATATATGTATATGTAAGGAAATTATGTGAAATATTATGTTGTTAAAAAATAAAAACAGAATTTCTTCGTTCCAAAGCTAATTCATTTCGATTGGAAATTATGCTGTCTATACTATCCATCCTTTGGACAGCTCCAGTGTCATTGTTTTTAGAGAGTCCGCATAGGATGCGGGAGGTCGTGGGTTCGATTCTTGGCCGAGTCATACCAAAGACTTATAAAAATGGTACTAACAGCTGCCTTGCTTGGCGCTCAGCATTAGGAGGTTAGTGTTAGGACTGGTCGGATTGGTGTACGAATAATGTGACTGGGAGGGATATCATGCTATGTGTCTGCGGCATTAAGCCTCAGTGCTAGACATCTCTGTAAACTGCCACTCTGCAGAAATCGTACCGATATGACTGAAGCATTTGTTAAATTTAAGTTAAAATGCCAAAGCATACACACACACACACACACACACACACACACACACACGCTGGTCAGCTTGACTTTCTCAAAGAAACATTTAATTTTCGAAATCATCATAACATATATGTTCCTACAACGATATGTTTGTGTAAGCTATATTTTGTTCACTTGAATCGAAGAGGATGCCGAGTTTTAAAAAAATGTAATTATTGCTTTGTTTTGTTTCCCTTGACTACATCTGTCTTTATCGCAGTCCGGAAAGGCGGCTGAATTGCTTTTAGTTCCATTGCAAAGAATCCGTGGTAGTCCATTTGTTACTGGCTTGCCTCTGGTCACGACACTTTGCTTCATTTGCCTAGACGTCGTATAATCTTTTACATATCGACTTGCTGTAGAAAAATCATATCATTTTTCATTCCATTGCAAAACTGCATTCCATTTTCGATTTTACCAAATATTACTAATTATGACAGAAAATATGTTGAAAGCTAGGCCAGACGGTATTTTAATGATTTGAAAGGGTCGATCTTATTTTCCTTTTCATCAACTTATTTCATAATGAAATGACATATAAATATATTAAATATAATATAACATATAATTATTGCAATCAGTTATAATATAATACAAACCAAAATATATGTTCGAATTTTTTTTAGATACAATCAACGATGAAGTTTGCAGTAGCTATCATTGTAGCCCTTTCGGCATCCAAATGTACTACCAGTCAGGAATGGGCATGGGTGGAATGTCATATGGTGGCTATTGATACGGAGTTGGAATGGGAATGGGGGGATACGGAATGGGAGACTATGGAATGGCGGGTTATGGAGGATACGGAATGATGGGCGGATATCCCATGGGTGGATATGGATCCATGGGAGGATACGGAATGGAAGGCTATGGAATGGGAGGATATGGCGGATACGGAATGATGGGTGGATATCCCATGGGTAGATATGGATCTATGGGAGGATACGGAATGGGAGGATATCCATCAGTGGGAGGATACGGAATGGGAGACTATGGAATTGGCGGATATGGAGGCTATGTAATGATGGGCGGATATCCGATGGGTGGTTACGGTTACGGGATTGGTAATAATGGGATGAGTGGATTTGGTGGGTTAGGTGGATACGGGATGATGGGCGGATATGGAGAATGGAACAGGAAGGGCAATGTAAATCGTTCCAAAATAGATTTCTGAGGTAAATTATAAATAAAGAATATATCGTTTATGAATGTGTGATAAGAGAAATTAATCTTTTTATATTTCATTAATTTTATCGTGCTGCATGTTTAGAATAACTTTTTGCTTTAGGGGCATCATTTAAGCCAAATAACGTACGATGCAGGTTAGATACTAGGTCGTATTTGCCCCGAAATTATATTTAACCGTAAAATGCAGCATAAGCAATACTAGTTATAATTACGTTATTTAACTCTCATTGCTAGCAGACTTTTTAATGGCCAAAGCAGTCAATATCGAACATTTATTGACAGTTAATATATGCCTCGATATTGGTGTTGATGGCCATTGTAATAGCACCCCGACGTCGATTGCATTCAAGACAGGTCAGCATCACATTTTCTCGTGTATGACCGCGACTGTTATCTTTTCTATCTACGGAAAATTGTCTTGGATTATTACTCGAGTACCGCCACAACATTACACAATTACGGCTCGCACAGTGATTATTCTGCTGTTGCTTCAGCGCGTTAATAAATTCAACGTCAAGATCAAAGTCGCGATTATTTTTTTTTGTCACTTTGTTTATAACCAGCCAATTTTTTCTTATTATATCGTTGTCAGTATCATCATTAATGGTTTCTGACGAGTCCATGATAATTATCCGCAATTAAGATATTTTTCTAACTCAAGACACTGCAAGATAAGCTAAGTTCGACCACTCGATGCGATCATCAACGATCCAAACAACTGTGTCAGTGACAGTCAGTCCTTGTGATGAATGAATCGTCATTGCGTATCCTAGCGTCCATTGGGATTGGTCAGCGTGCAGCGCATCTTCAACAACACTGACATCAACTGCGACAATATCATTCAACACAAGATTCTGCTTCCTCCTTGACTCTGTCAAGTTTCCTGGTATATCAACGTCAATATTCTGTAACCGCGAATCAGCTGGTCTATAACACAACGGTATACGTAACGCTGGAAATTTTTTCTTGTGTAACTGAAATAACTGCTCTTGAAGTATGTCTCTGACTATCTTTCTACTTGCCACTATCAAATCGTTTGGTTTTCACGTTTTGCAAAAGTCGTTCCAGGAAGTTTCTGAAATCACCTTGCGTATTATTTCACATTGAATTTTGTTCGGTTGCAATCTGATTAATTTCTTGAACTCGTTTAATGCTGCATCAAGAGATCTGTGATCATCAGTTATCTCCGAATAATAATCAACAAAATTCTTCAACCAATCGTGTGGAGATGGTCCAACAAAATGAGGTGGCTGACCGTGATCGCCGCACATAACCACTGCAGTATTTTTTGTTAATAGCCAATCAAGAAATGTTTTTAATGTTCCTAACGGCACTGTGCACACTTCATCCCAAATAATAACTTTTGGAATATATTTCTGTCCCATTCGGTCAGGTGTCCACACACCACCGCTTTATTTGAAAAAGCTGTGATAAGTACAAGGATTGACTCCTCATTGTTTCATCTCCCTGGCGAGTCTGTGTGTTGATGTTAGCACAATCATATCTGAATTCTGTCGAAATAATTCGATCACTCGAGTTGTCTTACCAGAACTACCCGGCCCGTTCAAATAAACCGTTTTGTGTCTGGATACTGGATCATACACAGACAATTCTGATAATTCTGATTTGCAATAACTATCTTTAACCGCAACAGCAACGGATTCACAATAACAATGTAACATTTCTTGTTTTATTCTCCACGAACTCCATGATTCACCATTGCTTGTGAAACGAGCCAGTAATTCTGAATATCTTTTATCGATATAAAATGAATCCGTAGCAACTCTAACTGCAGTGTCAGGAAATCTATTTATCATCGATAGCAAATTTATAGAAACATAAGCAAGCATCCAAGATCTTAGAAGTGTGTACTGAGGTGATTCTCCATTAATGTAACTAACAAGTGTGCCCAACCGTGTTCCGTCAGACAAAATATTACAATTACAAAATATATTTCTCGCAGCGGCATCAGCAATTATAAAATCTAATTCAACATCATCCATAATCAATCTTGCGTGATGCCGTTTATGATCATATGCACCACCCTGAGTGAATTTACCGATTATTCTTCTACCGAGATCCTTTGCTGTTTTTTTTTCACTGTTGATGAGTTTAATCTTACGAATATTAGGAGCATCATCGACGATGACATCAGCAGGAGTATTTGGACATTCCTGCTTGCATTCTTCGATGACCTCATCGAGACTGTTACGCTCCGGTGTTGGTAACCAAACCGAAGTCTGCGGCCGATATGATATAATTGCTTCACAGACAACCAACGATATCAATATTTTACTGTCAAGCATATATCGTAATAACACTATTGGTGCCCAACGTTTCTCCGAGAAGTGTCTCCCAAACCAAACATAACAAATAACATGAAGAATTTCAGCGAATTCAAACGACACTACACGAGCAAATCCATTAATTGATACTCTTACCATCTCATGGCAAGGATGACCAAATCTTTTAAAGTATTCATTACACTCGCCCATCCCGAGAAAACTTCCAGGATAACACGCGACCATGTCCACGGAAATGACATCCTTGTGGTCATATTCGGTATTCCACAAACCGCCATGTCCATACTCAATACAACTTAATTGAACGTCTCCATGAATTTCTCTCTCTCGCGGCGTGGGCAGCAACTGACGGAACTGTAAAACAATTAGTTAATAAGATATTTTCTGAATATCTCTGTGCGAGTTTTCTCATTTCTTCGTGAAGAGATTCTTTACGATATAAATCGCCGTTGTGTCTTACAAATTGATCATACTCGCCATCTTCGGAACTTTTAAACAACCACACTGACACGGGATCGTTTTTACTTATCCGGTTAATAGCATCGAACATTCCATCCCAAGAGTTCTCTGATGAGTAATATCTCACAACACGATCTCGTGGAAATATTGTCACCGCGGAGGTCCAACCGTCAGGGTTATGTTCAATAATCTCAATTGGTGTTCCTTTTCCTTTATTCGCTGATTCATATAAAACCTCCCCCGTTAACGTTTTTACTACCACTGGAAATTTTAATTTACTTGGTAACTCAGCGACATCGTTTATTGACGCTCTTGTATCCTTAACCGATTCAGCCCAATTCGCTATTTTTTCACGTCGCAGATCAGTTAAACTATTTCCACGCTTCGCATTTCCAAATTTTCCATTACTTGCTCGGCTACACAATTCCGCTTTAAAATCTCATCAGGGCAAGATCATTAATGTTAGGTGTATAATTTAGCTGATAAATTCCATAAACAACCGCAGTAACAGGATACGATCGAGAGTAATATGGTCTGTCAATCCCAGTCAACATTTCTGGTTTGGAATCTTTACTTAACACAGCGGTTTTTCCATTAGCAAGGACAGGGTCACGTTTGTCACGGATAATCCACGTATCGGAATCTGCTTACACAATAAACTTTATTCCGAAATAATATTTCTGATTGAGGTAATCGATCATCGTTTTCGCTCGTGCATCGTTCATTGTAGCATCAATGACAGAGCCGTCACGTACAATTTTGAATGTAGGCCACACGTGAGATGTTCTATCATACGAAGTTCGTTTTTTGGCATCCCTGATAATATCAATCAGTTCAGTCAGAGCTCGCCTCCGAGAGTCAGGGGTTAGTCTGTCAAGATCGAATCGAGAAGCTTCCCAGGGCTTGATTCTGGATAATCTCTCAAACTCATCCATATATAATTAAGACAAACATTTAAATAAAATATATTATATATATATATATATATATATATATATATATATATATATATATATATATATATATATATATATATATATATATATATATATATATATATATATATATATATATATATAATGTCCCAAACAAGAAACCGGTGCAAGTGGTTTAAGGTATGATCTGTGACTCCATGTGGCAAATCCTGCGTAAACGAATTCTGCGGGCAACATTTACAATGTGCTCGTAATGGAAGCTTGGGACCAATACCCTGCTTACGATGTGGTGTCGGAGTTAGAGGAAAACACAGGTGTGTGCGAGTCTTGGTGGTAAGCGATACAGGAAGCTCAAAAGATATTATGATTAAAAAAAACAGACTCTGTCCCTGACAAAATCAGGTGGAGAGTTATAGCGTGTGAAGAGGTTTATTTTCAGAAAAATTATAATTTAAACAAATACATTATTGTATAAGTGAATCAAGAATTTGCTGAACACCCCACCATTAAAAATTATGAAGCGTCTCGTGAGGAAGAGTTAGGCACTGTACGTTGAAAAAACCAGTTGGTGTTGCTGATAATGCTGGTTATCTTAGATTTACAGTTGGGAAGAAAAGTTATTACTGTCATCGTTTCATATTCGAATGTTTCTTTGGAAAGATCAGGGATGGTCTTGGGATCGATCACATTGACAGAGATAAACTTAATAACTCTTTACAGAATCTTCGGGTTATTGCACAAAGGGAGAATTTTGTACGAGGGAATGCTAATTGGTTTAAGAGCATTGGAAAGAAAGCAGTTAAATCTTTAAATATAGCGACCGGTGAAGAGAGAATTTTCAGTCAATGTACGCGGCTGGCAAGTATTTCGGTATTCACTCGATGTCAGTCCAATGTGTTGCAGAAAATATAATCAAATCAACGTTTTCATACCAAGCTGGAAGCTGGATTTCATTTCATTATACAGATAACGGAGATAACTCTGCAGCGATTGTGTAAAAGTCAATGATGCAATTACCTCCCTGAGAATGCACAATACTCCCTCGAAATTGTGCAACACACATTATTACCTATTTTACAGGTAATCCAGCGCGGCAGAACTGTATACAGTTATTTTTTACAGCCATATAGTTTCGTGGCGTAACCCTGTATACACACTGCATCAGTAAGGTTAACACTTCCCTGCTGATAAAACCAAGAATTGTACAGGTAGGCTTTTTTTACGGGTATGTTTAGAAGTAAAATCCAGTTGAGAAATATAATTCAGCAGCAAATTGTTAACTGTCTGTAAACGGTTAGCTATATAATAATTTTCAAATCCTCTATCAGTAGATTAGAGCCGTGGCGCAGTGGATAGAGCAGCTGACTTTCGTTCCTTGACGTTGTCAAGGGGTCGGCGGTTCGAGTCTCGTAACGGGCATATTGTCGACGATACCGATTTATAGGATTTTTCCTATATAAGTGGGACGCCAGCAGCAGCAGCCTCATATACACACCCCTCTCATCACGTCAAACCGTGGTGAGTGCGTCTTTTGCATTTGCCCCGGGATTTGATCTTGGGGGGATGTACATGCACAGACAGACATTTCGTTTCGCTGGCGCCCAAAATAAACAGTGGATGCATAAGCTCTAAGTCACATGGGTAACCCACATAAAGAATATTTGGCCCTTGACATCGTCAAGGGAAGAAACGGTCATGGAGCCGAGAAGATCAAAAAAAAAAAAAAAGATCTCAAACAAAGACAAAAGTCTCAAACAAATGACTCCCATGAAAAACACACAGTGCAGGGATCCATGACTGATAACCGCTCATCATAGCTACTGTTTATTTTTGGTCGAAAATACTTTTCTTTCAAATATATAATATTTGGTATATATAAATAATGAATTACGAAAATATCAATGATATAATTGTTGCTATTAAAAAGTTAGAAGAAAACGGAAGTACTATATCTGATGAACTAAATCCTGAAAAAATTAGAAATGATTTTGAAACACTGCAACAAAGAAAAGAATACGGAGCATACACGCTGCTGGCTCAGTATAGATTTATAAAGAAAATTGAGACGGAGTTGTATCAATCACTGGTTGCAGTAGAAAAACAGCGACTGGATGAATTTGTCTCTCTCTATGCCGTGCAATCGAAAAAATTAGATCAGCATTATCTCAAGAATACGAAGCCAGAAAGGTAATTCATACTCGTGTAAGACAATTGAGAAAAATTATGTCAAATTGTGAAGCGAATGAAAACGAAAGTTAGACTCCCTTGATTTACTTGGAAATCAAGCACGTGGAAATGAAATCGAAAGTAGTATGTCACTCCACCTTGTTAATACAAGGGACGGATCATTTTTTTCCTTCGCCGTTGACAGATTTCAATATTTTTTTTTTTTGTTTTTCACTGACAATATTATATTTTTTTTTTGTTTTTCACTGACAATATTATATTTTTTTTTGTTTTTCACTGAAAATTGCCGGATTTCCATGATTTTTACCAGTAAATATCCTATCAGAATTAGCAAATCCGACGATTGTCATGATTTTGACTACCTGAGTACCCTTCAGAATTAGCAAATCGGTCGATTTCCATGATTTTGACTAGTAAAATACCTTTCCGAATTAGCAAATCAGTCGATGTGCACAAAATATATATAAATAATATCTTTACTGTTGCCCGTGCACAAAAAATAAAATTATTATACTCGCCTGTGAAATCAGTCGATGCACACGATTTTTACTAGTAATTACCCTATCAGAATTAGCAAATCAGCCGATGTGCATGATTTTGACTAGTAATCACTTCTATGACAAAATCGTGCAGTAAAAAAATATAATATTTTTGTGCACTTTCAATATATTTTTTTACTCTGATGACTTAGATAATATTTCCTTAAGTCGATCAGATTTAATGCAAGAGTGCGAATAATTTAAAATCTGATCTTTATCACACGTGACCATAGAAATGTGTTCTCGCTGTAGTTTATCCAACTGCGATTGTGTCAATGAAAAATCTTCGTTACCGTATACATCAATAACCAGATCAACTGGGCCGACTAGAAGCTGTGTAAACACTTTTAAGTACTTGCTTGTCTTGTATGAAAACCTTCACGTGTTGGTACATTATATGATACTCGCTTGATTAAGTTAGAAATCAAGGTCTGTCAGTAAAAAATAAATTTCTTGCAGATATATTTTTTTACTGGAAAATTCGCATGATTTTGATGAGCTTATTACTTTCAGAATCGTGCAAAACCGCCTGAGAAAATCTAAGATGAGATCCTTAGGATTTCACAAGTAAATCAATGTGTATAGTTTAACCTCGAATATCCAATAAGCGGCCTAATTGGTCTGTTAGTTTGAAATTTATTCTTGACAATAACGGATTATGACACCGCAGATAAACCGGATTAACCGGTTCTTGCGTGATTAAAGACCCAGGTGGAATTTGCGGAGTGAATGAGTATAAAACATACTATTGTTGTGCCCGTGCTGTAGCTGCCATCGATTACATCACATACGAGATTGACCGCGATCACCGAGGATATATTTACGATTTCCGGGGATACATGTCGTCCTTGCCTGTCTGGACCATTGTCGTGCCGGAGAATAGTTGCCGGTGGCAGTATTTTATCCATTCTGCGAGAGTATCAGGAAAGAACTCATCGATTGTATCGTTGGTGGACTTTCTTAACTTAGGTGAGTTATACCCGGGAAATTTATAATTCGGTAAATCAGCTTCTTTTATCGAATATGCAGTTAAAAAAAATTTGTTTGTCTGGTATGTCTACCGCTTTAACATTAATTGTTGCCTCGATTACTCGCCGGTTAATATATTCCATATCGGATACAAGCTGATTTAATATTTCAATCCGCGTGATGATTTCGCTGCGTGAACTTGTTATATCAAAAAGATGTTCGTGGAAACTTTGCCGTAGTCGCTGTAGTTGTTGTTTATGTTTTCGATTAATTTCTGTAAAATATTCAACAATTTCATTTAGTTGAATAATAGTCAAACTTTGAGGTGCCACACCGCTAACATATTTATGAATAAAATACCAAGATGCATTATCAATCCTATCATCGAATATTAAATCAGCACCCGCCGTTGCATTTTTTATGTCAAGTAAAGGATCTTTATATGACAGGATAATATCGTGATATGATTGTTTATCCGTGGCATAATCAGATTTATTTGGTTCAGATTCAGATGGATGCGGTGGTAGCGGCGGTGGGATTTTAGGCCATGCTAACACTGTTCTGATCGAACTCTGATATATATCCACACGTAGATAGGGGAGTTTATCTCAGTTGCAGATGACAGTGTTGTTTTATGGCCTGTTATTGCTATTTTAGATTCTTTTCCCGGTGATATTTTGTATTCGACGTTGTAATTCCTCATTGATTTCTTCGTTTTGATAAGACCCGGTTGGTAACCCAATGCTGTCCCAGTCAGGTGAACCATCCTGTTTATTTTTGTACGCGAATACCAGCGAATTATTTGCTGGTAATCCACCAAATGATTTTGATCTGACATTGGGCCAGCTGTGATATACTCGCAACTGTGCCAGCGCGATCTCGCTTGCCGGAATCGCAGTTGGAAAATTAATACTGAATTCAGGTTTGGTCGAGCTTACTGTTATCATTGAGATTTTCACGGGGCTTGTATTTGCGGCTATCTGCTGAAGTAATTCTGTCATTATTCATTTTCGTTGTCTTCAAAACGCGGACTTGTTTGTAGTCTTCGTATATCTTTGCCATGTTCGTGAATTCGGAATCTGATATCGTTGTATCGTCGAGGCTTGATGATATCAACGACGATAATTTTGAGCATGCTGCTGTTGCTGTGTTTAGCCGCGTGACAGCGTCGTGTAGTTTTGTGTTTGTTCACGTTGATATCTTTCTCGCGATTATATTAAAAACACCAGCCGCGGCCACCGATGATGAAACGCATATTGTTACTGCGATTGCAGTTGTTACTTGCGTTAGCGCTGATAATATTACTCTAGTGGATGCAACTAACGAGGATACCGAGTACACTAACGCATCCAGGATAATTACACTTCGCTGGTATTTTTTTACTTTTGTTGTATACGTGTCGACGGTATTTTTTAACTCTGACTGCCATTTGCGCACTTGATCGTATCTATACTGTTGCGCATCTAGTGTTGTTGTTGATGCTGTCATCGTTGTCGTTGACTTCGTCCTTAACTCCGTTAAGGGAGCCATTTATTATTTTATGCAGTAACCAACTGAGGTGTTTCAGCTACGAATTCCAAACACCACCAGTAAGATGTTGTGGTTAATTTCTTATCAGCTGCTTCCAGTATAAACGTTTCTTCGGTTCCCTTATTTTAATATGATAGTCACAACCCCGGAAAACTTGTCAGTGGAATGTCACCAGGGATATGTTGCAAATATCTCAAATTTTGCAGCACTGAACACAGACAGTCTGTACACGCCAGTGACTGTTCCGGTATATTTGACAGTATTATTTGTTTAGACCATGTTGCGAATCCAGATGATACCGTGTATACAATGCTGGTAATGTGCCCGGGAGTAACTCCAGGTGGGATTTTAATTAGATTAATTTTGTTAACAATCTCAGGAATTCCACTTACGACATCTTCCAGTGTTTTCTTCATTGTGTCAATATTAGTTTTGATATCAGAAAGTTTCATGTCAGCGGTGGGCGGAGTCCCAAAGAATTCCTCTGCGGTTTCATTAATTTTTCTAAAGTTTCTACGGAGATTTGCAAACGCGTTTACGTGAGCGTCATACATGGCCCGCAACGTGGATAATTTACCGTCAACGGTGTCAACATACTTTTTCGTCGCGGCATCTTCGTCGGATGTTGGATCTCGTAGCACTGTTATCTTATTTCCGCTCATACTGAGTTCGCCTGTCATTGTGTCGCCGGTATTTTTCACGCGATTAGCAACACTTGCTGTGATTTGATCTTTGATGCCGGCAATTGACTTACTTGAGTCTCTGATTTTTCCACTGTCAGTGAACACAGGGATGTTATTTGGAGTAGCTCAAATAATCCTACGAATTATTTCATGCCATTTGATATCGCTGGTTTTTAACTTGCCATGCCGGTCCTGAAAAATAACGACCTCATCTAGGTCTATTAATGACAACGATAAAAGATTGTCAACGTCATCTTTAGTTGCGTATTTTGATAAATCCACGTCGTCGCGTTTTTTCCTTCTTATATCGCTGAGAGATCGTCCGAAAATATCAACCATTATTCTTTTTGTTTACTTTTAATTTCATGTTGCCGTGTTGTGTACTCGTGTGCGGTTTTATGAGGCGATTTAGTTGATGCTGATATTTCCGCAAGCACGTTAATTGCCTCACGGCCACATATTGGCAGATCAGTTAATGTTTGTGTTGGTAGCGTTGAAACCCAGACTGGAAATTGTACTCGTTGCACGTATTTTAGAAATTCAACTGGCGGAGCTAACCCGTACGAATCGAAATAGATAATTCCACGGGGATCGATTGCGTAAGCAACCCAGTGAGTTCCAACATCGTCGTTGTTATCGAGATTAATAATTCCTGTTTCTGGATTATTTGGCCGTTGTGGCACTGACCTCGCATAAAGACACCTCTGAAATTTTTTATCTTGAATTGTTTGGCGGCATCGAGTAAATCGAAATTTGACACTGGGGTTATCGTAGATACGTCCCAGGCAGTCTGAAGCCTTATCCCAGATAAGTCCCGGGAAGTCTGAAGCCGGATCCTTTTTTATTGTGTCCTTTCCGGTTGCTTTCTTTAATGCCATTGCAGCAGCGGTTCCAACAGCACCTAACGCGGCTGCTCTTGCGACAGCTGGGGCAGCAGCAGCTATCAACGCTGGTATTGCTACGAGGAGTGGAAATATACCACCGGTATTAATCATGTCGATGATGGCTTTTGGAGCGAAACTAAGTTGAACTCCAGTTTTTGCTTTCTTTGCTTTGTTGTGGTGATTTAGTTGAGTTTTAGCCAACGATAACTTGTTTGGACCACCATTAGCAATTTGATATCGCGTTAGTGTTATCGTTATCCCACACGCGCTCGCGTTTTTCGATTGTAATTATTTTACCTGACCAGGAGTCAGATTGACATTAACGTGATTGTATGACATTGCTATAATTAACGCGTTTGATCTAATTGTCTACATAGTTTCCACTGGCGCATCAACGATTCTCATTCGACCACTAATGCCTTCAAGTAACATTGCCTTGTCGCTGAGTATGACCGCGATTGCTCTGTAATGTCATCGGCACCACCTGACGGATTACCAACCTTAGCACGACAGTTTACTTGGACAAATCAAGATGCTCCAGCGGAAAGTAATAAATCGTGTACAAATTTGTAAAATCAAACTGTGATATTTGCGTACCAGTATATTTAGATTACGTTCCAGAAACGTCAGCCAGCGATTGTGTACGTGCCACATGATTTTGTGCAAAATTTAATGATATATCTTAGGATGGTTCTTGTTGTCCGTTTATTCTCAATGAAACCTCGGTAACGTCGAATTGGTCAAATATCATATGGGAGCGTTCCTGACTATTTAATCGATTATTATTTTGCAGCGCAATAAAAATATGTCGTGGCGCAGAAACACCCTGCTGTGATGCTATATGCCAAGTAAATAAGCCTTTGACTTTACTTTGGATGGCGTCTGTGGTTACTGTTAACCACGATAGCAATGATTTGCCACCTTGATTCATAAAAGAGAGTAATCGCGGTTCTTCTGTGACCGATGGAGTTAATACCGGCATCCAGAGTGAAAGTTACCATACCAGCATCAGCGACACCATTTCCTCGCCAGATCGCATCATTATCATCACCTTTTCTATAAAGCACAACTGTGTGTCTAGCTCCAAAGATGACCCTTCTAACATCTATGCAAAATCCAAAGATGTGAGTTAGTGGAATCGCGCACGAAAACCTGTTTTTATCGTCTGACTTTAACATTGTTCGGCGTGTTGCAAATCCTAAGTTGTAAGTCGCGCTAATACCTTTTATTATATCAAAAGCATCACCTGGTCTAGCTTCGTATCCAAGGTCAGCTGGCTGTGGATTATCTCGTAGGGTGTGGATTAAGCAGTATCTCGTGGTGTTCGTAACTTAATATACTGAATATGATCGGCGTGGTTGGTAACATCTTTGACAAACATCATCGATGGCCCAGATGATCTTGCATAATCATCAGAATATCTTGCTAGACCAATTATTGTTGTAGCAACATCAATATCACTTTGAATCGATTCGATATTTTTTCCATCAATCATATATGTGGCGCTACTAAACAGTGCCATAATCCCATTATTGACAAAACCAGCTCGGTCATTGGCGCCGTAGTTAGTACCTTCCGCCTTTACAAGTTCACCTTCTACTTCAATAAACGCCTCACAGAGCAAGAAATATCTACTTGTATCATGAACTTGAAGTTCGATACGCCCCACTTGATCTGGTTTGACTGCATCACAGGAATAAATTTGATAATCACGCACTGAGTTATCTCGCTGGACCGACTCATCTATGTTAAATGCTGGGTCGGATATGCATTTGAACAATTTATACAATTGCCTATTTTCCAAATGGTGATTATCGTCGTCGCACACGAAGTCCACTTCCTGCTATCAAATTCGCTGTAATATTTCTTTCTGCGTTAACCCCTTGATCTATTATCGCTGCTAGTTTTTGATTTGCAACTTGATTTATCACCTTACTGACATCCGCGGACATAATTTCAGTGCTTGCCAGTTTTACTGGTGGTGATTTTCGTCTTATTAATCGTGCTAGTCTTTCTTTGATTGCCGAGAACGCCTTACCAGCAACGTTACCAATAACGCCAGGAGCTTTTTCAGCAACAACATTAATAGCTTTCATTGATAATTGTTTTGAAAGAGGACCCACTTTTGGTGCTAACCCCGCAAATAACCCCTGAACAACATCACGGAGTCCATCTCCATAAGTTGCTCTATATAATGGTAATCGTGAGTTTACTGCTCTGACATGAACGGGAGTATAGTGTCTATTATATATAACCATGTTATGCTATTTGCTATTGTTTATCTAATCGCTGTAATCATCAACGAGTTCATCAATGAGCTCTCGGTATATACTAGTATCCATGACACCGCCTTGAAATAATCGTCGTCAGATATCAGCGGCTTCATTAATTATTTCCGGTGAGTTATTTCCAGCGCGTTTTCCTCCTATGAGAACTTCTAACGGCGAAACATCGTTGAAAATATTATCAGGACAAACAAAATTATTTCCCAAATCATCGCCGGATTTTTGTTGTTTCGCTTTTTCCATATCTTGTGTAAATCTTTCAAACTCGGAATCACGACTAGTAGTTGTTAAAAAATAGAATATACTAAACTAATCCAGTTTTCGGGTTGTATTTTTTCAACATATCTAGGTTTTACATATGCCGCTTTGGATTCATAACCACGTGCAGCAATATCAACTACTCCATCCCAGCCAATATTCTCAAGAGTATCAAGAGCTTCATTAGTAAAAAGAGATCGTACAAATTCTAGTGATGGGGGGACCTGGGTTGAGAACTTTGTTATTGTTGCAGAGGCGGAGAAAGCGGCAGGGAGGGATCTTCTTCACGTTTTTTCTTGCTTCGTCGTGGTTTTTGTTCTTCTTCTTCATCTTCTTGCTTTTGTTTCTTTTCTCTTTGCTTTTGTTCTCCTAGTTGTTTTTGTTTTTCTTCTTTTTTTGTGCTCGTATCATTTGTTGCTGTTCTCGTTTTTGTGCCAGTTGTATTTGACGTTGTTCTCGCTCTTCCTTTTGTTGTTCTTTTTGTATTGTATTATAATCTGTTGCCCCCTGCAAGTAAATTTTATAACTAGTACTTGTCTTGTCTATATAATCATCCTTTCGATTTATTTTATACAACCAATCATACCACGTGTTTCTATTTACTTTATATCCGGGTTTTAAAAGGTTACCTTTGCCTTTGGAATTATATTTTTCGGCAGCAAACTCACCAAATTTGCTATATCCCGTTTAGTTTGTAATTTATAACTTCGAATTTCTTCTATACCCGCTTCTGTAAATTTTTCCCTAAAATCGATTCCCTCCTTTCCCTTTTTTGGCCCTTCACCAACGGCACCTTCAGGTTGAGGTTGTGCGGCAGTCATTTTTTCAACAGTTTCTTTTAATACTTGAATATTCCTGCCGCTTTCTCCGCCTCTACAACAACAACAAAGTTCTCAACCCAGGTAGAATTTGTACGATCTCTTCCTTTTTAGGTCCCTTAATGGCAGTTAAAACCTCTTCAGTAACCGCAGTGACGGGTTTAAATAACTGTTCCGTTTCCGCTGCGTACTCAGCTTGTGCTTCCTGTCGCGACTGCACGTTTTTTTTTTTTAACTCATCTCTTACGGGGATAAATCTTTTGATTGCTTCTAGCCGCTAGTCTAGCTGTGTAAGATTCCGGATGCACTATATTATTATATAATAATTTTTTTAATTCATAGCAGCAGGGAGGGCGCGGCTCCAAATTGTCACCGACACTATCGCGTTTTCCTTCGAGGTTACAACAAAGAAAAAAACTTATCAGCGATAACCGGGTAAGCCAATTTGTCATCGACGGAGTTGTCTTACGCTGGATATCGCGGTGTTTTGTGTTTTTTTGTGATCTCCTAGGAAGGCCTAATTTGCGAAAATACGAGTGACCCATTTAGAAGTTGTTCGCCCTCCCTGCTGCTGCATACAAACATTGAATTTGCAACGTTCGTTCTCATGAACAGTAACAGAGCGGACATTTGCATCTATAGCAACAGTACCATTCGAGCCAGAAACATCAAAATAATGAAGTAACAATAGGTAATTAAACAATTTAACCTTAACCACATTTCATTGATATCGTTTATGTCCATATTTCGCTATTCCTACTGACTGTCAGTGTCACTTTCTCCTACGTTTCCGCTTTGTGGGCCCTGTTTGAGAATTCGCCTGTTGAAAGAAGTTGACCCAGTTAGGGATCTCGTTCATGTTTTCCGTTAGGTTCATAACAAACATATTTTGTACGGTGATGTTTGATCCATAGAATGGGTTGCTGATAATCTGATTCTGCTGAATATTACACGTTTGGGAACTTGATATGCTACAGTCTGTTGACGTGCAGTTGGAAATTTCTTGTTGTTTTTGTCTGCCTTTCATTGAGTTCAAGATACGCGAGGCCATTCACACCTTTCTTTAGTGTATCATCCCCCCATTTCAGATTGTAATGTTCAGTCACTCCCCTCAAACCAAAATGCACAGAGTTGTTAAACCACAATGTGTTAACAGTGGCTTCAGGTGTTTCCATCCCCATTAGTTTTTTTTACTATACAAGGCATTTATCTGTGATCGGTTGACTCCGATTGGGTTTATTTCCTTTTCCTTTAGATTTTAAATCTTTCTGCTTAGCCCGAAGAGCTTCCCTTGTTAATGCAAAATTTGTGTCTGTTGCTCTCATGATTGTACTTGCATATTTCTTGATTTTAAGGTGGCGATCAATGGAGCTGATGATGCTTCTTAAGCTGTTCGGTTCAAATTCAGATCCATCTTTTCTCCTAACACTGAGTATAAAACAAGCCAGGTGCTGATCCAGTTCAGATGGGTGTATCTTGTGTAAATTTCTGAATTCATTTTTTGACTACAAGAATTCTATCACTAGCCTTACATCAGAAAGTGTCTTTTTTAAAGTGTTTGCATTCTGCTTACTTTTTATAAATTTCAGTATATCATCAGGCTCATGGTGTACAAATCTGTCTTCCCTAACACAATTATCATTTTCATTTACAAATGTCTCAGTAATGTCTCTATCAAACTCTCCAATTAACTCACAGTTTAGTAGATTAAATGTTGCTTCATCATCTTGCTCCTTATCTGATGTCATTGTTTTCTTTTTTCCAGGTTGCAGTGTTTGACTTTTGCCAGAGGGAGAGACTGGAAACAGCAGTGTTGATAGAGATGATAACAGACGACACAGGGTGGAGCTCAATAACATTTATTTCCTGGATTGAGTATTGTTGGGTTTCTTTTGTATAAAAATGTTAGTTTCTATAACAAATATTTTACAAGAAAATCATTTTTTTGGTATTTTTTCCTTTTTAATGTAATATTACAAGAAATTCATATCCATGTTTAGAGAGTATAATAGCTATAAAAAAAACAATTCATTATGCGTATTCATACGCCATGGGCAAATCACAATTTGATATACCAATACTACTGGTATATCAAGTTGCTTTATACCAACACTTCAAAGGCCATGTTTTATATATATATATATATATATATATATATATATATATATATATATATATATATATATATATATATATATATATATATATATATATATATATATATATATATATATATATATATATATATATATATATATATATATATATATATATATATATATATATATATATATACGAACGATTTGCATACTTCAAATATAATCTATATCATGCAGGCATGATTGAGGAATAACAATGCATTCAAATAACAAAATAACAGCCATAATGCATGGATATTTTTTATCATTTTGTACATATTAGCTTTGCGTTTGAACAATTCTGAAAATTGACTTTCATGAAAGAATATCAATCAAAAAAGTGACAAAGAAAAAGAACTAAAGATGTATCCATTTTAAATTACAATGCCGCGTTTAAAGTGGTTATTGATGGGCGTAAAGGGCACTTTTACTTTATCAACAGCTAGATAACAATGAATAATTTAAATGGGTGAACATTCCATTATTTTGTGCAAATGGACAAAAGAGTTAACCACAAAACATGCAGACATCTGACGTATCTTTGTAATGAATGATGTCACCATAGGTGACATAAGTCAAAATAACATGACACAAGATTTACTGTGATTTGCATTTCTTTGATTTGGTAGATAAACATATTTCGAAAAAAGATGTGACTATTCTATACTGTTTGACATTTAGACAAAGTTATTGATCCTTTTTGGCTGTATAAATACGAGGTTTACTTCTGTTCGGTCACAAACAGCCGCCATATCGTCTTCATTTCCAAGAGAAAGAAACAGGTAAAATTGTTACATTTTGTAATTTTATTTCCTTTTCTACAGCCTGCACTAGGCTATGTCGTTAGTAACTGTAAACGAAACATTTTTCACGATCTTAAACGTAGCTGAAATATTGAATTCGTTAAAGATGTTGTTCATGGTTTTTACTATGGTGCAAGAGATAACAGCATGTGTGAAGCATTTATCGGAGAAATTGGCGTTTTCTATTTTAGTTAGTGGATGGAGATTCGTGGTTTTCAGTTTTTCATAATTGATAAAGTAGTGTTTTATCATGAATATAATGTCAGTATTAACGTTATGTAACGAGAATATTTGCATGAAATATGAATTTAATCTAGAGATAATAATTACTTTCAGTCCTACTGTTCTTTTGGACTCCGAAAATATCCACAACATTTGAAGACACGCTTAGTTTCTCTGACCTAACCTAGACCAGTTGGAATGTTTATATAGAGTTGGTAGTAGAGCAACCAGCCCAAATAAATCGTCTGTTAAAAATGGCGGCATTGTCTATAAATGTATATATGTGCATACATTTTTTTGTGAAAAAGGTTTGTTTTTTCAGTAGTGTGCATGTTTGTGAAATAATTTGGCTTCTTTTGATACCTGTTTTTTTTCTTCTCTCAGTTCGATAACAAAAATCTAAGAATTTTACATGCATTTGATCGGGAACATAAATATGCATCAATAGTCAAAGTCAAAGGAAATTAATTGACTCTGATTTTCGTAATATGCTATTCTTTTCAGTATAGATCAAGGCAAGCAATATGAATATCACTGGTCTCATTCTCGCTGCCTGTGTAGTACTAGCTTCAGCCATAATAAAAAAACAACCTGGCTATTCTCACGGACACCACAGTGGTGGTGGTGGTGGCGGCGGTTATCTTTTCGGCGGATCGGGATTAGGGGGTATAGGTGGCGGTGGATATAGCGGTGGATATCCCAAAGGCCATTATGGAGGCGGCGGCGGCGATGGTGGCTATTATATAGGTGGCGGATTGGGTGTAGGGTTAGGCGGTTTTGGTGGCGGTGGATATGGTGGATATTCAAGCAGCCAGTATGGGGGCGGCGGGGGCGGCAGTTCTTATTATGGCGGTTACGGATTGGGAGGTGGATCTGGAGGTGGACTAGGATCAGGCGGCGGATTAGGCGGAGGTGGCTATTCTGGCAGTAGCGGTAAATATTATGGAGGTGGTGGCATTAGTAGCTATTATGGAGGCGGATTAGGATTAGGTGGCAGATTAGGCGAAGGAGGCTATTCTGGTAAACACGGTAAACATTATGGAGGCGGCGGCGGTATTAATTATTATGGCGGCGGAATAGGACAAGGCGGCGGCTTAAGATTAGGGGTTGGATTAGGAGGCGGTGGATATTCTGGCGGCGAAATAGGACTAGGCGGTGGATTTGGCTTCGGAATAGGCGGCGGATCGGGATTAGGTGGTGGATATTCTAGCGGCACTGGATATTCTGGCGGCAGCGGTAAATATTATAGACGTGGATCTGGCGGCTCGATTGGAGGAGGTTTAAGTGGAATTGGAGGAGGATACCATTCATATTCTGGAGGAATTGGTGGAGGAGGACTAGGAGGATTAGTTGGCGAAGGAATCGGCGGAGGTCGATCGGGGATATACTACCGTAAGTAATATAATCTTTTATTTGGATAAATATTTATATGCTGATCAGCTATAAAACACTATGTATATAACACTTACCGGAAGTGTCTAAGAGTAAACAAATAAACTGGGATATAAGTAATGAACTTCGGATTGCGAATCATATCACTAATACTTAATACTATTGTTGACACGCGGTTAAAGTAGTTTTTTTTAAATGTTATTTTGGTTTATGATTTACATTTAAAAACGCGGGTTTAAGTTTACTCATCCGTCTTGCATCTTCATAAAATACTCAGACTTCTTGTATTAAACCTCTCAATGTGAAGCTCTTCCTGTGTCTGATATTTTGTCTCTGAAATGAATCTCTAATATTATAAAGTATAAACGTTTGGTATCAAGTGCATCGTCTGCTCATCGTATCTATGCATACCAAGGTACAAATATTACAAGATTAGATGTATCTGGACCATTTGATACAAATATACATTTCGCTTCTAATATATGCATTTGTTTTCTCTTTTTAGGTCCCAAAAAATATTAAATCTGGATATTGGATTGACGGATTCTCGACTTGTATTCTTCTGAGACATCATGCATATTTGTGAAATAAACGAACTATGTTTATTCCATTCAAATGTCACAGTATCCATCTTATTATCCGTGCCAATTGTTAGTTCACAACCTGCTTATTACGAGTGAAACGTTAATTGTTGTAAAGTTATATGTTTTAAAGTATGGATTTCCTACAATAAAATAGTGGTATATGTACTCATAATTTATGTATTCAGTTCACAACCTCCAGTCTGACATCTGGCAATACAATTCAATCAATGCCTTGCTATTTGTACATCTTCAGCTTCAAGGCAGGCCTAGAATCAAATTCGGATGAATTTACAAAACAGCGAAATAGATGTACATACAATAGCTCTACAATTTGTCGTTTTTAAAGGTGATAAAGGAAGATACTTATATTACACAAAATACAATTTAAATACCAGTGTGAATTAAATCTGTACATTTTTGTAAACGTTCGGACTAATAAATGTAACAGCTATTTAGGTGTTGTAATACTTAAAAAGTAAACCATTAAAAAATAAACTATAAAGGAGAAGAAATATTCTCATCTATTTTTGAGACTTGATGGTTTATGATCCGTAATCACTGTAACTTATCCTTAAACATAAAGATACAATTCGATCAATTGATAAATAGACCAGTAGGTAGAGAGACAAACAATTACAGATAGATAGGTATATAGACAGATACGTATCAAGATATATATTTGAAGAGGAAGAGATAACTTTTGAGCGTGGCTGGGTTAACAAGTATGCGAGCGTCGATGGGAGGGAACACTATATGGACGGTCATGGCGCAAAGCGTGTACCTGTAACAAAGACTTGCTCAAGGAAACTTTCCGGTTATTTCGCACTCATTTCCTTTCTGGTGGTGGTGGGTCGCTCCCTGCCTGGATCCACCCTTGTTTGAGACAGAGGTTTTAAAAATCTTGGTAATATCAAGTACGAAAGTTGCTTGAAAAAAATACGTGAAGATATTGAATGATAAAAATGTAATGGTCCTATATATGATACAACATAATTATGCTTGGTATGCTCCTTAAGAATCCCCATATTTATTGGGATATATGTTTGCACGCTGTTTAACTATATTCTTTATAAATTTGGATCGGATAAAAGTCTGGTAGTCCACTTAGGTTATTTAAAGGTAAAGTTCCTGTGTATAGTACCTTTTACTGGACAGCTACCACCCGCCTCAAACTGGGCAGCCCCCAGCCAATAAGGTGCCGTCCCGCCACAGTTCCCCTGCCTTGATGAGTGCGTAAGGCTTAAGATACGTGAGTACCTGACAAGCAGACGGCAACTACTGCACCAAGAAATAACAAAACCAATAAGGAAACCTCCAATCCTCAAGCTAGGTACCTGGAATGTCCGGACCATGCTGACTGGGCTTTCAGATGATCTCCAGACATTCAGTCATGTTCAAAAGACTTCAGTCATCAACTTGCAAGACTCCAGGACGACATCGCCTCGCTAGAGGAGACACGACTACCAGATTCTGGGTCCCTCAGAGAAAAGAACTACACGTTCTTCTGGCAAGGAAAGAGCGCCGACGAAGCCAGAAAGTTTGGTGTTGGATTCGCTGTCAGGAACACTCTGCTGTGGATGATAGAACCCTGCCAACAAGGAAATGGAAGACTGCTATCCCTCTTGCCTCCACGCCACAACCGGGCCTGTCAACCTGATCAGCGTTTACGCTCCTACACTAAGCGCCACCACATATGCCAATGATGAGTCCTACGATGAGTTAGACTCGCTCATTTACAAAATTCACAAGGAAGAGAACTTGATTTTGCTGGGATACTTCAACGCTAGGGTGGGTGCCGACCATGACTCTTGGCCTTACTGTCTTGGCAAGTTTGGTATTGGGAAGATGAATGAGAACGGGCAGCGCCTTCTAGAGATGTGCTCGTACCACGACCTCAGCATCATCAATTCATTCTTTCAGACAAAGTCACAGCATAAAGTGTCTTGGAGGCATCCCCAGTCTAAACACTGTAACCAGCTGGACTTGATCATTACAAGACGATCTGCCATGAAGGGTGTGCTTCTAACCCGTACCTTCCACAGCGCTCACTGCGACACTGACCACTCGGTGCCAAAGAAAGATGGGATCACATCAGAGAGACTGTGTACAGTCCAGCCACACGGATCTTTGGTAAGAAGCAATCAAAGAACTATGATTGGTTTTGAGGCTAACTCCGCCACACTCATGCCAGCCACAAAAGAGCGTCGCAGTGCTCACCTGCAATACAAGCGATCTGTCAGAGCATCCAGTCAGCAGCAGATATCGAAAACATCAGAGGCATGTACGAGGCATAAAGAAAGCAATGGGTGCCACGAAGAAAGCGACATCACCACTGAAATCTGCCATAAACTTGCACGACCTCCTCTGTCAGTGCTGGGATGAGGGTGCAGTGCCTCAGGACATGAGAGACGCCAACATCGTAACCCTGTACAAGAACAAGGGCGACAGAAGCTACTGAAACAACTACAGGGGTATATCCCTTATCCTGAACAGACTGCAAACGCTTGCTGACAGAGTGTATCCAGAGTCGCAGTGAGGGTTCCGCGCAGAGACGTTCACAATCGACATGATCTTCTCCGTCAGACAACTGCAGGAGAAATGCAGAGAACAACACAGACGCCTCTTCCTGGCCTTTATAGAACTCACCAAAGCGTTCGATCTGATCAGCAGAAACGGACTTTTCTAAATCCTGGCGAAAATTGGATGCCCTCCAAAGCTGATAAGCTGCTAAGCATGATCCAGTCCTTTCAGGATGACATGAATGGCACAGTGTAGTACGATGGTTCAACATCCGACCCCTTTGACATCCGCAGTGGAGTGAAACAGGGCTGCGTCCTTGCCCCCATGCTCTTCGGCATCTTCTGCTTAAGCACGCCTTTGGGACGTCCACAGAAGGGATCTACCTACGCACGCGATCAGACGGCAGACTGTTCAACCTGACACGACTGAAGGCAAAGAGCAAAGTGCCTGAAGCAACCATCAGGTACATGCTCTTCGCAGACGATGCTGCTCTAGCCACACACACAGAAGCTGAGCTACAGCGCTTGATGGGCCGCTTTGCTAATGCATGCGATGAGTTTGTGTTGACCATCAGTGTAAAGAAAACAAATGTGATGATTCAGGACCCGGACCCCCGAAGCATCATCATCAACAACTACGAACTTGTGGTGGTCATTCAGTTCACGTACCTCGGCTCTACCATCACCAACAACCTCTCGCTCGATGCTGAGCCCAAAAAGCGGATCGGAAAGGCATCAACAACTCTCTCCAGGTTGTCGCAGAGAGTGTGGAACAACAGAATGCTGACCATGAACACTAAGATCTCCGTGTACCGTGCCTGCGTGCTAAGCACTCTCCTGTACGCCAGTGAAACGTGGACTCTCTACGCCTCACAAGAGAAAAGACTGAGCTCCTTTCACATGCGATGCCTCTGACGCATACTCGGATCACCTGAAGAGATAGAGTAACAAACAAGTAGGTGCTTGAACTTGTCAAGATTCCCAACATGGTCACACTTCTCCGAAAACCAATCATTTTACTCTAAGAAATAAAATATAAAAAATTGTTTACATCTTAAATCAGTAGTCCCATCATGACCTCGACAACAACCAATCCTTTTAAAATGAAAAAGAACTTACTTACGTGGTTGCTACTAGTTTTGAATCAAGGTCAGGATCTAGATCAACACCTGGTGTTTACTAAAACGAACAGTCAAGGTCAAACTATTTGCTGGAAAAAAGTATCATCTCTAGTGAATAAATTTCCATTATAATAGCATGTAATGAAAAATAAAACAATAAAACAGACAAATAAACAATTGAAATAAATATATATTAAATCAGATATAATTAAATCAAATATACATAACAATATTCACTCAAATTATGGGGAGGATCGGTCCATGTGTTCCAGAACTGGCCCTGAATTCGACTATTGTGTAAATGTTATAAACCATCTTGGCAGATGATGAGAAATAGTCCAAACCGTCATGTTTTATCGATTCTGCAAATGAATAAAAAGTATGGGGTATTGACAACGTTCAGCACTTTTGGATTTGCTCAGCTTGTTTAATTGGTCAGCAAAACGCTGACATTAGCAGACTGTTCAAATCTTAGATTAGGCTGTGACTAAATGTGAAACAGTGATATGGTTTAACAAAGAACAAAAAAAACCAAACGTTAACAAAATTGTCGAAACAGCCGATAAAATTTAAGCTTCTCCAGCATAAAATCACTTTGACAGCATTTGTTTTAATTGCAGAATTGAATATGATATGTATATGTGCGTGTACCCTAATTTCATTTAGCACAGTATCAGCAACATAATGAATCTGTTCAATGAAGAGGTCTATTTTTTGGCTACATACTTATCGCACAAAATGCAATTGTGCTAACGTGGTAATATCTGTGACAATTCGTGACATTATTAACAGGTGGAAATTTTGTCTCCATATATTAAAGCCGAAAACGTTGACATACATCTAATCATATAAAATCTCGCGTTTAATTCTTGTCACCTAATAGGATTGTTTGGCACACAGCTACAGTCACAATCCTTTATCCATGCCACAGTCACAGCTACAGTCACAATCCCTTATCCTTGTCACAGTCAGCTACAGTCACAATCCCTTATCCATACCACAATCACAGCTACATTCACAATCCTTTATCCATGACACAGTCACAGCTACAGTCACAATCCCTTATCTAAGCCAATTTTTCCCCGACTTGCGGTTCATATTTTGTGTCCAAGTTTTGAAATTATAAAGATATTATTTGAATGTTTACCCAGAAATGTATTACCTCCAGGCTACATGTCACATACCAAACGCATTCCTCTAGATTAATAGTCATAGCCACAAATGAAGATTAAGTGCCACAGTAAGAAGTTTTCGTGTCTATCATAATTACGTACATTACCGTAGAACCCCTAAAGATGCACATTCTCACTCGCACATAATACAAACAAATTTATCAGCTATAGAACGTCATACTGGTAATTCCAAAGGCCCGCTTTTCCGATATCAAAAGTCGGATGCTTACGATATATCCTTGGCAAGGGCACTTGGCTGACACAGTGTGAAAAAAGTGCTACTAAACTAACCAATCAATAAAAATAAAGTTAAAACAGAGACTCACTCGATGACAACCTGCGTATGTATACAATAAACAGTTCAAGAGAACTATATCTTCCTCGTCTTACTTTCCATTACAAAATAAGCTTCATAGATACGAGCAGTTCTGTCCATTACCCTGACCTATCTACAAAGCCTAAACTACTACATCTTATAATAAATAATACGGAACATGTAACAAGAACCATGTGCGGGGGGCAGAGACTGAGTGCCTTCCATCCCGTGTAAAATGAACGTTAAAGAACCAAAACTTTTCCCTAGAACAGCTTTTCATGACAATTAGATGGTTAAAATTATGCCCCAAAAACCTTTAAAATGCGGGGGTTCTATCCCAGTGAATTTGCCTACTTTTTTTCACACACCCCTCATTATATTTTTGGGTAAGCCTGTTAACTTAAATTCAGAGAACCATCTTGTAGACGCTATGTTGAAATTGAATGATGCACATTGGTATAATTTGAATGTTTCACATGGCGTTTTTGTAATACAATAGAGAATGAAAGAGTCGCAAATATAGACTTTTAATATTATTAGAGACAGCCAAATATGGCAACGTTTATAGATTTTTCAAGTATTAATTAGATATCAAATTCAGGCTTTTATTTTAAGATCTTTTCAATTTCTCAACAAATTATTTTGAAGTCGGCACTAACATACTTCAATGAATTTATTGAAGTTTTTTAATCACATTCCATAAAATTATAATTTAATATTTTTAAACTTGTTGCTTTAACTGTTTGTTACTAATAATGTACCCACCTTTTGTATTCTTTTTATGCGATTTTCTCCAGTTTGTTCGTTCCTTTGTGGCAATTAACACATATTCAAGAATTATAAGATTCATAATCTGATGCATACGTCTAAAGGTTTCATTATGATTCATGTTATTTTGTGATTTGAAGATATTTATTATTTTAACCAACTGCAAAATGTATACATTATTCCTTTGTTTATATTTAGCCTCAACTGTAAAATCAAGTAATTTCAGACCATTTGTCTGGCAAAACAAGGATGTTAAAGCAAATGTTCGTATCACATGTGCTGAAAAATGGCGTTCAACCCTTAAAAACAAAGCACTCTAATCTTATAATCTTAGCTTAGTCCTCCGTCATGAAACATGGTTAAAGTTTACACTGCCACTCCCAAATGATCCTATCTACACTGACACACACATTGTCAGGCATCAAAGTCTCTATTTTAAACTGCCGGTACATCCTACCTAGCCAAACGTCGTCTATCGTCTCTTATCGACCACGCATATTTAGTTATATATTATATATAGTAATAACAATAAATATTGTTGTATCTTTGATTAAAATATAAATATTTACGGATGGAATAATATGAAAGTAAAAATTAGTAAATTAACCAAAACACGCCAGTTTATTGATTTATTATTCAGTAATAAAACGAACAATAAAAGCCAATAAAATTAATTTGAAAGCGTAAATCGTCATTGATTAACTATTTAGCAATTAATAATATTAGGACAGAATTTTTCAGTACAAGTAACAAGATTGAAAATTCCTCTAAATTGTGTTAAGAGTAAGTTTTGATTAAATTGTATTAGAAGTAAATTGATAAATCATACTGAAAGTAATCTTCTACTAAAATATATTGAGATTTAATTCATTTATTCGTGTCCTACCATTCAACAATGATTGCGCTATTATGATCAAGTACGAACCGTCTTGTACAAAATATTACTTGTATCGCAGACTCAGCACAAAAGAGTATATTCAGCAGGTTATAAAAATAGCGAACTAGACAGATTCCAAAAATTCTTATGGAGGGCAAATGTGCTGATCTTGCAGAAGTACTTACGTAATAATGTACATAGATCTAGACAATAATCTGTAAGAGACTACGAAGCCTCGCTTTGAGATTCTGACCAAACGCAAGAGCTAAAGAACGCGCCATATTTGGCGTTGTCTTAAGAAAGTGGGTATATTAAGCCCAGCCGCGGGTCGACATCAGTTTTGCGGGCCAGAAGCTCAAGCAGGCTTTGTCTTTTGCAGGTAAGATAACCGTCTATGTACAGTTTTTCATAGTATAAGAATTTTTAGTGTTAAAAGAAGTTTTAGTGTTAAGATGCTAACCTAACATCAGTATGTTTAAACATTAGATTATTTTAATATTTCTTTGCTACTCTTTAATATAATGTAACGGAAAGTTTAATTGTTTGAATAACTTATATTTACTTATAACTATATTATTGATTATAGTAAAAGCAACGATTGATACCAACGTCATACTCAGTAATAGTTAATTTAGAAATAAAATACTCTTTAAATAATAGAGTTTAATATGCTGACCTTTTAGAATAAATTCAGTAAAATATATTTCAATTACGGTATTAGTCTGAAATATTGAATTTTAGATTCTTTTGCTATCGTGAATTTATTCGATATTTAATTATCTGTATTACATTCTAAACGGCAGATATTATACAAGTATGATGTTGGTAAGTGAAAGAATATCGTAGTTTTATATGTATTTCTTATATCCGTAAATTGAGCTTGTGTAGTTTGATATTGAAATGTAAGTTTATATGTTGAGTATTTCAATAAAGTTTTGCTGGCCAGAAGCTCAAACAGACTTTTGTCTTTACAGCTCGATCCCGAGTACCTTCAATTCCCCAAGAATGTAGTCATGTCTTCATCATCGAGTGACACTACATCAAATGACTTGAACTTCCTTCCTTTCTTCTCTCTCTCTCTCTCTCTCTCTCTCTCTCTCTCTCTCTCTCTCTCTCGGAATTGAGAAACGGATTGACTTAGAGTTTACGAAGCAAAACTCTTCGTAAAAATAACATCAAAAAGTAACATTAACCACCATGGACACGGGAAAGAAATGCAATCTCGATGAAATGTTTAACCTGAAGAAGTCAAAACGTTTCAACTGTATATGATCAAATCGGTTCTTATGGCTCAGATATAGAGAGAAAACATGGAATGCGATGTTTTGCGCGTTATGTCACAAGCACGAGTCAAAGAACACTTCTGTAAGCAAACGTGTACAATTTGTGTTCAAAGTCAGTTATGGACCATACGAGATGTAAGGAACATATACATTCCCCAAAAGCTGAAACAGTTGCAAAGAGTCAGACAAGACACATGAAGACATTTCACAATGCCTATCAATAGTGTAACTTTTCTCTAGTCAAGCACTAGTTCTAAACGTCCCATAAGATCGGGCGGGTTGTATCATTCTGGGGCTTTTGGATCTTTGTTACTGGTACTGGTCAAAGTCTTCTGTACTCAATGACTTTACCCTCGAATCACACTCGATTGCATGATTTACGAGAGTTCGCACGAGGCCGCGATGCAAAGTTGCCAAGAGGTTTCCATCCAAAGTCGTGTGGGATAGAAGACATTAACCTTGTTCAGTAATCAAACAAACGATTACGAAGACATACAATTGATGATTATTGTTCCTAATCCCGCAACCATACGAGTGTAGTCTTATAAGTGAAATTTTATAAGGAGCTTCAGTACCAGTATTTATAAGCACTATCCTTGTTTTTGGTCATTAACGCCCCGGTTCCTTGTTATGCGCGGAGTTGAAGGTTTTCCATTTCGACTAGCACTATTTCAAACTCAACTATTTTAATCGTTTTATCGTCGACTGTCTACTAGTACAGTTTACTTATTCTACTGCTTTGTGCTGCCGAAGTTCCAAATAGATATGTATTCTCGTATGCATCCGCAGCGAGATTATTTTACCAGCACCGCAAGCGAACCGACTGCTATTGATACACCTCCAACAACAAATCCGATACTATACCCGTGGAGATCCAAAATGTGTCCCTCTAGATCCAAAATCGTAAAACGAAAATGTGTCAACCGGTCAGTGTAGCATGCAAGATGCATAGGCTTCGCGGGAGTAATCAATAATAGATCACTCTGTTCTACATCTGGGGCAAACTCGGACAAGATGGGGGTGGGGGCAACGCTAGCGGAAGCTCAGCAACTGCTGCTGATGGAGCCACAAGGTAAATTGATCTGAATAGTTGAGGTAAGCCTGATAACTCCAGGTCCTACACGCAGAATTTGTTGGCTTGGAGAAATTTCATTAATATCTTGTTGTCAATAGAGACTTGTTCGTATTGACGACAGTGCTATGTCACCCACGTACAATGCAGATTTAATCAAGATGAATCAGTTAAGAGTGAGTTCATGCTCGCTCATCGGTGATTCGTTCTATGTCGTACACACCAGCTGAAAGTTCGACTTTTGCCTGTTCGCACCAACATCCACTAAAACGTAAATGTATTATTCGTGAAAAGACCCCTCGAATGGCTACGAATGTATAATATGCCATCTGTAATATACACGAAGCGACACTAGAGTGCGGAATTGGCAAAGAGAATATCACAGCAAATCATGGCATCGTTGACAAATCACATCAAACAGAAGTAATGTTCGGGGTTGAATTTGCAGCAACACACTGTATTGCAACATTGATTTCGCGAAGAATCGCCTCTTAATTCATCGATGGTGTTATATACATCATTGATATCTTCATAAAATTACTAAGACTTTATTTCCTTTGGTTGTTTCGGTTCTGCTGATTGTTTTTGTTTATATGCTCTTCTTTGTTCCGCTAGCTGCCTGTTCGTTTCTTCTTGTTTTCTACTGGCATATTCGTTTTGTTCTCTTGAAAATCTACCTTATGTATTGTTTTTTTTTTCTTACCGTATGTCAACGGATCTTCTTTTCTCTTGGGTGTTTTGATACATATGGGGATGTAATTGCACGTCTTTTTTAATGTTGCTGTTTAACCACTGTGAGTGCAGATGGGACTGGGGCTGGGACTGCACGTCTTTGTTGTTGTTGTTTTTCCACTTCTGTATGTTTGCCGACAGCAGCGTATTGTATGATAGACGGGGTTCGTGATGAGGTGGTCGTGAGCGACATCGTCTTCATATCTTCCCCCACCTCTACTCGTCTCATATTATCTATAAACATTACGTTGCCTTGGACAATACCTTCAGCGTAAAATGTATAAAGTACTTTATAATATCCTACCATTGCTCGTTAGTGACTTGTTTATGCCCATTCATTTCCCTGCATACCAATTTGGTCCATGCATGACTTACATTTGATGGCAATTTCACTTCAAACTATTTCAAATGGGAGGGGGAGGGGGAGCGGTTAGAATAAACGTGCCGCGTTCGGGATTTTCAAAGATACACTGGTGATTTTGTTCATTATATTTTTGGTTCGCTGTTCGAGCATTGGGCCGTACACAGTGGAAGATTATCAAGTGCGCTCTGACGTCTTCCTCAAGGCGAAGGGTGTCTTCTCTGATTGCAATAAATGTTCTCTAATGACGTCGATACATACTTGGATTCCCGTAATCGCATCTGGTAAGTGTTCGATGGATTGCATTGTTCTGGCAATCGGACCACGTTATTTTTCTGTTCCCATCAGCAAGTCGGTGCTTAAGAGACTTCTTTAGCTGTTCTGCAATTTCACTCATGGGTTTGAATACAGGTGTAAACGTTTCTTCAAAGCCCACCGTGGGCGACTGCAACACATATTTGACATGTTTAAGGTCGATTATAAAATTTACGGATCATTAGCAATTCTTCGATTGGGAGCAAAGAAGTTTACGTGTGTCGGAACTTCCATGTCTACTTGTGAGGCAAATGGGGTCTAAAACATGTCAGTGTTGTCGCTGCTACGTAAACAAAGGTACCCCGGCGCTACAGGCCTAAAACCTTGACATATTTTTCTTTCTCTATGAACTTTTTACAATTATTGCGGACATTGAACAAAACTTATATATCACGTAGAAGCTGCATGATACAGAGTCGTCTAAAGCGCTCGCCTTTTATCGATCACTGTCATCTCGCCTGTCCCAGTGGGTTCAAGTTTCAGGCTTGGCCAATGTGGGTTGTGAGTAAGCTGATAATAGTTTCCCGTTGGTTGGTGGTTCTTTCCGTCATTTTCCCTGGTTCGTCCTCCACCACTTATTCTGGCCGCCATGTATAGCTTACTGTGTGCTGAAAATGAGGTTAAACGCAAAGCAACATGATACCGACTTGATCTTGATTACAAAACATCAAGTGATATCCATGTGCCTCTACCTACTTATATAGATTTCATCCACTACTTCAATGCGACCACGAGGCCAGGTCTTAGAGAAAGAATTGCTAGAGGGATCATCAGGGCGTTTAGGAAGCCACGATTTGCACTTACTTCTTGCATGCATGCCACTCATTAGAGGTAAAACATATTGATATCATGAACACTGACCTGATTTACCACAGTACACGCAGTTATTGGTGGGTGGCGCTGCTACTGAAAACTTAGTGAGCAAAGCAAAAGTCGCCCACGGGATCACTCTCTAGTGGCTTGCCAAGCAAGCATTGTTGCAAATGTACCCAACAGTGCCAAGAAAGATTTACTGTGTATGGTTTGATGTGAAAACGCCCAACAAAGTTCATTAGGCTGATTTTTTGTTTGTTTCTCCCGTATGTTCGTGTGCGCAGACTCACATATAAGAACTCGTTAATCATTGTAAGAAACAAAACAATTGGCTATTAAACATTCAGTATCGCAGATGCGCTTAAACATATTTACACACATCCATCAGTTCAAATATCTTGATTCCATAATCACCGAAGAGGGATCAAGAGCAGAAATTTTGTGAAGAGCAGCACAAACAATGGCATCTGGAGAGACAAGAATATCTGTCTGAAAACTTAAATCAGACTATTGCGAGCTCTAGTCATCTCAGTCTTTTTGTACTCATGTGAGGCCTGGACCCTGACAGCAGAATTACAACGAAATGAAATGCTACAGAACCAGCCTTGGCATCTCTTACATGGACCACATCACAAATAAAGAAGTGCGTAACACCATCAGGCGCGAAGTAGGCCAATATGAGAATCTCCTCATCACCGTCAAAAAGAGAAAGCTGAAATGGTATGTGCATGTCACTAGAGCCAACAGTCTATCCGCAACAGTCCTGCAGGGCAGCGTCAAGGGTGGCAGTAGGAGAGGTAGACAGAAAAAAAATGGACTGACAACATCACAGAATGGACAAGGAAAAGTTTTGCGGAGACACAGGCATTGGCACATGATCGAGACAAGTGGAGGGAACTGGTCAGGTGTTCAGCAGCACAGTGCTTCAACGACCACACTAGGTCATGAGACTGATGATGATGATGATGATGATGATGATGATGATGAAGACCAACATAGCCACCGATGTTGCAGCTGCAACTGGGCAAATAACTTCTCAGAGCCGTTGCTGTGTTCGTAATAAAACATTGTGGATTTAAGTCCACACTTGCAGAACGATTATTTGGACAACAGTAAGCGCATGAAGTCTTAATGAATCGTAAAGTGACGTTTCGCGACTTTAATCAGTCATAGAAATGTAAATAATGAAACAACACGCACTATTGACTTAAAATTTCACGAGACGATTTGACCGAAGACTGTCACAATTATCTACACAAAAAAATTCACAACCAACAGCGTTAAACCCACTCAGAAAGAATTCCTTGAATGCACAGGTACCGACGCGCCAAAATTGACGAGTTTTGCTAACTTCAGCTTGGCTTTTTAGCGGTGTACAGCAACGAGACTAAAATCGATGACTTTGCGTGACTCAAATGCTGTAGCAACACTTGATCGGGTAAGTTTGTCTTGGTCGCTGTTGATGTTTTGCTCATGTACCTGTTTGTTGACATCCGTGTGTGTAGTTATTGATCCACTAAAACTCGACTAAGGGCATTGGTTGCATCATCGCCAATACACACAAGATGTTGGTCCAATGCAAGATACTCGATACAACTGTTTGGGACAGCAAAGTCGTATTCATCCACTGTCAGATTACTGGCCTAAGGGGAGCAACGACTCGCCATGAAAACCCCGCCTTGGATTCCATGTTTCAGAGTCTCTGAGCAGTTGCAACTCGACCTTGCTTGTATACAACAATGCTTTCCAGATCATATCTCGATGACGTCTCTTTTGCGGGGGTGCCTCTTAGCAACTCAGCTTTACGGGCTCGTTAGTGCTTTGAAAACAAATCATGCACTCGCTTTTGAATCAGGGTTTAAGTTACATGGCATAGATGGCTTTGACCTAATTCAGTAATAAAATTCCAAAGGCCAATAATAATACTACTAGGCGCCATTAGCTCAACTTTCTACATAAAAAAAGTATGTGATACAGATGTAACACCTTACTTTCATATACATTATAAAAGGATTAAAAGTTCAGAAAACGACAGCCACCCTGAGAGACTTATACACTAGAACCCCAAAAGACTTTTCGTGTGTTAACCACTGGTTCTTTTTAAATTCAGCATGTTTAAACCATTGTTGATATTCTTGAATAGTAAGATTTTTAAATTGGCCACGGTGGTGGCCATATTGGATTTCAGATAGGTACCATTTTTATTTAAGACACACTAGACATCATTTGAAGATTTCTAGTTGAAACTTCATGTCAATATGACCATCCATTCAGGAGAATTAGTGAAAAGATTTTCAGCATGTTCACTGTGCTGAACATATTTGATGCCTGCTGGGCACAATTTTATTTGGACCAACATGATGCCCATACATTAGACCCCCAAACCGTGAATTATAAGCATACTTGCTAATTAAAGTGGCAAAAAGTGTCATTTGGCAATGAAAACTGTAATCTATATAATATATGCCTTAATTACAGCACACTGTATAAAGATACAGTTTTAATTGTGACTAACCCGGATCTGCAGCTGGTCAAAATTCTTGTTACAAAGGTAAAATCCATGCAGATTACAACCAGAATACAAACATAAACAATCCTGACAAATCATTTATATTCAGCGCTCACTTTCACTAGTCGACATGTGTAATTTTCGCTGAATGATCATGAACATGAAGTTGTAAGTTCTGCAATGAGCATGGTGTGCTCTGTCCAAGTGCAGCATTACATTACTCTGGTAATTTTATTTTAAAGTTTTTAAAGCACTATTGATTTATCATTTGTCTTATCTGACATGTTTTGAAGTTTTAAAAGATCCATCTACTGTAAAAAATTTTGCGTCATATAACATTCACAACTCACACCCGGAGGCGTTTCGCTTAAAATATGTTGCCATTTTGGTTAAAAATACAGACTGGTCCGCTACCTAACTAGCTTATTAATATAATGAATCTGTGAGGACCAACCCATCTCTTTTCTTGGAAACGGGTCATACATATTTGATATAAATAGCAAACAAGGAAAGTACTCTTACGCTACTCTTACGCAGCAGTCATCCATTTAAGAATATTCTCAAATATATACGAGTGGAATTAAAGAAATGATAGTAAAATGATAATGTCACAGAATAAGGCAAGAAATAACTTGGTTTCGCCTAAGAACGATTTGATCATTTTCGTCGTACATGTGTATAACGTTACCTAGGGTGAATAATTGTTTTTTCGAGGTAAGCAACTGAATTAGCATGAACCTCGTCGTAGATCGCTTTCGGCGAGAGTTACTAAAAGAAATGGTATGAACGGGTATTTTACCCTGACTAATATTCACTCTCCTGTGGATGATCGTGAACATGAAGTTGTAAGTTCATCCTTGAGATTAGTTGAATCTCACTTTCATCATCAGCCAAGTACCGTTTCTAACTGACACACTAGTCTATGGATCCTTGTCATGGAGTGAATGTTCTCCATTTGTATTCTCCGGCCATAGGGGTAAGTGCTACATTTGTATTTTATTCCATATGTGAAGCGTATTCAATTTTTAACGTCGTATCGGGAAATGATGCCTATACTACTACGCCAATTTGAAACGTTGTGAACTTTTGAATTAAAAGTTGCTATTAGAGTTTAATTTAGTAGCTTGTATCTATAGATTTTAATTCTGAACCTATTATTATGGCCAGTTCGATTTTATTGTAATTGTTTAGGGCTGGCTGAAGCTGTCTGTGCGTATGGTGGATCCATGAAGGGTGGGCGTGGCTAATACAAATGTACCAACCCAATTTAGGAGAACTATGTGCTGTCTGTGCGTTTGTTTGTGTGTGCGGGTATCTCAGGGTATCTGTCTGGCAGTCTGTGTGTCGATATGGAAGATGATGTGACCATCAAGCCATCAAGGCCATACGAAGACGAAACCGCTAGTTTGTAAACTTGTGCGCATGGTGGATCCATCATGGGTGTGTGCGATCAATTCAAGTGAGGGCCAACCCAAGAATTCGGGAGAGCTGTGAGTTTGTCAGTGGACACATTTGCACGTTTTACAAATATTTATGAATCGTACGGCTGTACAAATGACTGAGTCATGTTTGTTTCAATTGGTTGTTGTTTCATCATGAGATTATGTGGATCTCAAGTTCTTTCCAGGAGATTATTTGAATCTCACTTTCATTTGAATCTTTATTTTCATTCCCTGAGATTAGTTGAATCTCACTTTCATTACTTGAGGTTACATAAGATTATTTGAATCATAGTCATACATGAGAATACAGAAATCATTTTTAGTTTACCAGTTTGTGAATGTTTGGATAGAGTATTTAAATGAAACCTATGTTTGGAGCGTGAGAGAATCGCTTTATTTGTAGTATATATATATATATATATATATATATATATATATATATATATATATATATATATATATATATATATATATATATATATATATATATATATATATATATATATATACTACAATTAAAGCGATTCTCTCACTCATTCATTTATAAATTTTCATCTTTCATCACATCATGTTGTTTTATCACTCGATCGAAGCATCCATTCAGGTTTATCCGGTTACAGATAAAGACAACTTTGTATTGCTTTACTTTTTTCTTCTTTCCAATGTACCAAAAAAGCGTAACCAATATACAAGCTTTCACAAGACACACTCTGGTGAACAAAAGTGTAATGATTATGCAAAAAGCGTAATGGCTGTCATGTATGGATATCGTAAGAAGTCTTTCGGTGTAAAACGTATGTGGATATGAGCATCAGTTCTTCTGTAGTAGTGATAACAATATTTCCAAAGTTGACACATTGGTTGTCATATTGATATCATACTGGCATAATTTACATTCAGGCCTAATTAGATTCACTAAGATGTCTTCTAATGAGAAACCCCATAGGAAATTCCATTTAGATTTTGAAAATTGTCTTAACACTAGACACCAAAACGTTTCCTTTTGTGAAAATACCATATTGATATGACTACAGATGTTTCTTGTTGTGGCTAAATTGGATGTCAGTTCAACACACTTTGATTTAGGTACAAGACAACATCATACAATGTCCTATAGTAAAAACTCCATGGTGATATTCAGAAGTAACAATAAAAAGAAGTCTTCGTTTAGTTAGTACCACCTAGACACCATACAAGTTTTTTTGCTAAAACCCTGATGTCAAATTTCGTCGATGAGGAGTAGCAATACTATTTTTAAGATGACTGCCACATGGGATATCAGACATGCATGATTTTCATTCAGGACACAAGATTTTTAGTGGAAACCCCATACTGATATGACCATGGATTCAGGATAAAACTAGTTCTACTGCTAGACCAGCAATCTACAGGCTGGATTCAACTGCTCCTCAACGTGGATTCACACGTGAACAATTACAATTAATTCCCGAGGACACACAATTACCGCCCAGATCACTTAACTAGCACCCCGACGTCGATTACACTCAAGACAGGTCAGCACCACATTCTCGCGTGCATGACCAAGACTATTATCTTTTCTATCTACGGTGAATTGTCTTGGATTATTACTCGAATACTGCCACAAGATTATACAATTACAGCTCGCACAGTGGTTATTCTGCTGTTGTTTCAGTGTCATGATAAATTCAACATCAAGGTCAAAATCGCGATTATTTTTTTTTTCACTCTGTTTGTAACCAGTTAATTTTTTTCTTATTATATCATTGTTGTTTTCATTATTAATTTCATTAGTCATTGACTCATCCAAGACAATTCTCCGCAGTTGAGATATTCTTCTGACTCTGGACACAGCTAAGTAAACTAAGTTTGACCACTCGATACGATCATCAATAATCCAAACAACTGTATCAGAGATAGTCAGTCCTTGAGACGAATGTATCGTCATTGTGTATCCTAGCGTCCACGGGGATTTATCAGCGCGCAGTGCATCTTCGACAACATTGATATCAACTGCAACAACATCATTTAATACGAGATTTTGTTTTTCGGTCTGTCCTGGTATATCAACGTCAATATTTTGCCGTCGTGTATCAGCTGGGCGATAACACAACGGCACTGACAACGTTGGAAACTTTTCTCGTTGTAATTGAAACAACCGCTGTTGAAGTGTGTATCTGTCTATCTTTCTACTTGCCACTATCAAGTCGTTTGGTCTCCACGTTTGCAGAAAGTCGCTCATTGAAGACTCTGAAATTTTTTCACGCATTATTTCACATTGAATTTTATTCGGTTGTAGTCTGATTAACTTCTTAAACTCGTTTAATTCTGTATCAAGCGCTCTATAATCATCAGCCACTTCTTCGTAATAATCAACAAAATCTTTTAACCACAAATGTGGAGATGGTCCAACAAACGGAAGTGGTTGACAGTGATCGCCGTACATTATCACAGCTGTATTTTTTGTTAATAACCAATCGGGAAATATTTTTAATGTTTCTAACGGTACCGTATATATTTCATCCCAAATTATAATTCTTGGAATATATTTGTCTCTCATTCGATCAGGAGTCCATGCGTCGCTCTTGTATCTGAAAAAGCTGTGATAAGTGCATGAGTTAACCCCACGTTGTTTCATCTCTCGCGCGAGTCTGTGTGTAGGTGTTAACACGATCATATCTGAATTCCGAAATAATTCAATCGCTCGAGTCGTCTTACCGGACCCTCCTGGCCTATTGAGATAAACAGTCTTGTGTCTGGACACTGAATCGTACACAGATGGCGCGCTCGACATTTCCGATAATTCTGATTTATAATAACTATTTTTGATCTCAACATCTGCGGACTCACAATAATCATATACCATTTCTTCTTTCATTCTCCACGAACTCCATGATTCATCATCAGTTGTAAAACGAGTTACCGAATTCAGGTATTTCTTGTTGATGTAAAATGAGTCCGTTGCAACTCTAACTGCAGTGTCAGGGAATCTATTTATCATCGATAGCAAATTTATAGAAACATAAGCTAGCATCGAAGATCTTAAATGAATATACTGAGGTGACTCGCCATCAGTATAACTTACAATTGTACCCAGCCGAGTTCCGTCAGATAAATAAGCTTTTTCTCGACTTACAAATATACCTCTCGCAGTTGCATCAGCGACCACAAATTTATACTCGGCGGGATCCATAATCAGTCTTGTATAATATCGTTTATGATCATATGCACCACCCTGAGTAAATTTACCAATTATTCTTCTACCGAGATCTTTCGCGTTTCTTTTCTCTTCGAGGTTGGCGATTAATGTATCGTAATCATCACTTTCACAATCAACCAGTTCGGATGTTGGTAACCAAATTTCAGTCTGTGCCCGATATGATATAATTGCCTCACTGACCGTCAAGGATACCAGTATTTTACAATCAAGCATATATCGTAACAACACTATTGGTGCCCAGCGCTTTTCACTAAAATGCCGACAAAACCAAGCATAACAGATAACATGAAGACCCATAGCCATTTCGAATGACACTACACGAGCGAATCCTGTTAGGTCAAAATCGGGTAATGGTCCATTAATAGCCACCCGCGTCATCGAGTTTGTGGGGTGTCCAAATCTTTTAAAGTATCCAGAACACTCTCCCATCCCGAGAAAGCTTCCTGGATAACACGCAACCATATCAACTGATATCATTTCCTTGTAATTATACTTAGTATTCCACAATCCGCCGTGTCCGTATTCGCAACAACTTAATTATATATCTTCAATAAACTCACTTCGGGTTGGCTTCCACGAATTTTTTTCTCTGGCAACATGGGCTACAACTGATGGAACAGTGAAACAATTAGTTAGTAATCGGTCAGTATCTTTTGAATATCTCTGTGCAAGTTTTTCTCATTGTTTCATGAAAGGATTCTTTACGGTATATTTCACCGTTAACGCGTACAAACTGATCATATATTTCATTATCTGAACTCGAAAATAACCACACTGATACAGGATCGTTTTCACCTATCTGTTTAATAAAATCAAACATGTTTCTCTCAGAGTTCCTCTCCTCGGAATTTTCCGAGGATGGGTAAAATCTTCAGTTAGATTTCGTGTAAATATTGTGACTGCACTGGTCCAAGCGTGAGCGTTATGATCAACGATATTTATTGGAGCTCCTTGCGATTTATATTTCGATTCGTATAATACTTCCCCTGTTCTCGTTGCTACGGTTATGGGGAATCTAAAAGTTTTTCCTAACTCGACAACATCGTTTATTGTAATTCCTGTATCCTTGACCCGTTCAGCACATTTGTTTATTTTTTCACGTCGTAACACCGTTAGACCGTTTCCGCTCATCGCATTTGTAAAATGTTCTGTTACTCGTTCAGGTACACAATTCAGCTTTGAAAATTTCATTGGGGCAAGATCGTTAATGTTGGGTTTTTTATCGGATAAATTCCGTAAATGACCGCGATCACAAGATACGTTCGAGCGTAATATGGTTTATCAATCCCAGTTAACATTCCTGGTTTGGAATCTTTACTTAACAGAACAGTTTTTCTATTAGCAAGGACAGGGTCACGTTTGTCACGGATAATCCACCTGTCATCATCCGAGCGCATAATAAACTTTATTCTGGAAAATTATTTCTGATTGAGGTAATCGATAATTGTTTTCGCTCGTGCATCACTCATTGTGGCATCAATAACTCTGTCAAGATGTATAATTTTCAATGTAGACCACACGTGAGATGCTCCAACATTAGGAAATTCTTCTTTGGCATCTCTGATAATATCAAACAGACCAGTCAGGGCTTGCCTCCTCGAATCAGGGGTTAGTCTGTCAAGATCAAATCTAGAAGCTTTCCGGGGCTTGATTGCAGATAATCTCTCAAACTCCTCCATATTATATTTAAGACGAACATTTAAATAAGAAATAATATATATAATGTCTCAAACCAATCAGTGCAGGTGGCTTAAAGTGGGATCTGTAACCCCTTTTAATAAATCCTGCAGGAAAGAATTCTGCGGGGAACATTCTCAAAGTGTTCGAAACGGGAGTTTGGGACCAATACCGTGTCTGCGATGTGGTGTTGGGGTCAGGGATAAAACACAGTTATGTGCAAGTTTCGGGAGGAAAAGATACCGTGAACTTAAAAGATATTATGATAAAAAAATAAAAATGATGCGCTGAAATGTGGGCGCCATTATATAACTAAGTTTCAGGCAAAATATAAATTAGACAAAAAACATTATTATATAAAATTAATCAAGAATTTGTCCACCACCCCATCATGAAGAATTACGAAGCGTCTCGCAATGGAATAGTTAGACAATTGATAATTTTGGTTATTTAAGGTTTGGTGCTGAAAGGAAAAAATATCTCTGTCATCGTTTCGTGTTCGAGGTTTTTCATGGAGAGGTCAGGGATGGTCTTGTGATCGATCACATCAACCTTATAAAAACCGATAATTCTTTATCCAAAGTCAGAATTGTAAACTTGGAGAAACTGGCTGTAACAATAAGAGATCCAAAGTAGTTTGTATCTATAAATCTAAAGACAAACGAAGAAAAAATATTTCAATCGATGAGCGAAGCTGGCAAATATTTTGATATTCACAGATTCTCAATACACTCCGTGGCGAAAAATATAACCAAAGCCGCACTCTCTAAAAATATAATCAAATGATTGTTTTTCATTATTGTTAGATGTGTTTTATTTAACTTTTTTGTTTGTACTTCACTAAAATCAGGTTTTTATGTAATTTAAGGGAGATAACTCCGTTAAGTATATGGTATGCAATTAATTCCCTCCTCTTGATTTCATCAAGGTGATTTCATCAGGTGATTGCGCAACACACATATCATTACCTACAGGTAATATATTATTATCCAGCGGGGAGAATTGTATGCAGTTAATTTTTTTTACAGCCAGTACAGTTCGTGGCGTAACCGTCTTATTGTATACACACTGCATCACAGCCTATTTCAATAACACTTCCGCGTTTGATAACATCACAGCCTATTTCAATAACACTTTCGCGTTTGATAGCATACAGTCTATTTTCGCATTAACACTTCCGCGTTTGATGAAATCAAAAATTGTCAGTACAGGTAAGTGTTTTTCACAGTGATGTTAAGAATCTAGTTCAGAACTTAAATTCAGCAGTAATGTTTAGAATTAGTTCAAAAATTCAGCTGCAGACTGTCAATAGTTATCTATATGATAATTTTTAAATCATATATCATTAGATAAGACCATGGTGCAGTGGTAAATCGGCTGACTCTCGTCCCCGACTTTGTCAATGCCAGTGGATCGAATCTCGTAACGGACATACTGTCGAAGGTACCAATAAATACGGCATTTATAATTGGGAAGCGGCAGCCGAAGCCGTTCATGTACAGATCTCTCCCACGTCAAATCGTGGGGTGATGTTTTTCACCCCTGGGATTTGATCTCGGGGGGGGGTATGTACATGAATGCAATACACAGACAGCCTTCTGAATACTCTAACATTTCGCTTCGCTTTCCTTAGAGAATTCGCTGGAGGTATGTTTATGAATGCTCTCCCAAAATAAACAGTAGCCTTGGATGCATAAAGCTCTACGTCACATGGCTCCCACAAAAACAAAACAATCAGAAAGAATGCGGCCAAAAAGAAACGATCACGAGGATTGCCGAGAATCTACAAGAAAAGATCTGTAAGACAAACGTCTCAACGACAAAAGTGTGAAAGGATCTCGTGGAGTACACATAGGCCTGTGCAAGACCCATGATTGATAACGCTCATCATGGCTACTGTTTATTTTTGGGTTTATTTCTTTTAAAATAATGAATTACGAAAATGTCAATGATGTAATTGTTAGAAGAAAACGGAATTAATATATCTGATGAATTAAATCCTAAAAAGCATGTCTGATTTTGAAACACTACATGAGGCTAAATTGGAGGGTCGGTATATTTTACCTGCTCAGTATAAATTTATAAAGAAAATTGAGACAGAGTTATATAAATCACTAGCTGCAGTAGAAGAACAGCGACTGGATGAATTTGTCCCTCTCTGCCGTGCAATCGAAAAAATTAGATCAACATTATCTGAAGAATACGAAGCCCGGAAGGTAATTCATACTCGTGCAAGACAGTTGAAAAAAATTATATCAGATCGTGAAGCGATCGAGAGTTAAACCCCTTGATGAAATCAAGGTGATTACTGGGAAATGAAGTCAGGTGCGTGGAAATGAAATTGAAAGTAGAATGTCAGTCTGGTTGCACTGACAGTAAAAAAAATATTTTCTTTACCAGCATCAATCTGATTTTTTTAACCTACATCAATCTGACCTGCATCAATCTGATGAGTTTTCACTTGTATCAATCTGACCTGCATCTGATGAGTTAAATAATATTTCTTTAAGCCGATCAAATTTAATGCAGGAATGCGCGTAATTTAAAATCTAATCTCTGTCACAAGTGATCATACAAATACATTTTTGCCGCAGTTCATCTAACTATCCCTGCGTTAATAAAAAGTCTTCATTACGGAATACATCAAGAACTAAATCAACTGTGCTGACCGGGGACTGCATAAACACCTCTTTCATGTAGTTTTCAAGTGCTTGTTTGTCGTGTATAAAAACTTTCATATGGTGGTACATTATATAATATTCGTTTGATTAATTAGAAATCAGGGTCTGTCAGTAAAAAATAAATTTCTTTGCAGATATTTTTTTACTGAATTCGCATGATTTTGACTAGTAAACATCCCTATAAATTAGCAAATCGGACGATTTTTATGATTTTGACTAGCTAAGTACCCTTGCGAATTAGCAAATCGGACGATTTTTATGATTTTGACTAGTAAACATCCCTTCAGAATTAGTAAATCAGTCGATTTTTATGACTTTGACTAGTTAATTACCCTTCAGAATTGAGAGCGTTGACAGTTTTTCAGTAAAAACTAAATTTCTTATAATTCTGAGCGACAGTAAAAAAAAATATCTACGCTGACTGTCAGGAGAATTATTTTTTTTTGAATGAGATCTTTACGATAGAAATCTTTACGATGGAAGTCTTAAGACTTTACAAGTAGATTAATATGTAGTGTTTCATGCTTTAAATCCAGAAGGTGACCAGATTGGTCTGTTAGTTTGAAATTTATTCTTGATAACAGTGGATTATAACACTACAAATAAACCTGATTGATCGACTCTTGCACAATCAGATATCCAGGTGGTTCTTTCGGGGTGAATGAATAAAGAACAAATCCTTGCTGGGCTTGATTTGATACTGTTGTGTCCGTGCTGTAGTCGCCATCAATGACATCACACACAAGATTGACCGCGACCACAGGGGTTATATTTACGATTTCCGGGGATACATGTCGGCCTGTCCCTTCTGGGTCATTGTTGTGCCAGAGAATAGTTGCTGGTGGCAGTGTTTTTCTCCATTCTGCGAGTATGTCGGGAAAGTATTCATCAATGAGATCACTGACTGATTTTTTTAGTTCTTGTGTGTTATACCCGGGAAATTTAAAATCTGGCAGCGTAGCTTCTGTCAGCGAGTATGCTTCGAAAAATCATTGTTTGTAACGATTTATGTCTATCTCGGGAAAATTAATTATTGTCCCAATTACTCGCCGGTTGAGATATTCCATGTCGGATACAAGCTGATTTAATATTTCTACGCGTATAATAATTTCGCTGCGTGAGATATCAAAAAGATGTTCTTGGAAACTTTGCCGTAGTTGTTGTAGTTGTTTTTTGTTCTTTATTCATGATTTTAAAATATTCAATGATTTGACTTAAATCAATCGTATAATCTACCCTTCCTGTGATAACTTCATTAAATATAAAAAGCCATTCTATCTTATCCTTGTCAAAGAATCTAAACCCATCAGCAAACGTTGATCTTTTTATATTAAGTAGATGTTGTATGTATGATGGTTTAACTTCGTGATAACTTCGTGATATGACTTATTGTCTGTGACATAATCAGACTATTTCGGTTCTGGTCGTATCGGTGGTGCCTCGGGTGGGATTTCAGGCCATCCTAACACTGTTCTGATCGAACTCTGATATATATCCACACGTAGTCTGGGGTGCTTATTTCGATTGCAGAAGACAGCGTTGGTTCATGAACAGTTATTTCTATCTTGGATTCTTTTCCCGTGATATTTTTTATTCGATGTTGTAATTCCTCATTGATTTCTTCGATTTGATAAGACCCGGTTGGTATCCCAATGACGTTCCAGTCGAGAGTGCCATCTGGTCGGTTTTTGTTTGCAAACACAAACGAATTATTCGTTGGTAATCCGCCAGATGATTTTGATCTGATATTGGGCCAACTGTGGTATACTCGTAATTGTGCTAGTGCGATTTCTTTTACGGGAATTGCAGTTGGAAAATTAATACTAAATTCAGGGTTAGTCGAGCTTACCGTTATCATCGAAGTTCTTTTGCGGCTTGTATTTTCGATTATCCGTTGAAGTAATTCTGTCATTATTTATCTTTGTTATTTTTAAATGGCGGGTGCAGTCTTCGTATATCTTAACCATTAACGCGAATTCGGAATCTGATATTGTTTCGTTGTTGAGGCTTGATGATAATTTTGAGTATGCTGCTGTTGCTGAGATTTAGTTGTATGACATAATCGTGCAATTTTGTGCTCGTGCACGAGGATATTTTTTTCGCGATTATATTAAAAACACCTGCAATTGCCGCTGATGAAAGTCTTAGACTCCGTCCTTTTTTTGTATCCTTTTCCAGTTGCTTTCTTTAATGCCATTCCAGCTGCTTTTGCGACAGCTGGGGCAGCAGCAGCGCTGGTATTGCTGCGAGAAGTGGAAATATAACACCTGTTTTAACCATATCCTTGACACCTTTTGGAGCGAAATCAAGTTGAGTTCCAGTTTTTGCTTGCTTTGCTTTATTGAAATGTTTTAGTTGGGTTTTAGTCAGCGATAACTTGTTTGGGCCACCATTAGCGAGTTGATCATTTTTTAGTGTTATCGTTGTCCCACATACACTCGCGTTCTTTGATTGTAATTTCTTTATCTGACCAGACGTCAAAGTAACATTAACGTGACTATATGACATTTTATAATTAACACGATTGATCTAATTATCTACCAATTTTAATTTACATATTTTCCACTGGTGTATCAACGATTCTCATTCGGCCACTAATACCTTCAAGTAACATTGCCTTGTTACTGAGTATGACCGCGATTGCTCTGTAACCAGGGTTGAGACCTACAGCTGGCGGGTTATTAATATGAGCTCGGAAGTGTATATCAACGACAGATTGCTTGGATAAATCAAGATGTTCCAGCGGAAAGTAATAAATCGGATACAGATTTGTAAAATCAAACTGTGATATTTGCGTTCCAGTATCTATATTCGTGTTACGCGCCAAAAACGTCAACCAACGATTATATGCGCGCGCCACATGATTATTGTCGAAATTTAATGATATATCTTCGGATGGTTCTTGTTGTCCGTTTATTCTCAACGAAATATCAGTAACGCCAAGTTTGTCAAATATCATATGGGATTGTGTCTGGTTATTAAATCGGGTTTTATCTTGAAGCACAATAAAAAATATGTCGTGGCGCAGAAACACCTTGCTGTGATGCTATATGCCAAGTAAATAAACCTCTGATGGAACTTTGGATGGAGTCTGTAGTCACTGTTAACCACGATAGCAATGATTTGCCACCTTCTTCCGTGATCGACGGAGTTAATAGCGGCATCCACGGTGAAAGTTTTGTTATATCTACTCTGCCAGCATTAAGATCATTATCACCACCATCTCCTCGCCAAATCGCATCATTATCGCTTTCTTTTCTGTTAAGCACAACTGTGTGTCTAGCTCCAAAGATGACCCTTCTAAAATCTTTGCAAAATCCGAAGATATGAGTTAGTGGAATCGCACACGAAAACATCCTATTGGGTCCTGATAACATTGCTCTGCGTGTTGCAAATCCTAAATTGTAAGTCAAGGAAATGCTTTTTGTAATATCAAATGCACCAGCTGGTCTAGCTTCATACTCAGGACTATCAGCAACTGGCTATGGGTCAGATGCAGTATTTTGTGGTGTTCGCAACTTAATATATTGAATATGGTCAGCGTGGTTGGTAATATCTTTAGCAAACATCATCGATGGCCCAGATGTTCTTGTAAAGTCGTCAGAATATCTTGCTAGACCAATTATTGTTGTAGCAACATCAACATCATTTTGAATCGATTCGATATTTTTTCCATCAATCATGTAAGTGGCGCTACTAAACAATGCCATGATTCGGTTATTGACAAAACCAACTCGGTCATCGGCATTGTAGTTAGTACCATCCGCCTTTATAAGTTTACCTTCTACTTCAATAAAAGCCTCATGGGATAGAAAATATCTACTTGTATCATGAACTTGAAGTTCGATACGCCCCCGTTGATCTGGTTTGACAGCATCATAGGAATAAAATTGATAACCACGCACTGAGTTATCTTGCTCGACCGGCTCATCTATGTTAAATGCTGGGTCGGATATGCGTTTGAACATTTTATACTATTGCGTATTTTTCCAAATGGTGATTATCGTCGTCGCACACGAAGTCCACTTCCTGCTATCAAATTTGCTGTTATATTTCTTTGTACGTCAGATTCCTGATCTATTAACGCTGCTAGTTTTTGATTTGCAGCTTGATTTATCACCTTACTAACATCCGCAGGCATAATTTTAGTGCTCGGTAATTTCACCGGTGCTGATTTTCGTCTTATTAATCGCGCTAGTTTTTCTTTGATTGCCGAAAGTGCCTTACTAGCAGCAAAACAATTGCACCAGGAGCTTTTTCACCAATAACATTAATGGCTTTCATCGATAATTGTTTTGCAAGAGGACCACATTTTGGTGCTAACCCTGCAAATAATCTTTGAGTCACATCACCAAGTCCGTCTCTATAAGTTGCTCTATAGATTGGTAATCGTGAGTTTACTGCTGTCATCTGCATGGGCGTATGTCTGTTATATATGACCATGTTATGTTATTTACTATTGTTTAATCGTTGTAATCATCAACGAGTTCATCAATGAGCTCTCGATAAATACTAGCATCGATGACACCACCTTGAAATAATCGCCGACAGATATCAGCTGCTTCATTACTTATTTCTGGTGGGTTATTTCCGGCTCGTTTTCCTCCTATGAGAACTTCTAATCGCGAAACATCATTGAAGATACTATCAGGGCAGGGAATAAAACCACTTCCTAAACCACTGCCAGTAGCACCGGTGTTAGGCTTACCTTTGGTCGTCCTTTTTCGACCTTTTGCATATATGATAAGTAACCAGGATCATTTAGGTCAATATGTAATTTTTTAGCGGTAAAATATATTGCAGCAGGCCAATGCTCAAGTGTTACTTTTTCAACATATTGAGGTTTTAAATATTTCTCTCTAAATTTAGGTTTTATAGCTACATCAACTAAAGAACCCGGTACCATACCGATAATATCTTTGAGAGATTTTTCGTTAAACATCTCTGCATGATTCAATGGTAATTCGGACCCGAGACGGAGGAAGTTGATATAAAAGAGGATCATCCTGGTCTTTTTCTTCTTCAGGGTACAGGGGAAGCTCATAATGCGGAACAGTAATAGAATGTTTTTGTTTTCCTTTTCTTTTTCTTTTTTCTTTTGTTCTCGTTTTTCCTGTTGCAATTCTTGTTTTTTTTGCCAGCGCTGTTTGTCGTTCTTTTTTTTTCTCGTTCCTTTTTCTCTTGTTTTAGTTCTTTCTCTTCCTCTTGTCGTTGTTTTTGCTCCATATCATAATTCGCTATCTCCATCAAATAAATTTTATAATTATTGCTTGATTTGTCTATTTGTTTATCACCTCAATTTATTTTATACAACCAATGATACCACGTGTTTCTATCTACTTTAATATACTTGGGATCTAAAATGTCACCTCTGTGATTAAATCTTTTGGTAGCAAACTTACCAAATTCGGCTATATCCGGGATTTTTTCTGTCTTACATTTTCGAATTTCTTCTAGACCCGCTTCAGTAAATCTCTCCCTAGGATCAGTTATCCTTTTTTTCTTTTTTGGTTCTCCAACAGCACCTTCAGGTTGAGGTTGCACGGCAGCCATTTTTTCAGCAGTTTCTTTTAATACTTGAATAAGACTCTCTTGTTTCTCACCTGGTTCCTTTTTAGGTCCCCTAATAGCAGTTAAAACATCTCCAGTAACCACCGTAATAGGTTTAAACAACTGTTCCGTTTCCGCTGCGTATTCAACTTGTGCTTCCTGCCGCGACTGCACATTTTTTTAAAACTCTTCTTTTACAGGGATATATTTCTTAAGTGCTTCTTCTCGCTCTCTGGCTAGTCTAGCTGTGTAAGATTCCGAATGTATCATTATTTTGTATCGCAATTTTTAATTCATAGCAGCAGGGATGGCGACGACAACGAATTGGTTCATTATTTTGTAATCGAAGCGCCAATAATGAGTTTTTCAACCAGAAAACGTATTTGGACTAACTCAGGAGGACCCCCAAGGAGGTTTATCTCCAAGGGTTCCTCTTGAAACGTAGTTGACGTTATTTCCGGTTGAAAACCCCTCTTTTTGGAGGGTGTATTTCGACATTTGGAACCTTCTAAAGTTTGTATGGTTCGCCCTCCCTGCTGTTCATGTACATTGTATTCAAAGTTTAAAATTGGAGGACACTGCCATCTTCTGCCAAATCATTCTTCTTTATGAGTCCAGTTGAGTTGCCAGTCATGACCGAATGGGGAAAACAACATTAATATTACGCACAAGGTAATGTCTTACATATACATAATTCCCGACACAGAACATAGGTTCAATTACTTCCGGAGTTTCGAAGAAAATGTATTTACCTTGATGCAAAGTGGTGTGGGAATGGGTTGAATTTAACTTAAGAGTAATCAATATTCTGCTTAATTTATGTGAGGATCCCGTGTGGCTGCAACAGACTTAATGTATATAAAGCAAGAGATTTCCGTCTGGGAAAGTCAAGGTATTTTACTCAGATATGCCTACTTTAATGACTGTCAAGCTGGAGAATCACATGCATGTTTTTGCAAAGACTAATCGAATGGTATTAATCAATAAACTGAATATTTAATATCCGACAATTTATCAAACCACAAATAGAACGTGGCATTTAAAAACGTACGTCTCATATTTATCGAGTGAAGACAAATCAGTCTCATACTTTTTCTATTAATGATTTAATTCTTAACGCCACTGTGTTGGAATTTCGATTTCTGCATTTGCTGAGCCATTATAAATGGATCTGGCGAAAGTTAAATGTCTATAAAATGACGCCAATTGTAGAAAATCTGAAAGTAACAGTTCAGCATAAATAAAAGGGATGTTTGATACAAATTTTATAAATTACAATACAGTGTATGTTGCTGTTATCAATAGAGCAGGAATCTTTACTGTCTTAAGCATGAATCTTTAATGCAATTATATTTCCATTTTAAAACATGTTTCCTGTTAGAAATTAGAAGATCAATATATAATAATCGTTACATACATGCATACATATACATACATACATACATACATATATATATATACATACATACATATACATACATACATACTATACATAGATACATACATACATACATACATATATAAATACATACACACATACACATACATACATTCATACATGCATACATATATGTATGTATGTATGTATATATATATATATATATATATATATATATATATATATATATATATATATATATATATATATATATATATATATATATATATATATATATATATATATATATATATATATATATATATATGCGTATGTATGTGTGTGTGTGTGTATATATATATATATATATATATATATATATATATATATATATATATATATATATATATATATATATATATATATATATATATATATATATATATATTAGAAACGCTGTAAACAGTGGGAAAAGAGCATGTATTCTAAATGGTGTTATAGTGGAAGATATAACGCAATCCGCAATACAGTCAAACATTAAATGTGCACGTGGAAAAGAGCTCTGAAAAGAGGTAATTTATGTTATCATAAAAAGTAGATTTAACACCAATGTTTGAAATATGAAACCATAGGCACCTCAAACGGAATGAAAACATATACATGCAATATTTCATTGAAAGAGAATGATATTATGCGAATGATATATTTTTATCCATGGTATATTTTTGACTTCTTTCTACATACATCAAATTGTAAATGCGGAGAAAAAAATGTGAAAAGCTGAAAACGAGATCGAGGGGAATCGCTATACTTTTCTATTATACAAATGTCATTAGATTGGAATCAGTGACCAAAAAGAATCAGTTCCATCTTGGGATAGCTGTAGTAGACATTTCTATTCCGATAGTAAATTTGAAAAATGCATGCTTATTGCTATCAAGAAGAGCCTGGATTATTACGCAAATTTAAATCATTTCACAGAGCAATTAAATAATTTGTTGTTTCTGTAAACTTCGAATATACTCTTCCTAAATATTAGAATGCAATATATGAAACAAATACAACACATGCACAAAAAGATGCTAAATACGAAACTACAGTGCACTAAGGAATATACTGCAGTCGTATTTTACAGCGACATCAAGAACTTATCACATCAATTCAGATTTACTAGTCATGAAATATATACTCGAAAACGAATTTCAAATTATCGTACATAGTTTAAACGAATACGAATATCCATTCAAATACATGCATTCTTTAGAAACGTTACATGGATCTGAAATATCACAAATAAAGACTATTCAATGGCGCCCAAACACAGAATGCCAAAAAAATATTTTAGAATGTTAATTATAATTAAATGCTAATGAATTATGATCCTTATCCTACATGATAAAGTTCTGACAGACATTATATAACAAAAAGAAGCTATTTTGTGCTTTAAACCATTGACATACTTGGACACGAGTAAATGAGTAGGTATGAGTGTATCAAATTACTTCTATAATTTATAAATAAAAATGTATGATGACACCTAATTAAATATATGCAGTTTTGTCTAACTGGCCACCCTAATCCTAGCCCAATTTGCTCCGAAAGGAGCTGAAATAAAGAAAACCTAGGCTTCAGACTCCTTCCTTCAGGTTTGTGATTGTCACTCCAAAAGATTAAAATATTCAAAATAAAGGATTTCGTGTCATAATAACTCTTTTGGTGAAATGTTTAAATTTCATTTAAATTCTTAAATACGGCTTTGTATAATTTTTAGCTGTTAAGAGGTCTATGTGTGGTCAAATAACTACTTTACATTTCCTGATGTTTGCTTGAATATCACTGTCACAAATAGATATTAGTTCCCGTGCATTCACCAAGTATGTGTATGTTATTAACCACTTATAATTTAAGGTTAGTTTATTATAAATATCATTTGTATGTTTCTGGTTTTCGGTTTGTTTATTTATCATTTTAGACTTTTATTTGCACTAACCAGGTGATTTCCAGGTGGTATAAAATAATGCACATGCTTGACACCAGCGTAGGCAAAGACGTTAGTATATATTGGCGATGTAATAATCTGAGGTAAGATTCATACCAAAATCAATAATCAACACTGTACATAGATTATTGTATTATCTTTTCTTAAAATATTATTAAAAGTAACATTCAATATATCGGCAATTTTATACAATATCTCTCATCACCAGTAGTTCTTAATGACAAAACCTTTTCAGTTGATGGACGATATATCATAGAATGAAGGGTTCGTGTATGGCACATTTATCCCTAAAATAGTCGTTTTAAGATAAAAATTAATTCGACAGTAGTATTGAAACATTTAAGTTTTCCTTTTACTTTCATACTGAGCATTCATGATACATAGCAGTGTAATTAATGAAGCGTTACACTCAATTTTTGTTTCCATTTTAATGTGTACAAGTTAATCAAACCACTGAAAAGTCTTTTTATTGCAATAACGCCTATGCAAGTGTTAAATTATCAGGACTGTGAACCATTTAAGCTAATACAGATGATACTAAGTTTGGGCATATTAATTACGTTCTCCATAATAATTTACAGTAACATTCTCCTCTCGGCTTAGTTGTTAAAGTTACAATTACATCACAACATGTTGTGCAATTTTTTCGTGTCATGTAAATAGATTAGAAGATACACTAATAATTCTGTATGCCATACACTTCCTTTGAAGGTAGACACCACTTGTGCACAAAGTAGGACGTATTGTCTGGGTGGAAAGATACTTATAAAAGGATTTTAATGAGAATTCGTGTGTATCATTCAATTCATTTGTTCGTTTCAGTAATTCAATCATTTTGAATAAAAAGTATAGTGTATATATCCTGTGAACATTGATATTCCCCTAGAAATCTGCGAAATGTAGCTAATATCTGTGGTATATTATTGTTAAGTGATCCCTTTACATCCGTTTGTTCTTGAAAAATTTGTTTGCAAGTCGTTATCAAACAAGGATGATGGAAACGAAAATTTTATTTGCAGAGAAAACATGTAAAATATGCTGGCGAGTTTTAACTTGCTGTACAGTTAGTTAGTTAGAAGATAGATAGATAGATAGATAGATAGATAGATAGATAGATTGATTGATATGAGTAAGGATGACAAAAGATAGTAGCAAAATTAACACGAAAAGTATGAAGTGTACGGTAAGAATATAGGACGTTGAACAATAACGTAAATAATGTATATTTCATAACTATTAATTACTAAAGTGTGCAACGATAAAACTTAGACAGCTATACATATGACAAAATGAAATTATTTGAGAAATTCCAGAGAATTTTTTTAGCGTGCGGACACTTTAAAGACAGTAGTTGCTATATTAGTTTGAGGAAATGGGATCCACCAAGCACACTTGGAGTCATCCAAGTTTGTTTGAAACGGTAATATTTTATTTACAAATTTTACCACTTCATGCAATGTCATAATCTAACAACGCATGACGATGAATCAAGTAATTCGGAAAATAATGTAAAACGTTTAAAAAGCCAATTCAGATCATAAGAGCTATTTTTCTAGGTGGAAGTCTGCTATAATTGAATTTGAAACAATAGTTAGTGATATACAGGAAAATGACTATTTTCTTATAATTGTTTTACTATGTAACTAAAATGGTTGGACACGTTCAAATATAGATTGAAAACATCGATGCAGTTCAAATTACTTTTTTTTAGAAGTTTATTTCAACCAAGGTGTTGCAGCTAGAATATCAATTTCTGAAATGGTTCAATCAACCTCGTATGTAAATATTAATGGATTAGGAATTTACAAAGTAAATTAAGTTCGAAGTTAAAACGTATTATACATAAGCCTATATTTGCAGACTCATATCAGTTATCTAAACTTTAGAATGAATATTGGTAGACTGGATTAGGCATTATACCATGAAGACTGTCTCTTTTGTGAATGTGATATTGAAACAGAATGCTTTATGTATCTGAATGTACAAGTTCATAAATTGAACTGTATTTAAATAAATACCATTGCACACATACATATGACAAAATGAAATTATTTGAGAAATTCCAGAGAGTTTTCGTTCCTCTTTTTGAAGCGTGCGGACACTTTAAAGACAGTAGTTGCTATATTAGTTTGAGGAAATGGGATCCACCAAGCACACTTGGAGTCATCCAAGTTTGTTTGAAACGGTAATATATATTTTCTCATTTAGTACGGCGTTCATGATAAACTAATAAAGATACTATTCAAGCTTGCTAAATAATCATACGAGCAAAACCATGAAAGTAAATCTTTATCCCAGGAGAAGAAACAACCATCAACGACAATAATGCTGAACCGTGTGCAAAACAAAAACAACACGTATAAATATCAGAAACAAATGCGACCATGAAGCACGTGTTTTATTATTAAAAATACATTTGATATGTACAAAATCGAATGTAAAAAGTGAAATATATGAAGGATAGTAATTCATGAGGTCCGGTTCAGTTGAATTCATATCAGTTACTCAGTAGTACTGCTTTTTACCTGCAAAAAGAAAAAAATAAACATATATATATATGGTGTGTGTGTGTGTGTGTGTGTGTGTGATATTAATCTTTTAAAGTTTTATGTAGCAGGATAACACACACACATATATATATACACACACACACATATACATAAATAAATACATACATACATACATACATACATACATACATACATACATGTATAGTTGCAAATACATATGCAAATACAGATTGAACAGACTTGAATGTGTAAATTGTTGCAGAAAGCATAAGTTAATGGTCGACAAGAAGTTAATCGATGTAGCCATCATTTCTTCTATCTAATATCCACATATAATAGACGAGAGAAAATATGGAAAACAATCTTCCGACCTTAAGGGCTGTTTCTGATAAACTACTTAATACGTTGGGTATAACACCATGAATATGATTTTTGTACGTTCTTTAAATATAGTTCTATTATGAGCTAGTCGATTATATAAATTCAAAACGTAACAATAACAGAACTTTTCGCATTCAGAATTATATTTTAACGCATTAGTGTCTCAATTATCCAAGCTTTTAGGGAATATTACGATTAGGTTCGTATTTTGAATCTAGCTAGGGCGATAGAGGTTGTAGTGATGATGCTCAATTAAAATAAGTGGAAACATTGGAGGACAGGAAACAAAATTGTAACCAATATCATAAGACTTGGAAGGAAGATTTGTAAATGTAGTATTTATTCAAGAAGCACTCGTTGGTCGGTGGAATAAAACTATATTTTAAATTGAATTTCCATTATCGAAGGCATATTGTAAAATGAAAATAAGAACATTCTTCGGTGTATTCTTTTAGAACCAAACAGTTGGATTCAAACATGTATCGCATCTAACCCTCCCGATACGCATTAACCATTTATTTTTACGCTCCTTCATTATCTTCTAAAATAATACATACCACCTTTACCGTAGTTTCCCGCGTATCCACCATATGATCCGCCAAGGCCACCGTACATCCCACCAAGGCCACCATACATACCTCCACCGTACATCCTGCCGCCGGGGTATCCGCCGTACATGCCACCTCCACCTAAGCCTCCAAGTATGCTACCACCATTTATCCCGCCGCCATAAGATCCAGGGTACATACCGCGACCATACATTCCGCCTCCGTACATTCCGGGGTTCATGCCTCCACCATATATCCCCCCGCCGTACATTCCAGGGTTCATGCCGCCACCATAAATCCCGCCTCCGGACATTCCGGGGTACATGCTTCCACCATACATTCCGCCCCCATAAGGTCCAAGGTACATTCCACCGCCATGCATCCCGCTTCCGGACATTCCGGGGTACATGCCACCGCCATACATTGCGCCGCCAGGGTACAAACCACCGCTTCCTAAACCTCCAATCATGCCACCACCATACATTCCTCCACCAGGATACATTCCGCCACCGGAATTATAACCGTAATTTAATGCGGTAGAAAACCCTAGCAAGAAACTGATGATAATTGCAATGGTCTTCATGTCTGTACTCTGTAACAAAAAATATATTAGGTACATACGTGAATATATAGACATGAGCATCATTCAAAACATGCCGAAGAACGAACAGAGGTTTTAGAATGCGAAACTGCCATTTATCATTACATAGAGATGTCAAGGAAGATAATATGGCATGCTCGCTCTATAAAAGTAAGTATGTGATAGTCCCTAATAGCATCATAATTCCGTTATAAAATTTGACCATCTATTGACATTAACATAAATAATTTGGCTTATGTAAAGTTAGGTTTAATGATGCATCCGGAACAAATACCATGATTCATGGATACTAGCTATTCGATAAGCTATAAAATTCAAAATAATTAATGATGGAAATAATAGTAGGTCTTTATGTATAATATCACCTCCCTCCAAACTTATCTACTTCTAAAAATTTGGGATATCACGAAATTTGTTTCGTTTTAATATTTGCTTCATTTTATTTTGTTTTTCTTCGACAATATACACTTAAATTTGTGTTCATCGTTGTAGGCAAAAAAAAACCCCAATAAAACTAGCATGATTATGGTGTCCTAATTCGAACATTATTAAAGACGGCGAAGTGCTTCAGCAATATACTTGTAAAACAAAACTAACATGCTTGGATGCTAACTCAATTAATATTTAAGAAGGGCGAAGGGTTCGAGCAATACAGTGGTAATACAGTGTACATTATTTACCGGCCAAAAACAGAGAAAAGCATAAAACCATTTAGAATTAAATGTAGTTAAACAATATATTAAGTGCACACTATCAAGAAAACAAACAATTCAAACCAATTAAAAGATGAGCTACCTACCTTTTTACGCAACTGGTCAAAATTCGTAGATGCACGATCAGAATTTCCAAAGTGTGTCTTTCGTTGGTATTTATACCTTTCAAAGTAAAGAAAGGTTTGGAATGAAATACCACTCAATAATTTTTCTCTACTTTTTTTTCAATCGAATTTTGATGACTAATGTTTGTTTGGCGTTGGTCAACTATTGCAACGTAGTGACAATGTCAACCACGATAACGACAGTCATAGGACATAATTAACTGTACCGCAAAAAAAATCAATTAAACCGTACCATTTTTGTGACTGAATCCTCCTACTTCTGAAGAAAAACCACCAATGATTCAGTTGTCTTGCATTATCCTTTGACATTCATGGCTTTTTTTGCGTACGGCTTTTAATTCATGGTCAGTTAGGTTTGTGCTGAAACTCATGTCATATTTTTTATAATACAAGAATATCATTTTTGCAAAACCCAATATATATATATATATATATATATATATATATATATATATATATATATATATATATATATATATATATATATATATATATATATATATATATATATATATATATATATATATGTATATGTATATATATATATGTATATGTATATATATATATATATATGTATATATATATATATATATATATATATATATATATATATATATATATATATATATATATATATATATATATATATATATATATATATATATATATATATATATATATTGGGTTTTGCAAAAATGATATTCTTGTATTATAAAAAATATATATATACACACACACAGGAACCAGGAATAATAGCAACAATCTATTAAATCAATCCACGTCTGTAGGTGTTTATAGCGAGAAAAGAATCACATCTTAAGATAAGACTGATCACATGATTTTATCAGTCGCTATTCATTGAAGGACGACCTAGTTTCATTTTTGTCAGGCGTTCGAAAAATATGACGTTTTGTCTATTCCTAATCTACAATCCTTACGATGACTGAAAATGTTTCAAAGTTATTTTATTCTGTGCACCATTAAAACAATAAAATGTATTATTATTATTTTGGGGTGTAGCATTCTTGTAAGACAGGAGGGTTTACAAGGACAATAAAGGACAATAAAGACACTTCAAACAAATTCCAGGTAGGATTGAAACATTCCGAGTCTTGCGATTTTCAAGACATCATCAGATTAAGAAAAACAAATAAAACATATCAAGATAAATATGCCAAATGAATGGACAATATTGCTACCTTTATCAAGAGTTGTGTTAATCTAAAGACATTTTATTTTCGAAATTTACGAAATTCCACAGAAAGAAAATTAAGACACTGGCTAGAAATTTAGAAAAATAGCAAACGTGGCGGATGAGAAAGAAGAATCCATGAAGAAAGAATTCCATGTGACGAAAATAAGTACCTGTGTAATCCGAGAATATTATCGGAAGTAACAAAAAAATCCGCAAAGAAAAGGAGCATTTTTAAAAAAAAAATAGTTCAATACTATTACTACTGCTACTATGATAAAAATGATAATAACAATATTCATGATTAGTAACTATAATAATGATGATGACGCTGAAGCTTTTTTATAATAAGGATTATCAATCGCAATTGAAAAGTATATGAAATGAGCAATACAAATTAAAGGGTGGTTATTGTGTAGTTAACTGACCACCGAAAAGTTACAGGGCGAAAGTTTCTAAATTGGAATGAAAGGAATTTCCCGTGTGATTTTAATCGCTGAATTTAACATTTCTCCTTCCAAATATTATAAGATTCGCATGGCAGCTTTTCCACTGGTAAAGCACACCCCAAATGGTACCGAAGATAATGTCCATTTACTTTTTAAGGGTGACTGGTTGGTCTATCAAGTGATATGAAAACTATGATGATTACCATTTGTTAAACTATGCAGAATCGGTACTGACCTCGCACACACAGACAGTTGCTTGTAAACAGAAACTGAAATATTGAGAAAGGTAGCAATATTGTCCATTCATTTGGTATATTTCTTTGCGGGGGACATATAAGATATTGGAGCTCCATATATAAAATGATCCAGCTCCTGGCCTTCGCGAGTGACTTAGATTTGAAGCCCGGCAGACCATGTTTTCTACTAACAGGAGAAGGGGTGAAGGCGGCCCACTGGCGCCTTAAAACCAGTTGCTTCGGGTAGACGGGACTCGTAAACCTTGGATGGTAGCTCATCTAGGAGAAGGAAAACTCCGATTCCAAACCTCTGCTGCCTTGTGGCTATACCCACTCATGGGAAAGGCTAAGGGAGTAAACCCCGACAGAAAATCCGGAGATGGAGTCCCTAAGGCGGTATGACATTGACTTCAACGTCATTCCGGCAACTCCTGCGACGCCGTTGGTGCCAAGCTGTATCGGCATTCGTCGTTCCCTTGGGCACACCAGCTGCGTGGAGAGGGGGGATCTGCTGCATGGGCAACAGCTGATTCTCCATACCACCCTGCCCAGGCTTCATAGCTCCACTGGAGAGGACACTCCAGCGTCGTCGTACGGCGTCGGCACAACACGAGAAGTAGCAGTTTACCGGTTCTAAGTCAAAGCTCGATTGGCGTAGAGCTTGGCGCCAGGGGTTACTTCTGACGGTGGGAGAGATCATCAGGTCTCACTGGACAGCTACCGCCCGCCTCAAACTGGGCAGCCCCCAGTCAGTAAGGTGCTGCCCGCCATGGCCTGCCTGCTTCACTGGGTGCGTGGAGCTTAGAGAGCCATCTCGACAAGTGGGCCACAAAACTCTGCACCAGGAAAGACTAAAAGAAGAAATAAAAAGACTCCAACTCTTCGTTTTGCAACCTGGAACATCAGGACCATGTGTCCTGGATTGACCACTGACCTACAGCAGATCGACGATGCACGGAAGACTGCCGTCATTGACAGAGAACTCTCCCGACTGAACATCGACATTGCCTGCCTCCAGGAGACCCGACTGGCTGACAGTGGCACCATCAGGGAAGCCAATTACACATTCTTTTGGCAGGGGAAGCCCTTGGATGAACCTAGGCAGCATTGTGTAGGCTTTGCTGTCAAGAACACGCTAATCGCCTTCATTGAACCTCCATCATCAGGTACTGAGAGAATCCTTGCCCTCCGGCTGTCAACATCCTTAGGCCCGGTCAACATCTTCAGTGTGTACTCCCCAACCGTCTACTCCACTTACGAGGAGAAAGACAAGTTTTATGAGGCTCTGGATCAGGCAGTATCCAGTATCCCCAACAATGAAAGCCTTTACTTACTAGGAGACTTCAATGCTAGAGTGGGAGCTGACCATGAGGTCTGGTCCACCTGTCTCGGCTTTTACGGAAGGGGCAAGATCAACGAGAATGGTCAGCGACTGCTGGAGATGTGCTGCTCCCACAGCCTATGTGTGACCAACACTTTCTTCAAATGCAAGGAGATCCACCAGGTGTCGTGGAGACACCCACGTTCACGCCACTGGCACCAGCTGGACCTCGTCATCACCAGGCGTGCAGAACTGGCCAGTGTCCTCCTTACCCGCAGCTACCACAGTGCCGATTGTGACACGGACCATTCCCTCATGGCCAGCAAGGTGCGAATATTACCCAAGAAGCTGCACCACGCCAAGAAGAAGGGTCACCCACGTATCAACACCTGCTGTGCAAGCAACCCAGAGAAAACACTGCAGTTCATCAGCAAACTGAAGGAAGCCCTTACCAAAGTGCCACCTGATGACACCATTGATTCCATGTGGTCCCATATCCGTGACTCTGTGTACAATTCAGCCATCACAGCTTACGGGAAGAGGGAGCGAAAGAATGTCGACTGGTATGAGGCAAACTGGGAGGAGATGGAGCCCGTGACTGAGGCAAGGCTGCACCTAGCCCCAGAACACTACAAGCCCTCAGGATTGCAAGGAATAACGCCCAGAAGACCGCCGGCCGCTGTGCCAACACCTACTGGCTGAACCTTTGCAACAGTATACAGACAGCTGCTGACACCGGAGACACAAGAGGAATATATGAGGGTATCAAAAAGGCGACAGGCCCCCCCCCCCAGCTACAAGACCGCCCCCCTCAAGTCCAAGACGGGCGAAGTCATCACAGACCAGGGGAAACAACTGCAGCGATGGGTTGAGCACTATCTCGAGCTATATGCAACCCAAAACAATGTCACTGGAACTGCCCTGGATGCCATTCCAGACCTGCCTGTCATGGAGGAGCTAGACACACAGCCCACCCTGGAAGAGCTCGGAAAAGCCATCGATTGCCTTGCCTGTGGGAAGGCTTCTGGAAGCGACGCCATTCCGCCTGAAGTCCTCAAGAGCGGAAAGCCAGCACTGCTCCAGCCCCTACACACACTCCTCTGCCTTTGCTGGGAACAGGGATACATCCCACAGGACATGCGTGACGCCAACATCGTCACTTTGTACAAAAACAAAGGAGACCGTAGCGACTGCAACAACTATCGGGGAATCTCCCTCCTCAGCATCGTCGGAAAGGCCTTCGCCCGTGTTGCCTTGGCGCGCTTGCAGATCCTCCCGCGTCTACCCAGAGTCCCAGTGTGGATTTCGAGCCGGCAGGTCAACTGTAGACATGATCTTCTCACTACGTCAGCTGCAGGAGAAGTGTCGTGAGCAGCGCATGCCCCTCTACATTGCCTTCATAGACCTGACGAAGGCGTTTGACATGGTTAGTCGGAGTGGACTCTTCAGACTCCTGCAGAAGATCGGCTGCCCCCCACGTCTGCTTGCTGTCATTATGTCGTTCCACGAGAACATGCACAGCACAGTGTGCTTCAATGGCGCAACATCTGAAGCATTCCCAGTCATTAGCGGAGTCAAACAAGGCTGTGTCCTTGCACCGACGCTCTTTGCCATCTTCTTCTCCATGCTTCTCCAGTACGCATTCAACGACTGCAGCGAGGAAGTGTACATCCATACCAGGGCTGACGGCAAGCTGTTCAACATCGCCCGTCTCCGTGCTAAGACTAAAGTCACAGAGGTACTCATCCGTGAATTGCTCTTTGCCGATGATGCAGCCTTGACATCACACACGGAAGATGGACTTCAGCAGCTGGTATGCTGCCTCTCCCATGCATGTAAGGAATTTGGACTGACCATCAGTTTGAAGAAAACGAATGTCATGGCACAGGACACAGACTCCCCTCCCTCTGTCTCCATCGATGGGTACAATTTGGAAGTTGTCGAGAACTTCACATACCTCGGGTCTAACATCTCCAGCTCACTCTCCATTGATTCTGAGGTGGGCGGCAGGATTGCCAAGGCAGCAGCAGTGATGGCCAGACTTAACCAGAGGGTCTGGAACAACCCCAGCCTCACAGAGAAGACCAAACTGCGTGTCTACCAAGCGTGCGTACTCAGCTCACTTCTCTACAGCAGCGAAACATGGACCACCTATGCAAGACACGAGAGGAAACTCAACAGCTTCCACCTGAGATGTCTGCGGCGCATTCTGCACATCCAGTGGCAGGACAAAGTACCCAACACAGAGGTTCTAGAATGCGCCAACATGAACAGCATGTTCTCCATACTCAGCGAGAGGCGCCTTCGCTGGCTCGGCCATGTCAAGAGAATGGACCCAGGTCGCATTCCCAAGGACCTGTTATATGGGGAGTTAGCAGAAGGTGCACGACCAACTGGACGACCATATCTGCGCTACAAAGATGTTTGCAAGAAGGATATGAAAACAGCAAACATCAATGTCAATGACTGGGAGAGCTGTGCAAACAACCGTTCCAGCTGGCGTCTAGCTGTCAGGCAGGGAGTTCAAAACGCAGAGGAAGAAAGAAGAATAAAGCAAGCTGAAAAGAGAGCTAAAAAGAAGCATAAGCAAAAGAATACTTTGGAGCTATGCCATCGTCTCCCGTAGACGGACGGATGCCAAGAAATATATAAAATACATACTTTTAATAACAATACAATAAAACAGGTTTGAGAGTAATAATTCACATTAAGCAGGATTCGAACATATAAGACGAGTAACTACACTTATCGCCTAGCTTGACTAACTAAAATACATGTAAATATATCAAGCTATGTGCAAAAGAAATCCAAGTACGTATAGCACCTTCTTTCTTAAGAAGCAAAGTTTGGTGTGATCCGTCGTGCAACACACACACACACACACACACACACACACCACCTCCAGGGGGCTAAATATTTAAGAAAGAACGCTAAACATGTCGTTTGTGGGATTCCTGATTTACAGAATATAATGATGCTTTGAAATTTAATGTACACTCTTCTTCTCTAAGTCATATATATGGCCCAATTTGAAAATGCTTGCTTTTCCCGCTTGGCATGCTTCTTTTCATCAGTTTAAGAACTCAAGCAAAATTAGTGTTGTATATAGGTAGACATGCTATTTGTTTCAGTGAATCTCTCGTGTATTGAGTAAACAATGCATTCGTATTTCATTTAAGTCTTTGAAATGAAGTTTTATTAACCAATCAGCTTACGTATGGCCTGTTCTTCATTTCCTTCAAAATATATGATCAGAGTTTTACCTTATTTATGTTGTTATAAAAAAAAGACCCGGACGTAGTCAACTGTGTAACAAATGCTGTCGACAAATGATATATCCTACTTTATACGTGTTAGTCGTCTTGACTATTGTGCTTCTTTTCCATAAAATATAGTTATCCGATTCAGCTAAATCCTACAGCAAACATTTCTTTGCTTTTGTTCATAGGCAAGCAGATTTTATTAATTTGATCATGTTTTTGTTGTGTTTAGATCATTTACCCATATGTCTAAATGATCTTATTATGATTGCACGTCTTATGTCCGCCGTTTGTTCGTTTTGTAGTCATCAATAAACACTGACTGTTTTCGGTTTCTCCAAACCCTCGAGTAAATTATTAGACAGGGTTCTCAGAGTGCATTCTGATTTGCAAGCATGTAAAGTTTTGTACAATTGACGCCAATACTCCACCAGTTTTGACCGAGAATACTAAAAATACAAACACCTTAAAACGACTTCAAATACATTTTCGACAAATGATGCAGAACTGAATCAAATAATGTCATCAGTACTATAATAGATAAAACATCTTCCATCGATATCTTTGCAAACGCTACCTTATAAAACTTGACAAAACTTTGAAGAAACCATTTTGAAGTAAAGACCATTTTATTTTTAAAAACGATGTCGATAGTCTATTAAATGCGGCAACCGTTACGCAAAATAACCCTTAAAGGTCTCTGTAACTCTATAAATAATATGTGTAGCTTCGATAGAAAGTATCATGTAAAAAATATCTTTAAAATATTCCAAATTGTGCCAAAGAGAATAAAAAAGTAAGCATTAAAATACATTTTCTCACCAACTGCTGATCATACGTTTAGGTTGAATGTGACAGAGAGCATCTTGGATTGCAGGTTTTCAACCTATTTATTTGGGCACTAAAAGCCACATGGGTTTAGCGATGTCAGTGTAAACTGCTTGATAATTAAACAATGCTACTGCAGTATAGCAGGCATTTCAGAATAGAGGTTAACTAACCATGCAAAAAAAAAAAAAAAACTATCGAGTACTTTCCGCAATAAATATGCAAGTGTAAATGACGTTATCTAATTAATTCAGTATTCGCAAAGAGACGTGGAATTAATAACTAGAAAAATCAAGCATGCTTTCAAGACTGGTAACGAATAAATCGTCGGAATTCATCAAAGTATAACCTTACACATTATCTTTCTCAACGTTATGACACTCTTGGGTAGAATAATGTTAAAAAGTGCCTTTCCTGTCAGATAGCATTAATTGTCCTGTTCTTGGTGTACACGGGCCAATTATTGACAAAATGTAATGGCATAGTAAACCTGGTGTCTCTAAACAAACACAATCTGTACGACGAATTTAACTATACACTTTTTGTATCTTAGAATATGAATTTATTATATTTTGTTAGCAAACGAATTGTTTAAGGGAGTAACTCACTGCTTAATATCTCTTACACGTCCTAAGTAAGATGTTAAGCTTAAATTAAATGTAATAATAAGACTGGTCAGGAACACTATGTGCAAATCTAACTATTGATGTTGATCCAGAACACTCGCATCATTATGTGGTCTGACAGGATCTGCACAAAAGACGTTTAAAGGGAACGTTTCTAAGGAGAATATCGTTGTTATCCATTGTCGAGACACGACAACCCTACTCCTAAAATGAATCACATGTTTGTTGCATATCTATATAAAATAAAATAAAAATGTTATTCAAACAGCGCTTTACGGTTACTATATGTAATCGAGCATCGGATAGGAAAACATTCAAATGTTGGATGTATTTCATAATCTCTGTATGAAATAAATTTACATTTTTTCATGACACCAGATGAAGAATTAGCAAAATCGTGATTTTAATAATAACTAGGCTTGTTGTTCTAATTATTAAGAAATACCTTGAATTAGATTAAAATTATCCAATATCACCGAGATTACGTTATCTAAAGAAATACATTTTATCGAGATGGTGGAAACGTATCTGCTGAAATTACTGTATGAAAGAAATGAATTATTTCACAGTATATAAAGAATCTACCTCAGAGAGATGACAGATGATATTTAGAACTAGGAAGCTTATAATCAGCCACGTTAAATTTTATGGACTGTTATCCAAGTTTCTTGTTATATCCCATAATACGAAACTACATTGTCATCACTGCAATGCTCCATATACTGATGTAATTGAACGTATTATAATCTCGTTTCGTCCAAAGCTAGAGAGAATGAGGGCTCGATTATGTTTTCATACTACCAAAACCTTGATGTTCTTCTTAGTTCTTCATAATAATTCTGACCCAGAATTTACTTATCAATTTCTTTGTAGGTAATTCCCCCACATAATGGAACTGAAGGACTTTGAACTTCACATACATGTTATGATATGCTGCTGGAATTGTTCATTAACTGTTGTAAGTACTGTCATAACGCGAGGTGGGATAGAATGAAGATATTTAAAATAATGTGTCCTCCAAAATCATTCTTTTCTTTTAATAACTGTTTACTTAGATCTCAGAAAAGGTGAACTATTTGTTGTCAGTTGTACTACCAAAAACAAGATGGAAATAAAAAATATAAAAACATGAGTGAGCGAATATCCCAATACATGATAACATGAAAACAAAGATAATGTAACTACCAGCGTTTCTAAATTGCTTGTGTTATTTGATACATTTTGAAGTTCATGGCACTTATAATAATTAATGAAGCGACATCCATATCATTGTCTCGTCAAACGGAAAGACTGTCACGACATTCGAATGTCCCTAATCAATCATCATGGGGTAACGCTGGGGCGTTACGGTACAACCTAGCATGATCTTTTTTCTAACGAAAGTAAAGAAAAACATAATTAAAACAAACAAGACTTTGTCTTGTTCATCTCCTTCATATGTTTACTTGTTTGTGGATGACGATCTACATTTGTACGCCTTGTCATTATCATAACAGTAATTGTACTATATTACTACGGATATAAAAAACGGTGGTATTGACATGATTGAATTTGTGTGCTACAAAATATATTGTATTAAATAATTATTTGATAATTCTTCTGATGTGATATTCTCTTTGTTATTAATACTTTGAAGACCCATATGAATAAGGTAATTTGAAAATTGCTAATATGCAGTTTTTAGGTAGGTATGAAAAATCTATGAAAGTAAACTTGGTTAAAATAAAGGAAATGAAAGGAACGTAGAACAAATAAAAGAATACTGTATAATATGAGAACAAATGTCTCCATATATTCCTAATATATATCCGCATGCCATGAGAAAATCCTGAAATATGTATATATGTCATATATCTAGTTGTGAAGTTTTCCTTGGTACATCCAGCTATGATAAACAGTTATTTAGTTTATAAAGGTCAGCATACACCATACTTTAAAATTGCAGATCACCTTTCGCAGGAATGAGTATGTATTTTGTTCATACCTCACCCCCAATCTGAAGATATTTTATATATAATAAAATAGTATATTCGAAACTACACAGGAACTGACCATCATTAAAGAATAACTATTTCACATAATTCCTTTGAGTGAGGAATTTCTCACGTTTCTGACTTTTTCTGGTTCTGTGAGGAGAAAATGTTTGATTTGCCGCCATCACTATTAAAGGCCGACATCTTGGCCGATTTGACTTTGTGCGTGATAAAGACCTCGCAGACCTTTTGGCCAGTTTTGATCTCTATCGACCAAATTCCATAACGCTGCTTGCCAAATAGAATCTATACTGGTTCATAGCATGGTTCCAGCTTAAGTTAGTTCGAGCTTGTAGACCACACTTTGCTAAAGTTTCTATTATATAATATATAGTCTATGATAGCTTTAGTTTTCGAATGCAATGTAAGCGAGCTACATGTCATTTCAGTCGACCCGAATAATCATCAGTTCAGTTCGAATGGTTCGGTGGTCCTCCTAACACAACCAGGCTTTGTAGCCAAAAGCCGGTTACCGTCCGTCGATAACCAGCTAGTTGTCAGTCGCTCCGTCTCTTCCATAGACAAATCGTGAACAGCAGTCATTCCAGATTATGTCTGCGCTCTCAAGCACTTCTTGAAACGCACAGACACGTATCATGACACGCGCAGACGCCTCTTTCTCCCTCACACCCTTTCTTCGTGGCTGTAGTGGTGTGTGCTCGGTGTACTCTGAGATCTCTCAAGACAGTCCTCTAATGAAGATTACAGCTAATGAGAATAGAGCCATCTATCTGAGCCTTTGCGTTCAAACGTAACGTTTCGATCTGATATATTGTAGAAGCTGATGATTTGTATTTAGAGTCAACCTTCTCGAGTTTGTGTAGCAATGATTTATAGAAGTAGAGACCAACGTTGAATCTGGAATGGCTAGTGGCCATTGGGACCTACCTAGAACAACCCACCTAGAACAATAGCAATTTTGGATTCACCGGAGAAACTTTTTAGGTAAGAACAAAACGTCCTCTTATCAACAATAGCTAGAATCCAAGGTCCAGAGATCATAGGCTTAGCTGCTCGTGTCATTATAAGAAAAGGTTATCGAGCTGTTTATCCCCAGAAGTATATCTGAGGTAGAGGTCGGATGCTAAGCATAACCTCCTCCTTTTTCTTATTCTCCTAAGGCGTTGTGGCTTGGGAACCTATTCGAAGGGGAATGCACATTTTTTAAGTAAATTATGTTTCTCTGAGAATACTTACCCAATCACATTACTTACCCTACCACCACCACCCCGTTATGCATGCATCCGTGTTAGTATCTCGCTCAACTAAAACTGTCGACATCTGCAGGCATCAAGGCGAGGTACTATGCGAAATAGACAGGATAAGACGATTTCGTCTTTTAGTACGGCTGGATCCGCGAGGTAGCAGGCTAATGTTCATAACGTAATGTGACTGGGTAAATATTCTTGGAGTAACATAATTTACTTAACAATTTGCTTTCTCCATGCTTAGGAGAATACCTAATTTATCGCAAGTGAATTTTCAAGTACAGAGCCAAATTTATTTAAATGGTGAGCCATATAATCATATATGTATTTAGTAACCAATACGTTTTAGACCATAATGCTATAGACTATATTGTTAAATTCTTTTTAAAGATCTTTAAGTTAGTAGATGTGCGTGAATAATGTAAGCCAATATGTATATGTCGTTGAAACTCTTAAATACCCTCATGTTGTATTGAAATTTTAGCAAACATAAAATGGTTAAAATATTAGTGTTTTTATTACTTAACAGACAGCCTAAATGAGCACTGATCTTCACTACTTGATTCTTCAATATACGCGTGATGAAAACCATTTTTGACAATTACTTTGTCGCACAAAACAGATTCCAAATTAAAATTTAATATCTTCCCAAGCGGTATGCCTGTACGAGGACAAAACTATGATGAAAACGGTGTACGCTTCTTACAGGGCAACATATCTCTACTAAAAAAAAAGTTCTTCCATGACTCAGGCCCCCTATAAGCCATTAGCAACCTTCATCGCTGTTTTCAGGCCTTGCTATATAACACTGCTTCTGTACAATGCACTGACGCTACAAACAGAAAATGTTTAACGGTATTTGCACTTTCGCAAATTTAATAATATTTCACTGGCTTTTGTTTTAAAGAACAGCTAAGCAGTTTAATTCATATAAAACCTGTCTAAAAACAAACAATAGTTTGCATGATTAATCCAAAGCAGTTTACGCAAAATGCAGCATAAGGCTCGAAAAAAAACCATCAGGATCAATAGAAGTGCAGAAAAGACACTTAAATCCCCTTGTGACTTTGTTATTTTAACTGGTGCAACATCATTGAATCGTTTTAGCCTAAGCATTATACCGTAGTTTGCAAAGAATGTGATTTGTTCTGCATAAATCAGTTCTTCTATTAATAAAAGGTTTCCAAGTATTATTGACAGGTCATCATGTTCGTGCTTCGTGAAAACCGGTGGAGTGGGTAGACGGCTGCGTGTGGTGATTTTGGTGGGATAGTTAGAAACAGGTCTTTCATAAAGCCAAAATATTAAATTATAAATTCTTGAATCATCAATAATAAGAAAATAATTTAAGACTAATATTGTTAAAAAATATTCCCTAAAAATAGAGATTTTAAGGTTTCATTATTTCATGATAGTTAATATAATAATTCGGCTGGTTTCGTTTCTGCTTAATACGCACTTATAAAACCACGTCTTAGACAGTGTCAAGTATCACATGTATAAATATGCTCAGAAATAACAACGCAACAGCATTCATTCATAGAGGACTATGTTTGCTTATCTTTAAATAGTGATCCCAATTGATACGTGTGGCTGGGATCGCACAGGAGGGATGGACGGTTTCAGAATCCCAATTTTCCGTTTGTGGGATTCTGAAGTTTTCCTGCCTGCTGTGCCACACCCGTGGATGCCGAATTTGTGGTACTGCTACAGGTTGTGGTACTAGTGGTTGTTCTCGTTCTTGTGGCTGCGACTCTCGTGCTGGTGCTACATGTGGAGGCGTCCTTACCACTGGCTTGACTTCCCTTGTTTGCCTCATCGTTACGTGAGGCAAAATTGTCCTTTTCTTTTCATCCTCTTCTTTTTGTTTCTCTCTTCCTCCTCCTTCTCTATCCTTTCTTTCTCTACAGTGGCCTCCGCTGCCTGCTCATTCAGGATTCGCCTGGCGTACTCCAGGTGCATCTGAAGTTATACAATCTTCACAAGTCTACTGCTCATTCTCACTGTTGATCAATCAACGATGGGTAGCCAGACTGTTATTGTTGTTGTTATCTAGAATTAAAGTGGTGTGCGTCCAACTTGGACATTTATCACTGGTTAATGCCACCACGGGTGGCTTTTGATTTCTCCTATGGGGAGGTATAGTGCCACTTCCGCTAGGCTTTAATGTGTTCACGGAACAATTATTAATTTGGCCGTCAGATCGAGGTACCATTGAGTGCCTGTCGATCTGAGTGTAGGGCCAAGATGAGTGGGATTAGACCCAACACTCACTCAGTGTTTCAGTTGCTATGATTTTGCGACTAGCAGGATTGGACCCAACCTACGGTCGCTTTGCTGCTTGTTAGGTAATACAACTGCTTGTTAGGGCGTGCACTGCAGACTGAGATTCGGGAGGCGGGCCTATGGCACAGGTCGTTAGTGCTTTAGACATAGGGTATCCAAGGTCTAAATTCCGTCTTTATGAATTTGAATTTTGAATAAATAACTCTGTGCTGTTGTTGTTAGAGAGCTGGTTAGAGTAGTAGTTTTTAGAGTCTAGGTTGACAGCTATGGTTGAGGAGTTGACACTTGATGTGGCCCTGTTGGTATTGGGTTTTTTGTCCACTTTTTGCTGATAAAAGCGTAGTAGTTATTGTTAATTGGTTATTTGGGATCTTAATTCCTAATTCGGTTTAGTTTGCAGCCTTGTGCTGCCGGACCTGATAGTCTTTGGGTTTTTAGACTACCTTATATGTACTAATTTGGGGTCCTACTGCCTAGTTCGTGTTTGTTTGCAGCCTTGTGCTGCCGGATCTGAAAGTCTTTGGTTTTTTAAACTACCTTATATAATCTAGTCTTGGGTCCTATCCCTGATGGTCTGAGTTTTAGACCACCTTATACGTATTAATTTGGGGGTGTTGCGGGTATGACGATTATTTTTATGGAGCTGTCACCTAGGTGATGGTGTTAGTTATTCGGTAGAGTTACGATTGTTGTTAGCTGGATGTTGTTAGAGAGTGTTATGATAGGAGGAGAAAGAGAGGGGTTGTTTGATATTTTTTAGGCTGGTTTCCTATCTTTAAGAGACGTTCAGGGACTCCTAATCTGGGTAGCCCCTATCTAATTATCCTGATTCCTATTCATGTTGTTTATTAGCATGTTGTTTATTTTTAGGTTTTAATATATGTTTTCTTTATACCCTATTTGAGGTTAATTGGTCAGATTATTTTTAGTCCCAGATAGTTATCCTTGTCGATTACTCGAACCTTCTAAGAGGGTTCAAGGACATCTGATCTGGTTGGTCCCTATTGACTTTTCCTTATTTTATTTTTTATTGGTACGTCGATGGATAATTATTTTATTTTATTTTTTTTAACTTTTTCTTAAAACAATTTTTTTTAATTATTTTTTATAAATATAGGTTTAATATATGTTTTCATTGTACCCTATTTGAGGTTAATTGATCAGATTTATTTTAGTCCCAGATAGTCATCCTTGTCGATTACTCGAACCTTCTAAGAGGGTTCAAGGACATCTAATCTGGTTGGTCCCTATTGAGTTTTCCTTATTTTACTACTTATTGATATGTCGATAGTTAGCTATTATATATTTTTATCTAAACCTGTCTTACGTAAGTAGGATATTATATTTTTGTAGGTATTGTTCAGGTTAGGGTTGGATTTGTTTAGGATTTCTGGGTAAGTAACTGGTGATCCTATTTTATTTTGTTCTGTTTTGAATATCTCCCTTTCTTTTTTAAATTTAAGGCATACATTCAATATGTGTGGTAGGTCCTCAGGGACCCGGCAATAATAGCAATTAGGATTGTGTGGGAAGGGTCCTATGCGCTTGCCATAACTGGTAGCCAGTTTGGTTTGACCTGTATATATTCTATTATTTATATTTTGATCTTTGCTTTGGAGTACGGGTGGTTTCCTATTTCTGTTGACTTCATTAATGATGCTGTAGAGTTTCCTACCTTGGGTACTGTCATTCCATTTTCCTGCCATTTGTTAGTAATTAATAATGTTGTTAAGCTGTATATTTCGCTAACACTGTAGTCTAATTGGACGTGGCTAGGTTCGTTAAGTTTTTATTTAGCTGTTGAATCTGCTAGATCATTGCCTCATATATTTATATGGGATGGAATCCACAGGAATTCTATGTGCTGTTGCTTGTTGTTTAAGCTTTTTAGCGTTAAGTTGGTTTGTTTCAGAAGATTATCTCCGTATTTGCTATCGTTGTTAAGTATTGAGGAGATGAAGCTAAGTGAGTCGCTTATAATTAGTCATGGGGGTGTTGTTAGTCTCGACCCATTTAAGTGCTTCTTTAATGGCCCAGATTTCTGCTGTATATACTGAGCAGTGGTCGGGTAGTCTATGTCCTACTTTGATGTTTAATTCAAATGCGGCTGCCGTTTTGTCAGGCCCTTTTGTTTTTGATCCATCAGTGTATATTTTAAGGAAATTTGGGTAGTTGGTGTCAATTTCTTCTATTGCGATGGTGTGTAATAGATGTTCTTGATCCTTTTTATTGCCATATTTGGTGAGGGAGATATTAATTTTTGGCTCTTCGTTGGTCCAAGGTTCAGTGTCGAAGAGCTTGTTTGTTTCATGTTTGAGATTTCCAATGTGGAGTTGTTCTATTAATTCGTGCACTAATGTCCTTGTAGGGGTTAGGTGTTGCCGTTTAGTGCTAAATGGTTTGTCACATTTGTCTATCGCTATTCTAGTTGGGTGGGAATTTAAGTGGAATGTTAATCTGGCCGCGTATGTTAGAATCTGTTCTTGTCGTCGGAGACAGAGCGGGAGTTCTCCGGTTAGTAATTGGAGTTCTGCTAGTGATGTTGATGGTAGCGCGCCAGTGATTGTAATGAGCGCTTTTCTTTGTATATTGTCTAGGTTTTTTAAGATGCTGCTTAGATGCTGAGTTGTATATCTGGCACACGTAGTCTAGTTTGGATCTAATCAGTGCCCTGTATAGGGTTAGTAGTGTTTCTTGATTGGATCCCCAGTCGGTTCCTTTAAGGTTTTGAGGAGGTTGAGGTCCCTATTACATCTTTTAATTAATTCATTGATGTGTTGTCCCCAGTTTAAGTGCACATCGTAATACATTTCCAGGAATCGTGCAATTTTTTCGTACTTAATTTCATGATTTTGTATTGTCAGTGTAGGGAGATGCTTGTTTATTTTACGTTTTGGGGTAAATATTACGGCTATAGTTTTTTCGTGTGCTAATTTGAAACCCCATTTGTCAGCCCACTTTCCTATGTTATTTAAGCTATCTTGTAAGTCTTTAATTACTTTGTGGTTGGAGGGGTTTCCTGCTCTCCATATTCCACTATATTCTGCAAATTGCGATATTTCAGTTAGGTTAGATGCCAAGTTCTTATCTAGGTTATTCATCATAAGGTTGAACAGAGTGGGACTGAGTACACTCCCTTGTGGAGTTCCGTTTTTTTAAGGGATGTAACTCAGAGTGAGTGTCACCGACTCTGGTTATTATCTTGCTGTCCGTTAGGAAGTTTTCCATGAAGTTGTACATTCGGCCTGTTATGGCGTAGTGATTTAATTTGGCTAATAAGCCTTTAGTCCACACTAGGTCGAATGCCTTTTCAAAGTCTATGAATACCGCTATGAGGTTCCTGTCTGATTTCCTTTTGGAATTAAATGCCAATTTGATCGCAATTTCGAGTCGTACTAGTTGATCCGTAGTGGATTTTTTGTTTCTGAATCCGCATTGGTTGTCGGATATTAGATTGTTTTGTTCGAGGTAATTTTTAAGTCGATTAGTGATAATAGTTTCCATAATTTTGCATATATTGTTTGTTAATGAGATCGGTCTATATGAGCTGACATCATTGGGGTCTTTGGTTTGAGTGTAGAGATTATCACAGCATTTTTCCATTTGTTGGGTAGTTTTCCTGTTTTCCATATTTGATTTAGTAGTTTAATTGCAGTTTGTTTGATGTTAGTCGGTAAGTTTTTGTACATGGTGTATCCTATTTGATCTTCCCCAGGTGATGTTTCCTTTTTTGATCTTACTACTCGGTCCCATTCATATGTTGTTATATCTTTATTTAGGTAGGATTCTTTTGGTCCTAGGTCGCTAAATAGGTTTTTATCTGTTTGTTCTTGGATCTGTGCTGCTGAAATGAAGTAGTGTGGTTTCAATTTCTACTAATTTCTGAGAAATATTTTGCCAATTATCCGCTTTTTCCTTATTGGTGTTGGCTCCTGTGATTTTAGGGGTACAGTTGTTTTTCCCCTAATTTTTTGATTTTGTCCCATACTTCCTTGGTGCTAGTTTTGATATTGATGTTAGTACAATACTCTCGCCAACTGTTCTCTTTGGCTTGTTTGATTATGTTTTTAAGTTCCTTTTCTCTGTTTTTGTAGTTGTTAAAGTCTAAAGAGTTACCTGTATGTCTAAATTTATTGAGAGTTTTTTTCTTCTTTTCTTTATGGGTTAGTTTGCATTGTTCACTCCACCATGGGACGGTTTGTTTATTTGTTTTGCCATTGGCTCTTGGAATACTTGTGGTTGCTGCTTGATTGATAATATTAATTAGGTTGTCATAGTAGATATTTATATCATCGTTCTCAATTTCACTGGGGTTGACTTTGTTTAGTTGTTCTTTAAATAATTCCCAATCAGCATTTTTAAAATTCCACCTAGGTTGAGTTTGAAGCGAGTTAAACTGGACTGTCATCTGTAGGGTGGTTATCAATGGAAAGTGGTCGCTCCCGATTGAGTCGGTTTGATCCACCCTCCATTCAGCCACCTGTGCTATTGATGGGAAGCATATGGTAAGGTCGAGTGCAGTTAGAGTTCCATCCTTAGTGTTAAGGCATGTTCTGGCGCCATTGTTTAGGATTGTCAGGTTGGATTCAGCAGCCCATGCTTCAACCAACCTGAGTCGTTTATCAGTTCGATCACTTCCCCACAGCTTGTAATGTGCATTGAAATCACCACATACGACAATCCGATCCACACGCTTATGGTTATTGATTTGCCTGTAAGTGTTTAGGTTCAGTTCCTAAGTGGTGTCACCTGGGTCATATAGGTTATATATTTGTATGTCAGTTTTCCCTGTGTGTATTAGTAAGGATTGCATTTCGACTATTTGAGTGTTGTTGGCTAAGGGGTTGATGGGGACTGGTGTTATGTTTAGTATATTGTTATTGATAAAAGTTACTAGGACCCCCCCCCCCACTTGTCCTTTAAGTCTATTTTGAAAGTATCCTGGGGCGTATCCTCGAATCTTTGGTAAGTGTCTGATGTTGTTTGTTATTTTAGTTTCTTGGATGCAGATTATGTCAGGTTTCGTAGTTAAATTTTGTAGTTTTAATCTTAGTTCATCAATATTTGCTGACAGTCCTCTAGCATTCCATTGCCAAATTCTGATATTTTTATTTGTGTTAATCATGGTGGTGATGGTCATTAACTAGTTGATTGATGAGCCATAGTGTCATCATTTCTTAAGGAGAATTAATTGTAATTTTTCCTCTATTTGTTGTACTTTGTTTTCTGATATTAAGAGGTTTTTTGATAGCATTTTTTTATTTGCTCAATGATTCCTACTCTTTCTGATTCATGTTCTATCTGGGGAGTTTTGTTGTTACTGTTCGGACAAAAAGGGGTTGTTGTTGTGTGGTTTGGCTAGTTAAATGTTTTTTTGGGGTTGGTGGGTTCTGGGTTTTTGGTGGGACTGGTTTGGAGTTGTCTGAGTGTTGTTGATATAGGGTTTTATTTTTGAGAATTTCCTTTTTTGCTATTTGATATTGCAAATTTTTAGTGTTCATCAGTTGGATAATCTGATTTTCTCTGATTGTATGTGAGCAATCTGGTGATTGGGGTAGATGAGGGCCTCTGCAGTTGGTACATTTGGGGGTTGTTCTTCTGTATACATCCCTATGATTCCCCCCGCATTGTTTGCAGATTGTTTGGAATTTACATTTGGAGGCAAAGTCTTGGTTTGTTTATGTAAGGCTCAATGCGGTATCTTATTCCTGAGGGGGATACTCGTACTGGTGATCTGAGTGGTACTTGCGATTCCAGTACTACCGTGTTGGTCTCTTGCCCTTTGTAATTTTTGAGTCTGAATGCCCTGATAATGGGTGTCCCCTCTTCTTTAAGCTGAATGGTTAATTGTTCATTAGTAAGTTTTTTGATTTTCCCTTTTAGTTTTAATACTGCTTTGAAAGTGGTTTGTTGTGGTCTGGGTGTAAGTTGTTTGTGGTTTATGGAATGGGTTGAGGTCAATTCTAGGTTTTGTTTTGGGGCTTTGATGGTTGCCCGAGTGTATTGCCTAGTTTTGTAGTGTTTCTCAACAGTTATTGGAATATTTTTTATGTGTTTTATTTCAAAAAATTTCCCCATCTGGTTCTGAGTGCTACAGTATACTATTATGTAGCCTGTTTTTGGTCGGATGATTCTGAATTGCCCTGAATGAACCCTGTAGAGGGCCCCTATTTGTTGTAAAGTAAACGTGTTGAGGGGCTTTTAATGAATAAGGTCAGTTCTTCAGGGTGGAATTTGTTGGGTTTTTTATGTTGTTGCCTGAGTGGGGTTTGTTTTGCCAATTTGGGGGTGAGTGGTTGGTTTTGAGTTGTCATTGTTATTTTTAGGTGGGGCAGCTTGTATGTTTTCACGTTTGAACTTAGTTTTAGTTTTTTGAACTGTCTGGTGGGTGGGGGTGGTTGTTTTTTCCTGTTCAGGTTTAGAGAGGGTTTTCTTAGGCATAAGTTTTTTTTCCCTGTTTAAGGGGGCCTTTTCCTTTACCTTTCCCGTCCTATTTAATGTTGTTTGTTTTAGGATGGGGGGTGGAGTTGTTTTTCTTCTTATTGTGGCTGTCCTTATCCGTTTGGCTATAAATGAGGTCTTTCTCTGTTAACGGTTTAGATGGCCCCGGGGTTTGACTATTGTGATAGGTAGTTGAGCAGTTGGGGTTGTGTAGTATATGGCTTAGATTAGTGGAGCCCCCAGGCGTTATTGTAGTTGAGCTATTGTTTACCTGGATTTTTTTGGCCTGCGCTAGGTTTGGGGAGTTCTTCCCGCTGTTTATTTCCTTCCCTGTTTGCCTTGGTTCAATAATGACTGATATAGGTTTATGTTTAGGCGATTGTGCCAGTACTAAGTAGTTGGGGGTGGATGATTTCATTGATGCTGCTGTTTGTATCAGATTTGCGAATTCCTCTGCTATGGTTGCATCTAACTCTTCTTCCCCCACTGTAGTGTCGAAAAGGTTGAAGGTTATTGGTGAGTTAGAACTAAGGTTTTTTGCCTGTTCACCAATAAGTTCGAAATCTGGGGTTGAAAAAGTGAAAGGTAACTGAATAGCGCGGATTTCTTAGTTTGGCTTGGTGTTAAATTAAGTTTCCCTACATTTGTCGGGGTGGTGGTGGTTTTGGAATTTGAGGTATTGCAGGTTGTCATTTGTTTACGCAGTCTACTTTCCTTATAATTCCTAGCGCTAGGAATGACAGGACTCAAAAATAAGATATAATCAATAATCAACAGCTTAATTAAATAATCATTCAAACCCCATATCAAACTCAGGTAAATAATTATGACGGCCGACTAGGTCTCGTGGCTTCACAGACCGACACAGCCGTTCACACGGGCACTGCTCTTTCACATGGGTTCTTTGAAGAGCACTCCACTTCGCATGGGTTTATTGAAATCGCCCACTCAAAACAATCTAGTATATAATTTTTTTTAAAAAAAAAAATCAAATTTAGGAAGAAGAAAATAGATAAATAAAAATTAATAAATAATAATAAATAATAAAAATTGTAAAAAATAATTTAAAAATTATCTAATTCACACTCTCTTAACCCCATTATATATCTCTCCTAATTATTAATTTAAAAAAACAGCACATGATATTATCCTTTCCATCTCTGTCAACAATAATTATCTAAATTCAAAATTCAACCCAATCATCAACCTAAATCCAGTGGACACCGCCAAGGACAGCAGATGATAGCCTCCCTGCGCTTTTCTTCCCTTGCCACGTGCGGACACCAAAAATTAATTTTCGATATATTATCATAAAACTGAGTTAGTGCAGGTAAATTCCCACTCAGCTAAACATGTAAGCAGAAATATTTGATTAGTATCATGAGTGCGTGGGTCCATTTCCTCTCATGAATCAGCCCTACAGTCAGACCGCAATGGTTCCAAAAAACAGTCCCGCTGCTGAAGGCTAAAATTATCAGTGCATTGTGGGCACATAAACGCCTGGGGGAATGAGGCTCTCATACCTTCTCCCAGGAACAATTATCAGGTCGCCGTGGAAGAACGCAGCAGCAGAGGGAGTGTAATACATATATGCAGACCCAGACAAGCTAGCACCCAACCCACTACACTCACAAAAGTGAATAAACTACAGCAGCCGGATAGACCACCATTACCAGCAACTACCAGCAACTAAATCTAAGGCTGCCCAGGAGAAGACGGACCATGCTCCAGCCCCGCAAAAAATAAATTAAAATGAAAAGAGACATTTGCCAACATTGTCTCGAAACCTCCACCACCACAACCACAATCACCTCCGCCAGTGAAGAGCAGGACTACTCCCAGAACAAGCACTCCAACTGCAGTTTCTATAATGCAACAGGTGCTACAAGAAAAAGTTCTAGCTGATATCAGAGAAATCCTGCTATCACCACAGGTCACATTAGACCCACCAGCGGGTTCCATGAATTCGAAGGTTTTCCAGCCAGAAAGCGAAGGGAAACACGGAAAGCTGAAGCAATATGCGAGGAAGAAGTTAGCCGAGGCACCTTCCCGCCTGGGAGAAATAACAGCCCTTCTTAGGGCTACAAATTGCCATTTATCTAAGGAGACCAGTTTGGCTTGGTTTCCCAATTCGATAAAACCAGACAAAACCACTGACTTGATCGTTTCGGTCGCCTGCATCAAAATTTAAACCCAATTACCTAACAGTGACTAAACTTTTATTTGTCGCTTAGACAATTAGAAAATAAAAATTGTTAGGGCATCTCACTATGTACACTATGTACTAGTACTATTTCAATTGTTAGGCGTTAGGAACATTATCAGACTCATTTGAATTTGACTCAATTGCACAGGTGGCTCACACAATATTGGTTGTTAGGGTCCATTTACAAACAACTGGATAGAATTTGGTTAGGTACGGGCGGGTTGTCTGATGCCGGAACTCCCCTCCACTTCCCACGTCCGGACATTCGTACAAAGGGCGAAGATGTGGAACGGTTTCCACCCGCCTAATACTGGTGTCCCAGTGTGACGTCATTGTCACCAACCAATCGCGACTGACGTAACAACTGCATTAGTCGACACTACAGTGATTGGTAAACAGAAAATTTATTTTAGTATCATGAGTGCGTGGGTCCATACCCACTCATGAAACAGCCCTCCAGTCAGACCGCAATAGGAAACAAAAGGACCCGCGGATAAAGGCTATAATTACCAGTGTACCTTGTACATACATACGCCTGGGGGATGAGGCTCTTTTTCCTTCCCCCAGGATCAATTATCCGGTCGCTGTGCGACCATTAATAGTGGTACACGCACAACGTGCGTACACCACTATAATCCAACTAATCAATCAATCAAAACCCAAAAACGCGCGGACCTAAAAGAAACACTCACTTACTTTTTACTAACAATCAATATTTTACAAATTTTGATAAGCGACGGAAACGAAGGACTTAGAGTCACACTTTCTAACCAAGATAAAGAAATAATGTGCTTATAGACTCACTTCTATTGTTTTATAGACTCACTTCTATTGTTTTTAACTTACCATTGGCAATTGAATGATTATTTCTTTTCTAGAGTATTAGGTAGCCCTGAAAAGGGTTGTTTTTGTGTGAGCGTGGAGCTATGGCAATCTTTTATGATCTAAGATTGCGACCTCCTCTGGTGGCAGATTTCCTCACAGGATAATGTCTACTTCTTCGGAAAGAGAAGGAGAACTCTTCGGTGTCGACGCGGCAGTCGACAAAGCCTCTGTCAGGTTCCTGCTGCTGCCGTTGATGTTGCTGCTGCTCTCTCTGCTCTCTCTCTCTCTCTCTCTCTCTCTCTCTCTCTCTGCTGTTTCTGAAGTCTGTACTTCTTCGTCCATTCTTTTTTTTCCATGTAAATTTCCTCTCTGAAGAGCTCTTCTACCAGGACTTCGGTGACTTTTAACATTCTGACATTCTCTATCTCTTCAGGCTTAGGTATCAGGCTTTGCCGGACACGATGAAAATTCACGTAGGCTTCGTTCAGCTTGGCTAATCTTGAGCACATCTTCGTAGGAGAATAAGTCGACAATGGATGGTCAGAATACGATACGATACAATAATAAATGTAGGTCGACTGCGCAGCTACTGCTTGCGCGACACGTTAAGTCCTGAAGGTCAGGATTCTTAATTAGTCGGGTCTGTGGGTATTGTGCCACCACAGCCCCGTTTTTATGTGCAATGTCGCACTCCTTAATTTTGAGATTTTGGACAAGTCTAGCAGCAGAGAGGGTGAACAGACCAAATTACCCGAGCAAAACCCTTGTGTTAGACCAAAAAAAATCCGTGCTCGTTCATATAGGTCATACCACGTCTACGATTATTTTTTGTCCCAAACAAGATTGTAGACGAACCCTCTCTGCTGCTATTCATGTTGCAAAAGAAATTGTTACCACCATATCAAGTTTGATGAATATTTCTCAACGCGTTCTCCTCATCTGTTTCATCTTTATTTGTTCTATGTTTCAAGTAATATTCAAGTTCTGATGGTGGTTTTGGATTTATGTTCTTTCTTTTTCTGTAATAGTTCATCAAACTTCTGTATCGATCTCCACCGCAATTTTTGCAAATCTGATATAATCCTCTAACGCCGTTGTTACATCCAACACAACTTCGTGGACCAGCATGAGGATTTTTCTTTAAAATATAATTATGTTTTTTACAATATTCTCCACGACACCTTTTGTTGCATTTATCTGTTGTTCCTTGAATTAACCACGCACAGTTGTTCATTATATGAATGATAACTGTTTAATTAAATTTATTAATTTATCCAAATATTTTATCAAGACCCACACGATATCTTTTTCTAGGATCATGTAAATTTATTGTTATAAATCCATACGGAGTAGCTTGCGCTCGTGAAAAGAAATTTCTGAATTTAATTATATCCATGTCACCGCTGCACCAAGTTTGATGAATATTTCGCAGCGTGTGTGTGTCTAAACTAAAATATTACAATTGTCCCTGATTACTTTTGGTATTTGTGTATATCGTTGAGTAACATGGATAACATCTGTATTTTTATGTCTGCCGCGAGAAAATATCCTGGCTGGATTTGATTGTTTATCCAGCATCACATCATCATACACAACTAAATTATTAATAAATCCATCTCAAAAATCAACGGACGGTGCTTCATCAATATCTGTTATAAACTCTATAACATCATTATCTTCGTCCAGTAATCTTGCATTTTCGTTAAAATCTTTTAATACTTCATAACATCGTTGATCATCAGCGGATGGTGCTACCAAATATAATTTATCCCATTTCAACCATCTCATTATCAGATTAAGTAATAACTGCGTCTTACCCGATCCAGATGGTCCTATGATAATCATTCTGATGAAATTAGGTAGCGCAGGGTGATGCTTAAGAGGTTCTCGCTGCCGAGTTGCTGAGAAATCAATTATATCCATATATATTATAACATGAATTTATACTGTTTAAGTTTTAACTCCGACTACTGATTTAGCTACAGTTATAACAAAAAATAAAAAAATAGCGTATGGTGGAAAATGTTCTGTATGCGGCAGAAAGAAATTTTCGTTTTTACCTAATAAGCGCGGTGGTGATGTTGCTAATTTGATGTCAAAGTTTCCGGGTACTCCATGGGCTAAATACCCAGGAGAAAAACATCTTCCAGGATATAGTTATTGCGGTCCTGGTACTCGACTCGATGTCAGGCTCGATAATCAGGATCAACCAAAACCAGGTGAGGAACCAGTAAACGCTATTGATCGAGCTTGTCATATTCATGATGTAGCTAATAAAAGTAAAAATCTACAGGATAGGTATATTGCAGATGTGAAATTAATTCACGCGTTAAATTCCATAAAAAATAAAAATATCAGAGAATCATTAGCTAGTTGGTTAGTAAGATCTGCGATGAAAAGTAAATTAGCGTTTGGGGCTGGTAATTAATAATGGAATTAATTTATTATTCACCAAAAGGATATTGGAGAGGCAAAGCAGCAATTGGTAAACTCGCTGATGCAGCAGCGGTTAAACATTCTACTGCTAGCGCGTGGTTATCCAAACAGGCAATATGGCAAATTTATCTACCACCACCGAAATGAATTCAGTACGCGTATTTCGATGTTAGTGTTCCTAATGAAGTTCATCAAGCAGATATTCTGTTTTTACCACATGATACTGTGCGTGGAAAAACGTATAAGTACGCGTTAACTGTAGTTGATGTTGCAAGTAGATATAAAGAGGCAGAGCCGCTATCAACGAAAACATCATCTGAAGTAGCCGATGCGTTTGAACGAATCTATCAACGAGGTGGTGGACCACAAGGTGGTCTGCGATGGCCACAGCTGCTACAGGTTGATCCTGGTAAGGAATTTCTTGGTCCAGTATCATCGTTGATGAAACGACATAATACCAAAATACGACGAGGTCATACTGCAATTCACCGTGATCAGGCAATTGTTGAGCGATTTAATCGAACACTTGCTGAGCGGTTATTTGGATATCAATACGCGAAGGAATTTATTCAAGATAAAAGATCTCGCGAATGAGTTGCAAGATTACCAAGCGTGATAGCTGCATTAAATAGCGAGATTACACGAACAACTAACATGAAACCCATTAGCGCAGTCACAAAAAAAAATATACCAACACAACGAAAAGGTACTGAAAAACAAAAAATATTGGGTGATGTTACAGTTAGATATTTATATGAACCGGGTGAACTTGAAGGTGGTAGCGCGAGAGCGACTGATCCTATTTGGAGTGTTACCACACACAAAATATCCACCGTGACAAGATCGCCAGGTAGACCTGCAATCTACAGATTAGATTCGGCTGCTCCTCAACGTAGATTTGTACGTGAGCAACTACAAATAATTCCCACGGATACACAATTACCACCGCGATCACTTAACTAGCACTAGTGCCAGCACCCAAGCAGCTGGCGCCTCTACGTCGATTACACTCAAGATAGGTCAACATGGTATTTTCTCGTGTATGACCGCGACTATTATCTTTTCTGTCTACGGTAAATTGTCTTGAATCATTACTCGAATACCTCCACAGCATTATACAATTGCAACTTGTGCAATGATTATTCTGCTGCTGTTTTAACTCAATAATAAATTCAGCATCAAGATCAAAATCGCGTTTATTTTTTTTATCAGATTGTTTGTATCCGATTAATTTTTTTCTTATTATATCATCATCAATGACGTTAAATTTATTAACGATTTCAGGAATTATAATTCTACGTAATTGAGATATATTTCTCACCCTCGATACCGCTAAATAAACTAAATTTGACCACTCGATGTGATCGTCTACAATCCAGACTCGTGTGTCAGAAATAGTTAATCCCTGAGACGAGTGGATCGTCATAGCGTATCCCAACACCCATGGAGATTTGTCAGCGTGTAATGCATCTTCGACCACACTGATATCAACAGCGACAATATCATTTAATACGAGATTTTGATTCTCTTTCTGTTCTGGAATATCAACATTAATATTCTGTTTTCGTGTATCTGATGGTCTGTAACATAACGGTACGGGTAATTCTGAATATTTTTCTTTATGCAGCTGAAATAACTGCTGTTGTAAATCGTCTCTGATTACTTTTCTGCTTGCTACTATCAAATCGTTGGGTCTCCATAAATTTAAAAAATCACTCATTGAGGTCTCTGAGATTACTCCGCGTATTATTTCACACTGAATTTTGTTTGATTGTAATCTGATTAATTTTTTAAATTCCTTTAAATTTGCATCGAGAGCTCTATGAGCATCATCTATTTCTTCGTAATAATCAACGAAATTTTTTAACCAATCATGTGGAGATGGTCTAACAAAAGGCGGTGGTTGACCATGATCGCCACACACCACCACAGCGGTATTTTTCGTCAATAACCAATCAAGAAACATTTTTAATGTATCCAATGACACCGTACATATCTCGTCCCAAATAATTATTTTAGGTATATATTTTTCTCCCATTCGCTCAGGAGTCCATGTATCCCCGCGCCACCGAAAGAAACTATGATACGTGCACGATTGTACTTGCCGTTGTTTCATCTCCCGTGCAAGTCTGTGTGTGGGTGTCAGCACGATCATATCTGAATTTCTAAAAACATTAATCGCTCGAGTCGTTTTGCCGTATCCGCCAGGTCCATTGAGATATACTGTCTTATATCTAGTTATTGGATCACTCAACGATGGCGCTTTCGACATTTCTGATATTTTATTACACTTACGATAAAAATGTCTCATTGGAACATCTGCTGATTCTGTATAATTGTGTAATATTTCCTTTTTTATTCTCCACGAACTCCATCGTTCATCATTACTTGTAAATTTCATAACAGACTCTAAATATTTACTCGAAATATAAAACGAATCTGTTGCGACTCTGACTGCGGTCTCAGGAAATCTATTAATCATCGATAATAAATTTATAGAAACATAAGCCAACATGGAAGATCTTAGATGAGTATACTGTGGGGAGATATCATTTATGTAACTAACGATCGTACCCAATTTTGTTCCGTCGGATAAATAAACACTTTCTCGATTTACAAATATATTTTTCGCTGTTGTATCAGCGATTATAAAATCGTACTCGGCATCATCTAAAATTAATCGTGTGTGATGTCTTTTATGATCATATGCACCACCTTGAGTAAATTTACCTATAATTTTTCTACCGAGATCTTTTGCGGTTTTAAGTTTAATCTCGAGAATTTTAGGAGCTTCTTTGATAATATCATCTTCGGAAACATCAGGACATTTTTCCTTAAACTCGCTAATAACTTCATCAACACTGATAGAATCTGGCATGGGCAACCAAACTTCGGTCTGCGCGTGATATGATATAATTGCCTCACTAACCACCAACGATGTCAGTGCCGCACAACCTAGCAAATATCGTAATAAAACTATAGGCGCCCAACGTTTTTCACAAAAATGTCTACCAAACCAAACATAACAAATCTTGTGAAGATTTTCCTTAAGCTCGAATGATTCAACACAAGCGAATCCAGTCAGATCAAAATCAGGTAATGGTCCATTAATTGCCTAATATCCTAGAAAACTTCCCGGATAACATGCAACCATATCAACCGAAATAATATCGTTGTAATTATACTTAGTATTCCACAATCTGCCATGTCCGTATTCGACGCAACTTGCGCGTACGTCCTCGAGTAAATCAAATCGTATTGGTTTCCATGAATTTATTTCTCTAGCGAAATGAGCCGCAACAGATGGAACGGTAAAGCAATTAGTTAGTAATTTGTCAGTATTTTCCGCGGAGTGCTTGCACTCTAAAAACTTCTCCGCGAGATTTTTCATCTCGTCGTGGAGAGATTCTGTTCGATATATTTCACTGTTTGGTCTAACAAACTGATCAAATCCACCTTCCTCATTACTTTTAAATAACCATACCGATACAGGATCGTTTTTACTTATTTCGTTGATAAAATCAACGAGTTTATTTTTTTACGTCTTAAATCAGTTAATCCATTTCCACGCATCGCGTTTGTAAAGTGTTCTATTACTCGCTCGGCTACACAATTTAACCTTGAAAATTTCATGGGTGTCAGTTTATCAACGTTGGGTTTTTTATTTATCTCATAGATTCCATAAATAACCGCTGTTACAGGATACGCTCGCTCATAATACGGTTTGTCAATACCCGTCAATAGACCCGGTCTGGAATTTTTACTTAATATGGCAATTTTATTATTGCCAAGGACAGGATCATATTTGTCACGGATAATCCAACTACCTGTTTCTGTTAAAACAATAAATTTTACTCTGAAGAAATATTTTTGATTGCCCTCATACTCAGCGATGTAGTTAATGATAGTTGCCGCTCGCTTGTCATTCATTGTGGCGTCCTTGACAGTCCTTGACAGTATTGCGTATAATCTTGAACGTTGACCATGTATGAGATGCACCATCCGTGTAAAATTCTTTCTTGGCGTCGTGAATTGATCAAACTTTTATTTTTCGGATCAACCAAATCTCGTACTGGCAAGTCTGGAGATAATCTGTCGAGGTTGAATTTATATTTAACAGGCCTAGTTTGGGATAATCTCTCAAACTCATTCATATAATTAAAACAAATATTTAAATAAAGAAAATTATATATATACAATGTCTCAATGCAAATGGTTGATGATCGGCTCAGTAAATCGATGCAAAAAATCCTGCAGAAAGGAATTTTGTTGGATGCACTTACAAAGTATACGACGAGGAAGTCTAGGACCAATACCGTGTCTGCGATGTGGTATTGGAGTGCGAGAAAAAACAGAATTATGTGGAAAGTGCGGTGGAAAACGGTTTAGAGAACTTAAAAGATATTATGACAAAAAATTAATAATAGTGAAAACGCTATAAAATCCGTGGAGGATTATATATCAAGATTTCAGACAAACAATGATTTAAACAAATAATATTATTATAATGGAGCAAAATATATTTGTCCCACATCCTCTCATCAAGAATTACGAATCAGATCGTAATGGCATGATCAGACACTGTAGGTTGAGGAGACCAGTTGGTCATGTCATTAATTCTGGTTATCTAGCGTTCACTTATGAGGGAGGAAAGAAAAGCTATCTCTGTCATAGATTTGTGCATGAATGTCATAATGGGATGATCAATGACGGTCTTGTTATTGATCATGTTGACGGGGATCCTCAAAACAATAATTTATCCAACCTTCGTGTTGTCACACAAAGCGTGAACTCTGCACGTGGTAATACTGGAAGATGTAAAACAATCGGAAAGAGGGCGGTAAATTCCACAAACACAGAAACTGGCGAAGTAATTATATTTCGTTCGATGCATTCAGCTGCGAAATACTTTGATAATTACTCATATTCAGTGCAAAAAGTAGCAGAAAATATAACCAGATCTGCTTTCTCCAAAAATATAAGCAGAAAATCACCTTTCAGTACTGTTAACTCTCATCACCACCTCGAATTATATTTTTTTTTGGGGGGGTCAGAAATTGTCATTATTATACTACGTATGTTTTGACTCATGAAAGGGAGGTAATTTATGGTCACAATCATATACAACATCCAAGGTCTGTGATGCCTGGTGGATACATTATGCATTACAGATTTCTAACTTACAGTTCGTGTATTTTTCTGCCCTATTAGAACAGCGCATTCGACCCCCACCTTATAACCATGTATACTTTAGGACATCACTGCTACCTATTGTTTGTTCAAGGAATGCAACACATAGAATACATGTATATTTCATCCTAACCTACAGAAAACCGACATGTATATTCCAGCCTACTGAGTGCAGAATCCAGCGTCTAGTCTGTATCGTGTGGCAATGTACTGACTCATAGGTCCACGATAGTGTTTGGAATTAAAAATCAGTGAATTTTCCTTGTTCAGTGCAGAAATATAATGCGAGATTGTGTATGTATGTCTGATTATTTATTTATCGAGTAAACTCCCTTTGACCAGTCTAGCAGTTAGATGATCTAGACCGGATGTTCTATCATACATGGCGTGGTATAGTAAATAGGAAATTCCTTAATTTAGCTTTGTTTGCTGAAAATATATCATATAAACGTATTTCTTGAATTCAGAATTGTATTATTCGAAATTAGTTCCTTTTCAATGATTATTAGCTATATATTAACTTCCGAAGCATATGTTTGTAACAAGATTTGATAGCTCAATCGGTATCGTATTGGACTGTGACGCTCGCGGTCCAGGATCGAATCCCCATGGCTGACAACATGTCGGTGGTTTGCGCATAATTGCGATTTTTATAATAATTGGGGGCTCCGCCAGATCCCCCCGCTCAGCAAAACTCAACCACGTATATGAGCGTATATGTTTGTGCCGTCCTTTATTCAATTATTCATTGTATATATTTCATTTCATACTTAATGAACTTGCTAAAAAACTCGTTTCATAATATATGTTTGTAATGTCCTTCATTCATTGTACATACCCATTTGATTGTACATACCCATTTCATTGTATATATCCATTTCATTGTATATATTCATTTCATTGTACATACCCATTTCATTGTATCTATCCATTTCATTGTATATATCCATTTCATTGTACATACCCATTTCATTGTACATACCCATTTCATTGTACATACCCATTTCATTGTATATCTTCACCAAACACACCCTCTTGGGCCTCTAGACCGTTGTTTGACGGGTTAGGGGCTCTCATAGGGTAGTGTTTCGTGTACCTGTACCTTGAACTCGATAGGGGTTCAGGGATAAAAATTTTTTTTTTAAAGATTTACATATTATATAATGAACCATGAAAATATCAAAGACATTATTTCTGCTATTAAAAAACTAGAAGAAAACGGATTTAATGTATCTGATGAACTAAATCCTGAAAAAATAATATTTGATTTTGAAACGTTAAAAGAACTTAAAAATGAAAATAAGTATGTTCTATCATCTCAATATAAGTTCATAAAGCGGATTCAGGCAGCTATGTTTCAGTCACTGGCTATGGTGAACGATGATCAAGTAAATGAATTTATTCCTCTTTCTGTTGCAATAGAAAAGATCAGGTCGGAATTATCCAGCGAATATGAAACAAAAAAAAAACAATCAGTACCCGCAAAAGATACTTAAGAAAAATTATGTCAGCGGGTAACGAGTGAGTAGTAGTATAATTTCCCTCACTGTATATCACATCAGAATTAATTTACATAAAAAAATAAAATATTTCAGAATAATAATAAAATATTTTTTGGAAAACTGATTGATTTCTATACTTTTAAGTACCAACCACCCCATCAGAATTAGCAAACTGATTGATTTGTATACTTTTAAGAGGCAATCACCCCATCAGAATTAGCACACTAATTAATTTGTATACTTTTGAGTAGCAACCACCCCATCAGATTGATTCATAAAAAAATAAAATATTTCAGAATAATAATAAAAATATTTCAGAATAATAATACAATATTTTTTTGTAGTATTTTTTGGAAAACTGATTAATTTGTATAATTTTCAGTACCAATTACCCCATCAGAATTAGCAAACTGATTGATTTGTATAATTTTCAGTACCAATTACCCCATCAGAATTAGCACACTGATTGATTTGTGTAATTTTCAGTACCAACCACCCCACCAGTATGTACAAAATTGATTAATTTATCCCATCAGTGATTATATTTATTTATTCTGAAATATTATGTTTTTAAGTTGATCGACTTTAATACAGGAGTGTGTATAATTTAGAATCTGATCTCTCTACAGATGATCTCGGCGGAGTACATCTAACTGTTCTCGCTTCCGTATTCATCAATAACTAAATTAACGCTAAATTGCTCTGTGTTTTGAAAACACTGTTCTGATGGCGTTTTTCAAGTGTATAAAAAACAATCACGTGCTGGTACATTATATAACATTTACTGGATTAATTAAGATTTCACATACAGATTTATCACAAGCTCTTCTCCACGCATGTCAATTAAGCGATTAAGGTGGTCTGTGAGCTTAAAATTTATTCGTGTTAACATATTATTGTGACACCGCAGATACACAGGATTAGTTGGTTCTTGCACGATTAAACTTCCAGGGGGGACTTGTGGTGTAAATGTATATAGGATGTATCCTTGTTGAGCCTGATTTGATTTTCCGAGGTCTATTTGATAGCTGCCATCGACTACATCACAAACCAGATTGACCACAATCGTGCTGGTTATATTAACGATTCCGGGAGAAACGTGCCTGCCGCCGCCATGTCGATCATTATTATGTCTGAGAACAGTTGGAGGTGGTGTTAGTTTTTTTTCCATGCCTCGAGTATTTTAGGAAAATATTCATCAATGACATCAGTGACAGATTTTCTCCGAGCGTCCGGGTCATAATCGGGAAATTTGAACGTCGGTATATCAGATTCCTTGATTTTATATTTATCAATTAAAAACTTTTTTGGAGCAGGAGATGATTTTAAAATTATGTCTATAATTTTGTTTTGAGTGCGTTCCATAGCTTCTGCGATATAATTCAGAATTTCTATTTGTTTGATAATTTCCCCTTGTGTCTCGTGAGATGTTATATCGAAAAGATACTCAGTGAGACGTTCACGTAGTTTATTTAGTTGATCTTTATGATCAAGATTGGAAACGTCAATAGTTCTTTCAATTTCGTGTTCATGAATATGGCCAGGGGTTTTATCTTCTGGTAAAGCTGAAAATATGTCACCACCATAACCAATTAAATCATCCAAACTATCATCCCAAGTTCGAGGTCCACGCCACCACCACCAAAGATCTCTCATTGTAACTTCGTGACGAGATCTATTTGTTGACGTAAAATCAGATTTTTTCGGTTCTGGTGGTCCTTCATACACCGGGGGAACATCTGGCCAACCTAGTACGGATCTTATCGTGGATTGATAGATATCAACGGCATAATCAGGAGAATGTATCTCAACCGTCGAGGACAGCGTCGGCTCATGAACGTTAATTGATATTTTTGCTTCTTTTCCGGTTATTGATTTTATTCTACGTTGAAATTCCTCATTGATTTGTTCGATCTCATAACTACCAGTGGGTATTCCAACATCTATACAGTCAGGAGTACCATCTGGTTTGTTCTTGTTAGCAAATACAAGCAAATTATTTGCTGGTGTACCATTAAATGATTTTGATCTGATATTTGGCCAGCTGTAATATACCCGTAATTGAGCTAATGCTATTTCTTTTACTGGAATTGCAGTAGGAAAGTTAATACTAAATTCAGGATTAGTTGAACTTACCGAGATCATCGTTATCTTTGGCGGAGTTGTGTTAGTCACGATCTGCTGGAGTAATTCTGTCATTATTAGTATTTATGTCTTTAATACCGATACCTTCGTCGTATATTTTAATCATCATTGAAAACTCGACATCAGATATAATTCCATCACTGAGACTCGCTGATAACAACGAAGATAACTTCGAGTATGCGACCGTCGCTGTATGCAATTTTATCATGTAATCGGATAATTTTTCATTCATGCAAGTACATATTTTTTTTGTGATGATATTAAGCACACCTGCAATCGTTGTTGCTACTGAAATACAAATAGTTACGGCTGCTGGTGCCATCATTGTCACCGCTGATAATATAACACCGGTTCCAGCAACAACAGCGGATACTGAATAAACAATCACATCAACGATAACTAATCGTCGTCGATATTTTTGTACTTTTACTGTATATTGTTCGACTTGATCTTTTAGCGCCGCCTGCCATTCACGCGCTTGATTGTATCTGTATTGTGCACAGTCCATATATTTTTATGCAGTAACCAATTGAGTTGTTTCAGCTACAAATTCCAAACACCACCAGTAAGATGTTGCGGTTAATTTCTTATCATCTGCTTCCAGGATAAAATTTCTTCGGTTCCGCTATTTAATATAACAGATACAACCCCGGAAAACCTATCCGTTGAATGACGCCATGGATACGTTGTAAATATCTCAAATCGCGCACCACTGAACACAGACAACCTGTACACGCCAGTGACTGTTGCGGTATATTTGATGGTTTTATTTTGCTGCGACCATGTTGCGAATCCCGATGATACAGTGCATACGATGTTTGTGATATGCCCAGGAGTTATTCCGGCTGGAATTTTAATCAAATTGGTTTTATTAACGATATCAGGAATCCCCGCTACGATGTTTTGCTGTGTTTGCTTGATCGTGTCGATGTTCGTCTTGATATCAGAAAGTTTCATGTCAACGGAGTGCGGAATGCCGAAGAATTCTTCTGTGGTTCTTTGATGGTTTCTGCGAAATCTTCCAAAAGCGCCCACGTGAACGTCATACTCAACCCGCAACGTGGATAATTTACTATCTACGTTGTCGACGTATTTTTTTGTTGCTGCATCTTCGTCGGATGTTGGATCTCTTAAAACTACTATTTTATTTCCGTTCATGCTGAGTTCACCCGTCATTGTGTCACCGGTATTTTTCACGCGATTAGCAACGCTTCTTGCAATTTCATCTCTGATGGTTGTAAATGATACACTTGAATCTCTGATTCTACCACCGTCAGTAAACACAGGAATATTATCTGTAGCTGCACCAAGTACTCGTCGAACTATATCATTCCATCTGATATTGCTCGTTTTTAGTTTACCATATCGATCTTGAAAAATAACGACCTCATCTGGGTCAACTCCAGCCAGGCTCATGATATCAGCAAGTTCATCTTTAGTCGCATACTTCGACAGATCAACATCGCCGGATTTTCTCTTAACGCGGTAAGATCTTCCGTAAATATCAACCATTATATTTTAAGATCCAAGATCTATTTAAAACGCTTTACGCGCAACGAATCGGTTGCTTGTATAATAATGCACAACTTTATGTGGCGGTTTGGATGATTTTGATATAGCGTCGAGTACATTAATTACTTCACGGCCGCATATTGGCGGATCTGTCATTGTTTGTGTGGGTAGCGTTGAATACCAAACTTACGCGTGGAGTGGTGCGACATACCTGATAAATTCAACAGGTGGAGCTAACCCGTACGAATCAAAATAAACGATTCCACGTGGATCAACCGCGTATGATACCCAATGAGTACCGGGTCCTGAAGTCGAGTCTAGATTAATAATACCTGTTTCGAGTTTGTTTGGTTGTTTTGGTAATTTATCTCGCATAAAAACACCTCTAAAAGCTTTTATTTTTAATCGTTTAGCAGCATCAAGTAAATCAAAATTTGATGCTGGAACATCTAACGTGGGAGCCTCAGACCGCTTCCCCAGCGAGATCCCGGTAATCTTAGACCGCGTCCCTTTTGTTGCTATATCGTCCACCAGTTGCTTTCTTTAGAGCCATTGCAGCAGCTGTTCCAACAGCACCTAACGCGGCTGCTTTTGCTACGGCTGGAGCGGCAGCAGCTATTAACGCTGGAATAGTCGCAAGAAGTGGAAATATACCACCCGTTTTAACCATGTCTTTGATGGCACTCGGAGAAAGACGTAATTGAACTCCAGTGTTTGATTCTAGGGCTTTATTGAAATGTTTAATCTGATTATTTGTCAATGATAATTTGTTTAGACCACCACCCATCTGATCTCGTTTTAGTGATATTTTAGTTCCACATTTGCTGGTGGTTTTTGATTGAAGCTTTTTGACCTGACCAGGAGTCAGAGTAACATTAACATGACTATACGACATTTTTATATAAATAATATTTTTCTGAATAATTAGAGATTTTCCACTGGTGCATCAACGACTCTCATTCGACCACTACCACCTTCAAGTAACATGGCTTTATCGCTGAGTATGACCACGATTGCTCTATAATTAGCACCACCTGTATTCAGTGTTGCTTTAAGATGTACATCAACGACAGATTGTTTTGATAGATCAAGATGTTCCAGTGAAAAATAATAAATCGGATACATGAAATCTGAAATCATATTGTGATATTTGCAATCCAGTATCAACATTTTGATCACGTCCCATGAATGACATTAAACGATGATATGCACGTCCTATACGATTCTGTTCATAATTTAGTTGTATATTTTCTGTTGGTTCTTGTTGTCAGTTTATCTGTAAAGAAATATCTGTGATACCTAGTTTATCAAATATCATATGAGAGTGAACTTGTGAGCCTAATCGATTAGTTTCCTGAAACGCAACAAAAATATGTCGCGGTGCATAAACACCCCGTTGTGATGCTATATGCCATGTAAACTGACCGTTAACGTTAGTTTGCATACTATCTGTGCTTGTTGTTAACCATGACAACATGACATGGTTGTTAACCATGACAATAAGGATTTACCACTAGTGTCCATGAAAGAAATTAATTTTTGTTCTACTGCGATCGTTGGAGTCATTACCGGCATCCACAGTGAAAGTGTAGACAATATTACTTTACCAGCATCACCAACAGGTCTCCACAGAGCATCGTTATCAATAACTCTCTTCTATTGCATGTCAGCATGTGCACTCCAAACTAACATAATAATAAACACATATGTCTGTAAGAACCAATTCCAACCCAAGGAAATAGTAATATATGAGGTGGCTAAATCCTTGCCATCAGGTCCGGTCGCATAAAGATTGGCAATATTCAAACAAACCATCATCTAACCATAGGGCCCAATAAGAAATCGGAATATAAGGTGACAAAACCCAGTCATCAGGCCCACCTCACAGGGCGGAAATAAAAGTATGTAATAACAGATGTACAGACCTCAAACTATCTAAAACACAACATCTTTAGCCCAACATTACATAAGTCTAACATTTTTGTTGTTTGATCAGCTCCCCATTTGGTTTCCTTGATGTTTCTTAGTAGGTTGAGGTCTTGTGAGCATGTTTTGGTTAGTTCTGTAATGTGTTTCTCCCATGTGAGGGTCTCATTCATTAACATTCCCAGGAAGTATGTTTCTTTGAAAAATTGTATTTCTATGTTTTGTAGATAAAGTTTGGGATATGTTGCTTGTTTATTTTTTGTTGGTGAAAATAACATTCCTACTGTTTTGGTGTCCGATATTTTAAATCCTCAGTTGTCAGCCCAGTTACCAATTTCGTCTTGAATTTGCTGTATTTGTTTGATGTTGGTTTGGTTTTTTGGGTTGCCTGCTTTCCAGATTCCACTGTCATCGGCAAATTGGGATAGTTCAGTTAGTTGGTTGGTAATGTTGTCGTGGAGATTGTTGACCATTATGTTGAAGAGTGTGGGGCTTATTACACTTCCTTGGGGAGTTCCATTGTCCAGAGTGTATATGTCAGATATAGCATCACCTACTCTGATTTTGACTTGTCTCCCTGTTAGGAATCTTGCTATCCATTGGTGCATTCGCCCCGTTATGCCATATTGGTGAAGTTTAGAGATGAGGCCTTTGGTCCAGACCATATCGAACGCCTTTTCTAGGTCTTGGAATATTGCAATCAGGTGCCTGTTTCTCTTTCTTTTGGCATTGAATGCTAGTTTGATGTCTGCTTCCAATCTAATTAGTTATTCAATTGTTGAGCGTCTGTTTCTAAATCCGCTTTCTTTCTCTGTTAGCAGGTTGGTTTTCTTCCAGGTGGTGCTTTAATCGGTTGTTGATTATCGTCTATATGATTTTACAGATGGTGTTTGTTAAGGAGATTGGCCTATGTGATGTTGGGACTTTGGGGTCTTTGCCTGGTTTTGGTATGGCTATGACTATTGCCTGTTTCCAAAATGTTGGTATATTTCCTGTTGTCCATATTAGGTTGATGAGTTCTAGTGTTATGTTTTGCATGTTTGTTGGTAGATGTCGTATCCAAGATTGTCTTCTCCTGGGGATGTTGTCTTTTTATTGCTAATGCTTTTTTCCATTCTGCAAATTGAAAGGGTCGTTTAGTGGTGACTGTTGTTTTGATCCGTGAATAGGTGTGGATATTTTCTTTCTAGTGTTAGTCTTTGTGCCGTAAATTTTTGGGTGTGATTTTTGTTGCTGCTGGAATTGGCGAAGTGTTGCGCTAGTAGTTCTGCTTTTGCTTGGTTGTTATCAGCTCCTATTAGTTTTGGTGTTGTTTGAGGTCTTTTTCCTCTCATGGCTTTAATTTTTGTCCAGACCTCTTTGGAGTTTGTGTGATAGTTATGCTTGCCATGAGTTAGTTTTTGCTGTCTTTAGTACATCATTGGTGATATTTTCCTTTTGTTTGTAAATTAGGAAGTCCGAAGCCCTTTTGGTGTGTTTGTAGCAATTGAGGGCTTTCTTTTTTTCCTTAATGGCTATTCGACTGTTGTCGGTCCACCATGGTATACTGGTTTTGCTAGGTTTCCCACTTGTTTTGGGTATGCTGTTTTGTGCTGCTCCATTTATTGCTTCAATTATATTGCTGTAGTATTGGTTGATGTCCTCATTATAGATCTCTTCTAGTTGTATTTGCCTCAAATGTTGTTGGAACGTTTGCCAGTTGGCTTTTTCTGTTTTCCATTTTAGTATATTTTGTTGTTGTCCTTTGAGATTTCTTTGATGTATTGTTATACATATTGGGAAGTGATCACTGCCCAGTGTGCTTTGTTACAAGACTTCTCAGTCTGTAATCAGTGCACTATTGGGGTCGATTCTGGTGGGAGTGCCTGTATTTCATATTATGAGCGGGTGTTCCCTAGCATATTTTTCAATGTCTTCCCTCTTATATCTACGTGGTCTCCACCCCATTCTAATTTGTGTGCATTGAAATCCCCGCATATAATACTGTTTGTGCCCTTTTCTTTGAATATATCGGTATAGTTTTGGGTGGAGTTGACACTAGTTACCCCTGTATCATAAATGTTGTAAATGTTGAGTTTTTTGGGACCTAAATTTACAGTGAGTGATTTTCTGATATTCGATGTGGTTTTCTTTTAGATCAGTGTCTTGTTTTGTTTCAATTACCACTGGGACGGTGTTGTGAATGTAGATAGCTAGTCCTCCCCCTTTTTTCCCATTGGGTCTGTGCTTGAGAAATTTTGTCTCGTAGTCTGTTATTTTTGGTATTGTTTTACCTGTTTCAGATAAGTGTGTTTCTTGTAGGCATAGTATGTGGGGTTTGGTGGTGGCACTGTTTATGGCCGCTATCAATTCCCCATGATTTGGTGTTAGGCCTGTACAATTCCACTGCCATATGGTGAATTGATTTATATAAGTTTTTTCGTTATCCATTGTTATTGGATGCTGTTTTAGGTTGTGATTACTGTTGTATGGTAGGTGTTATTTATCCTTCGGAAAATGGATCTCTATCATCTTAAATAGCAGTTCTTCAATCCTGTTTCTTAATCTGATTTTTTTCTATTTTGTTGGATTCCTTCTTTTAGTTCATTCAGGTATTGTGTGATTTGTGTATAGCTGAGGTATTCCTCATTGGTATGGTAAGAAATGTTTTTTGCTGGGTCATTTGTGTCGATTGTTTGGTGTGTGATGCTTTTAGTTTGATTTCCTATCAAGAGGGTTGTTTCTAATTGTGTAGGTGGTTGTAGGTTTTGTGAATATGTTATTTGTTGTTTGCTGATATTTTGGTCTAGTTTGTTTTTGCTTGACTGTAGGACAGTTGTTGAGTTTCCATTGTTTGTATGGTCTTTGTTTCCAGTATGATATAATGGCAGTCTTTGGAGTAAGGAGTGTGCTTTCCTTTGCAGTTGGCGCATTTGGGAATGCTGTTAGTGCATTGTCCTTTGTGTTTGTCACCACATTTTGCACATCGTGTATGGGATCGGCAACTAGAAGTGAAGTGGCCCCACCGTTGGCAGTTGTTACAGAATCGTGGTTTGTTTATATATTTGATTAATTTGATAGTTTTTCCTATGGGTCCCCCTAATTTTACCGTTTTTTTGGTGGTGATTCTGCAAATTCTAGTAGGACTGTTGGTGTTTCTTTTCTCAGCTGATTTCGGAGTTTATGGACGCGTCTGTATTCGATGGTGTGGTATGTGAGGTCATATGCTATCTCACTAGCAGTTTTCCACTGCAGATTGCCCGTTAGTTTAAGTACGGCTTTAAACCCCTTGTTGGATTTGTTTTCTTCTTGGTTTCTGATGGTGGTTGTGGGTGTTATGGTCTTGTCATTTCTGTTGATGTTCTTTGGGGTAGTTTTTAGTGAACTTGATTCGGCTGCTCTGTGTCTTTTGATTATGATTGAGGGGCCCCGAGTGGTCGAGTGGTCTAAAGCGCTCTCCGTTACGGATCACTGCCATCTCACCTCTGTCTGCGGCGGTTCGAGTCTAGGATTCAGCCAATGTGGGTATGTGAGAAAGCTTGCCAGTGGCTTCTCGTGGGTCGGTGGTTCTTTCCGGGGTTTTCCCGGGTTCTTCCTCCACCATTAATACTGGCCGCCATGTATAGCCTATCGTGTGCTGAAAAATGGCGTTAAGCCCCAAAACAACAACAACAACATTGACTATGATTGGCATGCCTGCTATACTTGTAATTTCTAGGTATTTTTCCAGTTGTTACACCAGATGATGATATAGTTTTCATCCGGTCTGATGATCTTGAATGTGCCACCATGTTTCTGTACCAGTGTGCTTGCTAAGCTTTTGCTGCTGATTTTAACAAACTTTTGATTGCTGCTGCTAAGACACAGCGTTAGTGTTGGTGGGTAATATCGATACTTCATGGGTCTGTCATTCTTCTGTTGGTGGTGTTGCTCGTTGGTTGTGTGTGTGTTTTGGTGCATTATTGGGTGGTTGTTGGTGTTTGACATATTGTTGTTCTTGTTCACTTGTCTTTTGTTATTGTTTTGTTTATTCTTCGATTGTGTGTTGTGGTTTTGTACTTGTTTGTGTTGGGGTGTTTTTTAATATGTTTTGCTTGCCTTTAATTGGTTTTTTGCCTTTACTTTGCCATTGTTCTTCTTCTTGGTCTGTTTTGTTGTAATTTTTATTTGCTGTTGTTGTTGTTTCTTTCTCTTTTTGGTCTGCTTCTTGGGTTTTTTCCCTGGTTCTTCTTCCACCATTACTACTAGCCGCCATGTATAGCCTATCGTGTGTTAACAAATGGCGTTAAACCCTACAACAAAATCCTTTTTGGATTTAAGTTGTATGTTGATTGGTTTCTTTTTTGTTGACAGTAATTGTATAGCCGCGTCCAAGGTCGTTATACTGTCTTTTGCTTTCTTTGCTTTTGTCCTTGTGACCCTGGGTGAGTATTGTTGTTGAGTTGTTAGATTCTGTTTCGTTATCTCTTTTGTTGTTGGTGATGTGAGGTAAGTTTCCAATAGTGTTTCCGTGTTTTGTTCTTTCTGTGTTGTTGTAGTTCCATCCGTTTTCTGTTGATCCTGTTCTTGGTTAGTTTTTTTCATTTTAGTTTCATTTTATTGTGTTTTGTCATTTTTTTTCCTGGTTTTGTTGGTCAAACTGGAGAGACTGGAGATTTCCCCGCTTTTATGTTAAAAGCGCGGACGCGAATGAAAACACCCCTACACGGTTTCGAGTCGGAACGCTAAATTAGTGTAATGTGAGGGATAGAGAGAAGTCAAAGAGCATGGTTTATGATGCCTATTGTAAAACAAACGACAAACACATTTTTTTTTTCAAAGCACAACATTTTTATTCAAATAACTTACAACTAACAATTAACATTTTTAAAACTAAAAATTCAATCAACAAATATTTTTTTCAACTAACTATCTATTTTGGACATGGTTGACAACGTTGTGAATGAAATTGTTTTTTCCACTGTTGGAAGTCATTGTTGTACACTACGCTTCCTTGCTAAAGACAAAAGATAACCATAATCGTCACAAAACCATCGATCTACTTTCTCATCGTTTCTAGAAGAATGACGATCAAAATAAGTCACTAAATGTTCTAAAGAATATCCCAGACTTCGTTGATGTAGAAAATACACACAATATTGTCCACACACCAATGAATATGTGCCTTGTAATTTCACATTATTGAATCGTGTTGTCAGAAGAATTTTTTTTCTCCTAAAGTCAATGATATCGTCTTCCAAAGGGGCAATCCATACGAATCGAAATATTCCATGCATCCTTCTTGAGGAAAGTAGACGGCTACCCAGTGGGTTCCTGGGAGATGACTGTCGTCATCCGTATTGATCACATAAGCTTGATGGTCTTGAGGTTTGCGAAGGTAGTTCATCTTTAGCACATACGACAGGATTCCAAGAAGCAGCGTACGAACTGTGGTTCAAAAGGTAATAAAGTTCCCAGGTATCCATGTTTGTGTTGTTTTTCTTCACAGTTGATAATAAATGATCAATTCAATCCTGACTTTTTGCTTGAAAATGTCTGACAAGTAACCGCTTCTTCGCGTTGTCTCCCAACTATGAGTCAAGACAGTTTCAATGCGATGGATCTCTAGAGTTGTTAATGGAGGACAAGAATGGTCACGCAAGCCTTTATACCACTGTTACAACACGTCTTCTTCCGAGATGAGACTCCAAGCTTCCTCCAGATATTCGTCCAATTTTTCTTCTTGACTCAACATCAGACATTTATCCTGTTGAATTTGATTGGGATGATCGTTGTAACATCCATAGCAATCTTTTTTGATCAATTCCTTAATTGTTTCTGACAGGTATGTAGCAAAACAGGAGACTAAATGTTCTTCTTGTTCTGGCCATCTGGACTTCATCATTATGACTTCTTCGTCTTTGTCTTGGGCTTCTACTTTCATGGTCTCCTCACTTTCCATGTCCAAAGTTTTTCCACTATGCAAGGAGGGATAACAGTCTTCCATGGCTTCTAATAGTCTAGTATGACTTCTCTCAAACTGTTGATTTCTATCGTATTGTCAAATTCTGCATACAGGATGACGTTCATTGTGTTATCAGGGGTACTGGATTCGTAAACTGAAGTTCCACACCAATCTGACCGGATTTTATAGGGTGGAAATGTCCCTCGTCGCTGCCTTGGTCTGGAGTGAAATCAAAAGCCCACAAAACGTAGCCTCCTGCATAATCCTCGTACGATATGCCATGACTGGTGTTGGTTCCTACCTGTCCGGTGGCTTCGTACAGGGACAAGTTCAATCTCAAATAATTCCTGTCACCAAACTTAGGCTCGAAGGGTCTGGCACACAGTGTCTTGCCATCGCGACTGACTTCGATTCTGGCTAAGTTGTAATGTTGAAACTGGAGAGGGTTTTCGTTGTTGGCTCCGTTGAAGGCTGCATTCTTGACGATGCCAAGGATCAAACGTTTGGGTAACTGTCCTTCGAATAGATGATCTTCGATCATGGATCGCTGTCCAGCAGGAATAGTGAAAGTTTTCACTTCCACGCGTCGTATCGGATACTTGGCGGTCGTTCTGCTCAAAGTGTGACTGATGTCATTTCCCACTTTAAGCAACACTTCCACACGTCTCACGTAGAGCCTGGCTTCTTGGATGATGGTTTTGTACTCGTTAGCATGGGCCATCAAATGGAATGCGGCACTGCTACGATTCAGGCTCAGGCGAATATCCACACCGTTCAGCAAATACTTTTCTTGTAACCACATGTCCAAATGCAAACGATCCATCAATTCTAAACTTCATCCTTGCAGAATTTTCTTACGACGTTCGTTAAACCCCACATTGTGAAGATTGTTATCTTCTGTCAGGGCTGTGTCGTTAAACGTGTTCTCACCCGCTATGTCAGCTTTCCATACCACGCAAGCATCCAGATGAGTATTCTTGCTCTCTTTTCCGTACGTCAAGAGATTTTCCAGGTACGCTCGATAAGGGTAAGTATCCATGCTGCTGCTGACCAGTTTGTTATTCAACTACAAGTCCACTTCGCTGAACAAGGAATGCATGAAATTGTTGACAGGAGCTACTCTAGCAACGTCTGCAGGATTAGTGTTGTCCGTTTTGATCACTTTGACTTTCAAGTACAAGTAACTGCTATTCAGTGTAATCTTCGGGCTGACCTTTGATATCAAACTCAGTGGGAGCTGAATCCGTCAAAGAGGGGACGGGATGAAATTCGACCGACTGGGATTCTTACATCGTCATCATGGTGGCTGGCATGGCAAACAGATCCAGTTCCGACTTGGAACAGGGTGTTTTCTTCGTCGTCTCTTTCTGCCTTGTCCTTGCTGTTTCGTCAGGGAAGTAGGAATGCCTGACTCGGTAGCATTCAGGGCATTTATAGAAGTTTCTCGTCGGCCCAAAATGTCTTTACCCGTTTGCAGTAAGACATTTTTGCCTGCTCTCAAGAATGCTTCTTTAGGGTTTTATTTGTCAATTATGACATTTTGGAGAAATTCTTTGCCATGCTTCAGTGCGGTATCTTTCAAGGCGTGCAATCCTCGTGTCACCATTGGTTTCAACACTGGAGCCACCGAACGAAAGGCCGATTTTAACATATCTCCTAAACCATGTCCTCGGTGTCGAGAGACACCTCGGTACACTGGATGCATGACTTACGTAAGAGAATCGTTTTCGAAAATGGAGTTTCACCGTGACTTCTCCTTTGGTGAATGGAATATTTTGTCCATGATCTCCTTTTATAGCAATGTTGACAGTGTCAAAATACGACTTACTGAGGATGTACAAATTCGCGGTGAACGTGATATGTGTTTCCACCTTCCTCGTCAGTGACCGTGGCAGAATCCACTTTGAAAGGAATGACAGGCAGTAACGGTACGGAGGTGTGTCCCACCACATTGTACTCCACCACATCGGAGTACACAAAGATCAAATTTAGTCCTTGGTTCATTTCTATTGGGGAACAAAATAACTTGGTAAAATAATCTTTGTCGGAAATGACTGGTAATTCGTTTTTCTTGATCATCACCATGTCCCCGCCCAAGATGTCAAACAATTCAGGACAAAATAAAATAGATATTATTTTAACCCCCTCAAGTTTCATCATGAAGCGACGAGCTACTTTGTGGTACTCAAGAATGACACTTTTTCTGACACTCTCCAAAGCTTTAAGAAACACGACTTTACACCTGGATGCAATGGTGCCCACTAAATGTTGACCACTAAAATAATAGTCTGGGGGAATGATAAAGTGGTAGGTCCACTTTTGAATTTGTTCATTATATGCTTTATTCTCATATTTTAAATTATTCAAGTACTTTTACATTTGCTTGTCATGAACTTCGACCGTAAAAAAATTTGATTTGGAAGGACATTGAGGGCTTGGGTCGGGTGAATGATATCCACTAAAGCCACTGCCCAATAGGCGTCGTGATCTAATTAGATAGCCTGAGGTAATTTGACTGTGTAACAGCACAAAGTGTTATTGGGAAACACCTCCATGGAACTGTCACTGGGTAAGGTTAAGTAAAACTGGTTCTGGTGGCTCATAATTCCAGCGTTCTGTGACTGTCCGAGGGGTTACTGGAAGTCAGAGGAGTGTCTCCGCCCAAAATGGGGTTGTTGTTGTTGGAGTGGTGACTGACACTGGACACAAGATTCAAGTTGTTTCCGTTCGAGGAGAATTTCAGGGATGGATTGGGGAAGAAGGTAGGCGATGCAACTGCTCAATAAAATGGTCCACAATTGTTTGTCTCCTTGTTGCAAACTCAGATTGGCAATGGCTGCACCGATGACACAATATACTACAAAGATATGGCAGAAAAAGACGATTTGCGTTTTAGGCACACGTTCTCCACACCACACCCACAAGGGTTGCTTTTGTAGGTCTTGCAGAGGAGAACTGGGTGAAGGAGTGGTCGCTGCAGTGGTAGCGGTAGCTGAGGCTGTGTGAAATGGCATGATGATCACTTCTTTTTATAGTCAATGACTTTTCGAAGCGTCGATCCAAGAATTAAAACTGGGTGGATATCCTTCCAACGTACTTTGACTTCTTTGACACGTCGTTTGCCCACTTTACGGGTTCTGCGTTCGAGAATGCTTTCGATGTCGTACACGTCTTCTTTTTTGGTGACACGTTGTAACTCGGGTAAGTAAAACGTTCCTTTGAGCACTTCTCCGTTCATGTCTTCCAATTTCTAGACGGCAGGATGACGGCCATGCACTCGTCCAGTGACACAAAACAATTCGGTGGTCCAGTTAGGTAAGTAACCTTTGTCGAAAGTGCGTTTGGTTTTGCCAATGCGTGCCCAATCTTCTATGGCCAACTCTTCACCTTTCTTGGGGACAGCCACCGTCGGTGTCGTACCAAACAGGCAAGCAGAAACCAGCACTTCGTTGTCGGGAGTCACATCTTGCGGGGCACGTCAAATGTTTCGATAGTAAGATTGGTTGTAGGCTTTAACCAGGTGCGGCAAGATGTCGATGTACTTGAGAGTGTGGTGATGCGTAAAATATTTCCACATGCGTTCTTTCAAAGTGCGTTGAAAACGTTCCACGATGCTGGCTTTGATTTCAGGATTCTCGATGGTAAAAAAAAATGAATGTCACGTTTCTTTAATTCTTTTTGGAAAGCTTGGTTCAGAAATTCGGTGCCTTTGTCCGTTTTGTCCATCAAAGACCGCTTTTTTTCAACACCAGTTGCACAGCTCGCACTAACTCGCTGCTCGATTTGGAAGTCAATGGCACGACCCAGGCAAATTTGGAAAAGACGTCGATGACACAAAACAAATATTTGTAGCCACGATTGTAGGTGGCCAAATGAGAGACATCGGCTAAATCGGCTTGCCATTGATGATCGATGCCTCCCACTTGGGTGTTACTTCTGGAAAACTTGCGTCGAATGGGTTTATGTATAGTGTAGATAGCTTGTTCTTGTAACCATCGTTGCACTTGAGGTAAACGGAGACTTTTCAGTCCAGTTTTGACAGCACGATACAATTTTTGAACTCCTCCGTAACCTGCAGGATGGGATGGATCGTAGTAAATGCTGGTTAACACACTGCTACTCTGGATAGGGCGAAAGGGTGGTTTGGAAACGGATTTACGTGTCCGATGGGCCACGGGAGTAGAAGTCGAAGCTAGTGGTGAAGGTGGTAATGAATGGATTTGGTCTTCTTTCTTTTTTCACTTCTGGTTTCCCTTCTTTCTTTTTCACTTCTGTCGAAGGAGGAGTGGACATCATCTTTTTAACCCAAGCTTTCATTTCGTCTAGTTGGGGTGTGGGGGAGGGGTCAACAAGGACGCTGCAATCATACTAGAAATGGGAGCTGCTGACGGTGTTTAAAAATTTCTCGTATCTCTTCTTTCTCAGGCTTTCGTGGGGTGGATTATTTCATGACCACTGGTAATGGTGGTGGTGGTGGTGATGTGGGGGATGGACTTTTTATCAAGGTCTTAAAATGTTTCAGAGTGGGTAGAACTGTTTCGTCTAAAGCTTCTGGTGAAAGAGTTGCAGTCGTTGCAAGAGTTGATCGTACTTTTGCGATATTTTTTGTTTCGGACATATCATGGCGATCCATCAATGACTGCAATTCGTGTTGTAACTGGGACATCTCGCTCAAATTGGGATTGGGAAGCAAATGCGGGGTTCGTTGTTCTTGTCAACCATGATATTTCATCCATCGTTTGTAAGGCACCAAATCTAGGTTTCGTCCTTCCATTCGATGTAAAGGGTCACGTCTGAGATCTTGGGACTCCAGAGGTTCTTTTTTTATCTCACAACATGGTTCCCAATACTCCTTTCAGCAAAAGTCCTAACAATAGAGGCAAAATTCCTCCGCGTTGGACCAACATCTTCTTCTTTTGACGAATGGGGATTTTTTTGAACCATTTGACGAAGAACGTGACGATGTTTGCCTAAGCATTGTTTCTGGTGTTTCGACAAAGGTGTCGTACCTTTCAAGACGTTCAAACAACATTCGCACACGGTATCGATGACATCTGTGGAAGTCGTTTGAATGAGCTTTAATCGCATGGGTGGAGAAGCTTTGGACAGGACAGAAAACATGTCCCCATGTTTGACTAAATAATGATGATAATAATAATAATAATAATAATAATAATAATAATAATAATAATAAATAATAATAATAATAATAATGATAATAATGAGGACTTTGTATAGCGCCTAATCTTTAGAAGCTCTAAGCGCTTTACAACATTAGACAATACCTATAAGATAAAAACATAACAATATTATTACAAAAACAAATACCATGAAGGTAGAAAAACATTAAAAAATATGAAACATGCTAAGAATATTTCAAGTAGGAAACATTATTAGGTCTTTAAGTTTGTTCTTGCAGTCGAAATAGAGTTTTGAGAACCATTTTGAATGTGATCACTGTGTCTTTGTGTCTAAGTTCAGTGGGCAATTCATTCCACGTTGCTGGGCCCCGGTATGCGAAAGAACGCTGTCCATATGACTTTGTTTTCATAGTGGGAATAATGAGTATACGATTGTCAGAAGAGGAGCGTAAGTATCTTGCTGGTGTGTACACATGGGTGAGATCGGATAGGTATGTTGGACTAGAGTCCGACAGTGAAACGAGCACAGAGAACAAATTTTGTGTTTGATTCTGGATCGAATGGATAGCCATTGAAGGGTACAGAGCAGTGGGGACGTGTGCTCTGATCGTGGTACACTAAGTATGATCCGAGCAGCTGTGTTTTGAACTTTATGAAGTTTCTGGAGCATATATTGAGATAAACCAGACAGAATTGAGTTACAATAGTCCAGTCTTGAAAGTATTAATGAACACATAAGTGTTTTAGTAGCATCAGCTGAAAGCCTTGCATATGTTCATGACATGTTGGTGCAGTGTGAGAGAACTGTCCCGAGTAACACCTAGGTTTCGTACTGATTGTGTGAATTTAATGTTGGTGTTGCTGATATTTATTGTTTGAGGTAAAGGATGTGAATGAGAAAGTCTTTTGTTGTCATCAGAATAGCCTCAGTTTTATCATAATTCATCTGCAGCTTGTTACATGTCATCCATGATTTCACATCAGAAATGCACCTCTCTACACCTTGGATAGTAGCATCAACTTCAGTTGGGTGGCTAGATTTGTATATTTGGGTGTCATCAGCGTACAATTGGTGAGACACTGGATGATGATCTATGACACTTGAGAGCGACTGAGTATACAGAATGAAGAGAACAGGTCCAAGAACAGACCCCTGTGCAACACCACAATATAGATCACCTGGGCTGGAGTGTATTCCATTTGCAGATACAATTTGTGTCCTGTTGACCAAGTAGGACTTCAACCACAGTAAGGCTGTATCATGAATGCCAAATGCATGCTGGAGACGGTGAAGTAATATACTAAACGAGGAGGCAGTCCTTTCCTTTTCTTTCCTTTCGGTTTAGAAGAAGGATGTTTTCTGGTGGGTGAGATCTTTGCTTGTTGGTTCCACGACATTCACCAAAACTACACTAACGTCGATGTCTTAGCACACGCCCTTTTTTCTTTCTTTTGGAGTATCGCTTCGTCAGAAAAGTGACAGTATGTTTTCCAAAATCGCCAAGGAATCCTCTCCTTTGGTTACTCCTCTTTTTCTTTGGACGCCTGTGTCTTTTCTTAAGGTAACGTCGATGCTTGGCTAAGCGCTTTGTCGGATGACAAGACTGTCTTTGTCTCTTTCCTTTTTGGACAGGAGAATGACGATAGTCGGTGTGAACTTCTTTGTGGTGATATCTTTGGGTTTTCAGGAGCACAAAAACACTGATACCCACGCTTTGTCTCAGACCATTTTTATACTGATTGTCTTTAACGTCGTATCAACTTGATGACAGGCATTACGCGTCGTGCAGGGGTTCGCAACAGACTAAATCGAGTCAGTTCTTGCTTGGACAAATCCAGTAAACTCTGTAACATGCCCGATCTCTCTTGAACTTTGATTTTGGGAGCAAGTACTTTGTAAGCAGCTGCCACTGCAGCTAAAGAGGAGGATGGTGTCACCACTGGAGGAGCAGTTCTTGGAGACACGGGCTTCCATGGTGTCATCAACGGAGAAGTGGATGAACCTGAGGCTACCGGAGACGTGGTCACCGTCGTTGCAGGTCGTGGTTTGCGAATGTAAGGTTTGATGACACCTCCTAGAGTACCGCTCCCTCCAGGTTTCAAAATGATTTGTTTTTTGGTTTGAGTGTCGATGCGGGATCGGCCAGTTGGGTTAAAGCTACTTTGTTTCTATCAAAAAGTGTTTGGTTTGATGAGGAATCTGAATGATGCCTTGCAGTAATTGGCGTGCTGTCACTGTAAACCATCGTAAGACTTCTTTGAGACTGGCTTCTAAAACACGAGCACATACACTGGTCAACAGTGAAATCATTACTGACTTGAAAAGGCCCTAATCTGTAGTATTTTGGTGTGCCGAACACGAATATAACCGTGAAAAATTTGTATTGGCTCTCGTTTTGAAGATATTCATATACCTCATTTTCTATGTTTCACTGTGTAAATTTCTCCAGTAGGACTGCAGCAACATCCGGAATAATGATGTAACATTGCATAATACCATCATGCTCACATCATCCACAGTTGATTGCATCATTTTCTGATGCAATGCAATACTAATGCCATGCGGCTGCTGAAGTAAGTTGACGTCAGCAGTGTACTATACATGTGTAGGCCTATTATACTAATGCCAGGCGGCTGCTGAAGCTGACGTAAGCAGTGTACTATATAAAGCCCAATCAGATAGGTTCAGCATTTAAAATATTTTAGACGTTGTGCGAGACAGTTCAAGCTACTGTTACATAAAACTTATTATTTTATCCATTTACGTACAATAAAGAACAGTAATGCCTCGAAAGTGTGTTAATACCGCGGACAATTTTTGCTATATTTGTGGGGAAGTGACATTTGCCAACCAGAAGAAAAGTATCAATTCTCAAGTGAAGAAGGCATATCATCTTTACTTCGGATGCAAGGTTGGTGACCAAGACAAGCCTTGGGCTCCGCATATATGCTGTGCTACATGTACAACACAGCTTTCACAGTGGTTGAATTGCAAAAGGTCATCAATGCCGTTTGCAGTCCCAATGGTGTGGAGAGAGCCAAGCAACCACCTAAATGACTGTTACTTCTGCTTGGTTCCTCCTCTTTCCGGCGGAATAACGAAGCGAAAGAAGTCGAGAATAGTCTACCCAAACATTCCGTCTGCATTGAGACCAGTTCCACATGGTGAGGGACTTCCTATTCCAGAACCTCCAGCAGAATATTGATTCATCTGACGAAGACAAAGGTGAGTCGACCTGTTCTTCTCCTGGTCCATCAGCATGCAGTGATCCAGATTTTCACTGTGGTGCATCATCAACCCACACAGAATAACACAGGAAGAACTAAATGACCTGATTCGTGATTTGGACTTATCAAAGAACAAGGCAGAATTGCTAGGATCAAGACTCCAACAATGGAATCTTCTAGAAGAAGATGTCACAATTACTGCATATCGAAAGCGCCACCAGCAATTGGAGCCTTTCTTCAGAAAGGAAAGTAATCTGATATTCTGTTCCGATATTGAGGGCCTCATGAATGCTTTAAAAATCACTCATGACCCACAAGAATGGAGACTATTTGTGGACTCTTCGAAACTGAGTCTCAAGGCTGTGCTTTTGCACAATGGAAACATTCTTCCATCTATTCCAGTAGCGTATGCTGTCCACATGAAAGAGACATTACGATAACTTAAGGCAGCTACTGAATTCCATTGAGTATAACAAGTACAGCTGGCACCTCTGTGGTGATTTGAAGGTAGTTGCCCTTTTAATGGGACTGCAGCAAGGATATACAAAATACATGTGTTTCTTATGCGAGTGGGATAGCCGAGCAAGGGAAATGCACTACATGAGGAAGGAATGGACTCACAGGCAGAATGTAGCCATTGGAGAGAATAATATCCAACACCCAGCTCTGGTTGAGGCTCAGAAAATCTTGCTACCACCCCTTCACATCAAACTAGGTTTGATGAAGAACTTCGTGAAAGCCATTGACCGGACTTTGCCAGCATTCCGATACCTGCATGAAAAATTCCCTCGACTCAGCGAAGCAAAGATTAAAGAGGGAGTTTTTGTGGGTCCTCAGATTCGAGAGCTTTTCAAAGATGACCGGTTCAACAACTTGCTGGAAGGTGACGCGAAACAAGCATGGAATGCTTTTCGCCTAGTTTCTACAAACTTCCTCGGAAATGTTAGGGCAGAAAACTATAAGGAACTAGTAGAAGACATGTTGATGAAGTATAAGAAACTTGGCTGCAATATGTCTCTAAAGATTCACTTCCTTCATTCCCATTTGGATTTCTTTCCTAGCAACTGTGGTATTGTTAGTGATGAACACGGCGAACGTTTTCATCAAGATATCGCAACAATGGAACAAAGATACCAGGGAAAATGGTCCACTACAATGCTGGCTGACTACTGCTGGACACTCCTCAGAGATGCTCCCGAACAGCTGTACAAGAGACAGGCGAAGAAATCTAAGATGTAGTCAATGACTTGATTTTTTATAGGTAGGCTATTACAGTTGACCTTTTACTATTGGAATGCATTTCGTTATGTAAACATTAATTTCTTGCAGATTACAAAAAAACTAGAGCCAATTTTGCAATTTGACTGTCATATTCGTGTTCAGCACATAAAAATTGATAAGAATTGACTAATTGTATTTCAGTAACATGACTTTTGTAAAAATTTGTTGTCCAGTGATATTTGTGGATTTTTCTCTCGACTGATGCCATACCAGACACAAATCAATTTGACGGGAAGATGAGACTGAAGGGACGTCAAATTGACGCTGTGTGAGACGGACGAAAAGTGTCAGAGTTTTTTTTTTATAGATTTGTTGGGGTTAAGTCGAGGACGGAGACATGTACAGGACAGGCCTTCTGTCTTGAACCAGTGGGGAAACAAATGGGTACGAAATCGCAAATAATCGGGAGTAGTGGGTTTCAAATCGACGAGTACATAGGCGTGTGGAGTTTGAGTGGCATCGTCGTACGCCTGAGTTAGCCAAGGCGTTCCCAACTGTTTGGCTAAGACTTGCACTTACAAGACCACGTAACGAGCATTGAGACTGATGGTGCGATGGGCTTTACTTTGTTGAAACAAATTTTGAGTAATGTAAAAGACACTGGCATTACGATGATGCGTTTTGCGCGTAAACCACAGTTTAATTTCTTCTTCGTCTTCTCCTAACATGTCGAAAATGACCAGATGGGTTTGACGGGGGTCAGACACGATTCCGTCGTCTTCGTTAGGAATGCCTTCCACAAACACGATGGAATCGCATTGACTTTCTCGCAAGAGGCTGTACACCGATTGCCACTCTTTGTAACGCCACACGATACGTTGAGGTTGACGATAGATCAAATGATGTTGATGTTCGATCAAACGTTTGACAAATACCTGAACCGCTAGGTCCAGCAATGAGCATGTTAAAGAGATGGCGAAGATACAAAGCCTCCCAACTGGCACGATCTAAGTGTTCGTCGATGACTTTGAAGGTGGAGGAAGAGGGAGCAGAGCCATAGTGTCAGGAATGTCACTTGTGACACGAAAACAGACAAAACAAGAGTTTTTATACTTTTTCAGGACACGTTTAATGATGTTTTAAAAATAAAAACGGAAGACTAAAATACATAAAAGCCAAAGAGTTAAGTACAACGATAAAATGCACATTAAAACGATCAAAGTGGAATAGAAACAAGTCTCTGTACAACATGTTTTGGGTAACCAAGATGACCTAGGGGTAGGGTGTAATGTTTTTACAGGGAGTATTGTCAGACAAGTGTCCTCTCGAAAGGGTCTTTCAGGAATGTCCATGACCGGTTCTTCAGGTACTGTCACTAACACAGGTTGAAAAGTGACTTTTTTACTTGGACTTTGGATAGAAGGATCACAACTCTTGAGCATACTGAGTCACTTGGGTCCAAGCCTCAAAACCCCATTTTTTCCAGTCACGTACAACTGTCAAATAAGGGTGCAAGTCACAAGCTACACACACATCGCCATACATCTCTTCGGTACCTAAAGGTTGACTAATTTTTTTTCGGTAGAGGTCGAGAAGTATCCAGATGAAAACGCAAGGCTTTGAGCAAAATGAGTCTCTCGTGACCATTTATAGGCACCACTTTCATGTTTGATTGGGTGGTAAGTACTGTTCGTAAAGAGTCCACAAGGAAACGGCTGGTAAACGAAATCCCAGAAAACAAGTCACTAAGACACAGACTACACGTCGACCCAAATTCAACGGATACAGTTGTCGTACTAAGTGTTGGTAATCTTAAACGGTCTGAAGAGTGTCATTGATTTCCTTCCACGGAATCTGTTGAATCACTTTTGATAAAAGCCTTGGCATGGCAGCTTGTTTTTATACCCTCTTTTTTTCGGAAGCAATAAATGTACTTTCCACCCTCAGATATTCGTTCTCCAGTAGGGAATCTAAATGCTCCAAACACTAACCTAAAGTTCAGAGTTCGTTCAGAAGTTTCCTCTTCCACTAAGCAGATGTTGCATAAAAGATTTTTGTAATCCTTCAACTCTTCTTCCTCAATTCGTTGCAGTAGGTATATCTCGAAGTAACGAATATTATGAACATGATGATCCTTCTCGTCCTCGAAGTGTTTAACAAGGTCTGACCACTGGAACACTTTCTCATGAATCAGTCCTCTTATAGCATTCAGGTACCAGTGGTTTAAACACCGATGACGTAACGGATGTTATTGTTCTGTACGTTTGACTTGTATTTTGACCATTTCTCGGTAAATGCGTTCTCTCAACTCCACATTCAAGCCAAGAATGTTCTCTTGTAAAGTATCCATGATTAAGACAGTCAGTATTAATGTATTTGCAATCTTCTCCTAGAGCGAAAGTAATCAGCATAGTGAGTAATTTCTGGCCACAGCCATTCAGGGTAACGCCCAAGAATGTCAATGAAATCTTCTAATGTAAACGGTCTAAAGCGGAATAATAGGATGAACGCACCCTTGATCCAGAGAAATCTAACAAATTTGTTGACTTCTTTCACTTTCCTCTTGTGAATTTCTACAGTCACCCATTGAGATTTCGCTCTGGCTAGTCCCTGCCAAACTTCCTTGTAGATCTTCTCTTGTAGTTCGTTTGGTAATGCTTGAATATAATTTTTTTAATGGGGTTTAAATACTGGTCTCAGTGGTGTCCAACATTCGACTCCTAGCCAATCTGGTTTCTTCAACGACATGGTAGGTCAATTCCAATGATTTGACTTTAGTGGGAACTAAAGGTAGGTAGTGACAATTCGGAGACATCGAGCATGTTCCAGGTAAACCGAATCTTGTTGTTCCCATTGGTGTAGTGACACACCGCAACTGAAGCACTTGACTTTATCCCCTTCGCCCAAGTAGAAAAATCCGGCTCTGGCTAATTCTTTGGGGGTCGGTCCTCCCAGATATTTAGGCCATTTTCCTTTGAACGATTCAAAATGATTTTCAAAGTTGCAGTATTCAGGCAAACGCACAGGGAACGAATATTCGTCTTTCACGCGTTCGTTTCGATGAGGTGACATCGACAGGAGTTTGCTCAGGACTGGGTGACATCCGTAGGGTGGTAGACGTGAAGGTTGACATCCACAATGAAAACCAGTAGTGTTTCCAGGATTAGGAGTGGCATCGCTTTCGCATCCGTCAGGTTTGACAGGCACAACATCACTTTCTATGGAGGTGTAGTGAGAACAAAGTTCCAATGATGCTTTACTGCACCACTGAGGTCACAGCGTACAGCATCGCTCTTATCGCAAGACACAGGATCGTAGTCCGCTACGCAATTACAATGGTAACCGCATGGACAGTTACAGTTTCCTTTCGGACATTTTCCGTTGCAATGCATGGGTTTTAACCATCCAATATTAGTCACACTATGGGAAGGTAAATTGTTTTTACAATCCACGAACTTGAATGACGTCTTTTCAAAAGATTAGTCTTGTTCGCTTGGTCTTGGTAGTCACAATGAACTATCGATCTTGTATATTGTCCCATTTTATACTAGTTGCAATGAAGTCTCAAGCTTGTACATTGTTCCTTTTTTATGTATAGTTTTGGAAGTCTTCCTTTTTTTCTTCCTGGACAACGGTACTACCTTCTCTAAGGTACCGTCATAATTGTACCGTAGTGTAATGGGTGGAAAGGCCATAGAAAGGTAAGGACAGTGCGGAGACCATCGAGTATGTTCCAGAATAGCTGAATCTTTATAGATACATAGATCCATTCGTAACTTCATACCGCAACTGAAACATTGTACTTCGTATTCCAATCCAGTCTCAGGTCCCAAGTAGACAAATGATGTTCTAGCTAAAGCATTCGAAATAGGTAATCCTTCCCTATCCGTTGGTCATTTTTAAAACGTTTCTAATCGACGGGCACAATCACAATAGTCAGGCAAGAAGACCGGAAAACGGTAGGGTTTGAACTTGGAGTTCTCATTGGGTTTCTCACTCGATTCTTGCTGTGGCGAAGTTGTTGTTGGTGGCTATCCTCTTACAACCAATTTTTTATACCGACATGTCCATACGGCAAAGTGAAGTGATTGGAAAGACGCACTCGCTTCTGCTACATGATTTTTAATAGACCTTTTCCAAAGGGTCGACTGACGATTTGGTGAGTGGGTAAACGTACAATCTTGAACGGTTGATAGGTGCTCAATATAAAGTTCCCATCCTCTCCAGATTGCAAGGCCCCAAAGTTCACCATTAGACTGGTGCGATAATTCAGAGTCAATCCTTTCACTTTGCACTCGGCGTGCACTTCTCCTTGTTTGTCTCGGTATTCGTAGCCGTAATTTTTAGGACCGCCACTATCGAAACTTAAAATCTTCTCGTCGGGGTGCTCGTCTGTCCAGGCTCCTAAACGGTCTCCTTCAATGTCAGGGTGATGTTGACCCGGCCGATCGATGTAAATGCAACTGTCCGTGTCAAAGTACAGGACGCAATCTCCTAACAGTTCTAAAGCTTCGTACAACTTTAAGCGAGCATGGGCTGTCATGTAAGCCGCAATGATGACATTTCCAAATTCGTGGGCTTGTACAAAGTCCAGATCTTCGTAATTGACTAAGAACAAATCCTCGCGGACGACGTCCATGTGTTTCATGTATTTGGTTTTGTCGTGAATCATCTGGAAGTAGCGGCAAGGTTCTGTCAAATATTCCGTCTTGGGTAAACACGGTCGTTGTGCCATTTTGCCCCACAATCAATTTAACATCACTTTGGCAAACGATCGACTGCCTTCGTTTTTCTCGACGTGGTCTAAAGTGATGCTTTCTTGTTCCCGGTATTTCTCTTTGAATGTCTTTTGGTCTTCGGGAGTGTGACACCAGGAAGGATAGCCACTGGCTTCTTTTTTCAGTTTGAAAAAGACATCCACCGTAGTCTGCGAAAATGCCTTTCTGAGTTGGGTCACCCTTGTGGTATTGTTGTATATTGGGAAAGTGGTAAATTTCGTACACTTCTAACAGTTGGTATCCCATGTCCAGATCTTTGAACAATTCCAAGCTGACCCACGTTCCCGTCAAGGTGCGTTTTCCTGGGTGTGGTGACAAGGTTGATCGTGATTGCACGTTTCGGCACAACTACGGCACAGGGGAAACTTCAGTTTTCCTTGGCAATGATGAGATAATACGGGATGGTACAAGTCGGTAGGAGGCAAAACTTTGCACTTGATCAAGCCTTCGTATTGTCGAATGTGGTCCAGGTCAATGTGTTCCGTGAGCATGTGCCCTGCAGAAAAGCGACAAGATTTGCACACATAGGGATACAACAAGCACACGTCCAAGTATTTGATTTCTTCTCCTTTCTCTTCGTCAGCGTATTAGAGCAAACAGGTGGGATTTGTCCTTCCTCCGTACAAACTGTCCCTAGGGTTCAGGGGGTCCATCAACTTGTAACTTTCCACGATGCGTTTAATCTCGGAATCGGTTTTCAAACAGTGATCGTACTCGTGTTCCCATATTTCCACCACTTGGTATCCTTGCTGTTCTAACTTCAAGCGTCGCTGACAAGTGGCCTGGTACAAGTCTTCCATGGTTCGTAGTAAAAACTGATTTATAGTGCCACGTTCAGGGTAGCAGATGGGACATCTGTGAAATAATCAACCGTTAAACTAGTACATGATCTTGCGGTTTTCTAAGTTCCAGCCATCTACCAAATGCGTTCCAATGGTCTTTTTGCTTCCTCCGTTGCGATCGTGCTGAATCCATTTGTCTTCCTTGTCGCACAAGTAATGTAACCAACGTAGGGCTTTGACCAAGTATTGACGTTTGACAAAGTTGGTCGTGTGAGGACTGATGACAGCCAGGGTGTTTTCAGGCATGAATCGCTGGTGGTACACTAAGGAACACGATTTGGCAATGGTGCAGGCTTCTTTCAAAGGATTGACCCCTCCGTGTTCCATGAACAGTTCTCGAAATTTTCCACAGCAACGCCGTAAAATGTCCACGTCGGAACGTTAATACTTTAACATTCTTCCTGAAAGTCGTAAGGATCAGAGGTATGAGCCTGGTACCAAGCGTAGAAAGCTTCTCGTTGTTCGGTACGCATGTTGTCTGGGTCGTTGTCTTTAGCCTCATGCAAATGGGGTAGAACGGCATGTTGATTGGCTTCGGTATTGAAAAGTGTGGCCATTTCGGTCATTCCAAACGTTTTAGGCATTCGATCAAAGGCATGGCCAAATAGCTCATCGAATCTTTAAACTGTACTTGCCCCACTTGCATAAAAAGTCACTTTAGGACGTTCGGTACCTTGTTCCGCATAGTATCTGAGAAGAAACTGTCCATCGTATCCCGAGAAATTGTGGGCCATCACCGTGGCATGACGATGACAATCTCCGTAACGTTCAATGTCCTCTTGGCTCCAAGTTTCGTCGATGGGGTCTAAGATCCAGTGAGCGAATTCGGCTAGCGTGTTCGGCCCCCGAAAGATTTTTCCACGTCCTCGAGGAATCTTGCTATAGTGAGGGCAATGACAAAAGATAGGTTCTTGGATGCACTTATCGCACGCTCGATGAGCCACGCAGAAATTAGGAATGTGAATGCTGGTCTCATGCATGCATTCGAAATCGAGAAAGATGAAATTCCCTTTCCTCTTGTGGTCATCATCTTCCTGTTGGGGATGGCATTTTTGAATGTAGCATTGGGGTTCCAAGTCAACGATTTGGTGACAAATGTGACATCGCTTCTTTCCTGAACATACGTGTGCCTTGGCATTATTGGTAAGAATGCCTTGTCCATACGTAGGACACAATCCCAGCAGTTGACAAGCACATTTCTGCTGTGAACCTTGCGTTGTTAGATGTTGTTGGTAACAGTCAGGGCTCACAAAAGTACGCAGACAAGCGGGTGAATACACTCGTTCTTGTCCTTTGTCCAGACAGGGTTGAGAGGCCAAACATCCTGAGCATTTCGATCCACAATGTTTGTGTTGCTCTCGATTGTTATAGCCATAGTCACATTTCTCACAGTAACAGCTGTATCCCAAGAATGCAGTGATACTGGTAATGGTATCGAAATGTTCATTGTGATAATAGACGTGAATGTATTTTCCATCCTTGAAATCTTTGCCTCGAAACATCTTGCAATTTTTGCTTTTCAGGAATGCCACAGGGTGTGTCTTTGGACAGGACTGTTTGTTGTAAAAGGAGTTCTGCTTCACTTCACTGTTTGGCTCGGTCCGATTTTTGAATAGTTTTCCAGGCTCTTTTCCATTCTACCGTGTCGTTCTTGTTGGCATACGTTCGTCCCACCACGATGGCACGGGCTAAACACATTTGGTCCTGAGAGTTGTTAATTTGGACGAGGCTCTTTTTGGTGTTACGAAGGTTGTCCACCAATAACACCTTTTTACGTTGTCCGGTCTCCTTGTGGAGAGAGACCTGAGTCCTAAACAGTATGGCTTTTCCATCGGTGATGTGAAATTGGTCATTGGATTGTTGCACGTGTTGAATCTTGTCGATGACTTTGGAAGGTGTAAATTCTGCTGGGTTGCTAAACTCGATCCAAACAGGGGACTTCAAACTGTCGTGATGAATGGAAAGTCTCAAGCGATCGTCTTCTTTGGCTTGACATTGGTGTTTCAGTGAAATCTTTAAACTTCACCCTGCAAGTGTAAGCCGTGGTTCTAAATTTTCTAGAGGAGCGCTTTTCCGTCTCTCGAATGTGATAGTAATTTTCAGGGTTTACTAAGGGTGGTGAACTTTGGTTAGGTGAAGACTCTCTGGGTCTGGATTCTGGTTCACTCATGTCATCTTCAAAATCACTGGCATGAATTTGTGCCAAGACTTCAGCTATTGTGCGAGACAATAAATCACGTTTCTGCCTCTTACTTTTTTCTTCTTCTCCTTTCTTCACGAATTGATGCGATCGTTTCATCTTGACTGCAAAAAGTCAAATGACTACATGTTAAACACCATGGGTCCCTTTATATCCATGACAGACCAGCTTATATAAAGGGTGTGTTTCTTGCCTTCCACTATTCATTTCACTCTCAAACTGAGCAGAACGATGGAAGAGCCTACACAGGTCGAACTTTTGATCAGAGCTTTGCGAGGGGTCGTCAGAAAATTTTCTTCAGACAAGCCGACGGACTACTTTAACTCCTTTCGAGATAAAAGTCAAGATACTTGCTATATCTGTAAGGAGAAAGGACATTGGTCTTCAGAGGCAGTAGTTACGGTTTTCACTTCCACTTGTTGTAGAAGGTTTAAAGGCCGCAGTCTGTTCAGGGTTTGAATGATGTTTTTCCAACTTCAGGCAAGAATTCTACACCTCACACACAAAGTTTGGCTTCTTTAGTGTTCGATTTGCACATGTTATCATTAGCTATCGAATAAAAAACACTGCTATTCAACAAGTCTCGGAACCTTATATCCGAGCGCTCACGAGGCATTTTTTCCGACATACGTCCTATTTTTATTTTCCATCAGTGCTAGTCTCATTAGTTTCTGTCAATGTTTTGTCATTGAAGATATTAAAAGCCTTAGGTTTTCACAACACGGAAGCATCCAGGTATAATCGTGGTTAAGGGATTTTCCACGTACGTGTAGGTGCCCATGTTACTACTGCTATTTTTTTGTTCAGATAAAATTCCTGTCGTTGAACAAACAATTCTTGAAATTTTTAACAGGATCTGTTATGTTATTATGCTTGATTTGTTTTGTCCATTTGAGAACTTCACTATCAAATACACGTAACGGTTATGTATCGGTTTGTCCGTTGATTTCAAAGTCAATAGGTTATGTAAGTGGACAAAGATGACACGATGAAATGGTACCGGTTATGATTCTTGTATTGTATCATCGTCGGAGTCATCGAGTTCTCACGCGGAACGTTCGCAAGAATCTCGATTCATCATCTTTTTAATATAGTTAGTAAAAACAAAACGTACAGTTCTCGGAGGTTTAAAATCTTTGTAAAATTTTATTCTGAGTTGACCTTCCTCAGCGTTGGAGGAGGAAGTAAAGGGGTGTGTAACGGGGTACAAAAGTTGCAAACAGTAATATCCAACACAAAGTATATTCCCAGCCAGTTTTTAATGTTCACCCAAGCTAGGGCTCAAGACGACTGCACTTTACAGAGAACAATTTTGTAGTTTGACACCAGGGCAATAGTTTATCAAAACAACAGTGATGACAAATGCAGACTCCAACTCCTGTATGTCAGAATCGTTATCAGTATCAGATGTGAACTAGGTAGAATTTGTTTCGAACATTACCATATCTGACCGCTTAAAATCTTTTAAACTAAAATTAATATATACACCCATGTCTCTTGTCTTAATGATAATCAATATTTATACAATAAATTGGAAGAAAATGTGAAGCATTAATATGACGGATACAGGGTGTCATGCTGTCATGCTTCAATCAAGGCTTCTTTAGGACTTTTTGCATCAATGCATACTTGTTGAAAACACCTTTTTTCCTACATCAAAGTGATATGTTTTAAAATACGCGTTCCTCGAGTCACCATCTGTTTTAAGATGAATGGTAGCGAACGAAAATTTGATTTTAAGATATCATCTAAATCCCTTTTCCATTCTCGAGCGAACCTTTTGGAACACATTATCCATCAGGTGCACTTCACTAGAGAATCGTTTGCAAAAATGTGACATGGGGAGGTTTCTCCATAACCGAGCGGGAAGGTAATGACCATCGTTTTGCTGTTTTTGAGAGAATTATAATATGACGAAGGGAAATATTATCATGCAGGGAGCATCGTAGGGCTTTGGTAATGATCCTCTCCATTATGTAAATGTGTCATCAGGGTATTAATGTAGCTGGAGATAATGTTGTGGTTAATCTGCTTGTTACTGATATGTCTTGTTTGTATCAAAACTTTGCTCCTATTGAGAATGATATCCTGGATTTATACCCTGCTTTTGCATTTACTAGAGGTATGGCAAAAGCCTTTACTCTGATCCACTCTTTACTATGTATTTGCTTTATTTTAATCGATACAATCACCTATAGTAATAAAGAACAACATATTGAGATCTAATGAGAGTTATTGTTTTTGAGGTTTATTAGCGAAACTTAAGCTTGTTATTTTGTACAAAGATTGCATCCTTATGAGAAAATGAGACCATCGGAGGTACCTGCTAGTGATGATTGTTCAGTGAGCTATCCAAAAGCGCTCCAACTTCGTTTTGACATGAAACTGTAAGTCTAGCGCATGAACAGCCATTGGCTGGTTATTTATTACTCAATACGTTTTAGAAAGAGATCTTGAATGTCTTGTTGCCCGAACATTAAAAGTGATATTTTTAAATACTGTATAACTTGTAATACTTGTCAAATGGTAGAAGCACACAGTCAGAAGATACTTAAGGATCGTCTGCAACAAACTTCATAATTTGCTGATCCATTTAGTAGAATAATGGTAGGATGACTCAATCTCACAACTAGGAGTGGTTTAGGCAACCAGTACATGTTGACCATAATGAGCGCGTCCAAAAGATTTCCAGAATTAATTCATTTAATGAATGTGGAAAGAAAAACCATATCAACAACTTTAATCAGCTTTATTTTCTTCTTACACTTGGGACCTTCCAGGTCAAAGGTCAAATTCAATTTCAGGACTACTCCGATATGTTATGCATGGATTACAAATAATCCAGTTTAAGTCCACTGTATATCATCCTGAAAGTCTAGGGACTTAGGAAAGATTTGATGTGACTGCAAGAAATATGATTCGGTCATATTACCTTGTTACAAGAAAATTAGATTAATGGAGTTCATAATGCATTTGTTTGCTGTTAGCGAATCAGTTCAAGAATAATCAGGTTTAATTACCTTTGAACTAAGTTGAACTAAGTTTTAGACATAATGTACACGGATTGTTAAAACTATTAAACGGTAAACGTCTTTCAACGCAAGATTTAGAGATTAATCTCCTTGATTATGATTTCAAATATTGTTTGTTAAGGGTTCGTGAACAATCAAGAACTGATCTTCACTCTCCTCAGAAAAACATGACGTAAAGGTAAGACAGAAAAACATTAATTTTATAGTTCCAAATATTTTAAAAGTGAAGTATGTAACATAAATTATATAAATAACACTACTAGGAGGAGGAAATAACATCTTTAGCTTAGTTAATTATTCAGTCAGTACATTGCTACCTGTCCCAAGAAATGACGTACAATGGGACTGTAGTTACTTTGGTTTAATCAGTCTGCGGAATTCGGAAATATTAAAGCATCTTTAGTAGAAACTCTCACATTTAGAACCACAAGAAAAGATTGAGATAAAACAGATATAGTGTGAATATGAGCTCTTTTAACCAGATGTTCCAACACGAAAAATAAACTTTACCATAGTTTTCATATTCCACACCTGTGAAACATTGTCTTTAATTGTTAAATCCTATCAAGCAGGAATGTCTGAAAAAGGAAATACTGTATTTGTTGGAGATCGATTATATTTAACCAAGTAGAAGTAACTGTTGGTCTCCGTGTATTATTGTGGATAAACTAGATAATAATTTCCTTATAGAAGATTGAACAATGTCCTAAAATGAGAGTCTCTTCTAATACCAAACATCGATGCATTTACAATATTCACAAAACTGGACGTCTTCATCGACAACGACACCTAGACAAACCACTTGTTGCTGGAACATATCATTGATACTAGGAACATCAAGGGAGAATACGATCTGATTGCAGATGTACTTTCACTTGTACACAATAATTATATTGCTGTATCTTTTATATATTTGGTATCATTCATAAAATATCTTCCTATGTGGGTTTATTATTATATTATCATATGTACGTTTCACTAATATTCAAAAGAAATATTGTTGTATACATCATTTGTTCTTCTTTATGAGTGTTATATACTTTTACTATGTGTATTTGCTTTTTGGTCGGTGGCCGTAGATTGCAATGAGCTTTTCGAGGTTGTTGACGATTTTTAAAACTCCGTCTAAATAATTAATATGTTTAAAAGTTTGGGCCAATGTCGCACGCAGGATTGATTAAGTTAGGTGGATTCTGATTTTTGCTGTTTTTCCTCCAATTGTTTGATTTCAAACTTCATACATATTGCGCATGTCTCAGATTCAGCAACATTGTTCACATATTCCGTATCCCTTTGTCTCAATACAGTCCCACACAATTCTTCAATCGTCAGGTATAATTACAGAACTCGAGAACAGAAGAACGAGACGCACTGATTCATGTAAGAATGCCTCCTTATTACTAAAAACAAAATTAAATCTAAACTACCATCAGGATATCTACGGTCTAAGGATGTCTGACTTATATGCTCTCAATTAATGAATCATTTTTTTGGATACGATAGGTGCAGACAAGTTGAACCGCAATTCAGTGAAATAATTTACATTAACTAAAAACGAAGTGGAACAAGACAAATACATATATTGCGATTTCATTGAGTTATTTCACTTATCTTTGTTGATGAAATTAGTGACAAAATTTAGTGCGCAACATCCAACTTTCAACACGAATTCAAATTAATTGCATAATTTGGTGACGGAGTGGATATTTTCCGAATTGTGTTCAATGACGAGAAGTTTTATTTGTATATTACAAACAAAAAGGCCAATTGTGATTAATGTATTTTGCAATAGTTTTTGTTTACGATGGGTTTAGAATGTAATGCAAGAAATTACAAAAACATAAAATTAACAGTGAGTCATTTTACAACATATGGCATAATGGTATTTTAGTTTTAGACCAGTTTTTTTTTTTCACTTTCTGTTGTTCGTAAAGATGTCATCTACCTCACTGAGACTGTATCTCTTTTGACCTATCCTAATAACTCGTATCTTGTGAAGTCTGGGCAGAGTTATTTATCAGGTCCTGTAGAGAACAAGGTTCGCTCTTTTCAAATTGACAAACTAATATATCATTTTACGTCAGTGCATGACATTTTCGAATTATGGTAGAATATATTTATGTTTTCTCAAAGGCAATTTTGATGTTGGTGCCTTTTAAGTCTCTCAAGGTATTCACAAACTAGTAGAATGAATTCCGTTTATCTTGGTCGGATGACGTCTAGTTGCACTTGATAGTGGTAATGATTTAGATTTGCACGTTTTATGAGAGCCTATAATACTCATATTGTATATTCTATTTTTGTATTTACCGAATTCGTACAACTACTTACACACACACAAAGGCATACATTCACGTCGATTGCGTCATGTTCATTATACCGTGTTACGTTATCACGGAATCATCCAGATGTGCCGGTTACACGTCAAAAACATCAGATCCCGCTATGAAAAAGACGACACCATGTGTTTGGAAAATTAAAATCTGATTCTTGGAAACCATTTGGCTAAGTGTGCCCCAAGTCTTGTAAACCAGTAGGCTAATTGTGCTCCAATTTCATAGCTGTACTGAACAAAACGAATTATATGGATTGAGTACATAGTATGCCTTAGCTCAGAATTTCTCTTTCTGATATAATGACGAAGAAAATACACACAATATTGTCCACACACCATGGAATATGTGCCTTGTAATTTCACATTATTGAAGCGGGTCGCCTTGGCATTTCTTCTCATAAAGTCGATGATGACCTCTTCCAAAGGCGGTAATCCATACGAATCAAAATGCTCCACACGACCATCATGGGGAAAGTTAATGGCTACCCTTGGGTCCCTGGGTGATGACTGCCATCGGTGATGATGACATAGACTTGATGGTCGCTAGGTTTTCGTTGATAAAATTGATCTTTAACGCACACCACATGATTATAAGGAGTAGTCAACGGAGGGTAGTACTAGTCACGTGAGTCTTTGTACCATTGATGCAACACTACTGCGTCCGAAACAAGACCACAAGCTTCATGCCGATACTCGTCAGAATTTTCTTGTTGACTCATCATGCATTTATCGTGTTGAGTTTGACTGAGATGATCGTTTTGCAATCCATAGCAGTGTTTGTAATTGTTTCCGCCAGATATCTAGCAAAACAGGACACTAAATGTTCTTGTTTTGCCATCGTGGCACCACCTTGCTCTCTTTTTCACTGTTTTTGGGGGGTTGGTTCTACGTCCAAAAAAGCTTCGGTCCCTATTTCCAAAGCGTCTCCACCGTTCAAAGAGAGATAAGAAGTTTCCATAATTTCTAATATTCTAGAATTACTTCTTTCATACTGTTGACTTCTAGAGTATTGTCGAATTATGTACACAAGATGACGTTCACCGTCTCGGTTAGAGCTTCTGCAAACTGAAGTTCCATACGCAGTTGGCCGGATTTTATAGGGTGGAAATGTCTCTCGTCGCTGTCTTGGTCTGGAGTGAAATCAACGGCCCACAAAGCTTACCTCCTGCATAATCTTCGTACGAAATACTGTGACTGTTGTTGGTCACCACCTAGCCCGTGGCTTCGTACAGGGGCAATTACAATCTCAAGTAATTCTTCTGGGCAAACGTAAGTTCCAAGGGTCTTGTACACATGGTCTTGCCATCGCGTCTGACTTCAATCTTGGACATCACTGTAGTGCTTAAACTGGAAAGGACTGGTTCATATGACGCAATATGACGCAATGTCGCTTCCAAGCCGTCATAAAATTGCCGAAGAACTGCGATGAAAATTTCTTGGCAGCCAAATTTTACCATTACCTTCCAGAGACTCCCATGACCGACTATGTCGATGAATGTCATGTCCAGGTTGAATCTAGCATTTCTCTTTGAGATGAGGAGCTGCATGCACCGTATATGCGGTCCCTCGTCCTTCACGCAGCCTTACTGACTTCTGGCGAGGATTTGACCATCTATTGGCAGCAATGAGATGTTCGATTGCTGTCTGCTTACACAAGTGAAGAGTGGATGTATCCCTGTACTCAAGGCGTATAGTTGAGTCCACGTTAACTTTAATAGTTCAGACAGTGTATGTGTCTTGTGCGAGCCTATACTTTGTAGACTTCTGCCTGTATAATACTGAAGTTATCAGTCTGATCCAAAAACATTGCTACTCAGTCATCCAAGGCGCTGCCGAAGTCCACTACTACTTCGATAAAGCGAAACACAAGCGTATTCCCTGAGCCGTATGATCATGTCTGCAGTTAAAGCTCAGACTGTGTGCACCTCTTGCTTCGCCGATAGGACTTGAAGGTATCTGGTGGGGAGATGTGTATGATGTGGCGACATGCTTGTTAGTTGGATTTATGTACGCGAATGTTGAGCAAAGTCACCCTATTATCTCATCCAGACCATCCTTAAGGATAGACGAATATGTGTCCAGTGCATTGCTATAACCTAGTACCGCAGGTGAGTGGATGCCTTGCGCTGTCCACGCAGTTCGTGGTATATGCCTTCGCAGCTGCAAAGATGAACGTATTTGCTCTGCTTGCGACTTTGTCTCTCTCTGTCGATTGAAAAGGTTGAGAACGTTCCAGGTGGAAGTGTATAGCTGTATACTTTGGGTCAACAGGCATAGGTAGTAAAGTCTACTGTTACATGCGGAAACCTGACCTAACACATGACATATCAGAGGAATATAAATATACAAATTAAAGGGTGGTTATTGTGTAGTTAACTGACCACCGAAAAGCTACAGGGCGAAAGTTTCTAAATTGGAATGAAAGGAATTTCCCGTGTGATTTTAATCGCTGAATTTAACATTTCTCCTTTCCAAATATTATAAGATTCGCATGGCAGCTTTTCCACTGGTAAAGCACACCCCAAATGGTACCGAAGATAATGTCCTTTTACTTTTTAAGGGTGACTGGTTGGTCTATCAAGTGATATGAAAACTATGATGATTACCATTTGTTAAACTATGCAGAATCGGTACTGACCTCGCACACACAGACAGTTGCTTGTAAACAGAAACTGAAATATTGAGAAAGGTAGCAATATTGTCCATTCATTTGGTATATTTCTTTGCGGGGGACATATAAGATATTGGAGCTCCATATATAAAATACATACTTTTAATAACAATACAATAAAACAGGTTTGAGAGTAATAATTCACATTAAGCAGGATTCGAACATATAAGACGAGTAACTACACTTATCGCCTAGCTTGACTAACTAAAATACATGTAAATATATCAAGCTATGTGCAAAAGAAATCCAAGTACGTATAGCACCTTCTTTCTTAAGAAGCAAAGTTTGGTGTGATCCGTCGTGCAACACACACACACACACACACACACACACACACACCACCTCCAGGGGGCTAAATATTTAAGAAAGAACGCTAAACATGTCGTTTGTGGGATTCCTGATTTGCAGAATATAATGATGCTTTGAAATTTAATGTACACTCTTCTTATCTAAGTCATATCTATGGCCCAATTTGAAAATGCTTGCTTTTCCCGCATGGCATGCTTCTTTTCATCAGTTTAAGAACTCAAGCAAAATTAGTGTTGTATATAGGTAGACATACTATTTGTTTCAGTGAATCTCTCGTGTGTTGAGTAAACAATGCATTCGTATTTCATTTAAGTCTTTAAAATGAAGTTTTATGTACCAATCAGCTTACGTATGGCCTGTTCTTCATTTCGTTCAAAATATAAGATCAGAGTTTTACCTTATTTATGTTGTTATAAAAAAAAGACCCGGACGTAGTCAACTGTGTAACAAATGCTGTCGACAAATGATATATCCTACTTTATACGTGTTAGTCGTCTTGACTATTGTGCTTCTCTTCCATAAAATATAGTTATCCGATTCAGCTAAATCCCACAGCAAACATTTCTTTGCTTTTGTTCATAGGCAAGCAGATTTTATTAATTTGATCATGTTTTTGTTGTGTTTAGATCTTTTGCCCATATGTCTAAATGATCTTATTATATGATTGCACGTCTTATGTCCGCCGTTTGTTCGTTTTGTAGTCATCAATAAACACTGACTGTTTTCAGTTTCTCCAAACCCTCGAGTAAATTATTAGACAGGGTTCTCAGAGTGCATTCTGATTTGCAAGCATGTAAAGTTTTGTACAATTGACGCCAATACTCCACCAGTTTTGACCGAGAATACTAAAAATACAAACACCTTAAAACGACTTCAAATACATTTTCGACAAATGATGCAGAACTGAATCAAATAATGTCATCAGTACGAAAATAGATCAAACATCTTCCATCGATATCTTTGCAAACGCTACCTTATAAAACTTGACAAAACTTTGAAGAAACCATTTTGAAGTAAAGACCATTTTATTTTTAAAAACGATGTCGATATTCTATTAAATGCGGCAACCGTTACGCAAAATAACCCTTAAAGGTCTCTGTAACTCTATAAGTAATATGTGTAGCTTCGATAGAAAGTATCACGTAAAAAATATCTTTAAAATATTCCAAATTGTGCCAAAGAGAATAAAAAAAGTAAGCATTAAAATACATTTTCTCACCAACTGCTGATCATACGTTTAGGTTGAATGTGACAGAGAGCATCTTGGATTGCAGGTTTTCAACCTATTTATTTGGACACTAAAAGCCACATGGGTTTAGCGATGTCAGTGTAAACTGCTTGATAATTAAACAATGCTACTGCAGTATAGCAGGCATTTCAGAATAGAGGTTAACTAACCATGCAAAAAAAAAAAAACTATCGAGTACTTTCCGCAATAAATATGCAAGTGTAAATGACGTTATCTAATTAATTCAGTATTCGCAAAGAGACGTGGAATTAATAACTAGAAAAATCAAGCATGCTTTCAAGACTGGCAACGAATAAATCGTCGGAATTCATCAAAGTATAACCTTACACATTATCATTCTCAACGTTATGACACTCTTGGGTAGAATAATGTTAAAAAGTGCCTTTTCTGTCAGATAGCATTAATTGTCCTGTTCTTGGTGTACACGGGCCAATTATTGACAAAATGTAATGGCATAGTAAACCTGGTGTCTCTAAACAAACACAGTCTGTACGACGAATTTAACTATACACTTTTTGTATCTTAGAATATGAATTTATTATATTTTGTTAGCAAACGAATTGTTTAAGGGAGTAACTCACTGCTTAATATCTCTTACACGTCCTAAGTAAGATGTTAAGCTTAAATTAAATGTAATAATAAGACTGGTCAGGAACACTATGTGCAAATCTAACTATTGATGTTGATCCAGAACACTCGCATCATTATGTGGTCTGACAGGATCTGCACAAAAGACGTTTAAAGGGAACGTTCCTAAGGACGAATATCGTTGTTTTCCATTGTCGAGACACCACAACCCTACTCCTAAAATGAATCACATGTTTGTTGCATATCTATATAAAATAAAATAAAAATGTTATTCAAACAGCGCTTTACGGTTACTATATGTAATCGAGCATCGGATAGGAAAACATTCAAATGTTGGATGTATTTCATAATCTCTGTATGAAATAAATTTACATTTTTTCATGACACCAGATGAAGAATTAGCAAAATCGTGATTTTAATAATAACTAGGCTTGTTGTTCTAATTATTAAGAAATACCTTGAATTAGATTAAAATTATCCAATATCACCGAGATTACGTTATCTAAAGAAATACATTTTATCGAGATGGTGGAAACGTATCTGCTGAAATTACTGTATGAAAGAAATGAATTATTTCACAGTATATAAAGAATCCACCTCAGAGAGATGACAGATGTTATTTAGAACTAGGAAGCTTATAATCAGCCACGTTAAATTTTATGGACTGTTATCCAAGTTTCTTGTTATATCCCATAATACGAAACTACATTGTCATCACTGCAATGCTCCATATACTGATATAACTGAACGTATTATAATCTCGTTTCGTCCAAAGCTAGAGAGAATGAGGGCTCGATTATGTTTTCATACTACCAAAACCTTGATGTTCTTCTTAGTTCTTCATAATAATTCTGACCCAGAATTTACTTATCAATTTCTTTGTAGGTAATTCCCCCACATAATGGAACTGAAGGACTTTGAACTTCACATACATGTTATGATATGCTGCTGGAATTGTTCATTAACTGTTGTAAGTACTGTCATAACGCGAGGTGGGATAGAATGAAGATATTTAAAATAATGTGTCCTCCAAAATCATTCTTTTCTTTTAATAACTGTTTACTTAGATCTCTGAAAACGTGAACTATTTGTTGTCAGTTGTATTACCAAAAAAAGGTGGAAATAAAAAATATAAAAACATGAGTGAGCGAATATCCCAATACATGATAACATGAAAACAAAGATAATGTAACTCTACCAGCGTTTCTAAATTGCTTGTGTTATTTGATACATTTTGAAGTTCATAGCACTTATAATAATTAATGAAGCGACATCCATATCATTGTCTCGAATGTCCCTAATCAATCATCATGGGGTAACGCTGGGGCGTTTACGGTACAACCGAGCATGATCTTTTTTTCTAACGAAAATAAAGAAAAACATAATTAAAACAAACAAGACTTTGTCTTGTTCATCTCCTTCATATGTTTACTTGTTTGCGGATGACGATCTACATTTGTACGCCTTGTCATTATCATAACAGTAATTGTACTATATTACTACTGATATAAAAAACGGTGGTATTGACATGATTGAATTTGTGTGCTACAAAATATATTGTATTAAATAATTATTTGATAATTCTTCTGATGTGATATTCTCTTTGTTATTAATACTTTGAAGACCCATATGAATAAGGTAATTTGAAAATTGCTAATATGCAGTTTTTAGGTAGGTATGAAAAATCTATGAAAGTAAACTTGGTTAAAATAAAGGAAATGAAAGGAACGTAGAACAAATAAAAGAATATTGTATAATATGAGAACAAATGTCTCCATATATTCCTAATATATATCCGCATGCCATGAGAAATTCCTGAAATATGTATATATGTCATATATCTAGTTGTGAAGTTTTCCTTGGTACATCCAGCTATGATAAACAGTTATTTAGTTTATAAAGGTCAGCATACACCATACTTTAAAATTGCAGATCACCTTTCGCAGGAATGAGTATGTATTTTGTTCATACCTCACCCCCAATCTGAAGATATTTTATATATAATAAAATAGTATATTCGAAACTACACAGGAACTGACCATCATTAAAGAATAACTATTTCACATAATTCCTTTGAGTGAGGAATTTCTCACGTTTCTGACTTTTTCTGGTTCTGTGAGGAGAAAATGTTTGATGTGCCGCCATTACTATTAAAGACCGACATCTTGGCCGATTTGACTTTGTGCGTGATAAAGACCTCGCAGACCTTTTGGCCAGTTTTGATCTCTATCGACCAAATTCCATAACGCTGCTTGCCAAATAGAATCTATACTGGTTCATAGCATGGTTCCAGCTTAAGTTAGTTCGAGCTTGTAGACCACACTTTGCTAAAGTTTCTATTATATAATATATAATCCATGATAGCTTTAGTTTTCGAATGCAATGTAAGCGAGCTACATGTCATTTCAGTCGACCCGAATAATCATCAGTTCAGTTCGAATGGTTCGGTGGTCCTCCTAACACAACCAGGCTTTGTAGCCAAAAGCCGGTTACCGTCCGTCGATAACCAGCTAGTTGTCAGTCGCTCCGTCTCTTCCATAGACAAATCGTGAACAGCAGTCATTCCAGATTATGTCTGCGCTCTCAAGCACTTCTTGAAACGCACAGACACGTATCATGACGTAGACGCCTCTTTCTCCCTCACACCCTTTCTTCGTGGCTGTAGTGGTGTGTGCTCGGTGTACTCTTGAGATCTTTCAAGACAGTCCTCTAATGAAGATTACAGCTAATGAGATTAGAGCCATCTATCTGAGCCTTTGCGTTCAAACGTAACGTTTCGATCTGATATATTGTAGAAGCTGATGATTTGTATTTAGAGTCAACCTTCTCGAGTTTGTGTAGCACTGATTTATAGAAGTAGAGACCAACGTTGAATCTGGAATGGCTAGTGGCCATTGGGACCTACCTAGAACAACCCACCTAGAACAATAGCAATTTTGGATTCACCGGAGAAACTTTTTAGGTAAGAACAAAACGTCCTCTTATCAACAATAGCTAGAATCCAAGGTCCAGAGATCATAGGCTTAGTTGCTCGTGTCATTATAAGAAAAGGTTATCGAGCTGTTTATCCCCAGAAGTATATCTGAGGTAGAGGTCGGATGCTAAGCATAACCTCCTCCTTTTTCTTATTCTCCTAAGGCGTTGTGGCTTGGGAACCTATTCGAAGGGGAATGCACATTTTTTAAGTAAATTATGTTTCTCTGAGAATACTTACCCAATCACATTACTTACCCTACCACCACCACCCCGTTATGCATGCATCCGTGTTAGTATCTCGCTCAACTAAAACTGTCGACATCTGCAGGCATCAAGGCGAGGTACTATGCGAAATAGACAGGATAAGACGATTTCGTCTTTTAGTACGGCTGGATCCGCGAGGTAGCAGGCTAATGTTCATAACGTAATGTGATTGGGTAAATATTCTTGGAGTAACATAATTTACTTAACAATTTGCTTTCTCCACGCTTAGGAGAATACCTAATTTATCGCAAGTGAATTTTCAAGTACAGAGCCAAATTTATTTAAATGGTGAGCCATATAATCATATATGTATTTAGTAACCAATACGTTTTAGACCATAATGCTATAGACTATATTGTTAAATTCTTTTTAAAGATCTTTAAGTTAGTAGATGTGCGTGAATAATGTAAGCCAATATGTATATGTCGTTGAAACTCTTAAATACCCTCATGTTGTATTGAAATTTTAGCAAACATAAAATGGTTAAAATATTAGTGTTTTTATTACTTAACAGACAGCCTAAATGAGCACTGATCTTCACTACTTGATTCTTCAATATACGCGTGATGAAAACCATTTTTGACAATTACTTTGTCGCACAAAACAGATTCCAAATTAAAATTTAATATCTTCCCAAGAGGTATGCCTGTACGAGGACAAAACTATGATGAAAACGGTGTACGCTTCTTACAGGGCAACATATCTCTACTAAAAAAAGTTCTTCCATGACTCAGGCCCCCTATAAGCCATTAGCAACCTTCATCGCTGTTTTCAGGCCTTGCTAGATAACACTGCTTCTGTACAATGCACTGACGCTACAAACAGAAAATGTTTAACGGTATTTGCACTTTCGCAAATTTAATAATATTTCACTGGTTTTTGTTTTAAAGAACAGCTAAGCAGTTTAATTCATATAAAACCTGTCTAAAAACAAACAATAGTTTGCATGATTAATCCAAAGCAGTTTACGCAAAATGCAGCATAAGGCTCGAAAAAAAACATCAGGATCAATAGAAGTGCAGAAAAGACACTTAAATCCCCTTGTGACTTTGTTACTTTAACTGGTGCAACATCATTGAATCGTTTTAGCCTAAGCATTATACCGTAGTTTGCAAAGAATGTGATTTGTTTTGCATAAATCAGTTCTTCTATTAATAAAAGGTTTCCAAGTATTATTGACAGGTCATCATGTTCGTGCTTCGTGAAAACCGGTGGAGTGGGTAGACGGCTGCATGTGGTGATTTTGGTGGGATAGTTAGAAACAGGTCTTTCATAAGGCCAAAATATTAAATTATAAATTCTTGAATCATCAATAATAAGAAAATAATTTAAGACTAATATTGTTAAAAAATATTCCCTAAAAATAGAGATTTTAAGGTTTCATTATTTCATGATAGTTAATATAATAATTCGGCTGGTTTCGTTTCTGCTTAATACGCACTTATAAAACCACGTCTTAGACAGTGTCAAGTATCACATGTATAAATATGCTCAGAAATAACAACGCAACAGCATTCATTCATAGAGGACTATGTTTGCTTATCTTTAAATAGTGATCCCAATTGATACGTGTGGCTGGGATCGCACAGGAGGGATGGACGGTTTCAGAATCCCAATTTTCCGTTTGTGGGATTCTGAAGTTTTCCTGCCTGCTGTGCCACACCCGTGGATGCCGAATTTGTGGTACTGCTACAGGTTGTGGTACTAGTGGTTGTTCTCGTTCTTGTGGCTGCGACTCTCGTGCTGGTGCTACATGTGGAGGCGTCCTTACCACTGGCTTGACTTCCCATGTTTGCCTCATTATTACGTGAGGCAAAATTGTCCTTTTCTTTTCCTCCTCTTCTTTTTGTTTCTCTCTTCCTCCTCCTTCTCTATCCTTTCTTTCTCTACAGTGGCCTCCGCTGCCTGCTCATTCAGGATTCGCCTGGCGTACTCCAGGTGCATCTGAAGTTATACAATCTTCACAAGTCTACTGCTCATTCTCACTGTTGATCAATCAACGATGGGTAGCCAGACTGTTATTGTTGTTGTTATCTAGAATTAAAGTGGTGTGCGTCCAACTTGGACATTTATCACTGGTTAATGCCACCACGGGTGGCTTTTGATTTCTCCTATGGGGAGGTATAGTGCCACTTCCGCTAGGCTTTAATGTGTTCACGGAACAATTATTAATTTGGCCGTCAGATCGAGGTACCATTGAGTGCCTGTCGATCTGAGTGTAGGGCCAAGATGAGTGGGATTAGACCCAACACTCACTCAGTGTTTCAGTTGCTATGATTTTGCGACTAGCAGGATTGGACCCAACCTACGGTCGCTTTGCTGCTTGTTAGGTAATACAACTGCTTGTTAGGGCGTGCACTGCAGACTGAGATTCGGGAGGCGGGCCTATGGCACAGGTCGTTAGTGCTTTAGACATAGGGTATCCAAGGTCTAAATTCCGTCTTTATGAATTTGAATTTTGAATAAATAACTCTGTGCTGTTGTTGTTAGAGAGCTGGTTAGAGTAGTAGTTTTTAGAGTCTAGGTTGACAGCTATGGTTGTGGACTTGCCACTTGATGTGGCCCTGTTGGTATTGGGTTTTTTGTCCACTTTTTGCTAATAAAAGCGTAGTAGTTATTGTTAATTGGTTATTTGGGATCTTAATTCCTAATTCGGTTTAGTTTGCAGCCTTGTGCTGCCGGACCTGATAGTCTTTGGGTTTTTAGACTACCTTATATGTACTAATTTGGGGTCCTACTGCCTAGTTCGTGTTTGTTTGCAGCCTTGTGCTGCCGGATCTGAAAGTCTTTGGTTTTTTAAACTATTTTATATAATCTAGTCTTGGGTCCTATCCCTGACGGTCTGAGTTTTAGACCACCTTATACGTATTAATTTGGGGTGTTGCGGGTATGACGATTATTTTTATGGAGCTGTCACCTAGGTGATGGTGTTAGTTATTCGGTAGAGTTACGATTGTTGTTAGCTGGATGTTGTTAGAGAGTGTTATGATAGGAGGAGAGAGAGAGGGGTTGTTTGATATTTTTTAGGCTGGTTTCCTATCTTTAAGAGACGTTCAGGGACTCCTAATCTGGGTAGCCCCTATCTAATTATCCTGATTCCTATTCATGTTGTTTATTAGCATGTTGTTTATTTTTAGGTTTTAATATGTTTTCTTTGTACCCTATTTGAGGTTAATTGGTCAGATTATTTTTAGTCCCAGATAGTTATCCTTGTCGATTACTCGAACCTTCTAAGAGGGTTCAAGGACATCTGATCTGGTTGGTCCCTATTGACTTTTCCTTATTTTATTTTTTATTGGTACGTCGATGGATAATTATTTTATTTTATTTTTTTTAATTTTTTATTAAAACAATTTTTTAATTATTTTTTATAAATATAGGTTTAATATATGTTTTCATTGTACCCTATTTGAGGTTAATTGATCAGATTTATTTTAGTCCCAGATAGTCATCCTTGTCGATTACTCGAACCTTCTAAGAGGGTTCAAGGACATCTAATCTGGTTGGTCCCTATTGAGTTTTCCTTATTTTACTACTTATTGATATGTCGATGGTTAGCTATTATATATTTTTATCTAAACCTGTCTTACGTAAGTAGGATATTATATTTTTGTAGGTATTGTTCAGGTTAGGGTTGGATTTGTTTAGGATTTCTGGGTAAGTAACTGGTGATCCTATTTTATTTTGTTCTGTTTTGTTCTTTTTTAAATTTAAGGCATACATTCAATATGTGTGGTAGGTCCTCAGGGACCCGGCAATAATAGCAATTAGGATTGTGTGGGAAGGGTCCTATGCGCTTACCATAACTGGTAGCCAGTTTGGTTTGACCTGTATATATTCTATTATTTATATTTTGATCTTTGCTTTGGAGTACGGGTGGTTTCCTATTTCTGTTGACTTCATTAATGATGCTGTAGAGTTTCCTACCTTGGGTACTGTCATTCCATTTTCCTGCCATTTGTTAGTAATTAATAATGTTGTTAAGCTGTATATTTCGCTAACACTGTAGTCTAATTGGACGTGGCTAGGTTCGTTAAGTTTTTATTTAGCTGTTGAATCTGCTAGATCATTGCCTCATATATTTATAATGGATGGAATCCACAGGAATTCTATGTGCTGTTGCTTGTTGTTTAAGCTTTTTAGCGTTAAGTTGGTTTGTTTCAGAAGATTATCTTCGTATTTGCTATCGTTGTTAAGTATTGAGGAGATGACGCTAAGTGAGTCGCTTATATTTAGTCATGGGGGTGTTGTTAGTCTCGACCCATTTAAGTGCTTCTTTAATGGCCCAGATTTCTGCTGTATGTACTGAGCAGTGGTCGGGTAGTCTATGTCCTACTTTGATGTTTAATTCAAATGCGGCTGCCGTTTTGTCAGGCCCTTTTGTTTTTGATCCATCAGTGTATATTTTAAGGAAATTTGGGTAGTTGGTGTCAATTTCTTCTATTGCGATGGTGTGTAATAGATGTTCTTGATCCTTTTTATTGCCATATTTGGTGAGGGAGATATTAATTTTTGGCTCTTCGTTGGTCCAAGGTTCAGTGTCGAAGAGCTTGTTTGTTTCATGTTTGAGATTTCCAATGTGGAGTTGTTCTATTAATTCGTGCACTAATGTCCTTGTAGGGGTTAGGTGTTGCCGTTTAGTGCTAAATGGTTTGTCACATTTGTCTATCGCTATTCTAGTTGGGTGGGAATTTAAGTGGGATGTTAATCTGGCTGCGTATGTTAGAATCTGTTCTTGTCGTCGGAGACAGAGCGGGAGTTCTCCGGTTAGTACTTGGAGTTCTGCTAGTGATGTTGATGGTAGCGCGCCAGTGATTGTAATGAGCGCTTTTCTTTGTATATTGTCTAGGTTTTTTAAGATGCTGCTTAGATGCTGAGTTGTATATCTGGCACACGTAGTCTAGTTTGGATCTAATCAGTGCCCTGTATAGGGTTAGTAGTGTTTCTTGATTGGATCCCCAGTCGGTTCCTTTAAGGTTTTTGAGGAGGTTGAGGTCCCTATTACATCTTTTAATTAATTCATTGATGTGGTGTCCCCAGTTTAAGTGCACATCGTAATACATTCCCAGGAATCGTGCAATTTTTTCGTACTTAATTTCATGATTTTGTATTGTCAGTGTAGGGAGATGCTTGTTTATTTTACGTTTTGGGGTAAATATTACGGCTATAGTTTTTTCGTGTGCTAATTTGAAACCCCATTTGTCAGCCCACTTTCCTATGTTATTTAAGCTATCTTGTAAGTCTTGAATTACTTTGTGGTTGGAGGGGTTTCCTGCTCTCCATATTCCACTATATTCTGCAAATTGCGATATTTCAGTTAGGTTAGATGCCAAGTTCTTATCTAGGTTATTCATCATAAGGTTGAACAGAGTGGGACTGAGTACACTCCCTTGTGGAGTTCCGTTTTTTTAAGGGATGTAACTCAGAGTGAGTGTCACCGACTCTGGTTATTATCTTGCTGTCCGTTAGGAAGTTTTCGATGAAGTTGTACATTCGGCCTGTTATGGCGTAGTGATTTAATTTGGCTAATAAGCCTTTAGTCCACACTAGGTCGAATGCCTTTTCAAAGTCTATGAATACCGCTATGAGGTTCCTGTCTGATTTCCTTTTGGAATTAAATGCCAATTTGATCGCAATTTCGAGTCGTACTAGTTGATCCGTAGTGGATTTTTTGTTTCTGAATCCGCATTGGTTGTCGGATATTAGATTGTTTTGTTCGAGGTAATTTTTAAGTCGATTAGTGATAATAGTTTCCATAATTTTGCATATATTGTTTGTTAATGAGATCGGTCTATATGAGCTGACATCATTGGGGTCTTTGGTTTGAGTGTAGAGATTATCACAGCATTTTTCCATTTGTTGGGTAGTTTTCCTGTTTTCCATATTTGATTTAGTAGTTTAATTGCAGTTTGTTTGATGTTAGTCGGTAAGTTTTTGTACATGGTGTATCCTATTTGATCTTCCCCAGGTGATGTTTCCTTTTTTGATCTTACTACTCGGTCCCATTCATATGTTGTTATATCTTTATTTAGGTAGGATTCTTTTGGTCCTAGGTCGCTAAATAGGTTTTTATCTGTTTGTTCTACTTTGGATCTGTGCTGCTGAAATGAAGTAGTGTGGTTTCAATTTCTACTAATTTCTGAGAAATATTTTGCCAATTATCCGCTTTTTCCTTATTGGTGTTGGCTCCTGTGATTTTAGGGGTACAGTTGTTTTTCCCCTAATTTTTTGATTTTGTCCCATACTTCCTTGGTGCTAGTTTTGATATTGATGTTAGTACAATACTCTCGCCAACTGTTCTCTTTGGCTTGTTTGATTATGTTTTTAAGTTCCTTTTCTCTGTTTTTGTAGTTGTTAAAGTCTAAAGAGTTACCTGTATGTCTAAATTTATTGAGAGTTTTTTTCTTCTTTTCTTTATGGGCTAGTTTGCATTGTTCACTCCACCATGGGACGGTTTGTTTATTTGTTTTGCCATTGGCTCTTGGAATACTTGTGGTTGCTGCTTGATTGATAATATTAATTAGGTTGTCATAGTAGATATTTATATCATCGTTCTCAATTTCACTGGGGTTGACTTTGTTTAGTTGTTCTTTAAATAATTCCCAATCAGCATTTTTAAAATTCCACCTAGGTTGAGTTTGAAGCGAGTTAAACTGGACTGTCATCTGTAGGGTGGTTATCAATGGAAAGTGGTCGCTCCCGATTGAGTCGGTTTGATCCACCCTCCATTCAGCCACCTGTGCTATTGATGGGAAGCATATGGTAAGGTCGAGTGCAGTTAGAGTTCCATCCTTAGGGTTAAGGCATGTTCTGGCACCATTGTTTAGGATTGTCAGGTTGGATTCAGCAGCCCATGCTTCAACCAACCTGCCTCGTTTATCAGTTCGATCACTTCCCCACAGCTTGTAATGTGCATTGAAATCGCCACGTACGACAATCCGATCCACACGCTTATGGTTATTGATTTGCCTGTAAGTGTTTAGGTTCAGTTCCTAAGTGGTGCCACCTGGGTCATATAGGGTATATATTTGTATGTCAGTTTTCCCTGTGTGTATTAGTAAGGATTGCATTTCGACTATTTGAGTGTTGTTGGCTAAGGGGTTGATGGGGACTGGTGTTATGTTTAGTATATTGTTATTGATAAAAGTTACTAGGCCCCCCCCCCACTTGTCCTTTAAGTCTATTTTGAAAGTATCCTGGGGCGTATCCTTGAATCTTTGGTAAGTGTCTGATGTTGTTTGTTATTTTAGTTTCTTGGATGCAGATTATGTCAGGTTTCGTAGTTAAATTTTGTAGTTTTAATCTTAGTTCATCAATATTTGCTGACAGTCCTCTAGCATTCCATTGCCAAATTCTGATATTTTTATTTGTGTTAATCATGGTGGTGATGGTCATTAACTAGTTGATTGATGAGCCATAGTGTCATCATTTCTTAAGGAGAATTAATTGTAATGTTTCCTCTATTTGTTGTACTTTGTTTTCTGATATTAAGAGGTTTTTTGATAGCATTTTTTTTATTTGCTCAATGATTCCTACTCTTTCTGATTCATGTTCTATCTGGGGAGTTTTGTTGTTACTGTTCGGACAAAAAGGGTTTGTTGTTGTGTGGTTTGGCTAGTTAAATGTTTTTTTGGGGTTGGTGGGTTCTGGGTTTTTGGTGGGACTGGTTTGGAGTTGTCTGAGTGTTGTTGATATAGGGTTTTATTTTTGAGAATTTCCTTTTTTGCTATTTGATATTGCAAATTTTTAGTGTTCATCAGTTGGATAATCTGATTTTCTCTGATTGTATGTGAGCAATCTGGTGATTGGGGTAGATGAGGGCCTCTGCAGTATACTATTATGTAGCCTGCTTTTGGTCGGATGATTCTGAATTGCCCTGAATGAACCCTGTAGAGAGCCCCTATTTGTTGTAAAGTAAACGTGTTGAGGGGCTTTTAATGAATAAGGTCAGTTCTTCAGGGTGGAATTTGTTGGTTTTTTTATGTTGTTGCCTGAGTGGGGTTTGTTTTGCCAATTTGGGGGTGAGTGGTTGGTTTTGAGTTGTCATTGTTATTTTTAGGTGGGGCAGCTTGTATGTTTTCACGTTTGAACTTAGTTTTAGTTTTTTGAACTGTCTGGTGGGTGGGGGTGGTTGTTTTTTCCTGTTCAGGTTTAGAGAGGGTTTTCTTAGGCATAAGTTTTTTTTCCCTGTTTAAGGGGGCCTTTTCCTTTACCTTTCCCGTCCTATTTAATGTTGTTTGTTTTAGGATGGGGGGTGGAGTTGTTTTTCTTCTTATTGTGGCTGTCCTTATCCGTTTGGCTATAAATGAGGTCTTTCTCTGTTAACGGTTTAGATGGCCCCGGGGTTTGACTATTGTGATAGGTAGTTGAGCAGTTGGGGTTGTGTAGTATATGGCTTAGATTAGTGGAGCCCCCAGGCGTTATTGTAGTTGAGCTATTGTTTACCTGGATTTTTTTGGCCTGCGCTAGGTTTGGGGAGTTCTTCCCGCTGTTTATTTCCTTCCCTGTTTGCCTTGGTTCAATAATGACTGATATAGGTTTATGTTTAGGCGATTGTGCCAGTACTAAGTAGTTGGGGGTGGATGATTTCATTGATGATGCTGTTTGTATCAGATTTGCGAATTCCTCTGCTATGGTTGCATCTAACTCTTCTTCCCCCACTGTAGTGTCGAAAAGGTTGAAGGTTATTGGTGAGTTAGAACTAAGTTTTTTTGCCTGTTCACCAATAAGTTCGAAATCTGGGGTTGAAAAAGTGAAAGGTAACTGAATAGCGCGGATTTCTTAGTTGTTTGGGCTTGGTGTTAAATTAAGTTTCCCTACATTTGTCGGGGTGGTGGTGGTTTTGGAATTTGAGGTATTGCAGGTTGTCATTTGTTTACGCAGTCTACTTTCCTTATAATTCCTAGCGCTAGGAATGACAGGACTCAAAAATAAGATATAATCAATAATCAACAGCTTAATTAAATAATCATTCAAACCCCATATCAAACTCAGGTAAATAATTATGACGGCCGACTAGGTCTCGTGGCTTCACAGACCGACACAGCCGTTCACACGGGCACTGCTCTTCACATGGGTTCTTTGAAGAGCACTCCACTTCGCATGGGTTTATTGAAATCGCCCACTCAAAACAATCTAGTATATAATTTTTTTTTAAAAAAAAATCAAATTTAGGAAGAAGAAAATAGATAAATAAAAATTAATAAATAATAATAAATAAAAAAATAATAAAAATTGTAAAAAATAATTTAAAAATTATCTAACTCACACTCTCTTAACCCCATTATATATCTCTCCTAATTATTAATTTAAAAAAACAGCACATGATATTATCCTTTCCATCTCTGTCAACAATAATTATCTAAATTCAAAATTCGACGCAATCATCAACCTAAATCCAGTGGACACCGCCAAGGACAGCAGATGATAGCCTCCCTGCGCTTTTCTTCCCTTGCCACGTGCGGACACCAAAAATTAATTTTCGATATATTATCATAAAACTGAGTTAGTGCAGGTAAATTCCCACTCAACTAAACAGGTAAGCAGAAATATTTTATTAGTATCATGAGTGCGTGGGTCCATTTCCTCTCATGAATCAGCCCTACAGTCAGAACCGCAATGGGTCCAAAAAACGGTCCCGCTGCTGAAGGCTAAAATTATCAGTGCATTGTGGGCACATAAACACCTGGGGGAATGAGGCTCTCATACCTTCTCCCAGGAACAATTATCAGGTCGCCGTGGAAGAACGCAGCAGCAGAGGGAGTGTAATACATATATGCAGACCCAGACAAGCTAGCACCCAACCCACTACACTCACAAAAGTGAATAAACTACAGCAGCCGGATAGACCACCATTACCAGCAACTACCAGCAACTAAATCTAAGGCTGCCCAGGAGAAGACGGACCATGCTCCAGCCCCGCAAAAAATAAATTAAAATGAAAAGAGACATTTGACAACATTGTCTCGAAACCTCCACCACCACAACCACAATCACCTCCGCCAGTGAAGAGCAGGACTACTCCCAGAACAAGCACTCCAATTGCAGTTTCTATAATGCAACAGGTGCTACAAGAAAAAGTTCTAGCTGATATCAGAGAAATCCTGCTATCACCACAGGTCACATTAGACCCACCAGCGGGTTCCATGAATTCGAAGGTTTTCCAGCCAGAAAGCGAAGGGAAACACGGAAAGCTGAAGCAATATGCGAGGAAGAAGTTAGCCGAGGCACCTTCCCGCCTGGGAGAAATAACAGCCCTTCTTAGGGCTACAAATTGCCATTTATCTAAGGAGACCAGTTTGGCTTGGTTTCCCAATTCGATAAAACCAGACAAAACCACTGACTTGATCGTTTCGGTCGCCTGCATCAAAATTTAAACCCAATTACCTAACAGTGACTAAACTTTTATTTGTCGCTTAGACAATTAGAAAATAAAAATTGTTAGGGCATCTCACTATGTACACTATGTACTAGTACTATTTCAATTGTTAGGAGTTAGGAACATTATCAGACTCATTTGAATTTGACTCAATTGCACAGGTGGCTCACACAATATTGGTTGTTAGGGTCCATTTACAAACAACTGGATAGAATTTGGTTAGGTACGGGCGGGTTGTCTGATGCCGGAACTCCCCTCCACTTCCCACGTCCGGACATTCGTACAAAGGGCGAAGATGTGGAACGATTTCCACCCGCCTAATACTGGTGTCCCAGTGTGACGTCATTGTCACCAACCAATCGCGACTGACGTAACAACTGCATTAGTCGACACCACAGTGATTGGTAAACAGAAAATTTATTTTAGTATCATGAGTGCGTGGGTCCATACCCACTCATGAAACAGCCCTCCAGTCAGGCCGCAATAGGAAACAAAAGGACCCGCGGATAAAGGCTATAATTACCAGTGTACCTTGTACACACATACGCCTGGGGGATGAGGCTCTTTTTCCTTCCCCCAGGATCAATTATCCGGTCGCTGTGCGACCATTAATAGTGGTACACGCACAACGTGCGTACACCACTATAATCCAACTAATCAATCAATCAAAACCCAAAAACGCGCGGACCTAAAAGAAACACTCACTTACTTTTTACTAACAATCAATATTTTACAAATTTTGATAAGCGACGGAAACGAAGGACTTAGAGTCACACTTTCTAACCAATATAAAGAAATAATGTGCTTATAGACTCACTTCTATTGTTTTATAGACTCACTTCTATTGTTTTTAACTTACCATTGGCAATTGAATGATTATTTCTTTTCTAGAGTATTAGGTAGCCCTGAAAAGGGTTGTTTTTGTGTGAGCGTGGAGCTATGGCAATCTTTTATGATCTAAGATTGCGACCTCCTCTGGTGGCAGATTTCCTCACAGGATAATGTCTACTTCTTCGGAAAGAGAAGGAGAACTCTTCGGTGTCGACGCGGCAGTCGACAAAGCCTCTGTCAGGTTCCTGCTGCTGCCGTTGATGTTGCTGCTGCTCTCTCTGCTCTCTCTCTCTCTCTCTCTCTCTCTCTCTCTCTCTCTGCTGTTTCTGAAGTCTGTACTTCTTCGTCCATTCTTTTTTTTCCATGTAAATTTCCTCTCTGAAGAGCTCTTCTATCAGGACTTCGGTGACTTTTAACATTCTGACATTCTCTATCTCTTCAGGCTTAGGTATCAGGCTTTGCCGGACACGATGAAAATTCACGTAGGCTTCGTTCAGCTTGGCTAATCTTGAGCACATCTTCGTAGGAGAATAAGTCGACAATGGATGGTCAGAATACGATACGATACAATAATAAATGTAGGTCGACTGCGCAGCTAGTGCTTGCGCGACACGTTAAGTCCTGAAGGTCAGGATTCTTAATTAGTCGGGTCTGTGGGTATTGTGCCACCACAGCCCCGTTTTTATGTGCAATGTCGCACTCCTTAATTTTGAGATTTTGGACAAGTCTAGCAGCAGAGAGGGTGAACAGACCAAATTACCCGAGCAAAACCCTTGTGTTAGACCAAAAAAAATCCGTGCTCGTTCATATAGGTCATACCACGTCTACGATTATTGTTTGTCCCAAACAAGATTGTAGACGAACCCTCTCTGCTGCTATTCATGTTGCAAAAGAAATTGTTACCACCATATCAAGTTTGATGAATATTTCTCAACGCGTTCTCCTCATCTGTTTCATCTTTATTTGTTCTATGTTTCAAGTAATATTCAAGTTCTGATGGTGGTTTTGGATTTATGTTCTTTCTTTTTCTGTAATAGTTCATCAAACTTCTGTATCGATCTCCACCGCAATTTTTGCAAATCTGATATAATCCTCTAACGCCGTTGTTACATCCAACACAACTTCGTGGACCAGCATGAGGATTTTTCTTTAAAATATAATTGTTTTTTACAATATTCTCCACGACACCTTTTGTTGCATTTATCTGTTGTTCCTTGAATTAACCACGCACAGTTGTTCATTATATGAATGATAACTGTTTAATTAAATTTATTAATTTATCCAAATATTTTATCAAGACCCACACGATATCTTTTTCTAGGATCATGTAAATTTATTGTTATAAATCCATACGGAGTAGCTTGCGCTCGTGAAAAGAAATTTCTGAATTTAATTATATCCATGTCACCGCTGCACCAAGTTTGATGAATATTTCGCAGCGTGTGTGTGTCTACGCCATTAAACACAACTAAAATATTACAATTGTCCCTGATTACTTTTGGTATTTGTGTATATCGTTGAGTAACATGGATAACGTCTGTATTTTTATGTCTGCCGCGAGAAAATATCCTGGCTGGATTTGATTGTTTATCCAGCATCACATCATCATACACAACTAAATTATTAATAAATCCGTCTCAAAAATCAACGGACGGTGCTTCATCAATATCTGTTATAAACTCTATAACATCATTATCTTCGTCCAGTAATCTTGCATTTTCGTTAAAATCTTTTAATACTTCATAACATCGTTGATCATCAGCGGATGGTGCTACCAAATATAATTTATCCCATTTCAACCATCTCATTATCAGATTAAGTAATAACTGCATCTTACCCGATCCAGATGGTCCTATGATAATCATTCTGATGGAATTAGGTAGCGCAGGATGATGCTTAAGAGGTTCTCGCTGCCGAGTTGCTGAGAAATCAATTATATCCATATATATTATAACATGAATTTATACTGTTTAAGTTTTAACTCCGACTACTGATTTAGCTACAGTTATAACAAAAAATAAAAAAATAGCGTATGGTGGAAAATGTTCTGTATGCGGCAGAAAGAAATTTTCGTTTTTACCTAATAAGCGCGGTGGTGATGTTGCTAATTTGATGTCAAAGTTTCCGGGTACTCCATGGGCTAAATACCCAGGAGAAAAACATCTTTCAGGATATAGTTATTGCGGTCCTGGTACTCGACTCGATATCAGGCTCGATAATCAGGATCAACCAAAACCAGGTGAGGAACCAGTAAACGCTATTGATCGAGCTTGTCATATTCATGATGTAGCTAATAAAAGTAAAAATCTACAGGATAGGCATATTGCAGATGTGAAATTAATTCACGCGTTAAATTTCATAAAAAATAAAAATATCAGAGAATCATTAGCTAGTTGGTTAGTAAGATCTGCGATGAAAAGTAAATTAGCGTTTGGGGCTGGTAATTAATAATGGAATTAATTTATTATTCACCAAAAGGATATTGGAGAGGCAAAGCAGCAATTGGTAAACTCGCTGATGCAGCAGCGGTTAAACATTCTACTGCTAGCGCGTGGTTATCCAAACAGGCAATATGGCAAATTTATCTACCACCACCGAAACGAATTCAGTACGCGTATTTCGATGTTAGTGTTCCTAATGAAGTTCATCAAGCAGATATTCTGTTTTTACCACATGATACTGTGCGTGGAAAAACGTATAAGTACGCGTTAACTGTAGTTGATGTTGCAAGTAGATATAAAGAGGCAGAGCGGCTATCAACGAAAACATCATCTGAAGTAGCCGATGCGTTTGAACGAATCTATCAACGAGGTGGTGGACCACAAGGTGGTCTGCGATGGCCACAGCTGCTACAGGTTGATCCTGGTAAGGAATTTCTTGGTCCAGTATCATCGTTGATGAAACGACATAATACCAAAATACGACGAGGTCATACTGCAATTCACCGTGATCAGGCAATTGTTGAGCGATTTAATCGAACACTTGCTGAGCGGTTATTTGGATATCAATACGCGAAGGAATTTATTCAAGATAAAAGATCTCGCGAATGAGTTGCAAGATTACCAAGCGTGATAGCTGCATTAAATAGCGAGATTACACGAACAACTAACATGAAACCCATTAGCGCAGTCACAAAAAAAATATACCAACACAACGAAAAGGTACTGAAAAACAAAAAATATTGGGTGATGTTACAGTTAGATATTTATATGAACCGGGTGAACTTGAAGGTGGTAGCGCGAGAGCGACTGATCCTATTTGGAGTGTTACCACACACAAAATATCCACCGTGACAAGATCGCCAGGTAGACCTGCAATCTACAGATTAGATTCGGCTGCTCCTCAACGTAGATTTGTACGTGAGCAACTACAAATAATTCCCACGGGTACACAATTACCACCGCGATCACTTAACTAGCACTAGTGCCAGCACCCAAGGCGCTGGCGCCTCTACGTCGATTACACTCAAGATAGGTCAACATGGTATTTTCTCGTGTATGACCGCGACTATTATCTTTTCTGTCCACGGTAAATTGTCTTGAATCATTACTCGAATACCTCCACAGCATTATACAATTGCAACTTGTGCAATGATTATTCTGCTGCTGTTTTAACTCAATAATAAATTCAGCATCAAGATCAAAATCGCGTTTATTTTTTTTTTCAGATTGTTTGTATCCGATTAATTTTTTTCTTATTATATCATCATCAGTGACGTTAAATTTATTAACGGTTTCAGGAATTATAATTCTACGTAATTGAGATATATTTCTCACCCTCGATACCGCTAAATAAACTAAATTTGACCACTCGATGTGATCGTCTACAATTCAGACTCGTGTGTCAGAAATAGTTAATCCCTGAGACAAGTGGATCGTCATAGCGTATCCCAACACCCATGGAGATTTGTCAGCGTGTAATGCATCTTCGACCACACTGATATCAACAGCGACAATATCATTTAATACGAGATTTTGATTCTCTTTCTGTTCTGGAATATCAACATTAATATTCTGTTTTCGTGTATCTGATGGTCTGTAACATAACGGTACAGGTAATTCTGAATATTTTTCTTTATGCAGCTGAAATAACTGCTGTTGTAAATCGTCTCTGATTATTTTTCTGCTTGTTACTATCAAATCGTTGGGTCTCCATAAATTTAAAAAATCACTCATTGAGGTCTCTGAGATTACTCCGCGTATTATTTCACACTGAATTTTGTTTGATTGTAATCTGATTAATTTTTTAAATTCCTTTAAATTTGCATCGAGAGCTCTATGAGCATCATCTATTTCTTCGTAATAATCAACGAAATTTTTTAACCAATCATGTGGAGATGGTCTAACAAAAGGCGGTGGTTGACCATGATCGCCACACACCACCACAGCGGTATTTTTCGTCAATAACCAATCAAGAAACATTTTTAATGTATCCAATGACACCGTACATATCTCGTCCCAAATAATTATTTTAGGTATATATTTTTCTCCCATTCGCTCAGGAGTCCATGTATCCCCGCGCCACCGAAAGAAACTATGATACGTGCACGATTGTACTTGCCGTTGTTTCATCTCCCGTGCAAGTCTGTGTGTGGGTGTCAGCACGATCATATCTGAATTTCTAAAAACATTAATCGCTCGAGTCGTTTTGCCGTATCCGCCAGGTCCATTGAGATATACTGTCTTATATCTAGTTATTGGATCACTCAACGATGGCGCTTTCGACATTTCTGATATTTTATTACACTTACGATAAAAATGTCTCATTGGAACATCTGCTGATTCTGTATAATTGTGTAATATTTCCTTTTTTATTCTCCACGAACTCCATCGTTCATCATTACTTGTAAATTTCATAACAGACTCTAAATATTTACTCGAAATATAAAACGAATCTGTTGCGACTCTGACTGCGGTCTCAGGAAATCTATTAATCATCGATAATAAATTTATAGAAACATAAGCCAACATGGAAGATCTTAGATGAGTATACTGTGGGGAGATATCATTTATGTAACTAACGATCGTACCCAATTTTGTTCCGTCGGATAAATAAACACTTTCTCGATTTACAAATATATTTTTCGCTGTTGTATCAGCGATTATAAAATCGTACTCGGCATCATCTAAAATTAATCGTGTGTGATGTCTTTTATGATCATATGCACCACCTTGAGTAAATTTACCTATAATTTTTCTACCGAGATCTTTTGCGGTTTTAAGTTTAATCTCGAGAATTTTAGGAGCTTCTTTGATAATATCATCTTCGGAAACATCAGGACATTTTTCCTTAAACTCGCTAATAACTTCATCAACACTGATAGAATCTGGCATGGGCAACCAAACTTCGGTCTGCGCGTGATATGATATAATTGCCTCACTAACCACCAACGATGTCAGTGCCGCACAACCTAGCAAATATCGTAATAAAACTATAGGCGCCCAACGTTTTTCACAAAAATGTCTACCAAACCAAACATAACAAATCTTGTGAAGATTTTCCTTAAGCTCGAATGATTCAACACAAGCGAATCCAGTCAGATCAAAATCAGGTAATGGTCCATTAATTGCCTAATATCCTAGAAAACTTCCCGGATAACATGCAACCATATCAACCGAAATAATATCGTTGTAATTATACTTAGTATTCCACAATCTGCCATGTCCGTATTCGACGCAACTTGCGCGTACGTCCTCGAGTAAATCAAATCGTGTTGGTTTCCATGAATTTCTTTCTCTAGCGAAATGAGCCGCAACAGATGGAACGGTAAAGCAATTAGTTAGTAATTTGTCAGTATTTTCCGCGGAGTGCTTGCACTCTAAAAACTTCTCCGCGAGATTTTTCATCTCGTCGTGGAGAGATTCTGTTCGATATATTTCACTGTTTGGTCTAACAAACTGATCAAATCCACCTTCCTCATTACTTTTAAATAACCATACCGATACAGGATCGTTTTTACTTATTTCGTTGATAAAATCAACGAGTTTATTTTTTTACGTCTTAAATCAGTTAATCCATTTCCACGCATCGCGTTTGTAAAGTGTTCTATTACTCGCTCGGCTACACAATTTAACCTTGAAAATTTCATGGGTGTCAGTTTATCAACGTTGGGTTTTTTATTTATCTCATAGATTCCATAAATAACCGCTGTTACAGGATACGCTCGCTCATAATACGGTTTGTCAATACCCGTCAATAGACCCGGTCTGGAATTTTTACTTAATATGGCAATTTTATTATTGCCAAGGACAGGATCATATTTGTCACGGATAATCCAACTACCTGTTTCTGTTAAAACAATAAATTTTACTCTGAAGAAATATTTTTGATTGCCCTCATACTCAGCGATGTAGTTAATGATAGTTGCCTCTCGCTTGTCATTCATTGTGGCGTCCTTGACAGTCCTTGACAGTATTGCGTATAATCTTGAACGTTGACCATGTATGAGATGCACCATCCGTGTAAAATTCTTTCTTGGCGTCGTGAATTGATCAAACTTTTATTTTTCGGATCAACCAAATCTCGTACTGGCAAGTCTGGAGATAATCTGTCGAGGTTGAATTTATATTTAACAGGCCTAGTTTGGGATAATCTCTCAAACTCATTCATATAATTAAAACAAATATTTAAATAAAGAAAATTATATATATACAATGTCTCAATGCAAATGGTTGATGATCGGCTCAGTAAATCGATGCAAAAAATCCTGCAGAAAGGAATTTTGTTGGATGCACTTACAAAGTATACGACGAGGAAGTCTAGGACCAATACCGTGTCTGCGATGTGGTATTGGAGTGCGAGGAAAAACAGAATTATGTGGAAAGTGCGGTGGAAAACGGTTTAGAGAACTTAAAAGATATTATGACAAAAAAATTAATAATAGTGAAAACGCTATAAAATCCGTGGAGGATTATATATCAAGATTTCAGACAAACAATGATTTAAACAAATAATATTATTATAATGGAGCAAAATATATTTGTCCCACATCCTCTCATCAAGAATTACGAATCAGATCGTAATGGCATGATCAGACACTGTAGGTTGAGGAGACCAGTTGGTCATGTCATTAATTCTGGTTATCTAGCGTTCACTTATGAGGGAGGAAAGAAAAGCTATCTCTGTCATAGATTTGTGCATGAATGTCATAATGGGATGATCAATGACGGTCTTGTTATTGATCATGTTGACGGGGATCCTCAAAACAATAATTTATCCAACCTTCGTGTTGTCACACAAAGCGTGAACTCTGCACGTGGTAATACTGGAAGATGTAAAACAATCGGAAAGAGGGCGGTAAATTCCACAAACACAGAAACTGGCGAAGTAATTATATTTCGTTCGATGCATTCAGCTGCGAAATACTTTGATATTCACTCATATTCAGTGCAAAAAGTAGCAGAAAATATAACCAGATCTGCTTTCTCCAAAAATATAAGCAGAAAATCACCTTTCAGTACTGTTAACTCTCATCACCACCTCGAATTATATTTTTTTTTGGGGGGGTCAGAAATTGTCATTATTATACTACGTATGTTTTGACTCATGAAAGGGAGGTAATTTATGGTCACAATCATATACAACATCCAAGGTCTGTGATGCCTGGTGGATACATTATGCATTACAGATTTCTAACTTACAGTTCGTGTATTTTTCTGCCCTATTAGAACAGCGCATTCGACCCCCACCTTATAACCATGTATACTTTAGGACATCACTGCTACCTATTGTTTGTTCAAGGAATGCAACACATAGAATACATGTATATTTCATCCTAACCTACAGAAAACCGACATGTATATTCCAGCCTACTGAGTGCAGAATCCAGCGTCTAGTCTGTATCGTGTGGCAATGTACTGACTCATAGGTCCACGATAGTGTTTGGAATTAAAAATCAGTGAATTTTCCTTGTTCAGTGCAGAAATATAATGCGAGATTGTGTATGTATGTCTGATTATTTATTTATCGAGTAAACTCCCTTTGACCAGTCTAGCAGTTAGATGATCTAGACCGGATGTTCTATCATACATGGCGTGGTATAGTAAATAGGAAATTCCTTAATTTAGCTTTGTTTGCTGAAAATATATCATATAAACGTATTTCTTGAATTCAGAATTGTATTATTCGAAATTAGTTCCTTTTCAATGATTATTAGCTATATATTAACTTCCGAAGCATATGTTTGTAACAAGATTTGATAGCTCAATCGGTATCGTATTGGACTGTGACGCTCGCGGTCCAGGATCGAATCCCCATGGCTGACAACATGTCGGTGGTTTGCGCATAATTGCGATTTTTATAATAATTGGGGGCTCCGCCAGATCCCCCCACTCAGCAAAACTCAACCACGTATCACCCACGGGCTTGATTATTGTGGGTGGGTTTTTGCTGAGCGTATATGTTTGTGCCGTCCTTTATTCAATTATTCATTGTATATATTTCATTTCATACTTAATGAACTTGCTAAAAAAACTCGTTTCATAATATATGTTTGTAATGTCCTTCATTCATTGTACATACCCATTTCATTGTACATACCCATTTCATTGTATATATCCATTTCATTGTATATATTCATTTCATTGTACATACCCATTTCATTGTATCTATCCATTTCATTGTATATATCCATTTCATTGTACATACCCATTTCATTGTACATACCCATTTCATTGTACATACCCATTTCATTGTATATCTTCACCAAACACACCCTCTTGGGCCTCTAGACCGTTGTTTGACGGGTTAGGGGCTCTCATAGGGTAGTGTTTCGTGTACCTGTACCTTGAACTCGATAGGGGTTCAGGGATAAAAATTTTTTTTTTTTTTAAGATTTACATATTATATAATGAACATTATTTCTGCTATTAAAAAACTAGAAGAAAACGGATTTAATATATCTGATGAACTAAATCCTGAAAAAATAATATTTGATTTTGAAACGTTAAAAGAACTTAAAAATGAAAATAAGTATGTTCTATCATCTCAATATAAGTTCATAAAGCGGATTCAGGCAGCTATGTTTCAGTCACTGGCTATGGTGAACGATGATCAAGTAAATGAATTTATTCCCCTTTCTGTTGCAATAGAAAAGATCAGGTCGGAATTATCCAGCGAATATGAAACAAAAAAAAAAAACAATCAGTACCCGCAAAAGATACTTAAGAAAAATTATGTCAGCGGGTAACGAGTGAGTAGTAGTATAATTTCCCTCACTGTATATCACATCAGAATTAATTTACATAAAAAAATAAAATATTTCAGAATAATAATAAAATATTTTTTGGAAAACTGATTGATTTCTATACTTTTAAGTACCAACCACCCCATCAGAATTAGCAAACTGATTGATTTGTATACTTTTAAGAGGCAATCACCCCATCAGAATTAGCACACTAATTAATTTGTATACTTTTGAGTAGCAACCACCCCATCAGATTGATTCATAAAAAAATAAAATATTTCAGAATAATAATAAAAATATTTCAGAATAATAATACAATATTTTTTTGTAGTATTTTTTGGAAAACTGATTAATTTGTATAATTTTCAGTACCAATTACCCCATCAGAATTAGCAAACTGATTGATTTGTATAATTTTCAGTACCAATTACCCCATCAGAATTAGCACACTGATTGATTTGTGTAATTTTCAGTACCAACCACCCCACCAGTATGTACAAAATTGATTAATTTATCCCATCAGTGATTATATTTATTTATTCTGAAATATTATGTTTTTAAGTTGATCGACTTTAATACAGGAGTGTGTATAATTTAGAATCTGATCTCTCTACAGATGATCTCGGCGGAGTACATCTAACTGTTCTCGCTTCCGTATTCATCAATAACTAAATTAACGCTAAATTGCTCTGTGTTTTGAAAACACTGTTCTGATGGCGTTTTTCAAGTGTATAAAAAACAATCACGTGCTGGTACATTATATAACATTTACTGGATTAATTAAGATTTCACATACAGATTTATCACAAGCTCTTCTCCACGCATGTCAATTAAGCGATTAAGGTGGTCTGTGAGCTTAAAATGTATTCGTGTTAACATATTATTGTGACACCGCAGATACACAGGATTAGTTGGTTCTTGCACGATTAAACTTCCAGGGGGGACTTGTGGTGTAAATGTATATAGGATGTATCCTTGTTGAGCCTGATTTGATTTTCCGAGGTCTATTTGATAGCTGCCATCGACTACATCACAAACCAGATTGACCACAATCGTGCTGGTTATATTAACGATTCCGGGAGAAACGTGCCTGCCGCCGCCATGTCGATCATTATTATGTCTGAGAACAGTTGGAGGTGGTGTTAGTTTTTTTTCCATGCCTCGAGTATTTTAGGAAAATATTCATCAATGACATCAGTGACAGATTTTCTCCGAGCGTCCGGGTCATAATCGGGAAATTTGAACGTCGGTATATCAGATTCCTTGATTTTATATTTATCAATTAAAAACTTTTTTGGAGCAGGAGATGATTTTAAAATTATGTCTATAATTTTGTTTTGAGTGCGTTCCATAGCTTCTGCGATATAATTCAGAATTTCTATTTGTTTGATAATTTCCCCTCGTGTCTCGTGAGATGTTATATCGAAAAGATACTCAGTGAGACGTTCACGTAGTTTATTTAGTTGATCTTTATGATCAAGATTGGAAACGTCAATAGTTCTTTCAATTTCGTGTTCATGAATATGGCCAGGGGTTTTATCTTCTGGTAAAGCTGAAAATATGTCACCACCATAACCAATTAAATCATCCAAACTATCATCCCAAGTTCGAGGTCCACGCCACCACCACCAAAGATCTCTCATTGTAACTTCGTGACGAGATCTATTTGTTGACGTAAAATCAGATTTTTTCGGTTCTGGTGGTCCTTCATACACCGGGGGAACATCTGGCCAACCTAGTACGGATCTTATCGTGGATTGATAGATATCAACGGCATAATCAGGAGAATGTATCTCAACCGTCGAGGACAGCGTCGGCTCATGAACGTTAATTGATATTTTTGCTTCTTTTCCGGTTATTGATTTTATTCTACGTTGAAATTCCTCATTGATTTGTTCGATCTCATAACTACCAGTGGGTATTCCAACATCTATACAGTCAGGAGTACCATCTGGTTTGTTCTTGTTAGCAAATACAAGCAAATTATTTGCTGGTGTACCATTAAATGATTTTGATCTGATATTTGGCCAGCTGTAATATACCCGTAATTGAGCTAATGCTATTTCTTTTACTGGAATTGCAGTAGGAAAGTTAATACTAAATTCAGGATTAGTTGAACTTACCGAGATCATCGTTATCTTTGGCGGAGTTGTGTTAGTCACGATCTGCTGGAGTAATTCTGTCATTATTAGTATTTATGTCTTTAATACCGATACCTTCGTCGTATATTTTAATCATCATTGAAAACTCGACATCAGATATAATTCCATCACTGAGACTCGCTGATAACAACGAAGATAACTTCGAGTATGCGACCGTAGCTGTATGCAATTTTATCATGTAATCGGATAATTTTTCATTCATGCAAGTACATATTTTTTTTGTGATGATATTAAGCACACCTGCAATCGTTGTTGCTACTGAAATACAAATAGTTACGGCTGCTGGTGCCATCATTGTCACCGCTGATAATATAACACCGGTTCCAGCAACAACAGCGGATACTGAATAAACAATCACATCAACGATAACTAATCGTCGTCGATATTTTTGTACTTTTACTGTATATTGTTCGACTTGATCTTTTAGCGCCGCCTGCCATTCACGCGCTTGATTGTATCTGTATTGTGCACAGTCCATATATTTTTATGCAGTAACCAATTGAGTTGTTTCAGCTACAAATTCCAAACACCACCAGTAAGATGTTGCGGTTAATTTCTTATCATCTGCTTCCAGGATAAAATTTCTTCGGTTCCGCTATTTAATATAACAGATACAACCCCGGAAAACCTATCCGTTGAATGACGCCATGGATACGTTGTAAATATCTCAAATCGCGCACCACTGAACACAGACAACCTGTACACGCCAGTGACTGTTGCGGTATATTTGATGGTTTTATTTTGCTGCGACCATGTTGCGAATCCCGATGATACAGTGCATACGATGTTTGTGATATGCCCAGGAGTTATTCCGGCTGGAATTTTAATCAAATTGGTTTTATTAACGATATCAGGAATCCCCGCTACGATGTTTTGCTGTGTTTGCTTGATCGTGTCGATGTTCGTCTTGATATCAGAAAGTTTCATGTCAACGGAGTGCGGAATGCCGAAGAATTCTTCTGTGGTTCTTTGATGGTTTCTGCGAAATCTTCCAAAAGCGCCCACGTGAACGTCATACTCAACCCGCAACGTGGATAAGTTGCTATCTACGTTGTCGACGTATTTTTTTGTTGCTGCATCTTCGTCGGATGTTGGATCTCTTAAAACTACTATTTTATTTCCGTTCATGCTGAGTTCACCCGTCATTGTGTCACCGGTATTTTTCACGCGATTAGCAACGCTTCTTGCAATTTCATCTCTGATGGTTGTAAATGATACACTTGAATCTCTGATTCTACCACCGTCAGTAAACACAGGAATATTATCTGTAGCTGCACCAAGTACTCGTCGAACTATATCATTCCATCTGATATTGCTCGTTTTTAGTTTACCATATCGATCTTGAAAAATAACGACCTCATCTGGGTCAACTCCAGCCAGGCTCATGATATCAGCAAGTTCATCTTTAGTCGCATACTTCGACAGATCAACATCGCCGGATTTTCTCTTAACGCGGTAAGATCTTCCGTAAATATCAACCATTATATTTTAAGATCCAAGATCTATTTAAAACGCTTTACGCGCAACGAATCGGTTGCTTGTATAATAATGCACAACTTTATGTGGCGGTTTGGATGATTTTGATATAGCGTCGAGTACATTAATTACTTCACGGCCGCATATTGGCGGATCTGTCATTGTTTGTGTGGGTAGCGTTGAATACCAAACTTACGCGTGGAGTGGTGCGACATACTTGATAAATTCAACAGGTGGAGCTAACCCGTACGAATCAAAATAAACGATTCCACGTGGATCAACCGCGTATGATACCCAATGAGTACCGGGTCCTGAAGTCGAGTCTAGATTAATAATACCTGTTTCGAGTTTGTTTGGTTGTTTTGGTAATTGATCTCGCATAAAAACACCTCTAAAAGCTTTTATTTTTAATCGTTTAGCAGCATCAAGTAAATCAAAATTTGATGCTGGAACATCTAACGTGGGAGCCTCAGACCGCTTCCCCAGCGAGATCCCGGTAATCTTAGACCGCGTCCCTTTTTTTGCTATATCGTCCACCAGTTGCTTTCTTTAGAGCCATTGCAGCAGCTGTTCCAACAGCACCTAACGCGGCTGCTTTTGCTACGGCTGGAGCGGCAGCAGCTATTAACGCTGGAATAGCCGCAAGAAGTGGAAATATACCACCCGTTTTAACCATGTCTTTGATGGCACTCGGAGAAAGACGTAATTGAACTCCAGTGTTTGATTCTAGGGCTTTATTGAAATGTTTAATCTGATTATTTGTCAATGATAATTTGTTTGGACCACCACCCATCTGATCTCGTTTTAGTGATATTTTAGTTCCACATTTGCTGGTGGTTTTTGATTGAAGCTTTTTGACCTGACCAGGAGTCAGAGTAACATTAACATGACTATACGACATTTTTATATAAATAATATTTTTCTGAATAATTAGAGATTTTCCACTGGTGCATCAACGACTCTCATTCGACCACTACCACCTTCAAGTAACATGGCTTTATCGCTGAGTATGACCACGATTGCTCTATAATTAGCACCACCTGTATTCAGTGTTGCTTTAAGATGTACATCAACGACAGATTGTTTTGATAGATCAAGATGTTCCAGTGAAAAATAATAAATCGGATACATGAAATCTGAAATCATATTGTGATATTTGCAATCCAGTATCAACATTTTGATCACGTCCCATGAATGACATTAAACGATGATATGCACGTCCTATACGATTCTGTTCATAATTTAGTTGTATATTTTCTGTTGGTTCTTGTTGTCAGTTTATCCGTAAAGAAATATCTGTGATACCTAGTTTATCAAATATCATATGAGAGTGAACTTGTGAGCCTAATCGATTAGTTTCCTGAAACGCAACAAAAATATGTCGCGGTGCATAAACACCCCGTTGTGATGCTATATGCCATGTAAACTGACCGTTAACGTTAGTTTGCATACTATCTGTGCTTGTTGTTAACCATGACAACATGACATGGTTGTTAACCATGACAATAAGGATTTACCACTAGTGTCCATGAAAGAAATTAATTTTTGTTCTACTGCGATCGTTGGAGTCATTACCGGCATCCACAGTGAAAGTGTAGACAATATTACTTTACCAGCATCACCAACAGGTCTCCACAGAGCATCGTTATCAATAACTCTCTTCTATTGCATGTCAGCATGTGCACTCCAAACTAACATAATAATAAACACATATGTCTGTAAGAACCAATTCCAACCCAAGGAAATAGTAATATATGAGGTGGCTAAATCCTTGCCATCAGGTCCGGTCGCATAAAGATTGGCAATATTCAAACAAACCATCATCTAACCATAGGGCCCAATAAGAAATCGGAATATAAGGTGACAAAACCCAGTCATCAGGCCCACCTCACAGGGCGGAAATAAAAGTATGTAATAACAGATGTACAGACCTCAAACTATCTAAAACACAACATCTTTAGCCCAACATTACATAAGTCTAACATTTTTGTTGTTTGATCAGCTCCCCATTTGGTTTCCTTGATGTTTCTTAGTAGGTTGAGGTCTTGTGAGCATGTTTTGGTTAGTTCTGTAATGTGTTTCTCCCATGTGAGGGTCTCATTCATTAACATTCCCAGGAAGTATGTTTCTTTGAAAAATTGTATTTCTATGTTTTGTAGATAAAGTTTGGGATATGTTGCTTGTTTATTTTTTGTTGGTGAAAATAACATTCCTACTGTTTTGGTGTCCGATATTTTAAATCCTCAGTTGTCAGCCCAGTTACCAATTTCGTCTTGAATTTGCTGTATTTGTTTGATGTTGGTTTGGTTTTTTGGGTTGCCTGCTTTCCAGATTCCACTGTCATCGGCAAATTGGGATAGTTCAGTTAGTTGGTTGGTAATGTTGTCGTGGAGATTGTTGACCATTATGTTGAAGAGTGTGGGGCTTATTACACTTCCTTGGGGAGTTCCATTGTCCAGAGTGTATATGTCAGATATAGCATCACCTACTCTGATTTTGACTTGTCTCCCTGTTAGGAATCTTGCTATCCATTGGTGCATTCGCCCCGTTATGCCATATTGGTGAAGTTTAGAGATGAGGCCTTTGGTCCAGACCATATCGAACGCCTTTTCTAGGTCTAGGAATATTGCAATCAGGTGCCTGTTTCTCTTTCTTTTGGCATTGAATGCTAGTTTGATGTCTGCTTCCAATCTAATTAGTTATTCAATTGTTGAGCGTCTGTTTCTAAATCCGCTTTCTTTCTCTGTTAGCAGGTTGGTTTTCTTCCAGGTGGTGCTTTAATCGGTTGTTGATTATCGTCTATATGATTTTACAGATGGTGTTTGTTAAGGAGATTGGCCTATGTGATGTTGGGACTTTGGGGTCTTTGCCTGGTTTTGGTATGGCTATGACTATTGCCTGTTTCCAAAATGTTGGTATATTTCCTGTTGTCCATATTAGGTTGATGAGTTCTAGTGTTATGTTTTGCATGTTTGTTGGTAGATGTCGTATCCAAGATTGTCTTCTCCTGGGGATGTTGTCTTTTTATTGCTAATGCTTTTTTCCATTCTGCAAATTGAAAGGGTCGTTTAGTGGTGACTGTTGTTTTGATCCGTGAATAGGTGTGGATATTTTCTTTCTAGTGTTAGTCTTTGTGCCGTAAATTTTTGGGTGTGATTTTTGTTGCTGCTGGAATTGGCGAAGTGTTGCGCTAGTAGTTCTGCTTTTGCTTGGTTGTTATCAGCTCCTATTAGTTTTGGTGTTGTTTGAGGTCTTTTTCCTCTCATGGCTTTAATTTTTGTCCAGACCTCTTTGGAGTTTGTGTGATAGTTATGCTTGCCATGAGTTAGTTTTTGCTGTCTTTAGTACATCATTGGTGATATTTTCCTTTTGTTTGTAAATTAGGAAGTCCGAAGCCCTTTTGGTGTGTTTGTAGCAATTGAGGGCTTTCTTTTTTTCCTTAATGGCTATTCGACTGTTGTCGGTCCACCATGGTATACTGGTTTTGCTAGGTTTCCCACTTGTTTTGGGTATGCTGTTTTGTGCTGCTCCATTTATTGCTTCAATTATATTGCTGTAGTATTGGTTGATGTCCTCATTATAGATCTCTTCTAGTTGTATTTGCCTCAAATGTTGTTGGAACGTTTGCCAGTTGGCTTTTTCTGTTTTCCATTTTAGTATATTTTGTTGTTGTCCTTTGAGATTTCTTTGATGTATTGTTATACATATTGGGAAGTGATCACTGCCCAGTGTGCTTTGTTACAAGACTTCTCAGTCTGTAATCAGTGCACTATTGGGGTCGATTCTGGTGGGAGTGCCTGTATTTCATATTATGAGCGGGTGTTCCCTAGCATATTTTTCAATGTCTTCCCTCTTATATCTACGTGGTCTCCACCCCATTCTAATTTGTGTGCATTGAAATCCCCGCATATAATACTGTTTGTGCCCTTTTCTTTGAATATATCGGTATAGTTTTGGGTGGAGTTGACACTAGTTACCCCTGTATCATAAATGTTGTAAATGTTGAGTTTTTTGGGACCTAAATTTACAGTGAGTGATTTTCTGATATTCGATGTGGTTTTCTTTTAGATCAGTGTCTTGTTTTGTTTCAATTACCACTGGGACGGTGTTGTGAATGTAGATAGCTAGTCCTCCCCCTTTTTTCCCATTGGGTCTGTGCTTGAGAAATTTTGTCTCGTAGTCTGTTATTTTTGGTATTGTTTTACCTGTTTCAGATAAGTGTGTTTCTTGTAGGCATAGTATGTGGGGTTTGGTGGTGGCACTGTTTATGGCCGCTATCAATTCCCCATGATTTGGTGTTAGGCCTGTACAATTCCACTGCCCTATGGTGAATTGATTTATATAAGTTTTTTCGTTATCCATTGTTATTGGATGCTGTTTTAGGTTGTGATTACTGTTGTATGGTAGGTGTTATTTATCCTTCGGAAAATGGATCTCTATCATCTTAAATAGCAGTTCTTCAATCCTGTTTCTTAATCTGATTTTTTTCTATTTTGTTGGATTCCTTCTTTTAGTTCATTCAGGTATTGTGTGATTTGTGTATAGCTGAGGTATTCCTCATTGGTATGGTAAGAAATGTTTTTTGCTGGGTCATTTGTGTCGATTGTTTGGTGTGTGATGCTTTTAGTTTGATTTCCTATCAAGAGGACTGTTTCTAATTGTGTAGGTGGTTGTAGGTTTTGTGAATATGTTATTTGTTGTTTGCTGATATTTTGGTCTAGTTTGTTTTTGCTTGACTGTAGGACAGTTGTTGAGTTTCCATTGTTTGTATGGTCTTTGTTTCCAGTATGATATAATGGCAGTCTTTGGAGTAAGGAGTGTGCTTTCCTTTGCAGTTGGCGCATTTGGGAATGCTGTTAGTGCATTGTCCTTTGTGTTTGTCACCACATTTTGCACATCGTGTATGGGATCGGCAACTAGAAGTGAAGTGGCCCCACCGTTGGCAGTTGTTACAGAATCGTGGTTTGTTTATATATTTGATTAATTTGATAGTTTTTCCTATGGGTCCCCCTAATTTTACCGTTTTTTTGGTGGTGGTTCTGCAAATTCTAGTAGGACTGTTGGTGTTTCTTTTCTCAGCTGATTTCGGAGTTTATGGACGCGTCTGTATTCGATGGTGTGGTATGTGAGGTCATATGCTATCTCACTAGCAGTTTTCCACTGCAGATTGCCCGTTAGTTTAAGTACGGCTTTAAACCCCTTGTTGGATTTGTTTTCTTCTTGGTTTCTGATGGTGGTTGTGGGTGTTATGGTCTTGTCATTTCTGTTGATGTTCTTTGGGGTAGTTTTTAGTGAACTTGATTCGGCTGCTCTGTGTCTTTTGATTATGATTGAGGGGCCCCGAGTGGTCGAGTGGTCTAAAGCGCTCTCCGTTACGGATCACTGCCATCTCACCTCTGTCTGCGGCGGTTCGAGTCTAGGATTCAGCCAATGTGGGTATGTGAGAAAGCTTGCCAGTGGCTTCTCGTGGGTCGGTGGTTCTTTCCGGGGTTTTCCCGGGTTCTTCCTCCACCATTAATACTGGCCGCCATGTATAGCCTATCGTGTGCTGAAAAATGGCGTTAAGCCCCAAAACAACAACAACAACATTGACTATGATTGGCATGCCTGCTATACTTGTAATTTCTAGGTATTTTTCCAGTTGTTACACCAGATGATGATATAGTTTTCATCCGGTCTGATGATCTTGAATGTGCCACCATGTTTCTGTACCAGTGTGCTTGCTAAGCTTTTGCTGCTGATTTTAACAAACTTTTGATTGCTGCTGCTAAGACACAGCGTTAGTGTTGGTGGGTAATATCGATACTTCATGGGTCTGTCATTCTTCTGTTGGTGGTGTTGCTCGTTGGTTGTGTGTGTGTTTTGGTGCATTATTGGGTGGTTGTTGGTGTTTGACATATTGTTGTTCTTGTTCACTTGTCTTTTGTTATTGTTTTGTTTATTCTTCGATTGTGTGTTGTGGTTTTGTACTTGTTTGTGTTGGGGTGTTTTTTAATGTTTTGCTTGCCTTTAATTGGTTTTTTGCCTTTACTTTGCCATTGTTCTTCTTCTTGGTCTGTTTTGTTGTAATTTTTATTTGCTGTTGTTGTTGTTTCTTTCTCTTTTTGGTCTGCTTCTTGGGTTTTTTCCCTGGTTCTTCTTCCACCATTACTACTAGCCGCCATGTATAGCCTATCGTGTGTTAACAAATGGCGTTAAACCCTACAACAAAATCCTTTTTGGATTTAAGTTGTATGTTGATTGGTTTCTTTTTTGTTGACAGTGATTGTATAGCCGCGTCCAAGGTCGTTATACTGTCTTTTGCTTTCTTTGCTTTTGTCCTTGTGACCCTGGGTGAGTATTGTTGTTGAGTTGTTAGATTCTGTTTCGTTATCTCTTTTGTTGTTGGTGATGTGAGGTAAGTTCCCAATAGTGTTTCCGTGTTTTGTTCTTTCTGTGTTGTTGTAGTTCCATCCGTTTTCTGTTGATCCTGTTCTTGGTTAGTTTTTTCCATTTTAGTTTCATTTTATTGTGTTTTGTCATTTTTTTTCCTGGTTTTGTTGGTCAAACTGGAGAGACTGGAGATTTCCCCGCTTTTATGTTAAAAGCGCGGACGCGAATGAAAACACCCCTACACGGTTTCGAGTCGGAACGCTAAATTAGTGTAATGTGAGGGATAGAGAGAAGTCAAAGAGCATGGTTTATGATGCCTATTGTAAAACAAACGACAAACACATTTTTTTTTTCAAAGCACAACATTTTTATTCAAATAACTTACAACTAACAATTAACATTTTTAAAACTAAAAATTCAATCAACAAATATTTTTTTCAACTAACTATCTATTTTGGACATGGTTGACAACGTTGTGAATGAAATTGTTTTTTCCACTGTTGGAAGTCATTGTTGTACACTACGCTTCCTTGCTAAAGACAAAAGATAACCATAATCGTCACAAAACCATCGATCTACTTTCTCATCGTTTCTAGAAGAATGACGATCAAAATAAGTCACTAAATGTTCTAAAGAATATCCCAGACTTCGTTGATGTAGAAAATACACACAATATTGTCCACACACCAATGAATATGTGCCTTGTAATTTCACATTATTGAATCGTGTTGTCAGAGCATTTTTTTCTCCTAAAGTCAATGATATCGTCTTCCAAAGGGGCAATCCATACGAATCGAAATATTCCATGCATCCTTCTTGAGGAAAGTAGACGGCTACCCAGTGGGTTCCTGGGAGATGACTGTCGTCATCCGTATTGATCACATAAGCTTGATGGTCTTGAGGTTTGCGAAGGTAGTTCATCTTTAGCACATACGACAGGATTCCAAGAAGCAGCGTACGAACTGTGGTTCAAAAGGTAATAAAGTTCCCAGGTATCCATGTTTGTGTTGTTTTTCTTCACAGTTGATAATAAATGATCAATTCAATCCTGACTTTTTGCTTGAAAATGTCTGACAAGTAACCGCTTCTTCGCGTTGTCTCCCAACTATGAGTCAAGACAGTTTCAATGCGATGGATCTCTAGAGTTGTTAATGGAGGACAAGAATGGTCACGCAAGCCTTTATACCACTGTTACAACACGTCTTCTTCCGAGATGAGACTCCAAGCTTCCTCCAGATATTCGTCCAATTTATCTTCTTGACTCAACATCAGACATTTATCCTGTTGAATTTGATTGGGATGATCGTTGTAACATCCATAGCAATCTTTTTTGATCAATTCCTTAATTGTTTCTGACAGGTATGTAGCAAAACAGGAGACTAAATGTTCTTCTTGTTCTGGCCATCTGGACTTCATCATTATGACTTCTTCGTCTTTGTCTTGGGCTTCTACTTTCATGGTCTCCTCACTTTCCATGTCCAAAGTTTTTCCACTATGCAAGGAGGGATAACAGTCTTCCATGGCTTCTAATAGTCTAGTATGACTTCTCTCAAACTGTTGATTTCTATCGTATTGTCAAATTCTGCATACAGGATGACGTTCATTGTGTTATCAGGGGGTACTGGATTCGTAAACTGAAGTTCCACACCAATCTGACCGGATTTTATAGGGTGGAAATGTCCCTCGTCGCTGCCTTGGTCTGGAGTGAAATCAAAAGCCCACAAAACGTAGCCTCCTGCATAATCCTCGTACGATATGCCATGACTGGTGTTGGTTCCTACCTGTCCGGTGGCTTCGTACAGGGACAAGTTCAATCTCAAATAATTCCTGTCACCAAACTTAGGCTCGAAGGGTCTGGCACACAGTGTCTTGCCATCGCGACTGACTTCGATTCTGGCTAAGTTGTAATGTTGAAACTGGAGAGGGTTTTCGTTGTTGGCTCCGTTGAAGGCTGCATTCTTGACGATGCCAAGGATCAAACGTTTGGGTAACTGTCCTTCGAATAGATGATCTTCGATCATGGATCGCTGTCCAGCAGGAATAGTGAAAGTTTTCACTTCCACGCGTCGTATCGGATACTTGGCGGTCGTTCTGCTCAAAGTGTGACTGATGTCATTTCCCACTTTAAGCAACACTTCCACACGTCTCACGTAGAGCCTGGCTTCTTGGATGATGGTTTTGTACTCGTTAGCATGGGCCATCAAATGGAATGCGGCACTGCTACGATTCAGGCTCAGGCGAATATCCACACCGTTCAGCAAATACTTTTCTTGTAACCACATGTCCAAATGCAAACGATCCATCAATTCTAAACTTCATCCTTGCAGAATTTTCTTACGACGTTCGTTAAACCCCACATTGTGAAGATTGTTATCTTCTGTCAGGGCTGTGTCGTTAAACGTGTTCTCACCCGCTATGTCAGCTTTCCATACCACGCAAGCATCCAGATGAGTATTCTTGCTCTCTTTTCCGTACGTCAAGAGATTTTCCAGGTACGCTCGATAAGGGTAAGTATCCATGCTGCTGCTGACCAGTTTGTTATTCAACTACAAGTCCACTTCGCTGAACAAGGAATGCATGAAATTGTTGACAGGAGCTACTCTAGCAACGTCTGCAGGATTAGTGTTGTCCGTTTTGATCACTTTGACTTTCAAGTACAAGTAACTGCTATTCAGTGTAATCTTCGGGCTGACCTTTGATATCAAACTCAGTGGGAGCTGAATCCGTCAAAGAGGGGACGGGATGAAATTCGACCGACTGGGATTCTTACATCGTCATCATGGTGGCTGGCATGGCAAACAGATCCAGTTCCGACTTGGAACAGGGTGTTTTCTTCGTCGTCTCTTTCTGCCTTGTCCTTGCTGTTTCGTCAGGGAAGTAGGAATGCCTGACTCGGTAGCATTCAGGGCATTTATAGAAGTTTCTCGTCGGCCCAAAATGTCTTTACCCGTTTGCAGTAAGACATTTTTGCCTGCTCTCAAGAATGCTTCTTTAGGGTTTTATTTGTCAATTATGACATTTTGGAGAAATTCTTTGCCATGCTTCAGTGCGGTATCTTTCAAGGCGTGCAATCCTCGTGTCACCATTGGTTTCAACACTGGAGCCACCGAACGAAAGGCCGATTTTAACATATCTCCTAAACCATGTCCTCGGTGTCGAGAGACACCTCGGTACACTGGATGCATGACTTACGTAAGAGAATCGTTTTCGAAAATGGAGTTTCACCGTGACTTCTCCTTTGGTGAATGGAATATTTTGTCCATGATCTCCTTTTATAGCAATGTTGACAGTGTCAAAATACGACTTACTGAGGATGTACAAATTCGCGGTGAACGTGATATGTGTTTCCACCTTCCTCGTCAGTGACCGTGGCAGAATCCACTTTGAAAGGAATGACAGGCAGTAACGGTACGGAGGTGTGTCCCACCACATTGTACTCCACCACATCGGAGTACACAAAGATCAAATTTAGTCCTTGGTTCATTTCTATTGGGGAACAAAATAACTTGGTAAAATAATCTTTGTCGGAAATGACTGGTAATTCGTTTTTCTTGATCATCACCATGTCCCCGCCCAAGATGTCAAACAATTCAGGACAAAATAAAATAGATATTATTTTACCCCCCTCAAGTTTCATCATGAAGCGACGAGCTACTTTGTGGTACTCAAGAATGACACTTTTTCTGACACTCTCCAAAGCTTTAAGAAACACGACTTTACACCTGGATGCAATGGTGCCCACTAAATGTTGACCACTAAAATAATAGTCTGGGGGAATGATAAAGTGGTAGGTCCACTTTTGAATTTGTTCATTATATGCTTTATTCTCATATTTTAAATTATTCAAGTACTTTTACATTTGCTTGTCATGAACTTCGACCGTAAAAAAATTTGATTTGGAAGGACATTGAGGACTTGGGTCGGGTGAATGATATCCACTAAAGCCACTGCCCAATAGGCGTCGTGATCTAATTGGATAGCCTGAGGTAATTTGACTGTGTAACAGCACAAAGTGTTATTGGGAAACACCTCCATGGAACTGTCACTGGGTAAGGTTAAGTAAAACTGGTTCTGGTGGCTCATAATTCCAGCGTTCTGTGACTGTCCGAGGGGTTACTGGAAGTCAGAGGAGTGTCTCCGCCCAAAATGGGGTTGTTGTTGTTGGAGTGGTGACTGACACTGGACACAAGATTCAAGTTGTTTCCGTTCGAGGAGAATTTCAGGGATGGATTGGGAAGAAGGTAGGCGATGCAACTGCTCAATAAAATGGTCCACAATTGTTTGTCTCCTTGTTGCAAACTCAGATTGGCAATGGCTGCACCGATGACACAATATACTACAAAGATATGGCAGAAAAAGACGATTTGCGTTTTAGGCACACGTTCTCCACACCACACCCACTAGGGTTGCTTTTGTAGGTCTTGCAGAGGAGACCTGGGTGAAGGAGTGGTCGCTGCAGTGGTAGCGGTAGCTGAGGCTGTGTGAAATGGCATGATGGTCACTTCTTTTTATAGTCAATGACTTTTCGAAGCGTCGATCCAAGAATCAAAACTGGGTGGATATCCTTCCAACGTACTTTGACTTCTTTGACACGTCGTTTGCCCACTTTACGGGTTCTGCGTTCGAGAATGCTTTCGATGTCGTACACGTCTTCTTTTTTGGTGACACGTTGTAACTCGGGTAAGTAAAACGTTCCTTTGAGCACTTCTCCGTTCATGTCTTCCAATTTCTAGACGGCAGGATGACGGCCATGCACTCGTCCAGTGACACAAAACAATTCGGTGGTCCAGTTAGGTAAGTAACCTTTGTCGAAAGTGCGTTTGGTTTTGCCAATGCGTGCCCAATCTTCTATGGCCAACTCTTCACCTTTCTTGGGGACAGCCACCGTCGGTGTCGTACCAAACAGGCAAGCAGAAACCAGCACTTCGTTGTCGGGAGTCACATCTTGCGGGGCACGTCAAATGTTTCGATAGTAAGATTGGTTGTAGGCTTTAACCAGGTGCGGCAAGATGTCGATGTACTTGAGAGTGTGGTGATGCGTAAAATATTTCCACATGCGTTCTTTCAAAGTGCGTTGAAAACGTTCCACGATGCTGGCTTTGATTTCAGGATTCTCGATGGTAAAAAAAAATGAATGTCACGTTTCTTTAATTCTTTTTGGAAAGCTTGGTTCAGAAATTCGGTGCCTTTGTCCGTTTTGTCCATCAAAGACCGCTTTTTTTCAACACCAGTTGCACAGCTCGCACTAACTCGCTGCTCGATTTGGAAGTCAATGGCACGACCCAGGCAAATTTGGAAAAGACGTCGATGACACAAAACAAATATTTGTAGCCACGATTGTAGGTGGCCAAATGAGAGACATCGGCTAAATCGGCTTGCCATTGATGATCGATGCCTCCCACTTGGGTGTTACTTCTGGAAAACTTGCGTCGAATGGGTTTATGTATAGTGTAGATAGCTTGTTCTTGTAACCATCGTTGCACTTGAGGTAAACGGAGACTTTTCAGTCCAGTTTTGACAGCACGATACAATTTTTGAACTCCTCCGTAACCTGCAGGATGGGATGGATCGTAGTAAATGCTGGTTAACACACTGCTACTCTGGATAGGGCGAAAGGGTGGTTTGGAAACGGATTTACGTGTCCGATGGGCCACGGGAGTAGAAGTCGAAGCTAGTGGTGAAGGTGGTAATGAATGGATTTGGTCTTCTTTCTTTTTTCACTTCTGGTTTCCCTTCTTTCTTTTTCACTTCTGTCGAAGGAGGAGTGGACATCATCTTTTTAACCCAAGCTTTCATTTCGTCTAGTTGGGGTGTGGGGGAGGGGTCAACAAGGACGCTGCAATCATACTAGAAATGGGAGCTGCTGACGGTGTTTAAAAATTTCTCGTATCTCTTCTTTCTCAGGCTTTCGTGGGGTGGATTATTTCATGACCACTGGTAATGGTGGTGGTGGTGGTGATGTGGGGGATGGACTTTTTATCAAGGTCTTAAAATGTTTCAGAGTGGGTAGAACTGTTTCGTCTAAAGCTTCTGGTGAAAGAGTTGCAGTCGTTGCAAGAGTTGATCGTACTTTTGCGATATTTTTTGTTTCGGACATATCATGGCGATCCATCAATGACTGCAATTCGTGTTGTAACTGGGACATCTCGCTCAAATTGGGATTGGGAAGCAAATGCGGGGTTCGTTGTTCTTGTCAACCATGATATTTCATCCATCGTTTGTAAGGCACCAAATCTAGGTTTCGTCCTTCCATTCGATGTAAAGGGTCACGTCTGAGATCTTGGGACTCCAGAGGTTCTTTTTTTATCTCACAACATGGTTCCCAATACTCCTTTCAGCAAAAGTCCTAACAATAGAGGCAAAATTCCTCCGCGTTGGACCAACATCTTCTTCTTTTGACGAATGGGGATTTTTTTGAACCATTTGGCGAAGAACGTGACGATGTTTGCCTAAGCATTGTTTCTGGTGTTTCGACAAAGGTGTCGTACCTTTCAAGACGTTCAAACAACATTCGCACACGGTATCGATGACATCTGTGGAAGTCGTTTGAATGAGCTTTAATCGCATGGGTGGAGAAGCTTTGGACAGGACAGAAAACATGTCCCCATGTTTGACTAAATAATGATGATAATAATAATAATAATAATAATAATAATAATAATAATAATAATAATAATAATGATAATAAATAATAATAATAATAATAATGATAATAATGAGGACTTTGTATAGCGCCTAATCTTTAGAAGCTCTAAGCGCTTTACAACATTAGACAATACCTATAAGATAAAAACATAACAATATTATTACAAAAACAAATACCATGAAGGTAGAAAAACATTAAAAAATATGAAACATCCTAAGAATATTTCAAGTAGGAAACATTATTAGGTCTTTAAGTTTGTTCTTGCAGTCGAAATAGAGTTTTGAGAACCCTTTTGAATGTGATCACTGTGTCTTTGTGTTTAAGTTCAGTGGGCAATTCATTCCACGTTGCTGGGCCCCGGTATGCGAAAGAACGCTGTCCATATGACTTTGTTTTCATAGTGGGAATAATGAGTATACGATTGTCAGAAGAGGAGCGTAAGTATCTTGCTGGTGTGTACACATGGGTGAGATCGGATAGGTATGTTGGACTAGAGTCCGACAGTGAAACGAGCACAGAGAACAAATTTTGTGTTTGATTCTGGATCGAATGGATAGCCATTGAAGGGTACAGAGCAGTGGGGACGTGTGCTCTGATCGTGGTACACTAAGTATGATCCGAGCAGCTGTGTTTTGAACTTTATGAAGTTTCTGGAGCATATATTGAGATAAACCAGACAGAATTGAGTTACAATAGTCCAGTCTTGAAAGTATTAATGAACACATAAGTGTTTTAGTAGCATCAGCTGAAAGCCTTGCATATGTTCATGACATGTTGGTGCAGTGTGAGAGTACTGTCCCGAGTAACACCTAGGTTTCGTACTGATTGTGTGAATTTAATGTTGGTGTTGCTGATATTTATTGTTTGAGGTAAAGGATGTGAATGAGAAAGTCTTTTGTTGTCATCAGAATAGCCTCAGTTTTATCATAATTCATCTGCAGCTTGTTACATGTCATCCATGATTTCACATCAGAAATGCACCTCTCTACACCTTGGATAGTAGCATCAACTTCAGTTGGGTGGCTAGATTTGTATATTTGGGTGTCATCAGCGTACAATTGGTGAGACACTGGATGATGATCTATGACACTTGAGAGCGACTGAGTATACAGAATGAAGAGAACAGGTCCAAGAACAGACCCCTGTGCAACACCACAATATAGATCACCTGGGCTGGAGTGTATTCCATTTGCAGATACAATTTGTGTCCTGTTGACCAAGTAGGACTTCAACCACAGTAAGGCTGTATCATGAATGCCAAATGCATGCTGGAGACGGTGAAGTAATATACTAAACGAGGAGGCAGTCCTTTCCTTTTCTTTCCTTTCGGTTTAGAAGAAGGATGTTTTCTGGTGGGTGACATCTTTGCTTGTTGGTTCCACGACATTCACCAAAACTACACTAACGTCGATGTCTTAGCACACGCCCTTTTTTCTTTCTTTTGGAGTATCGCTTCGTCAGAAAAGTGACAGTGTGTTTTCCAAAATCGCCAAGGAATCCTCTCCTTTGGTTACTCCTCTTTTTCTTTGGACGCCTGTGTCTTTTCTTAAGGTAACGTCGATGCTTGGCTAAGCGCTTTGTCGGATGACAAGACTGTCTTTGTCTCTTTCCTTTTTGGACAGGAGAATGACGATAGTCGGTGTGAACTTCTTTGTGGTGATATCTTTGGGTTTTCAGGAGCACAAAAACACTGATACCCACGCTTTGTCTCAGACCATTTTTATACTGATTGTCTTTAACGTCGTATCAACTTGATGACAGGCATCACGCGTCGTGCAGGGGTTCGCAACAGACTAAATCGAGTCAGTTCTTGCTTGGACAAATCCAGTAAACTCTGTAACATGCCCGATCTCTCTTGAACTTTGATTTTGGGAGCAAGTACTTTGTAAGCAGCTGCCACTGCAGCTAAAGAGGAGGATGGTGTCACCACTGGAGGAGCAGTTCTTGGAGACACGGGCTTCCATGGTGTCATCAACGGAGAAGTGGATGAACCTGAGGCTACCGGAGACGTGGTCACCGTCGTTGCAGGTCGTGGTTTGCGAATGTAAGGTTTGATGACACCTCCTAGAGTACCGCTCCCTCCAGGTTTCAAAATGATTTATTTTTTGGTTTGAGTGTCGATGCGGGATCGGCCAGTTGGGTTAAAGCTACTTTGTTTCTATCAAAAAAGTGTTTGGTTTGATGAGGAATCTGAATGATGCCTTGCAGTAATTGGCCTGCTGTCACTGTAAACCATCGTAAGACTTCTTTGAGACTGGCTTCTAAAACACGAGCACATATTTGTGGATTTTTCTCTCGACTGATGCCATACCAGACACAAATCAATTTGACGGGAAGATGAGACTGAAGGGACGTCAAATTGACGCTGTGTGAGACGGACGAAAAGTGTCAGAGTTTTTTTTTATAGATTTGTTGGGGTTAAGTCGAGGACGGAGACATGTACAGGACAGGCCTTCTGTCTTGAACCAGTGGGGAAACAAATGGGTACGAAATCGCAAATAATCGGGAGTAGTGGGTTTCAAATCGACGAGTACATAGGCGTGTGGAGTTTGAGTGGCATCGTCGTACGCCTGAGTTAGCCAAGGCGTTCCCAACTGTTTGGCTAAGACTTGCACTTACAAGACCACGTAACGAGCATTGAGACTGATGGTGCGATGGGCTTTACTTTGTTGAAACAAATTTTGAGTAATGTAAAAGACACTGGCATTACGATGATGCGTTTTGCGCGTAAACCACAGTTTAATTTCTTCTTCGTCTTCTCCTAACATGTCGAAAATGACCAGATGGGTTTGACGGGGGTCAGACACGATTCCGTCGTCTTCGTTAGGAATGCCTTCCACAAACACGATGGAATCGCATTGACTTTCTCGCAAGAGGCTGTACACCGATTGCCACTCTTTGTAACGCCACACGATACGTTGAGGTTGACGATAGATCAAATGATGTTGATGTTCGATCAAACGTTTGACAAATACCTGAACCGCTAGGTCCAGCAATGAGCATGTTAAAGAGATGGCGAAGATACAAAGCCTCCCAACTGGCACGATCTAAGTGTTCGTCGATGACTTTGAAGGTGGAGGAAGAGGGAGCAGAGCCATAGTGTCAGGAATGTCACTTGTGACACGAAAACAGACAAAACAAGAGTTTTTATACTTTTTCAGGACACGTTTAATGATGTTTTAAAAATAAAAACGGAAGACTAAAATACATAAAAGCCAAAGAGTTAAGTACAACGATAAAATGCACATTAAAACGATCAAAGTGGAATAGAAACAAGTCTCTGTACAACATGTTTTGGGTAACCAAGATGACCTAGGGGTAGGGTGTAATGTTTTTACAGGGAGTATTGTCAGACAAGTGTCCTCTCGAAAGGGTCTTTCAGGAATGTCCATGACCGGTTCTTCAGGTACTGTCACTAACACAGGTTGAAAAGTGACTTTTTTACTTGGACTTTGGATAGAAGGATCACAACTCTTGAGCATACTGAGTCACTTGGGTCCAAGCCTCAAAACCCCATTTTTTCCAGTCACGTACAACTGTCAAATAAGGGTGCAAGTCACAAGCTACACACACATCGCCATACATCTCTTCGGTACCTAAAGGTTGACTAATTTTTTTTCGGTAGAGGTCGAGAAGTATCCAGATGAAAACGCAAGGCTTTGAGCAAAATGAGTCTCTCGTGACCATTTATAGGCACCACTTTCATGTTTGATTGGGTGGTAAGTACTGTTCGTAAAGAGTCCACAAGGAAACGGCTGGTAAACGAAATCCCAGAAAACAAGTCACTAAGACACAGACTACACGTCGACCCAAATTCAACGGATACAGTTGTCGTACTAAGTGTTGGTAATCTTAAACGGTCTGAAGAGTGTCATTGATTTCCTTCCACGGAATCTGTTGAATCACTTTTGATAAAAGCAGCTTGTTTTTATACCCTCATTTTTTCGGAAGCAATAAATGTACTTTCCACCCTCAGATATTCGTTCTCCAGTAGGGAATCTAAATGCTCCAAACACTAACCTAAAGTTCAGAGTTCGTTCAGAAGTTTCCTCTTCCACTAAGCAGATGTTGCATAAAAGATTTTTGTAATCCTTCAACTCTTCTTCCTCAATTCGTTGCAGTAGGTATATCTCGAAGTAACGAATATTATGAACATGATGATCCTTCTCGTCCTCGAAGTGTTTAACAAGGTCTGACCACTGGAACACTTTCTCATGAATCAGTCCTCTTATAGCATTCAGGTACCAGTGGTTTAAACACCGATGACGGAACGGATGTTATTGTTCTTTACGTTTGACTTGTATTTTGACCATTTCTCGGTAAATGCGTTCTCTCAACTCCACATTCAAGCCAAGAATGTTCTCTTGTAAAGTATCCATGATTAAGACAGTCAGTATTAATGTATTTGCAATCTTCTCCTAGAGCGAAAGTAATCAGCATAGTGAGTAATTTCTGGCCACAGCCATTCAGGGTAACGCCCAAGAATGTCAATGAAATCTTCTAATGTAAACGGTCTAAAGCGGAATAATAGGATGAACGCACCCTTGATCCAGAGAAATCTAACAAATTTGTTGACTTCTTTCACTTTCCTCTTGTGAATTTCTACAGTCACCCATTGAGATTTCGCTCTGGCTAGTCCCTGCCAAACTTCCTTGTAGATCTTCTCTTGTAGTTCGTTTGGTAATGCTTGAATATAATTTTTTTTAATGGGGTTTAAATACTGGTCTCAGTGGTGTCCAACATTCGACTCCTAGCCAATCTGGTTTCTTCAACGACATGGTAGGTCAATTCCAATGATTTGACTTTAGTGGGAACTAAAGGTAGGTAGTGACAATTCGGAGACATCGAGCATGTTCCAGGTAAACCGAATCTTGTTGTTCCCATTGGTGTAGTGACACACCGCAACTGAAGCACTTGACTTTATCCCCTTCGCCCAAGTAGAAAAATCCGGCTCTGGCTAATTCTTTGGGGGTCGGTCCTCCCAGATATTTAGGCCATTTTCCTTTGAACGATTCAAAATGATTTTCAAAGTTGCAGTATTCAGGCAAACGCACAGGGAACGAATATTCGTCTTTCACACGTTCGTTTCGATGAGGTGACATCGACAGGAGTTTGCTCAGGACTGGGTGACATCCGTAGGGTGGTAGACGTGAAGGTTGACATCCACAATGAAAACCAGTAGTGTTTCCAGGATAAGGAGTGGCATCGCTTTCGCATCCGTCAGGTTTGACAGGCACAACATCACTTTCTATGGAGGTGTAGTGAGAACAAAGTTCCAATGATGCTTTACTGCACCACTGAGGTCACAGCGTACAGCATCGCTCTTATCGCAAGACACAGGATCGTAGTCCGCTACGCAATTACAATGGTAACCGCATGGACAGTTAAAGTTTCCTTTCGGACATTTTCCGTTGCAATGCATGGGTTTTAACCATCCAATATTAGTCACACTATGGGAAGGTAAATTGTTTTTACAATCCACGAACTTGAATGACGTCTTTTCAAAAGATTAGTCTTGTTCGCTTGGTCTTGGTAGTCACAATGAACTATCGATCTTGTATATTGTCCCATTTTATACTAGTTGCAATGAAGTCTCAAGCTTGTACATTGTTCCTTTTTTATGTATAGTTTTGGAAGTCTTCCTTTTTTTCTTCCTGGACAACGGTACTACCTTCTCTAAGGTACCGTCATAATTGTACCGTAGTGTAATGGGTGGAAAGGCCATAGAAAGGTAAGGACAGTGCGGAGACCATCGAGTATGTTCCAGAATAGCTGAATCTTTATAGATACATAGATCCATTCGTAACTTCATACCGCAACTGAAACATTGTACTTCGTATTCCAATCCAGTCTCAGGTCCCAAGTAGACAAATGATGTTCTAGCTAAAGCATTCGAAATAGGTAATCCTTCCCTATCCGTTGGTCATTTTTAAAACGTTTCTAATCGACGGGCACAATCACAATAGTCAGGCAAGAAGACCGGAAAACGGTAGGGTTTGAACTTGGAGTTCTCATTGGGTTTCTCACTCGATTCTTGCTGTGGCGAAGTTGTTGTTGGTGGCTATCCTCTTACAACCAATTTTTTATACCGACATGTCCATACGGCAAAGTGAAGTGATTGGAAAGACGCACTCGCTTCTGCTACATGATTTTTAATAGACCTTTTCCAAAGGGTCGACTGACGATTTGGTGAGTGGGTAAACGTACAATCTTGAACGGTTGATAGGTGCTCAATTTAAAGTTCCCATCCTCTCCAGATTGCAAGGCCCCAAAGTTCACCACTAGACTGGTGCGATAATTCAGAGTCGGCGTGCACTTCTCCTTGTTTGTCTCGGTATTCGTAGCCGTAATTTTTAGGACCGCCACTATCGAAACTTAAAATCTTCTCGTCGGGGTGCTCGTCTGTCCAGGCTCCTAAACGGTCTCCTTCAATGTCAGGGTGATGTTGACCCGGCCGATCGATGTAAATGCAACTGTCCGTGTCAAAGTACAGGACGCAATCTCCTAACAGTTCTAAAGCTTCGTACAACTTTAAGCGAGCATGGGCTGTCATGTAAGCCGCAATGATGACATTTCCAAATTCGTGGGCTTGTACAAAGTCCAGATCTTCGTAATTGACTAAGAACAAATCCTCGCGGACGACGTCCATGTGTTTCATGTACTTGGTTTTGTCGTGAATCATCTGGAAGTAGCGGCAAGGTTCTGTCAAATATTCCGTCTTGGGTAAACACGGTCGTTGTGCCATTTTGCCCCACAATCAATTTAACATCACTTTGGCAAACGATCGACTGCCTTCGTTTTTCTCGACGTGGTCTAAAGTGATGCTTTCTTGTTCCCGGTATTTCTCTTTGAATGTCTTTTGGTCTTCGGGAGTGTGACACCAGGAAGGATAGCCACTGGCTTCTTTTTTCAGTTTGAAAAAGACATCCACCGTAGTCTGCGAAAATGCCTTTCTGAGTTGGGTCACCCTTGTGGTATTGTTGTATATTGGGAAAGTGGTAAATTTCGTACACTTCTAACAGTTGGTATCCCATGTCCAGATCTTTGAACAATTCCAAGCTGACCCACGTTCCCGTCAAGGTGCGTTTTCCTGGGTGTGGTGACAAGGTTGATCGTGATTGCACGTTTCGGCACAACTACGGCACAGGGGAAACTTCAGTTTTCCTTGGCAATGATGAGATAATACGGGATGGTACAAGTCGGTAGGAGGCAAAACTTTGCACTTGATCAAGCCTTCGTATTGTCGAATGTGGTCCAGGTCAATGTGTTCCGTGAGCATGTGCCCTGCAGAAAAGCGACAAGATTTGCACACATAGGGATACAACAAGCACACGTCCAAGTATTTGATTTCTTCTCCTTTCTCTTCGTCAGCGTATTAGAGCAAACAGGTGGGATTTGTCCTTCCTCCGTACAAACTGTCCCTAGGGTTCAGGGGGTCCATCAACTTGTAACTTTCCACGATGCGTTTAATCTCGGAATTGGTTTTCAAACAGTGATCGTACTCGTGTTCCCATATTTCCACCACTTGGTATCCTTGCTGTTCTAACTTCAAGCGTCGCTGACAAGTGGCCTGGTACAAGTCTTCCATGGTTCGTTGTAAAAACTGATTTATAGTGCCACGTTCAGGGTAGCAGATGGGACATCTGTGAAATAAGCAACCGTTAAACTAGTACATGATCTTGCGGTTTTCTAAGTTCCAGCCATCTACCAAATGCGTTCCAATGGTCTTTTTGCTTCCTCCGTTGCGATCGTGCTGAATCCATTTGTCTTCCTTGTCGCACAAGTAATGTAACCAACGTAGGGCTTTGACCAAGTATTGACGTTTGACAAAGTTGGTCGTGTGAGGACTGATGACAGCCAGGGTGTTTTCAGGCATGAATCGCTGGTGGTACACTAAGGAACACGATTTGGCAATGGTGCAGGCTTCTTTCAAAGGATTGACCCCTCCGTGTTCCATGAACAGTTCTCGAAATTTTCCACAGCAACGCCGTAAAATGTCCACGTCGGAACGTTAATACTTTAACATTCTTCCTGAAAGTCGTAAGGATCAGAGGTATGAGCCTGGTACCAAGCGTAGAAAGCTTCTCGTTGTTCGGTACGCATGTTGTCTGGGTCGTTGTCTTTAGCCTCATGCAAATGGGGTAGAACGGCATGTTGATTGGCTTCGGTATTGAAAAGTGTGGCCATTTCGGTCATTCCAAACGTTTTAGGCATTCGATCAAAGGCATGGCCAAATAGCTCATCGAATCTTTAAACTGTACTTGCCCCACTTGCATAAAAAGTCACTTTAGGACGTTCGGTACCTTGTTCCGTATAGTATCTGAGAAGAAACTGTCCATCGTATCCCGAGAAATTGTGGGCCATCACCGTGGCATGACGATGACAATCTCCGTAACGTTCAATGTCCTCTTGGCTCCAAGTTTCGTCGATGGGGTCTAAGATCCACTGGGCGAATTCGGCTAGCGTGTTCGGCCCCCGAAAGATTTTTCCACGTCCTCGAGGAATCTTACTATAGTGAGGGCAATGACAAAAGATAGGTTCTTGGATGCACTTATCGCACGCTCGATGAGCCACGCAGAAATTAGGAATGTGAATGCTGGTCTCATGCATGCATTCGAAATCGAGAAAGATGAAATTCCCTTTCCTCTTGTGGTCATCATCTTCCTGTTGGGGATGGCATTTTTGAATGTAGCATTGGGGTTCCAAGTCAACGATTTGGTGACAAATGTGACATCGCTTCTTTCCTGAACATACGTGTGCCTTGGCATTATTGGTAAGAATGCCTTGTCCATACGTAGGACACAATCCCAGCAGTTGACAAGCACATTTCTGCTGTGAACCTTGCGTTGTTAGATGTTGTTGGTAACAGTCAGGGCTCACAAAAGTACGCAGACAAGCGGGTGAATACACTCGTTCTTGTCCTTTGTCCAGACAGGGTTGAGAGGCCAAACATCCTGAGCATTTCGATCCACAATGTTTGTGTTGCTCTCGATTGTTATAGCCATAGTCACATTTCTCACAGTAACAGCTGTATCCCAAGAATGCAGTGATACTGGTAATGGTATTGAAATGTTCATTGTGATAATAGACGTGAATGTATTTTCCATCCTTGAAATCTTTGCCTCGAAACATCTTGCAATTTTTGCATTTCAGGAATGCCACAGGGTGTGTCTTTGGACAGGACTGTTTGTTGTAAAAGGAGTTCTGCTTCACTTCACTGTTTGGCTCGGTCCGATTTTTGAATAGTTTTCCAGGCTCTTTTCCATTCTACCGTGTCGTTCTTGTTGGCATACGTTCGTCCCACCACGATGGCACGGGCTAAACACATTTGGTCCTGAGAGTTGTTAATTTGGACGAGGCTCTTTTTGGTGTTACGAAGGTTGTCCACCAATAACACCTTTTTACGTTGTCCGGTCTCCTTGGGTAGAGAGACCTGAGTCCTAAACAGTATGGCTTTTCCATCGGTGATGTGAAATTGGTCATTGGATTGTTGCACGTGTTGAATCTTGTCGATGACTTTGGAAGGTGTAAATTCTGCTGGGTTGCTAAACTCGATCCAAACAGGGGACTTCAAACTGTCGTGATGAATGGAAAGTCTCAAGCGATCGTCTTCTTTGGCTTGACATTGGTGTTTCAGTGAAATCTTTAAACTTCACCCTGCAAGTGTAAGCCGTGGTTCTAAATTTTCTAGAGGAGCGCTTTTCCGTCTCTCGAATGTGATGGTAATTTTCAGGGTTTACTAAGGGTGGTGAACTTTGGTTAGGTGAAGACTCTCTGGGTCTGGATTCTGGTTCACTCATGTCATCTTCAAAATCACTGGCATGAATTTGTGCCAAGACTTCAGCTATTGTGCGAGACAATAAATCACGTTTCTGCCTCTTACTTTTTTCTTCTTCTCCTTTCTTCACGAATTGATGCGATCGTTTCATCTTGACTGCAAAAAGTCAAATGACTACATGTTAAACACCATGGGTCCCTTTATATCCATGACAGACCAGCTTATATAAAGGGTGTGTTTCTTGCCTTCCACTATTCATTTCACTCTCAAACTGAGCAGAACGATGGAAGAGCCTACACAGGTCGAACTTTTGATCAGAGCTTTGCGAGGGGTCGTCAGAAAATTTTCTTCAGACAAGCCGACGGACTACTCTAACTCCTTTCGAGATAAAAGTCAAGATACTTGCTATATCTGTAAGGAGAAAGGACATTGGTCTTCAGAGGCAGTAGTTACGGTTTTCACTTCCACTTGTTGTAGAAGGTTTAAAGGCCGCAGTCTGTTCAGGGTTTGAATGATGTTTTTCCAACTTCAGGCAAGAATTCTACACCTCACACACAAAGTTTGGCTTCTTTAGTGTTCGATTTGCACATGTTATCATTAGCTATCGAATAAAAAACACTGCTATTCAACAAGTCTCGGAACCTTATATCCGAGCGCTCACGAGGCATTTTTTCCGACATACGTCCTATTTTTATTTTCCATCAGTGCTAGTCTCATTAGTTTCTGTCAATGTTTTGTCATTGAAGATATTAAAAGCCTTAGGTTTTCACAACACGGAAGCATCCAGGTATAATCGTGGTTAAGGGATTTTCCACGTACGTGTAGGTGCCCATGTTACTACTGCTATTTTTTTGTTCAGATAAAATTCCTGTCGTTGAACAAACAATTCTTGAAATTTTTAACAGGATCTGTTATGTTATTGTGCTTGATTTGTTTTGTCCATTTGAGAACTTCACTATCAAATACATGTAACGGTTATGTATCGGTTTGTCCGTTGATTTCAAAGTCAATAGGTTATGTAAGTGGACAAAGATGACACGATGAAATGGTACCGGTTATGATTCTTGTATTGTATCATCGTCGGAGTCATCGAGTTCTCACGCGGAACGTTCGCAAGAATCTCGATTCATCATCTTTTTAATATAGTTAGTAAAAACAAAACGTACAGTTCTCGGAGGTTTAAAATCTTTGTAAAATTTTATTCTGAGTTGACCTTCCTCAGCGTTGGAGGAGGAAGTAAAGGGGTGTGTAACGGGGTACAAAAGTTGCAAACAGTAATATCCAACACAAAGTATATTCCCAGCCAGTTTTTAATGTTCACCCAAGCTAGGGCTCAAGACGACTGCACTTTACAGAGAACAATTTTGTAGTTTGACACCAGGGCAATAGTTTATCAAAACAACAGTGATGACAAATGCAGACTCCAACTCCTGTATGTCAGAATCGTTATCAGTATCAGATGTGAACTAGGTAGAATTTGTTTCGAACATTACCATATCTGACCGCTTAAAATCTTTTAAACTAAAATTAATATATACACCCATGTCTCTTGTCTTAATGATAATCAATATTTATACAATAAATTGGAAGAAAATGTTAAGCATTAATATGACGGATACAGGGTGTCATGCTGTCATGCTTCAATCAAGGCTTCTTTAGGACTTTTTGCATCAATGCATACTTGTTGAAAACACCTTTTTTCCTACATCAAAGTGATATGTTTTAAAATACGCGTTCCTCGAGTCACCATCTGTTTTAAGATGAATGGTAGCGAACGAAAATTTGATTTTAAGAGATCATCTAAATCCCTTTTCCATTCTCGAGCGAACCTTTTGGAACACATTATCCATCAGGTGCACTTCACTAGAGAATCGTTTGCAAAAATGTGACATGGGGAGGTTTCTCCATAACCGAGCGGGAAGGTAATGACCATCGTTTTGCTGTTTTTGAGAGAATTATACTATGACGAAGGGAAATATTATCATGCAGGGAGCATCGTAGGGCTTTGGTAATGATCCTCTCCATTATGTAAATGTGTCATCAGGGTATTAATGTAGCTGGAGATAATGTTGTGGTTAATCTGCTTGTTACTGATATGTCTTGTTTGTATCAAAACTTTGCTACTATTGAGAATGATATCCTGGATTTATACCCTGCTTTTGCATTTACTAGAGGTATGGCAAAAGCCTTTACTCTGATCCACTCTTTACTATGTATTTGCTTTATTTTAATCGATACAATCACCTATAGTAATAAAGAACAACATATTGAGATCTAATGAGAGTTATTGTTTTTGAGGTTTATTAGCGAAACTTAAGCTTGTTATTTTGTACAAAGATTGCATCCTTATGAGAAAATGAGACCATCGGAGGTACCTGCTAGTGATGATTGTTCAGTGGGCTATCCAAAAGCGCTCCAACTTCGTTTTGACATGAAACTGTAAGTCTAGCGCATGAACAGCCATTGGCTGGTTATTTATTAGTCAATACGTTTTAGAAAGAGATCTTGAATGTCTTGTTGCCCGAACATTAAAAGTGATATTTTTAAATACTGTATAACTTGTAATACTTGTCAAATGGTAGGAGCACACAGTCAGAAGATACTTAAGGATCGTCTGCAACAAACTTCATAATTTGCTGATCCATTTAGTAGAATAATGGTAGGATGACTCAATCTCACAACTAGGAGTGGTTTAGGCAACCAGTACATGTTGACCATAATGAGTGCGTCCAAAAGATTTCCAGAATTAATTCATTTAATGAATGTGGAAAGAAAAACCATATCAACAACTTTAATCAGCTTTATTTTCTTCTTACACTTGGGACCTTCCAGGTCAAAGGTCAAATTCAATTTCAGGACTACTCCGATATGTTATGCATGGATTACAAATAATCCAGTTTAAGTCCACTGTATATCATCCTGAAAGTCTAGGGACTTAGGAAAGATTTGATGTGACTGCAAGAAATATGATTCGGTCATATTACCTTGTTACAAGAAAATTAGATTAATGGAGTTCATAATGCATTTGTTTGCTGTTAGCGAATCAGTTCAAGAATAATCAGGTTTAATTACCTTTGAACTAAGTTGAACTAAGTTTTAGACATAATGTACACGGATTGTTAAAACTATTAAACGGTAAACGTCTTTCAACGCAAGATTTAGAGATTAATCTCCTTGATTATGATTTCAAATATTGTTTGTTAAGGGTTCGTGAACAATCAAGAACTGATCTTCACTCTCCTCAGAAAAACATGACGTAAAGGTAAGACAGAAAAACATTAATTTTATAGTTCCAAATATTTTAAAAGTGAAGTATGTAACATAAATTATATAAATAACACTACTAGGAGGAGGAAATAACATCTTTAGCTTAGTTAATTATTCAGTCAGTACATTGCTACCTGTCCCAAGAAATGACGTACAATGGGACTGTAGTTACTTTGGTTTAATCAGTCTGCGGAATTCGGAAATATTAAAGCATCTTTAGTAGAAACTCTCACATTTAGAACCACAAGAAAAGATTGAGATAAAACAGATATAGTGTGAATATGAGCTCTTTTAACCAGATGTTCCAACACGAAAAATAAACTTTACCATAGTTTTCATATTCCACACCTGTGAAACATTGTCTTTAATTGTTAAATCCTATCAAGCAGGAATGTCTGAAAAAGGAAATACTGTATTTGTTGGAGATCGATTATATTTAACCAAGTAGAAGTAACTGTTGGTCTCCGTGTATTATTGTGGATAAACTAGATAATAATTTCCTTATAGAAGATTGAACAATGTCCTAAAATGAGAGTCTCTTCTAATACCAAACATCGATGCATTTACAATATTCACAAAACTGGACGTCTTCATCGACAACGACACCTAGACAAACCACTTGTTGCTGGAACATATCATTGATACTAGGAACATCAAGGGAGAATACGATCTGATTGCAGATGTACTTTCACTTGTACACAATAATTATATTGCTGTATCTTTTATATATTTGGTATCATTCATAAAATATCTTCCTATGTGGGTTTATTATTATATTATCATATGTACGTTTCACTAATATTCAAAAGAAATATTGTTGTATACATCATTTGTTCTTCTTTATGAGTGTTATATACTTTTACTATGTGTATTTGCTTTTTGGTCGGTGGCCGTAGATTGCAATGAGCTTTTCGAGGTTGTTGACGATTTTTAAAACTCCGTCTAAATAATTAATATGTTTAAAAGTTTGGGCCAATGTCGCACGCAGGATTGATTAAGTTAGGTGGATTCTGATTTTTGCTGTTTTTCCTCCAATTGTTTGATTTCAAACTTCATACATATTGCGCATGTCTCAGATTCAGCAACATTGTTCACATATTCCGTATCCCTTTGTCTCAATACAGTCCCACACAATTCTTCAATCGTCAGGTATAATTACAGAACTCGAGAACAGAAGAACGAGACGCACTGATTCATGTAAGAATGCCTCCTTATTACTAAAAACAAAATTAAATCTAAACTACCATCAGGATATCTACGGTCTAAGGATGTCTGACTTATATGCTCTCAATTAATGAATCATTTTTTTGGATACGATAGGTGCAGACAAGTTGAACCGCAATTCAGTGAAATAATTTACATTAACTAAAAACGAAGTGAAACAAGACAAATACATATATTGCGATTTCATTGAGTTATTTCACTTATCTTTGTTGATGAAATTAGTGACAAAATTTAGTGCGCAACATCCAACTTTCAACACGAATTCAAATTAATTGCATAATTTGGTGACGGAGTGGATATTTTCCGAATTGTGTTCAATGACGAGAAGTTTTATTTGTATATTACAAACAAAAAGGCCAATTGTGATTAATGTATTTTGCAATAGTTTTTGTTTACGATGGGTTTAGAATGTAATGCAAGAAATTGCAAAAACATAAAATTAACAGTGAGTCATTTTACAACATATGGCATAATGGTATTTTAGTTTTAGACCAGTTTTTTTTTTCACTTTCTGTTGTTCGTAAAGATGTCATCTACCTCACTGAGACTGTATCTCTTTTGACCTATCCTAATAACTCGTATCTTGTGAAGTCTGGGCAGAGTTATTTATCAGGTCCTGTAGAGAACAAGGTTCGCTCTTTTCAAATTGACAAACTAATATATCATTTTACGTCAGTGCATGACATTTTCGAATTATGGTAGAATATATTTATGTTTTCTCAAAGGCAATTTTGATGTTGGTGCCTTTTAAGTCTCTCAAGGTATTCACAAACTAGTAGAATGAATTCCGTTTATCTTGGTCGGATGACGTCTAGTTGCACTTGATAGTGGTAATGATTTAGATTTGCACGTTTTATGAGAGCCTATAATACTCATATTGTATATTCTATTTTTGTATTTACCGAATTCGTACAACTACTTACACACACACAAAGGCATACATTCACGTCGATTGCGTCATGTTCATTATACCGTGTTACGTTATCACGGAATCATCCAGATGTGCCGGTTACACGTCAAAAACATCAGATCCCGCTATGAAAAAGACGACACCATGTGTTTGGAAAATTAAAATCTGATTCTTGGAAACCATTTGGCTAAGTGTGCCCCAAGTCTTGTAAACCAGTAGGCTAATTGTGCTCCAATTTCATAGCTGTACTGAACAAAACGAATTATATGGATTGAGTACATAGTATGCCTTAGCTCAGAATTTCTCTTTCTGATATAATGACGAAGAAAATACACACAATATTGTCCACACACCATGGAATATGTGCCTTGTAATTTCACATTATTGAAGCGGGTCGCCTTGGCATTTCTTCTCATAAAGTCGATGATGACCTCTTCCAAAGGCGGTAATCCATACGAATCAAAATGCTCCACACGACCATCATGGGGAAAGTTAATGGCTACCCTTGGGTCCCTGGGTGATGACTGCCATCGGTGATGATGACATAGACTTGATGGTCGCTAGGTTTTCGTTGATAAAATTGATCTTTAACGCACACCACATGATTATAAGGAGTAGTCAACGGAGGGTAGTACTAGTCACGTGAGTCTTTGTACCATTGATGCAACACTACTGCGTCCGAAACAAGACCACAAGCTTCATGCCGATACTCGTCAGAATTTTCTTGTTGACTCATCATGCATTTATCGTGTTGAGTTTGACTGAGATGATCGTTTTGCAATCCATAGCAGTGTTTGTAATTGTTTCCGCCAGATATCTAGCAAAACAGGACACTAAATGTTCTTGTTTTGCCATCGTGGCACCACTTTGCTCTCTTTTTCACTGTTTTTGGGGGGTTGGTTCTACGTCCAAAAAAGCTTCGGTCCCTGTTTCCAAAGCGTCTCCACCGTTCAAAGAGAGATAAGAAGTTTCCATAATTTCTAATATTCTAGAATTACTTCTTTCATACTGTTGACTTCTAGAGTATTGTCGAATTATGTACACAAGATGACGTTCACCGTCTCGGTTAGAGCTTCTGCAAACTGAAGTTCCATACGCAGTTGACCGGATTTTATAGGGTGGAAATGTCTCTCGTCGCTGTCTTGGTCTGGAGTGAAATCAACGGCCCACAAAGCTTACCTCCTGCATAATCTTCGTACGAAATACTGTGACTGTTGTTGGTCACCACCTAGCCCGTAGCTTCGTACAGGGGCAATTACAATCTCAAGTAATTCTTCTGGGCAAACGTAAGTTCCAAGGGTCTTGTACACATGGTCTTGCCATCGCGTCTGACTTCAATCTTGGACATCACTGTAGTGCTTAAACTGGAAAGGACTGGTTCATATGACGCAATATGACGCAATGTCGCTTCCAAGCCGTCATAAAATTGCCGAAGAACTGCGATGAAAATTTCTTGGCAGCCAAATTTTACCATTACCTTCCAGAGACTCCCATGACCGACTATGTCGATGAATGTCATGTCCAGGTTGAATCTAGCATTTCTCTTTGAGATGAGGAGCTGCATGCACCGTATATGCGGTCCCTCGTCCTTCACGCAGCCTTACTGACTTCTGGCGAGGATTTGACCATCTATTGGCAGCAATGAGATGTTCGATTGCTGTCTGCTTACACAAGTGAAGAGTGGATGTATCCCTGTACTCAAGGCGTATAGTTGAGTCCACGTTAACTTTAATAGTTCAGACAGTGTATGTGTCTTGTGCGAGCCTATACTTTGTAGACTTCTGCCTGTATAATACTGAAGTTATCAGTCTGATCCAAAAACATTGCTACTCAGTCATCCAAGGCGCTGCCGAAGTCCACTACTACTTCGATAAAGCGAAACACAAGCGTATTCCCTGAGCCGTATGATCATGTCTGCAGTTAAAGCTCAGACTGTGTGCACCTCTTGCTTCGCCGATAGGACTTGAAGGTATCTGGTGGGGAGATGTGTATGATGTGGCGACATGCTTGTTAGTTGGATTTATGTACGCGAATGTTGAGCAAAGTCACCCTATTATCTCATCCAGACCATCCTTAAGGATAGACGAATATGTGTCCAGTGCATTGCTATAACCTAGTACCGCAGGTGAGTGGATGCCTTGCGTTGTCCACGCAGTTCGTGGTATATGCCTTCGCAGCTGGAAAGATGAACGTATTTGCTCTGCTTGCGACTTTGTCTCTCTCTGTCGATTGAAAAGGTTGAGAACGTTCCAGGTGGAAGTGTATAGCTGTATACTTTGGGTCAACAGGCATAGGTAGTAAAGTCTACTTTTACATGCGGAAACCTGACCTAACACATGACATATCAGAGGAATATAAATACTTCATTTGTCTGAGTAATTTATCAAAGTATTCATTAAGCCCTGCGTGTACATATTAACTAATAAAATAGAGCCAGTAAACATGGGTGTATCCGCCGCATCTTTAGGAAACATAAATATATATATATCCGTTTTGATAATGTACGCTATCATAACCATATCAACACCCCAGACCAGTGCATACATATAGCCCGGTAATGTTTCCAAATCCGTAAATCACATAGATATAGTTTCTAGTCTCAGGCTTCTGTTCTGCATTATAAAGAGGTAATGAATGTGTACTTTAGAGTTGCAGTCAAACGGCAGGTAAAACGGTCTTTGAAAATCTTTATGCTATGTGGAGCATTGGAATTTATGACCGAAAGGTTGAACTCGTGATAACATAGATATCATAATTTATAAAAGATACAGAAGTAATTAAACCAAGATAGTAGACAATAATATAGATGGGCACAACCTGCATGACAATTGTAAATTTTATATTGAAAACAGCTAGGACAGTGGGGATATATTTATATTATCTGGTATTTGTTTTCATGCGATTGCATTATTTGCACATTCCATTATTTGTACAAGTACTTTGTCATATGTTATTGTTTCGTTATGGCGTAGATAGACATGTTTGCCCATCTATTATATAATATTCCAATGACGATTTGCCGCAGACAATCAGGTAATACAGTTTTAATTTACCGGATTTTAATTGGAAAATAATTTGTTTCATGTTGTCTAATATTTGAATATATTTATATGTAAGTCTATGGTATGAAATAAATAACACGGGGACTAATTTATTTCTAACACTACTTAGGTTTCAAACAATTAAAATACCAAAATCTCTTAACCTTTGCAAATTTTAGGCTAAATTCACTCATACCTAATTTATTTCTTAATTAGACAAAACATAAAACTAATTATTTCATAGTAGTGCCTGAATTAGTGAAGTTTCTTCACCAGCAGATACCTCGAGAGGTCTCCATTTTCTCATTAGACTTCCATATTTTTAATGAAATAACAGCTATGTACTTTAGTGGCTTCAGTTTCACCAATGGTCCTTTGAAAGAAACACGAGTTCTCATGATCTTTTTTTCTGTTCGACGACAAGTGAGGGTCGTATGTCATCCTGACTAGAATAAAGAGAACGAGTAGTTAAAAGAGGATCACCGTGACTGACCCACACAAGGAGTAAAAGTGACTTCATCAAAAGCCTGATCAATACATGTGTCAGCTAAAGGAATTTTCCTTATCGACATCATACCCCGTCTTCAATGAAGGCTCTGCGGGAGCAGTCGTTCGGAGCCACGAGGTATGCAGATGCAACTGTTCGCCTTTTGTACTAATAGTATCACAAAAATGGCTGATTCAATACAATGACAAGCATCAGAAGAATTATGTCGTGCCTTTAGTGTATAATTAAATTCTAAGATAAGTCACCTAAACAAAGACAAGGCGGATTCTTGAAATAACACACGGTCTGATTTTGACATTAGCGTTATTTTCAATACGATCTTGATCGCTCGGTTGAAGATAATGATGATACATAATTGCTTTTACAATTTGGAAAAAAGTAGTATCCGAAACAAATGACGAATCTGTATCGTTTAATTTAATATTTCTAAATTGCAAACGAATCAATTGCTTTGCTTTGTCGTGTAGGCCACTGGGAATTAAACTACTACCAATCAATTTGTTATTTAATCCGTTGCATCGTTTCAAACTGCGAAGTCTCCGTAATTGTAACAAAAGCATATCTGGCTCACTGTGGAATAAAATATCTTACAATATGTCCATGTAATAAAACTGGCTCCAATTAAACCCACTCAGAAACATTTCCTTTCTGACAATTTTTTAAAATGTGTTTGTTATTGCTGTAATTGTTGTTTGTCTGGAATTGCAAAGGCAACCGACTCACTTGTAGACAATATATGGATGTTCTTTTGGGATCATCTGGCCTGATGACGGAATAGTACATATCCATCTGCTTCGAAGCTACATTTTCGCTGGCAGTAATGCTGAAACTGGGTCCACAAAAGCAGAAATGACGATCCGTTTGAAAACATCGCACTTGTTTCCCTAGGCCGGTTTTCTTTTTCTTTACTTAATCCTTAAATTAGATCTACTAGTTAGATGTGTGAATGCTTGCATTGCATGAAGAATAAAATATGTTGTACCTTCGTGTTTTTCTTTTATGCTCCTCTATTAACTATAAGAATTCCATCCTGTCGGTATCGAATAGGGGTGGTAACTCCGTTTGCATTATATATATAAACACACATGTCAAGTAGTAACGTCATTTTCCGAATATTTTTCTTCAACCATCAGTGGTGAGAAAAGATAAGAATATACATAATGAAGCATGAAATGTAATGGAAAATGTGTCAGGTTCAGTTCAAACTTTAGCAGATGTGTAAATTTTATGAGTGTCCTTCCCTGATTAATTGATTTCCTCTCAAAGTCTTAAACTTAAAAGGGATAAGCAGCATTATATGGCATGATTAGTGGTGCATATTTATTATTCCGTTTCATAATTAGTTTCTTCTGTCCAACTTAATTACAGATTCTAACTTTGGATAACATAAGGAATAGAAAGTAAATAATGTCACATCTAAAACAATACAATACACAAACTAACAAATGCCTGTTTACTTGCCTATTTATTTGCTTTATGATATATGTCCTTTAAATCATGAGGAATATTAATTGCAGTTATTAATGTTTTAATTCTATGTATTATGTTAAACTGTGGATTCTTTAGTCGTGATTGTAGGTACCACAGTCCTTAATGAAATTTCTGCTATCCTGATTAGATTACGTTCGTCATTTGTATTCCTCTTGTCTAAGTAGTTATTGCTAACGGTATCTTGTATTCCTGTTTAGTTGCATTATTCTTTACAGCGTCGGTATTTATAGAATAATGCATTCCTAATATTATGATTCTAGGTCTTAAATTATGTAACAAAAAGAAAATAAAAACCCAGCAATTATGAGTAAAATCAACAAGTTATTGTGTCTCTACAATACGAGGTTACAACTTAAAAAGACACAGTGATGTAAATTAAACTCCAAATAATCCTAAATGTTTTCTCACGAGTCCAAACGTATACAATCCCAAATGAATCCCAAAAGTCATGAATATCCCCATGAACGACACTGGTGCAGTCCTGTTTGTCTTTGCATGATTTCATAGTGATTCGAAATGTATGTGTTCATCAAAACTCCTAGTAATTCCATGAATACTTAAATACGTAATTCATCTTGAATGATATCTGTACACAGCTGCAAAGGCTGGTCACGAATCATTTCCAGAGATTGAAAAAATACAGGAATGAATTATGTGTTTTCTAGATCTAATATGTATACACATTTTCAATTGATCTATATATGAGTAATTCTAATGGAAAATTCCAATCACATTCTGCACAACTATGTTTATAGAATATTCTAAGCTAAATAAACTGTCAGTATCTAATTTACAAACTGCCAACATGGATAAAAGTTAGCTATGGAAACATCTCGTTTCAAAATGACATTTTTATTAAAGTACGATCTACAATATTTCGGCTAAAACATTATGCATACAATATAGATATGCATAACACAATATTACTAATATAATATATAATATACTAATTTCATAATTGTTATTACTGTATGCTCATTTTGTTCTCCGTTAACTTTACATTGTCAGAATCTTTCAGTATTTTACGATATTGCACTCCTACATATTGCACTCACGAGCAGGACACGTGTGCCCAATAGTGTATTAGGAACTACTTTGTAAATAAATCATGTACTCTCGTGTAGCAGACGCTTTACGTTTTGGTTGATTAAATTTGTTTCTGAGTGAACTAAAGCAGATGTTTCGTGCACACCACATACCAGCTGCTTTGCTACATTCCGCGTTAACTTGTTTGATACAATGTCTCGAACTTTGGCGATAGACGCCAGATTTCATAAAATTGCTTGGTACCTACAGATAGTAATAAAAATGGCAAAAAATATACTTACAGTTTTACATTCTGAATTTTCTCAAAATTACTTTCTTAGTTGTGCAAATTCGAATTACATGAGCCATATCATGAGTTTTCAAGCTTGATTACACATTTCGAAATTGTACTGTAATTTCGACTATATTCCAATTGCAATTACATCCTCCTTACTGCACTCAAAATGAAATAAACATTAACTTCAATAGCGTCTTTTTGATAATTGCAATTGAAACACTACATATTTTCCCCACATTATGATTTCAAATAGTCAATGACAGAACAAACACACTTGCAGATGTAAACACGCTTCTCCAGCGCTGCCTCAATCCGATCTCTTTCATGTACAATTTGCACAGATGAATCAGTCGATAATAATAATAATAATGAGGACTTTGTATAGCGCATCATCTTTAGAAGCTCTAAGCGCTTTACAACATTAGAAAATACCTATAAGACATGAGTGTGATTTGTATTTGTTAACGTAGCTTTAACAATTTTTCAGTCATATCGCTACGATGTCTGCAGTGGTTCCTTGGTGGGTGGGGATCACGGGTGCTGAATTTTAATCAAGCCATCATGGATAACTAAAAAAGAGACCAAAATAAACGTACCGAAACTGGATCAGAGTCGGATGATGAACCATGTAGTGTGGAATCCTTTCCTCGCTTCATGGTCATCCAATCAAAAGACGAATCGAAACCACTTGCTGCTCTATCGCCATTTATAGTCGAAAAGACTACTTGGTTTAGTCGGCAAGCCAAAAAGTGTCAAAAAACTAAAATCAGGCGGCCTACTTGTAGAGTGTGAGCGCAAAGCACATACTGAAAATATTCAAAAATTAAAACCTTTCACGATAGTCCAGTAACCTGTTTCGCCCACTCTACACTTAATACATCAAAAAGGCGTAATTTGTTGCCGTGACCTAGCTGAAGTCAGCGACAAAGAAATCGTCGAGGGCATGAAAAATGAAGGTGTCACTGCAGTCCGCAGAATTCGTATCAAACGAAACAACAATTTGCAGGATGCCAACACTATTGTACTCACCTTCAACAAGCCAACAGCACCTAAAGTGGTCAAAGTTGGATTCCTACAAGTTAAGGTTGAGATACACAGAACAAATCCCCTCCGATGCTACAAATGCCAAAAATACGGTCATCATGAAGACAGATGCTCTAGAAGGCAAATATGCGGCCGATGCAGCGACCCCTCCCATCGGGAATCAGAGTTCAAAGCCACTCCGCACTGCGTCAACTGCGGCAAGGAACACCATGCTAATTCAAAGGAATGCGACACATAGAAACAAGAGAAGGAAATCCAGAGGGTTAAATACACGTCCAACATCCCCTATCCAGAGGCCAGGAAGCTTGTACAAGCTAGAACATCACTCTCCGGCCCATCCTTCTCAACTATAGTGAAGAGCAACCAAAAAGCAACGAAAGACGCCGAAACCCAAACAAACCCACCTGAATCCCGTTCCGACTCGAACATTCCGCATTACAAACCCCAGAAAAACTCAACATCGACGCAAACAACATTCAACAATACTCCACCACCAAGATCACCAAACAGTAAAAAAAAGTCGCCAACAAATAGGCAGCAAAAAGGGTCTGATGACCCCATAAAGCTGCACAATAGGTTTGGAGACTTTGAAGATATAGATGCAGAAGAATCTGCTCCATGTCCTCAAGGTGGCTCCAGACCTAACAACAAAAAGTACACCCCCGTACTTCCTCCAGATAAATAACCAAACAGATTGCCTCCGCGAAAGGTCTAACCTAGCTCCAGAATCTTCAATATAAACTTGTAATGAAGAACACCATCATACAATGGAACTGTAGAGGACTTAAAGCCAACTACCATTTTATTCTTCTGCTTTTAAACGAACATGATCCTGCAGTACTATGTCTTCAGGAAACATTTTTGAAAGATACGGATAACATCACACTTAAAAACTACTCCCTGTTTAACAACTACTCTCAAAATGTTGACAGGGCCTCAGGAGGAGTCTCTGTTATGAGAGCCCCTCATAGCGTCATCCCTTTAAACACAAATTTACAAGCCATTGCTATGAGCGTCACTCTACGTCGAGTGATTACCTTTTGTTCTATTTACATACCACCAAACACCAACCTATTACCAAACGAAATAGACAACCTTGTTCAACAACTCCCCGCACCCTTTGTTTTACTCGGGGATTTTAATGCCTAACATTTTATGGGGTTCAAATGACATAAGTGACAGAGGTCACAAAATAGAAGACTTCATTTCCAGACACGATTTGTGTCTATATAATACCAAATCACCGACATATTTACACCCAGGAACGGGTACATACACATGTATCGATCTGACAATTTGTTCCCCATCGCTGCTTTTGGACTATGAATGGAAGGTCGCTGATGACCTTCACAGCAGTGATCACTTTCCAATCTCTCTTAACAACACCGACGTTACAGTTGACGAAGCAATTCCACATTGAAATTTAAAGAAAGCCGACTGGGCCAAATTTGAAACACTTTGTAAAACTAGACTTAACAGGGATACTGTTTTAAACGACAATAACCCTTTTCAATATTTTACTTCTGTTCTAATCGACATTGCAGAAGAATCCATTCCCAAGTCCTCACCAAACAGTAAAAAACTCTCAAAACCGTGGTTCACAAAAGAATGTAAAGAGGCCATTAGACAACGCAGAGAAACACTGAAAACTTTTAATAATCGTCCAACGCCCGAAAATTTAACTAAGTACCGTATTGTTCGGGCCAAAGTCCGCCGCACAATTAAAGAAAGTAAAAGAGCATCATGGAAAAAATATGTTTCCACTCTAAATTCTCTTTCCTCTATAAAGAAAGTTTGGAACAAGATCCGCAAAATAAATGGAAAGGGAAAATACAATTCGTTTCGACATCTCAAACTAAACAACAAGAATATCAATTCCAAACATGACATAGTTAATATACTTGCTGATAGCTTCTCCAAAAATTCATCATCCTCTAATTATTCAGAAGCCTTCAGAAGATTAAAAACTCACAAAGAAAAGACAGGGTTGAAATTCACATCGAATAACTCAGAAAGTTATAACCAACCGTTTACACTGTTTAAGCTGATGGAATCTCTGAATAAGGCCCACGATACGTCCACAGGGCCTGACGAAATACATTACCAGTTTTGAAACACCTCCCAGAACCTTCATTAACAGTCCTTCTGGAAATTTTCAATAATTTATGGGTTACTGGTAATGTACCAAAAATTTGGAAAGAGGCAACAGTAATACCAGTTCCCAAACCCGGTAAAGATAGCACAGATCCTAACAGCTATCGACCAATTGCACTCACAAGCTGTCTGTGCAAAACGATGTAACGAATGATCAATTCTCGGCTTGTTTGGTACTTGGAAACTAACAATTTAATATGTCCTTTCTAAAGTGGCTTTAGATATGGCCGGAGCACCAACGATCATCTGGTTAGACTAGAAACATTCATTCGCGACGCATTTATCAAGAAAGAACACTTAGTAGCGGTTTTCTCTGATTTGAAAAAGGCCTATGACACGACATGGAAGTACGGGATACTAAATGACCTGCACGATCTAGGTCTAAAAGGCCGTCTGCCCTCTTTCATATCTAACTTTCTCTCAGACAAAGAATTCAAGGTACGAGTGGGCTCTACTCTCTCAGATCTCAGAGATGGGTGTGCTCCAGGGCAGTATTTTATCTGTGACACTTTTCAATATCAAAATTAATAGCATCACCAAATGTGGATTGCTCGCTATATGTTGATGATTTTCTCATATGTTATCGATCGAAACACTTGCATACAATTGAAAGACAACTTCAGCAAAATATAAACAAGATTCAAAATTGGGCCAGTGCAAACGGTTTCAAATTCTGGAAGTCCAAAACAGTATGCATGCATTTATGTCAGTTACGAAGACATCACGATGAAACTCACCTCACGCTGGACGGAACACCTATTCCAGTTGTTGAGGAAACAAAATTTTTAGGTATTATCTTTGACAGAAAACTGACTTTTATTCCACATCTAAAGAACTTGAAAGCTAAATGCTTAAAAGCACTTAACCTACTTAAAGTAGTAGCGCACACTGACTGGGGTGCTGATAGAAAAGTCATACTCAATTTATATAGAACGTTTATACGGTCCAAACTGGATTAAGGTCGCGTTGTGTATGGCTCAGCCAGAAAATCATATTTGAAAATGCTTGATCCAATTCATCATCAGGGAATAAGACTGGCTCTGGGAACATTTAAAACATCCCCTTGTGAAAGCTTACTAGTTGAAGCGAACGAACCACCATTATCGCATCGTAGAGAAATGCTTTCCGCACAGTATGCTCTCAAATTAAAATCAAACCCTCTGAATCCTGCTTTTTCGGCTGTTTTTCAACCCAAATACAAAACCTTGTACGAAAATAAACCAAACGCCATACCTTCCTTTGGCATTAGAATATCATCCAGCCTTGACAGTACAAAAATAGATCTTTCTAAAATTCAGAAAACGTCCATCTCCAATACACCACCCTGGCTACTTAAACAACCAAAAGTACTTTTTACGCTACACGATGGAAACAAATCCGAGACAAGTCCTTCTGTCTTCCACAACTCTTACCATGAACTCCTCACCGAATTTAAAAACTACACGATAATTTACACGGATGGATCAAAGGATGAGGAAAAGGCTGCTGCAGCCTTCATTTGTGGAAATCAATTTGCGTTGTGCAAGTTCGCTTACCAAATAGAACATCAATTTTTTTCAGCTGAAATCAGAACAATAGACCTTGCTCTGCAACATATAGAAAACAAACGTATTTTAAACAGCATCATCTTTTCCGACTCACTATCAGTACTTCAGTCACTACACAATAGAAAACTGGAGAATCTATTATTGTAAAACATACTCCTCAAAAATACCGAACTGAGTGTCTCCCACAATATAATATATTGTTGGTTACCTAGCCATATTGGTATCAAAGGTAACGAAAAAGCGAATCGCGCTTCTAAAATGGCCCTTATTCAAGAACCATCTGATTTTAATATACCGTATACTGATTTTAAACCTTGTATCAGAAAGTCCTTTCGTCAGAAGTGGCAGGCATCATGGAATGATGCCGTGAATAACAAACTTCATGCAATCAAGCCAACTCTAGGAGAATGGACTCCTTCCTACAGAACCATACGTAGGCAGGAGGTAGTCATTGCAAGAATCCGAACTGGTCATACTTATATCACCCACTCCCACATATTAAAAGGTGAAGACCCAGCAGAGTGCATTTCTTGCAATGAACCATTCACTGTTAATCACTTTATGATAGAGTGTTTTGACCTGCAACGTACGCGCGGTCGTTATTATATTGTGCATGACATGAAAGAACTTTTTGATTCTGTAAACATCACTCGTATTATGGAGTTCCTGAAAGCAGTAAATATTTACTCTAAACTTTTATGCTATCACTTGTGTAGTTTTGTGCATTATATATACCGTCCCATTTTAAATCCGTTTCATCATTTTTCATTAACATAGAACATTTACATTCCCCGTTGATCGGGAAGTTTTATTTTGCACCGTTACCATCTTACCGTTTTAATTTCAACCAATTGTTCTTTTATATCGCTGGTCGATATAGGACCTTTTATAATTTTTAAAAGATTATACAAATAACATTTTGTTTGGCGCTAAATAGCCTAACAGTGCTGATGCGCCGTTAAAAATAAAATCAATCAATCAATGTCTGCAGTGTGACAGTTTATAGTGATGTCTAACACTGGGGCATCATGCCGCAGACACGTAGCATGACGTCCCACCCAGTCACATTATCCTGACACCAGGCCGACCAGTCCTAACACTAACCTCTTAATGCTGAGCGCCAAGCAAGGTAGCTGTTAGTACCATTTTTGTAAGTCTTTGGTATCACTCGGCCTGGGATCGAACCCACCACCTCCCGCATCCGAGGCGGACGCTCTAACCACTAGGCCTATAAGATAAGAAAAATAAAATATTTAATGATATGATTACAAACACCATGGAATTAACAAACATGCTGAGAATATTTACGGTAGGAAATATTACTAGGTCTTTAAGTTTGTTCTTGCAGTCGAAATAAATGAGTTTTGAGAGCACACTTGAATGGGATCACTGCGTCGCTGTGTATAAGTTTAGTGGGCAATTCATTCCACGTTGCTGGGCCCTGGTATGAAAAACAACGCTGTCCATATGACTTTGTTTTCATAGTGGGAATAATGAGTGGACGATTGTCAGAAGAGGAGCGTAAGTATCTTGCTGGTGTGTACACATGGGTGAGATCGGATAGGTATGTTGGACTAGAGTCCCTCAGTGAAACATAGCACAGAGAATTATTTTTGATTCTGTGTTTGATTCTGGATCGAATGGATAGCCATTGTAGGGTACAGAGCAGCGGGGAGGTGTGCTCTGATCGTGGTACTCTATGATCCGAGCAGCTGTGTTTTGAACTTTTTGAAGTTTTTGGAGTAGATATTGAGATGAACCAGACAGAATTGAATTACAATAGTCCAGTCTTGAAAGTACTAATGAACACACAAGTGTTTTAGTGGCATCAACTGAAAGATATTTGAGAATGGAGCTGATGCGTCTCAGCTCAAGATATGCAGCCTTGCATATGTTCATGACATGTTGGTGCAATGTGAGAGTACTGTCCAGAGTAACACTTAGGTTTCGACTGATCGTGTGAATTTAATGTTGGTGTTGCTGATATTTATTGTTTGAGGTAAAGGACGTGAATGAGAAAGTCTTTGTGTTGCAATCAGAATGACATCAGTTTTATCATCATTCATCTGCAACTTGTTACATGTCATCCATGATTTCATATCAGAAATGCACCTCTCTACACGTTGGATGGTAGCATCAACTTCAGTTGGGTGGCTAGATTTGTATATTTGGGTGTCATCAGCGTACAATTGGTGAGACACTGGGTGATGCTCTATGACACCTGAGAGCGGCTGAATGTATAGAATGAAGAGAACAGGTCCAAGAACAGACCCCTGTGGAACACCACAACATAGATTAACTGGGCTGGAGTGTATTCCATTTGCAGACACAGTTTGTGTCCTGTTGACCAAGTAGGACTTAAACCACAGTAAGGCTGTATCATGAATGCCAAAAACATGCTGGAGACGGTGAAGTAATATATCATGGTCTATCGTGTCAAATGCTGTAGACAAATCAAGGAGGGTGAGGACTGTAATCTTTCCGATAATCACGAAATTTAGCAGACTCGTCAAAAATACCAAAATCTATTCATTCCAGATCAAATGGGAAACTTGTTGCAATACGCATTCATACAGAATATGACTCCAAATTTCAATTTTACGTAGACAAATACGCCATTTACTTTCGAAATTTATGTCTAGCGCGCGACAGTTCAAATTTATCTGGGCGGAGTTATGTGCGCATTAATAATGTGTAATGAGAAACCTGAGCTTGCGTATTTGGTTTGGAATACGGCATACATTCATTTACGTTGTTTCCTGTAGAGTGTTTTGTATATATAATTTAGTCTTAGGTAGAATAAGAAAATGAGCATATATTAAAAAGTTTACTACATTTGTGTGGGAAAATATGAACTCGTTTTGTCGGATGGATATACTGCACTCCCAAAGTCGTGCAGTATTCCATCCCAAAAACCTCGTTCATATTTTCCCATACAAATGCAGTAACCTATAATTATTGCCTTTTGTGCTACATACTTTCATTATTATATCGCTTGGTAATAAAAATATGCCATCAATACACATCTGAAATTAATGCTATGTTTTGTAACCGAGTACAGCATTATCCGAGAGTGGTTTATTTACGTCTGACATTATTACTAAATACTGAGTTCGGCTCACTCAATGTTGCACGATCAAAGTCCTTGAATTGAGAAAACCGACGACCTTAAATCCCTGGCCCGTGAACTCCGCCATAATTAAGGTGATATTAGTGACAAGTCAGCCAGAAATATCTCAAAATAAAAGGTTTCTTAAGGAAGATCAGTAGTACAGCACAGTACATCGCTGCCTAAGCAAGTGGGAGCAGTTAGATTCGGGAAGTAAAGACTTACTTTAGCATTGGGATCAGTGAGTTTAAGAGTGAGATCTTTTCAACTGGATTAACGCCTAGAATATTGCTAGTGACTATCATTCACAAGGACCTCCAACGTGTATTATTACTTTTTATAATTCACTTTTTACTGAGTACAGTTCAAACTTTCAGTTATTCACATTGTGTAAAATTTTCAATTTGTTCTATTAGACCCATGTCCAAACCTCCAAATTTAGGTAAATTTGTTATCTAAAGTATATAGACTAACCTGTGGTGAGTGGTTTCTCTGGAAACCCTATTATGGCAAATATATGAAACAGGCACGTCAACCGTGGAGAAAAAGGAGGGAAAATCAAGAACTATTTTACAGCAATTCTCAAGGTGACAGACCAAGGCCGACTGTATTGGACCTCACCAACTTCACGGACATTGAGACCACGTCCGTCAGAGATCTTGCAACACTTGGTGGCGAGAGGGACTAGGCCAAGTGACACCCGCGGACTACAAAATAGAGGAAGAGGGCTTTATTTCCTATTCGCAAAAGGAGAAACGCCAATCTATGAGAACAACCAGACAATGGAAATCAAATGGAAAGCTGTTACGATTTATGCCCCACCACCTCTGATCAAGGCCTTAAGGGAGAAATCCATAGAAGTACATTTCTCTGGTCTGTCCCTTGAGATATCGACCATAAAAATCCAGAACAAAATAGAGGATAAATATGGAGTCAAATTCATAAAATCCTAAATGGCCACGTATTGGGGTTTTCCGAGTGTGTACACAGGGGTAAGATTGATAAGCGTATCGCCAGATGACGCAAAGAAGATCACCCTTTCTATGTACAATGGGTTTTATGCTGAAAACCTGGTATAAAAGATGTCAATATCAACTCAAATGCAATAAATGCGGGGCTACTGGACACCTACCCAGAAACTGCCAATACCAATACCAAATACAGCAAAATGCACACCCAAACACATCCGCTGATCCCAACCCAGATCCAGAGGCATCTGTTCTTAAAATAAAGGGTTTCTTAACATCTGGCAATTTTAATATAGGTGCACTGATTAGTTTCTCTCTCAGCGCGCAAAAAGCTCTATCTTGTTGTGGTCCCCACTCGTCGTCGATGACTGCCGTACAAATTACATTTAAGACCCCTTTTTCTTCGTTGTAGCTCTGTCTCTTAATGTACAACTTAAGCATGTTAGCATGGAATATCTTTAAATTACCGTCTATGTCAATTGTAGAGCCCATGTAATTCTTGACCGCTTTAACTTCGTAGGGACCTTTCCACTGGACTAGTAACTTATTTGTGTTAGTAGGAAGAAGCAATTGAACCTGATCTCCTACAAGAAATTTCCTATTTCGCGCTCTGCGGTTATAATACTTGGCATATCTGCGTCCTGATTTCATTAATTCGTCATGTGCCATCTGGCATATACAGTCTAGTTTCTCACGTAGATCTAACACGTACTGGTAGGTAGTTTTTATTTCTTTGTTTGCGACGTCACCTGTCCATAGTTCGCGTAGTATCAGCATCAGGCAGCAATTCGAAGGGTGAAAACCCTAAACTTTCTTGCGGTATTTCACGGTACGCGAACAAAACAGCGTTCAAATAGCGGTCCCAGTCTTGCGGACGTTCCGCGCACATTTTTCGTAGCATATGTTTCAGGGTACCATTAAATTTCTCTACCCGTCCATTGCACATCGGATGGTATGGGGTAGTGTTTAGCTGTTTGATGGATAACAGCCTACTTATTTCACCCATGAGGTCGGAGGTGAATTGGGCACCACAATCCGTAAGGATTTCTTCTGGCACCCCTACCCTACTGAAGATGTCAACCAATGCTTCAGCCACCCGTTCCGTTTCAATAGTTGGCAACGCTACGGCTTCGGGATATCTGGTTGCGTAATCCACAAGAGTAAGTATATACCGATTCTTCCTTCCGGTAACTGGTTGTATTGGTCCTACAATATCCACCGCCACTCTTTTAAACGGTGTATCTATTAATGGCATCTGTTCTAAGGGCACCCTTGTGACCATTCCCTTACATAAGGTTTTCTGGCATACATCACAAGACCTACAGAACCGTGTGACATCGCCATTAATACCGGGCCAGTAGAATTCAGCGACTACTCTGCTCGTGGTCTTCGCCTTACCTAGGTGTCCTGCCATGCTATACTCATGTGCCACCCTAAGTACTTGAGATCTGTATCTTTGGGGTACGACCACTTGCCAATACCTCTTACGCTCCGGAGTGATAAACTCCCTATGAATTAGCTCGTTCCTCCGAACGAATCTCGAGCTTCCCCCACCCTTGCAGTGTTTAATTGCACCGGACGCGATTTTCTCAATAATAGTTTTGATGGATTCGTCACGTTCTTGTTCTCGTTTGAATTCGTCACGCGAAATTCCGGAGATCGATTCAGGGACTATTAATGTCTGAAACGCGGTTTTCTCTCGTCGGGTTTGAGCTCGCGTTTCGACTGCCTGGGCCCAAGGTATCCTGAAATATGCCATGTGTGGAAGACGGGAAACTTTAACATTACCGATCGTCAGATCGTAAATAGGGTTTTCCATACAAAGAGCATCAACAATTCCGGTTAGGAAAGGTGTTTATACCGTGATCCTTGCTACGGGAATGCGGCCGATCGTCTGATCGAGTAGCATACATGGGGACTCCCACCCAAGCATTTGGTTATCCTGCACCAGACTTCGTTTGATCATTACACCCGTGCAACCAGTGTCACGTAATGCTACGACTTCTCGACCGTTCACGAAACCTCTCGCGGTTGGTACTCGCACTTCGGGGAAAAGACACGTGCCGAGTGTATGAATACCTGGTTCTACCTGCACTAGATTATCAGATATACCTTTACTCTGTATAGCCACGGCTACGATATGTACAAGTCCCTCTCTTTTAGGACATTTTGCTTGAACATGACCCCGTTCCTTACACAAGTAACATTGTATACCCTGACGACCTATATCCCTAACTGACCTACTTGCCTCAGCTGATTTCACAAGCTCCCTAAGCATCGGTCTCGTATACTGGTTTCCAGACTAAAATTCTTTTGAAACCACGTTTTGGGTTCCCCCATGAGCCTCGGCAAAGAAATCGGCTTGCTTAGCCATATCCTGTACGTTTGAGAAGACTTTCTCTTTCAGAAACTGACTTAGTTCCCGCCCAACTGTGTTGTACAATATTGATCTCTGAGCAAGAAATCAGTCAACCCCTCGAACGTTTTCACCACTTTGCCGCATCCAACTGATCAAAGGTTTCTCCCTTCTCGGGCTTGCTATACCTGTACTTTTTACGGAAACCCTTGTCAGTGAGCTCGTACCTTTTAAGAAGTGCTTCCTTCAGGACGTCGTATTTAAACACATCGTCTCTAGGAAGTTGCGAGTACACATCCAGCGCTTTACCTTTTAATAAAGCACTGAGATGCAGTGCCCAGTCATTTCGACTCCACTTCTGGTTCTCAGCATACCGCTCAAACCGATGAGGATAACTATCCATGTTATCTTTTTCATTGTCAAAGGGGGGTAATTTGGGACCCTTTAATTTACTAGAGGCAGAATCGTGTTCTCGTTTTCTAGCTGTTGCTAACTCTACCTTACATTCATGATCTTTCTTCTACCTACAAAGTTTCTAACCTTGCTTGTTTTTCTAACTCTATCTTCTCCTTCTCAGCTCCCGTTTCCCATTCTATCCTTTCCTTTTCGGCCTGTTGTTCTAGTTCTATCTTTTCCTTCTCAGCCTGTTTTTCTAGTTCTATCTTTTCCTTCTCTAATTCTACCTGCCTTTCCCCTGTTTCCCTTTTTTCCCTTTCTAATTCCCTTTTTTCATTCCTCTCCAGTTCTTGTTCTTCCCTTTCTAATTCCTCGCCTTTACCCTTTCATCCCTCTCCCGGGCTTGTTCTTCCTTAATAAATTCCCTTAAACTTTCTCCCTCATACCCAAGTTCTTTGCCTAAGTCGACCGAGTCTTTACGGAATGACATGATTAATAGTAATATAACAAATTTAATTTTACAAAAGAGACTAACCTTATATTCCTGATGAAGGCAACCAAAAGAAAATGAATATGTATTTATACAAGACCCACAGACCTAGAACAACTAAACAAAATAAACACCTACTTGAAGATTATCTTGTCAAGAATGTCACACTCGAATATAAACAATAAGTGTAGACTTTCACAAACAAGATGATGACGATTCACTTAATCCAAAGACCCTATGCGGTCCGCCGAACAATTGTTGCCATCCCAGCTGTGCTTTCTTTTGGGTGGTCACTGGTGAAAACAAGAGCGTCGAGATCTTCTTCCAGTTTTTTTACCACCTGTTCTGGCATCCCATGCGTTTCCTGTACTACAATTATGTCATATTTTTGGTCTGTGCTATAATTCTATATATTTTATTTACGGTTCCATTAATATTTATAGTCAAGATTTGAAGATTTGATCGCTACATCTTGAATATATAAAGATATTTCAGTTTATATTTTTGGTAGTAATATAGGGTTATTTAATCATTGTGTAATTATATATATATCTAGTTAACTAGTGGTGTGTAGTTCTCTTAGGTCTATAGCTCTAATCAGCTCTAGCTGATTGTTCTCCTCCCATCGTCCTTTGTTAGGGAGACAGTTCTTCTAACTTGTACTTGTTCCTTGTTTCCACTTCGTGATTGTCTTGTTTCTTCTTTATTTCCTGGTGATTTTCGTCTCCTTATGAAGTCCACTATTTCGGATTCAGAAGGAGTTCTGGGTGTGGATGTTCTTTTCCTTTTTGTGGGCATTTTACGGGTGGTCTGATCTTGGTTCATCCCCTTTCCCTTGCCTTGGGATTGGTTTGGGGATTCGGTTGCTTCTTCTAGATTTATTGTCCCATCTATATTTCTCTACATTTCTTCTTTCCCTGCCGCTGGACTGGTTTGTGTGCCCTCACAGGCTACCATTTCTGGGTTTTTGACGGCTTCTTCAAATTGTGGCTCCTCAAGAATAAAAAATGGGAACGTGTATTACTCCGCCAGTTTTGTCTGTTTTGCTTCTCTTCCATCCTTTTTTGTGTTCTCCTGGATTTTGCTTTGGCTTTCTTCTTTTCTTTCAAGGTAAAGAGTTGTGTTTGGAATGAAATACCACTCAATAATTTTTCTCTACATTTTTTCAATCGAATTTTGATGACTAATGTTTGTTTGGCGTTGGTCAACTATTGCAACGTAGTGACAATGTCAACCATGATAACAACAGTCATAGGACATAATTAACTGCTGTACCGCAAAAAAATTCATATATATATAGACACACACACACACACACACACACACACAGAGGAACCAGGAATAATAGTAACAATCAATTAAATCAATCCACATCTGTAGGTGTTTATTGCGAGAAAAGAATCACATCTTAAGATAAGACTGATCACATGATTTTATCAGTCGCTATTCATTGAAGGACGACCTAGTTTCATTTTTGTCAGGCGTTCGAAAAATATGACGTTTTGTCTATTCCTAATCTACAATCCTTACGATGACTGAAAATGTTTCAAAGTTATTTTATTCTGTGCACCATTAAAACAATAAAATGTATTATTATTATTTTGGGGTGTAGCATTCTTGTAAGACAGGAGGGTTTACAAGGACAATAAAGACACTTCAAACAAATTCCAGGTAGGATTGAAACATTCCGAGTCTTGCGATTTTCAAGACATCATCAGATTAAGAAAAACAAATAAAACATATCAAGATAAATATGCCAAATGAATGGACAATATTGCTACCTTTATCAAGAGTTGTGTTAATCTAAAGACATTTTATTTTCGAAATTTACGAAATTCCACAGAAAGAAAATTAAGACACTGGCTAGAAATTTAGAAAAATAGCAAACGTGGCGGATGAGAAAGAAGAATCCATGAAGAAAGAATTCCATGTGACGAAAATAAGTACCTGTGTAACCCGAGAATATTATCGGAAGTAACAAAAAAATCCGCAAAGAAAAGAAGCATTTAAAAAAAAATAGTTCAATACTATTACTACTGCTACTATGATAAAAATGATAATAACAATATTCATGATTAGTAACTATAATAATGATGATGACGCTGAAGCTTTTTTATAATAAGGTATATCAATCGCAATTGAAAAGTATATGAAATGAGCAATACAAATTAAAGGGTGGTTATTGTGTAGTTAACTGACCACCGAAAAGCTACAGGGCGAAAGTTTCTAAATTGGAATGAAAGGAATTTCCCGTGTGATTTTAATCGCTGAATTTAACATTTCTCCTTTCCAAATATTATAAGATTCGCATGGCAGCTTTTCCACTGGTAAAGCACACCCCAAATGGTACCGAAGATAATGTCCTTTTACTTTTTAAGGGTGACTGGTTGGTCTATCAAGTGATATGAAAACTATGATGATTACCATTTGTTAAACTATGCAGAATCGGTACTGACCTCGCACACACAGACAGTTGCTTGTAAACAGAAACTGAAATATTGAGAAAGGTAGCAATATTGTCCATTCATTTGGTATATTTCTTTGCGGGGGACATATAAGATATTGGAGCTCCATATATAAAATACATACTTTTAATAACAATACAATAAAACAGGTTTGAGAGTAATAATTCACATTAAGCAGGATTCGAACATATAAGACGAGTAACTACACTTATCGCCTAGCTTGACTAACTAAAATACATGTAAATATATCAAGCTATGTGCAAAAGAAATCCAAGTACGTATAGCACCTTCTTTCTTAAGAAGCAAAGTTTGGTGTGATCCGTCGTGCAACACACACACACACACACACACACACACACACCACCTCCAGGGGGCTAAATATTTAAGAAAGAACGCTAAACATGTCGTTTGTGGGATTCCTGAATTGCAGAATATAATGATGCTTTGAAATTTAATGTACACTCTTCTTATCTAAGTCATATCTATGGCCCAATTTGAAAATGCTTGCTTTTCCCGCATGGCATGCTTCTTTTCATCAGTTTAAGAACTCAAGCAAAATTAGTGTTGTATATAGGTAGACATACTATTTGTTTCAGTGAATCTCTCGTGTGTTGAGTAAACAATGCATTCGTATTTCATTTAAGTCTTTAAAATGAAGTTTTATGTACCAATCAGCTTACGTATGGCCTGTTCTTCATTTCGTTCAAAATATAAGATCAGAATTTTACCTTATTTATGTTGTTATAAAAAAAAGACCCGGACGTAGTCAACTGTGTAACAAATGCTGTCGACAAATGATATATCCTACTTTATACGTGTTAGTCGTCTTGACTATTGTGCTTCTCTTCCATAAAATATAGTTATCCGATTCAGCTAAATCCCACAGCAAACATTTCTTTGCTTTTGTTCATAGGCAAGCAGATTTTATTAATTTGATCATGTTTTTGTTGTGTTTAGATCTTTTGCCCATATGTCTAAATGATCTTATTATATGATTGCACGTCTTATGTCCGCCGTTTGTTCGTTTTGTAGTCATCAATAAACACTGACTGTTTTCAGTTTCTCCAAACCCTCGAGTAAATTATTAGACAGGGTTCTCAGAGTGCATTCTGATTTGCAAGCATGTAAAGTTTTGTACAATTGACGCCAATACTCCACCAGTTTTGACCGAGAATACTAAAAATACAAACACCTTAAAACGACTTCAAATACATTTTCGACAAATGATGCAGAACTGAATCAAATAATGTCATCAGTACGAAAATAGATAAAACATCTTCCATCGATATCTTTGCAAACGCTACCTTATAAAACTTGACAAAACTTTGAAGAAACCATTTTGAAGTAAAGACCATTTTATTTTTAAAAACGATGTCGATAGTCTATTAAATGCGGCAACCGTTACGCAAAATAACCCTTAAAGGTCTCTGTAACTCTATAAGTAATATGTGTAGCTTCGATAGAAAGTATCATGTAAAAAATATCTTTAAAATATTCCAAATTGTGCCAAAGAGAATAAAAAAGTAAGCATTAAAATACATTTTCTCACCAACTGCTGATCATACGTTTAGGTTGAATGTGACAGAGAGCATCTTGGATTGCAGGTTTTCAACCTATTTATTTGGACACTAAAAGCCACATGGGTTTAGCGATGTCAGTGTAAACTGCTTGATAATTAAACAATGCTACTGCAGTATAGCAGGCATTTCAGAATAGAGGTTAACTAACCATGCAAAAAAAAAAAACTATCGAGTACTTTCCGCAATAAATATGCAAGTGTAAATGACGTTATCTAATTAATTCAGTATTCGCAAAGAGACGTGGAATTAATAACTAGAAAAATCAAGCATGCTTTCAAGACTGGTAACGAATAAATCGTCGGAATTCATCAAAGTATAACCTTACACATTATCATTCTCAACGTTATGACACTCTTGGGTAGAATAATGTTAAAAAGTGCCTTTTCTGTCAGATAGCATTAATTGTCCTGTTCTTGGTGTACACGGGCCAATTATTGACAAAATGTAATGGCATAGTAAACCTGGTGTCTCTAAACAAACACAATCTGTACGACGAATTTAACTATACACTTTTTGTATCTTAGAATATGAATTTATTATATTTTGTTAGCAAACGAATTGTTTAAGGGAGTAACTCACTGCTTAATATCTCTTACACGTCCTAAGTAAGCTGTTAAGCTTAAATTAAATGTAATAATAAGACTGGTCAGGAACACTATGTGCAAATCTAACTATTGATGTTGATCCAGAACACTCGCATCATTATGTGGTCTGACAGGATCTGCACAAAAGACGTTTAAAGGGAACGTTCCTAAGGACGAATATCGTTGTTTTCCATTGTCGAGACACGACAACCCTACTCCTAAAATGAATCACATGTTTGTTGCATATCTATATAAAATAAAATAAAAATGTTATTCAAACAGCGCTTTACGGTTACTATATGTAATCGAGCATCGGATAGGAAAACATTCAAATGTTGGATGTATTTCATAATCTCTGTATGAAATAAATTTACATTTTTTCATGACACCAGATGAAGAATTAGCAAAATCGTGATTTTAATAATAACTAGGCTTGTTGTTCTAATTATTAAGAAATACCTTGAATTAGATTAAAATTATCCAATATCACCGAGATTACGTTATCTAAAGAAATACATTTTATCGAGATGGTGCAAACGTATCTGCTGAAATTACTGTATGAAAGAAATGAATTATTTCACAGTATATAAAGAATCCACCTCAGAGAGATGACAGATGTTATTTAGAACTAGGAAGCTTATAATCAGCCACGTTAAATTTTATGGACTGTTATCCAAGTTTCTTGTTATATCCCATAATACGAAACTACATTGTCATCACTGCAATGCTCCATATACTGATGTAATTGAACGTATTATAATCTCGTTTCGTCCAAAGCTAGAGAGAATGAGGGCTCGATTATGTTTTCATACTACCAAAACCTTGATGTTCTTCTTAGTTCTTCATAATAATTCTGACCCAGAATTTACTTATCAATTTCTTTGTAGGTAATTCCCCCACATAATGGAACTGAAGGACTTTGAACTTCACATACATGTTATGATATGCTGCTGGAATTGTTCATTAACTGTTGTAAGTACTGTAATAACGCGAGGTGGGATAGAATGAAGATATTTAAAATAATGTGTCCTCCAAAATCATTCTTTTCTTTTAATAACTGTTTACTTAGTTCTCAGAAAACGTGAACTATTTGTTGTCAGTTGTATTACCAAAAAAAAAGGTGGAAATAAAAAATATAAAAACATGAGTGAGCGAATATCCCAATACATGATAACATGAAAACAAAGATAATGTAACTCTACCAGCGTTTCTAAATTGCTTGTGTTATTTGATACATTTTGAAGTTCATAGCACTTATAATAATTAATGAAGCGACATCCATATCATTGTCTCGAATGTCCCTAATCAATCATCATGGGGTAACGCTGGGGCGTTTACGGTACAACCGAGCATGATCTTTTTTTCTAACGAAAATAAAGAAAAACATAATTAAAACAAACAAGACTTTGTCTTGTTCATCTCCTTCATATGTTTACTTGTTTGTGGATGACGATCTACATTTGTACGCCTTGTCATTATCATAACAGTAATTGTACTATATTACTACTGATATAAAAAACGGTGGTATTGACATGATTGAATTTGTGTGCTACAAAATATATTGTATTAAATAATTATTTGATAATTCTTCTGATGTGATATTCTCTTTGTTATTAATACTTTGAAGACCCATATGAATAAGGTAATTTGAAAATTGCTAATATGCAGTTTTTAGGTAGGTATGAAAAATCTATGAAAGTAAACTTGGTTAAAATAAAGGAAATGAAAGGAACGTAGAACAAATAAAAGAATATTGTATAATATGAGAACAAATGTCTCCATATATTCCTAATATATATCCGCATGCCATGAGAAATTCCTGAAATATGTATATATGTCATATATCTAGTTGTGAAGTTTTCCTTGGTACATCCAGCTATGATAAACAGTTATTTAGTTTATAAAGGTCAGCATACACCATACTTTAAAATTGCAGATCACCTTTCGCAGGAATAAGTATGTATTTTGTTCATACCTCACCCCCAATCTGAAGATATTTTATATATAATAAAATAGTATATTCGAAACTACACAGGAACTGACCATCATTAAAGAATAACTATTTCACATAATTCCTTTGAGTGAGGAATTTCTCACGTTTCTGACTTTTTCTGGTTCTGTGAGGAGAAAATGTTTGATGTGCCGCCATTACTATTAAAGACCGACATCTTGGCCGATTTGACTTTGTGCGTGATAAAGACCTCGCAGAACTTTTGGCCAGTTTTGATCTCTATCGACCAAATTCCATAACGCTGCTTGCCAAATAGAATCTATACTGGTTCATAGCATGGTTCCAGCTTAAGTTAGTTCGAGCTTGTAGACCACACTTTGCTAAAGTTTCTATTATATAATATATAATCCATGATAGCTTTAGTTTTCGAATGCAATGTAAGCGAGCTACATGTCATTTCAGTCGACCCGAATAATCATCAGTTCAGTTCGAATGGTTCGGTGGTCCTCCTAACACAACCAGGCTTTGTAGCCAAAAGCCGGTTACCGTCCGTCGATAACCAGCTAGTTGTCAGTCGCTCCGTCTCTTCCATAGACAAATCGTGAACAGCAGTCATTCCAGATTATGTCTGCGCTCTCAAGCACTTCTTGAAACGCACAGACACGTATCATGACGTAGACGCCTCTTTCTCCCTCACACCCTTTCTTCGTGGCTGTAGTGGTGTGTGCTCGGTGTACTCTTGAGATCTCTCAAGACAGTCCTCTAATGAAGATTACAGCTAATGAGATTAGAGCCATCTATCTGAGCCTTTGCGTTCAAACGTAACGTTTCGATCTGATATATTGTAGAAGCTGATGATTTGTATTTAGAGTCAACCTTCTCGAGTTTGTGTAGCACTGATTTATAGAAGTAGAGACCAACGTTGAATCTGGAATGAACAACCCACCTAGAACAACAGCAATTTTGGATTCACCGGAGAAACTTTTTAGGTAAGAACAAAACGTCCTCTTATCAACAATAGCTAGAATCCAAGGTCCAGAGATCATAGGCTTAGTTGCTCGTGTCATTATAAGAAAAGGTTATCGAGCTGTTTATCCCCAGAAGTATATCTGAGGTAGAGGTCGGATGCTAAGCATAACCTCCTCCTTTTTCTTATTCTCCTAAGGCGTTGTGGCTTGGGAACCTATTCGAAGGGGAATGCACATTTTTTAAGTAAATTATGTTTCTCTGAGAATACTTACCCAATCACATTACTTACCCTACCACCACCACCCCGTTATGCATGCATCCGTGTTAGTATCTCGCTCAACTAAAACTGTCGACATCTGCAGGCATCAAGGCGAGGTACTATGCGAAATAGACAGGATAAGACGATTTCGTCTTTTAGTACGGCTGGATCCGCGAGGTAGCAGGCTAATGTTCATAACGTAATGTGATTGGGTAAATATTCTTGGAGTAACATAATTTACTTAACAATTTGCTTTCTCCACGCTTAGGAGAATACCTAATTTATCGCAAGTGAATTTTCAAGTACAGAGCCAAATTTATTTAAATGGTGAGCCATATAATCATATATGTATTTAGTAACCAATACGTTTTAGACCATAATGCTATAGACTATATTGTTAAATTCTTTTTAAAGATCTTTAAGTTAGTAGATGTGCGTGAATAATGTAAGCCAATATGTATATGTCGTTGAAACTCTTAAATACCCTCATGTTGTATTGAAATTTTAGCAAACATAAAATGGTTAAAATATTAGTGTTTTTATTACTTAACAGACAGCCTAAATGAGCACTGATCTTCACTACTTGATTCTTCAATATACGCGTGATGAAAACCATTTTTGACAATTACTTTGTCGCACAAAACAGATTCCAAATTAAAATTTAATATCTTCCCAAGAGGTATGCCTGTACGAGGACAAAACTATGATGAAAACGGTGTACGCTTCTTACAGGGCAACATATCTCTACTAAAAAAAAGTTCTTCCATGACTCAGGCCCCCTATAAGCCATTAGCAACCTTCATCGCTGTTTTCAGGCCTTGCTAGATAACACTGCTTCTGTACAATGCACTGACGCTACAAACAGAAAATGTTTAACGGTATTTGCACTTTCGCAAATTTAATAATATTTCACTGGTTTTTGTTTTAAAGAACAGCTAAGCAGTTTAATTCATATAAAACCTGTCTAAAAACAAACAATAGTTTGCATGATTAATCCAAAGCAGTTTACGCAAAATGCAGCATAAGGCTCGAAAAAAAACATCAGGATCAATAGAAGTGCAGAAAAGACACTTAAATCCCCTTGTGACTTTGTTACTTTAACTGGTGCAACATCATTGAATCGTTTTAGACTAAGCATTATACCGTAGTTTGCAAAGAATGTGATTTGTTTTGCATAAATCAGTTCTTCTATTAATAAAAGGTTTCCAAGTATTATTGACAGGTCATCATGTTCGTGCTTCGTGAAAACCGGTGGAGTGGGTAGACGGCTGCATGTGGTGATTTTGGTGGGATAGTTAGAAACAGGTCTTTCATAAAGCCAAAATATTAAATTATACATTCTTGAATCATCAATAATAAGAAAATAATTTAAGACTAATATTGTTAAAAAATATTCCCTAAAAATAGAGATTTTAAGGTTTCATTGTTTCATGATAGTTAATATAATAATTCGGCTGGTTTCGTTTCTGCTTAATACGCACTTATAAAACCACGTCTTAGACAGTGTCAAGTATCACATGTATAAATATGCTCAGAAATAACAACGCAACAGCATTCATTCATAGAGGACTATGTTTGCTTATCTTTAAATAGTGATCCCAATTGATACGTGTGGCTGGGATCGCACAGGAGGGATGGACGGTTTCAGAATCCCAATTTTCCGTTTGTGGGATTCTGAAGTTTTCCTGCCTGCTGTGCCACACCCGTGGATGCCGAATTTGTGGTACTGCTACAGGTTGTGGTACTAGTGGTTGTTCTCGTTCTTGTGGCTGCGACTCTCGTGCTGGTGCTACATGTGGAGGCGTCCTTACCACTGGCTTGACTTCCCTTGTTTGCCTCATTATTACGTGAGGCAAAATTGTCCTTTTCTTTTCCTCCTCTTCTTTTTGTTTCTCTCTTCCTCCTCCTTCTCTATCCTTTCTTTCTCTACAGTGGCCTCCGCTGCCTGCTCATTCAGGATTCGCCTGGCGTACTCCAGGTGCATCTGAAGTTATACAATCTTCACAAGTCTACTGCTCATTCTCACTGTTGATCAATCAACGATGGGTAGCCAGACTGTTATTGTTGTTGTTATCTAGAATTAAAGTGGTGTGCGTCCAACTTGGACATTTACCACTGGTTAATGCCACCACGGGTGGCTTTTGATTTCTCCTATGGGGAGGTATAGTGCCACTTCCGCTAGGCTTTAATGTGTTCACGGAACAATTATTAATTTGGCCGTCAGATCGAGGTACCATTGAGTGCCTGTCGATCTGAGTGTAGGGCCAAGATGAGTGGGATTAGACCCAACACTCACTCAGTGTTTCAGTTGCTATGATTTTGCGACTAGCAGGATTGGACCCAACCTACGGTCGCTTTGCTGCTTGTTAGGTAATACAACTGCTTGTTAGGGTGTGCACTGCAGACTGAGATTCGGGAGGCGGGCCTATGGCACAGGTCGTTAGTGCTTTAGACATAGGGTATCCAAGGTCTAAATTCCGTCTTTATGAATTTGAATTTTGAATAAATAACTCTGTGCTGTTGTTGTTAGAGAGCTGGTTAGAGTAGTAGTTTTTAGAGTCTAGGTTGACAGCTATGGTTGTGGAGTTGCCACTTGATGTGGCCCTGTTGGTATTGGGTTTTTTGTCCACTTTTTGCTAATAAAAGCGTAGTAGTTATTGTTAATTGGTTATTTGGGATCTTAATTCCTAATTCGGTTTAGTTTGCAGCCTTGTGCTGCCGGACCTGATAGTCTTTGGGTTTTTAGACTACCTTATATGTACTAATTTGGGGTCCTATTGCCTAGTTCGTGTTTGTTTGCAGCCTTGTGCTGCCGGATCTGAAAGTCTTTGGTTTTTTAAACTATTTTATATAATCTAGTCTTGGGTTCTATCCCTGACGGTCTGAGTTTTAGACCACCTTATACGTATTAATTTGGGGTGTTGCGGGTATGACGATTATTTTTATGGAGCTGTCACCTAGGTGATGGTGTTAGTTATTCGGTAGAGTTACGATTGTTGTTAGCTGGATGTTGTTAGAGAGTGTTATGATAGGAGGAGAGAGAGAGGGGTTGTTTGATATTTTTTATGCTGGTTTCCTATCTTTAAGAGACGTTCAGGGACTCCTAATCTGGGTAGCCCCTATCTAATTATCCTGATTCCTATTAGCATGTTGTTTATTTTTAGGTTTTAATATATGTTTTCTTTGTACCCTATCTGAGGTTAATTGGTCAGATTATTTTTAGTCCCAGATAGTTATCCTTGTCGATTACTCGAACCTTCTAAGAGGGTTCAAGGACATCTGATCTGGTTGGTCCCTATTGACTTTTCCTTATTTTATTTTTTATTGGTACGTCGATGGATAATTATTTTATTTTATTTTTTTTAATTTTTTATTAAAACAATTTTTTTAATTATTTTTTATAAATATAGGTTTAATATATGTTTTCATTGTACCCTATTTGAGGTTAATTGATCAGATTTATTTTAGTCCCAGATAGTCATCCTTGTCGATTACTCGAACCTTCTAAGAGGGTTCAAGGACATCTAATCTGGTTGGTCCCTATTGAGTTTTCCTTATTTTACTACTTATTGATATGTCGATGGTTAGCTATTATATATTTTTATCTAAACCTGTCTTACGTAAGTAGGATATTATATTTTTGTAGGTATTGTTCAGGTTAGGGTTGGATTTGTTTAGGATTTCTGGGTAAGAAACTGGTGATCCTATTTTATTTTGTTCTGTTTTGAATATATCCCTTTCTTTTTTAAATTTAAGGCATACATTCAATATGTGTGGTAGGTCCTCAGGGACCCGGCAATAATAGCAATTAGGATTGTGTGGGAAGGGTCCTATGCGCTTACCATAACTGGTAGCCAGTTTGGTTTGACCTGTATATATTCTATTATTTATATTTTGATCTTTGCTTTGGAGTACGGGTGGTTTCCTATTTCTGTTGACTTCATTAATGATGCTGTAGAGTTTCCTACCTTGGGTACTGTCATTCCATTTTCCTGCCATTTGTTAGTAATTAATAATGTTGTTAAGTTGTATATTTCGCTAACACTGTAGTCTAATTGGACGTGGCTAGGTTCGTTAAGTTTTTATTTAGCTGTTGAATCTGCTAGATCATTGCCTCATATATTTATATGGGATGGAATCCACAGGAATTCTATGTGCTGTTGCTTGTTGTTTAAGCTTTTTAGCGTTAAGTTGGTTTGTTTCAGAAGATTATCTCCGTATTTGCTATCGTTGTTAAGTATTGAGGAGATGACGCTAAGTGAGTCGCTTATATTTAGTCATGGGGGTGTTGTTAGTCTCGACCCATTTAAGTGCTTCTTTAATGGCCCAGATTTCTGCTGTATATACTGAGCAGTGGTCGGGTAGTCTATGTCCTACTTTGATGTTTAATTCAAATGCGGCTGCCGTTTTGTCAGGCCCTTTTGTTTTGGATCCATCAGTGTATATTTTAAGGAAATTTGGGTAGTTGGTGTCAATTTCTTCTATTGCGATGGTGTGTAATAGATGTTCTTGATCCTTTTTATTGCCATATTTGGTGAGGGAGATATTAATTTTTGGCTCTTCGTTGGTCCAAGGTTCAGTGTCGAAGAGCTTGTTTGTTTCATGTTTGAGATTTCCAATGTGGAGTTGTTCTATTAATTCGTGCACTAATGTCCTTGTAGGGGTTAGGTGTTGCCGTTTAGTGCTAAATGGTTTGTCACATTTGTCTATCGCTATTCTAGTTGGCTGGGAATTTAAGTGGGATGTTAATCTGGCTGCGTATGTTAGAATCTGTTCTTGTCGTCGGAGACAGAGCGGGAGTTCTCCGGTTAGTACTTGGAGTTCTGCTAGTGATGTTGATGGTAGCGCGCCAGTGATTGTAATGAGCGCTTTTCTTTGTATATTGTCTAGGTTTTTTAAGATGCTGCTTAGATGCTGAGTTGTATATCTGGCACACGTAGTCTAGTTTGGATCTAATCAGTGCCCTGTATAGGGTTAGTAGTGTTTCTTGATTGGATCCCCAGTCGGTTCCTTTAAGGTTTTTGAGGAGGATGAGGTCCCTATTACATCTTTTAATTAATTCATTGATGTGGTGTCCCCAGTTTAAGTGCACATCGTAATACATTCCCAGGAATCGTGCAATTTTTTCGTACTTAATTTCATGATTTTGTATTGTCAGTGTAGGGAGATGCTTGTTTATTTTACGTTTTGGGGTAAATATTACGGCTATAGTTTTTTCGTGTGCTAATTTGAAACCCCATTTGTCAGCCCACTTTCCTATGTTATTTAAGCTATCTTGTAAGTCTTGAATTACTTTGTGGTTGGAGGGGTTTCCTGCTCTCCATATTCCACTATATTCTGCAAATTGCGATATTTCAGTTAGGTTAGATGCCAAGTTCTTATCTAGGTTATTCATCATAAGGTTGAACAGAGTGGGACTGAGTACACTCCCTTGTGGAGTTCCGTTTTTTTAAGGGATGTAACTCAGAGTGAGTGTCACCGACTCTGGTTATTATCTTGCTGTCCGTTAGGAAGTTTTCGATGAAGTTGTACATTCGGCCTGTTATGGCGTAGTGATTTAATTTGGCTAATAAGCCTTTAGTCCACACTAGGTCGAATGCCTTTTCAAAGTCTATGAATACCGCTATGAGGTTCCTGTCTGATTTCCTTTTGGAATTAAATGCCAATTTGATCGCAATTTCGAGTCGTACTAGTTGATCCGTAGTGGATTTTTTGTTTCTGAATCCGCATTGGTTGTCGGATATTAGATTGTTTTGTTCGAGGTAATTTTTAAGTCGATTAGTGATAATAGTTTCCATAATTTTGCATATATTGTTTGTTAATGAGATCGGTCTATATGAGCTGACATTATTGGGGTCTTTGGTTTGAGTGTAGAGATTATCACAGCATTTTTCCATTTGTTGGGTAGTTTTCCTGTTTTCCATATTTGATTTAGTAGTTTAATTGCAGTTTGTTTGATGTTAGTCGGTAAGTTTTTGTACATGGTGTATCCTATTTGATCTTCCCCAGGTGATGTTTCCTTTTTTGATCTTACTACTCGGTCCCATTCATATGTTGTTATATCTTTATTTAGGTAGGATTCTTTTGGTCCTAGGTCGCTAAATAGGTTTTTATCTGTTTGTTCTACTTTGGATCTGTGCTGCTGAAATGAAGTAGTGTGGTTTCAATTTCTACTAATTTCTGAGAAATATTTTGCCAATTATCCGCTTTTTCCTTATTGGTGTTGGCTCCTGTGATTTTAGGGGTACAGTTGTTTTTCCCCTAATTTTTTGATTTTGTCCCATACTTCCTTGGTGCTAGTTTTGATATTGATGTTAGTACAATACTCTCACCAACTGTTCTCTTTGGCTTGTTTGATTATGTTTTTAAGTTCCTTTTCTCTGTTTTTGTAGTTGTTAAAGTCTAAAGAGTTACCTGTATGTCTAAATTTATTGAGAGTTTTTTTCTTCTTTCCTTTATGGGCTAGTTTGCATTGTTCACTCCACCATGGGACGGTTTGTTTATTTGTTTTGCCATTGGCTCTTGGAATACTTGTGGTTGCTGCTTGATTGATAATATTAATTAGGTTGTCATAGTAGATATTTATATCATCGTTCTCAATTTCACTGGGGTTGACTTTGTTTAGTTGTTCTTTAAATAATTCCCAATCAGCATTTTTAAAATTCCACCTAGGTTGAGTTTGAAGCGAGTTAAACTGGACTGTCATCTGTAGGGTGGTTATCAATGGAAAGTGGTCGCTCCCGATTGAGTCGGTTTGATCTACCCTCCATTCAGCCACCTGTGCTATTGATGGGAAGCATATGGTAAGGTCGAGTACAGTTAGAGTTCCATCCTTAGGGTTAAGGCATGTTCTGGCACCATTGTTTAGGATTGTCAGGTTGGATTCAGCAGCCCATGCTTCAACCAACCTGCCTCGTTTATCAGTTCGATCACTTCCCCACAGCTTGTAATGTGCATTGAAATCGCCACATACGACAATCCGATCCACACGCTTATGGTTATTGATTTGCCTGTAAGTGTTTAGGTTCAGTTCCTAAGTGGTGCCACCTGGGTCATATAGGTTATATATTTGTATGTCAGTTTTCCCTGTGTGTATTAGTAAGGATTGCATTTCGACTATTTGAGTGTTGTTGGCTAAGGGGTTGATAGAGACTGGTGTTATGTTTAGTATATTGTTATTGATAAAAGTTACTAGGACCCCCCCCCACTTGTCCTTTAAGTCTATTTTGAAAGTATCCTGGGGCGTATCCTTGAATCTTTGGTAAGTGTCTGATGTTGTTTGTTATTTTAGTTTCTTGGATGCAGATTATGTCAGGTTTCGTAGTTAAATTTTGTAGTTTTAATCTTAGTTCATCAATATTTGCTGACAGTCCTCTAGCATTCCATTGCCAAATTCTGATATTTTTATTTGTGTTAATCATGGTGGTGGTGGTCATTAACTAGTTGATTGATGAGCCATAGTGTCATCTTTTCTTAAGGAGAATTAATTATAATGTTTCCTCTATTTGTTGTACTTTGTTTTCTGATATTAAGAGGTTTTTTGATAGCAATTTTTTTATTTGCTCAATGATTCCTACTCTTTCTGATTCATGTTCTATCTGGGGAGTTTTGTTGTTACTGTTCGGACAAAAAGGGGTTGTTGTTGTGTGGTTTGGCTAGTTAAATGTTTTTTTGGGGTTGGTGGGTTCTGGGTTTTTGGTGGGACTGGTTTGGAGTTGTCTGAGTGTTGTTGATATAGGGTTTTATTTTTGAGAATTTCCTTTTTTTGCTATTTGATATTGCAAATTTTTAGTGTTCATCAGTTGGATAATCTGATTTTCTCTGATTGTATGTGAGCAATCTGGTGATTGGGGTAGATGAGGGCCTCTGCAGTTGGTACATTTGGGGGTTGTTCTTCTGTATACATCCCTATGATTCCCCCCGCATTGTTTGCAGATTGTTTGGAATTTACATTTGGAGGCAAAGTCTTGGTTTGTTTATGTAAGGCTCAATGCGGTATCTTATTCCTGAGGGGGATACTCGTACTGGTGATCTGAGTGGTACTTGCGATTCCAGTACTACCGTGTTGGTCTCTTGCCCTTTGTAATTTTTGAGTCTGAATGCCCTGATAATGGGTGTCCCCTCTTCTTTAAGTTGAATGGTTAATTGTTCATTAGTAAGTTTTTGGATTTTCCCTTTTAGTTTTAATACTGCTTTGAAAGTGGTTTGTTGTGGTCTGGGTGTAAGTTGTTTGTGGTTTATGGAATGGGTTGAGGTCAATTCTAGGTTTTGTTTTGGGGCTTTGATGGTTGCCCGAGTGTATTGCCTAGTTTTGTAGTGTTTCTCAACAGTTATTGGAATATTTTTTATGTGTTTTATTTCAAAAAATTTCGCCATCTGGTTCTGAGTGCTACAGTATACTATTATGTAGCCTGTTTTTGGTCGGATGATTCTGAATTGCCCTGAATGAACCCTGTAGAGAGCCCCTATTTGTTGTAAAGTAAACGTGTTGAGGGGCTTTTAATGAATAAGGTCAGTTCTTCAGGGTGGAATTTGTTGGTTTTTTTATGTTGTTGCCTGAGTGGGGTTTGTTTTGCCAATTTGGGGGTGAGTGGTTGGTTTTGAGTTGTCATTGTTATTTTTAGGTGGGGCAGCTTGTATGTTTTCACGTTTGAACTTAGTTTTAGTTTTTTGAACTGTCTGGTGGGTGGGGGTGGTTGTTTTTTCCTGTTCAGGTTTAGAGAGGGTTTTCTTAGGCATAAGTTTTTTTTTCCTGTTTAAGGGGGCCTTTTCCTTTACCTTTCCCGTCTTACTTAATGTTGTTTGTTTTAGGATGGGGGGTGGAGTTGTTTTTCTTCTTATTGTGGCTGTCCTTACCCGTTTGGCTATAAATGAGGTCTTTCTCTGTTAACGGTTTAGATGGCCCCGGGGTTTGACTATTGTGATAGGTAGTTGAGCAGTTGGGGTTGTGTAGTATATGGCTTAGATTAGTGGAGCCCCCAGGCGTTATTGTAGTTGAGCTATTGTTTACCTGGATTTTTTTGGCCTGCGCTAGGTTTGGGGAGTTCTTCCCGCTTTTTATTTCCTTCCCTGTTTGCCTTGGTTCAATAATGACTGATTATAGGTTTATGTTTAGGCGATTGTGCCAGTACTAAGTAGTTGGGGGTGGATGAATTCATTGATGATGCTGTTTGTATCAGATTTGCGAATTCCTCTGCTATGGTTGCATCTAACTTTTCTTCCCCCACTGTACTGTCGAAAAGGTTGAAGGTTATTGGTGAGTTAGAACTAAGTTTTTTTTGCCTGTTCACCAATAAGTTCGAAATCTGGGGTTGAAAAAGTGAAAGGTAACTGAATAGCGCGGATTTCTTAGTTGTTTGGGCTTGGTGTTAAATTAAGTTTCCCTACATTTGTCGGGGTGGTGGTGGTTTTGGAATTTGAGGTATTGCAGGTTGTCATTTGTTTACGCAGTCTACTTTCCTTATAATTCCTAGCGCTAGGAATGACAGGACTCAAAAATAAGATATAATCAATAATCAACAGCTTAATTAAATAATCATTCAAACCCCATATCAAACTCAGGTAAATAATTATGACGGCCGACTAGGTCTCGTGGCTTCACAGACCGACACAGCCGTTCACACGGGCACTGCTCTTCACATGGGTTCTTTGAAGAGCACTCCACTTCGCATGGGTTTATTGAAATCGCCCACTCAAAACAATCTAGTATATAATTTTTTTTTTAAAAAAAATCAAATTTAGGAAGAAGAAAATAGATAAATAAAAATTAATAAATAATAATAAATAAAAAAATAATAAAAATTGTAAAAAATAATTTAAAAATTATCTAATTCACACTCTCTTAACCCCATTATATATCTCTCCTAATTATTAATTTAAAAAAACAGCACATGATATTATCCTTTCCATCTCTGTCAACAATAATTATCTAAATTCAAAATTCGACGCAATCATCAACCTAAATCCAGTGGACACCGCCAAGGACAGCAGATGATAGCCTCCCTGCGCTTTTCTTCCCTTGCCACGTGCGGACACCAAAAATTAATTTTCGATATATTATCATAAAACTGAGTTAGTGCAGGTAAATTCCCACTCAACTAAACAGGTAAGCAGAAATATTTTATTAGTATCATGAGTGTGTGGGTCCATTTCCTCTCATGAATCAGCCCTACAGTCAGAACCGCAATGGGTCCAAAAAACGGTCCCGCTGCTGAAGGCTAAAATTATCAGTGCATTGTGGGCACATAAACGCCTGGGGGAATGAGGCTCTCATACCTTCTCCCAGGAACAATTATCAGGTCGCCGTGGAAGAACGCAGCAGCAGAGGGAGTGTAATACATATATGCAGACCCAGACAAGCTAGCACCCAACCCACTACACTCACAAAAGTGAATAAACTACAGCAGCCGGATAGACCACCATTACCAGCAACTACCAGCAACTAAATCTAAGGCTGCCCAGGAGAAGACGGACCATGCTCCAGCCCCGCAAAAAATAAATTAAAATGAAAAGAGACATTTGCCAACATTGTCTCGAAACCTCCACCACCACAACCACAATCACCTCCGCCAGTGAAGAGCAGGACTACTCCCAGAACAAGCACTCCAATTGCAGTTTCTATAATGCAACAGGTGCTACAAGAAAAAGTTCTAGCTGATATCAGAGAAATCCTGCTATCACCACAGGTCACATTAGACCCACCAGCGGGTTCCATGAATTCGAAGGTTTTCCAGCCAGAAAGCGAAGGGAAACACGGAAAGCTGAAGTAATATGCGAGGAAGAAGTTAGCCGAGGCACCTTCCCGCCTGGGAGAAATAACAGCCCTTCTTAGGGCTACAAATTGCCATTTATCTAAGGAGACCAGTTTGGCTTGGTTTCCCAATTCGATAAAACCAGACAAAACCACTGACTTGATCGTTTCGGTCGCCTGCATCAAAATTTAAACCCAATTACCTAACAGTGACTAAACTTTTATTTGTCGCTTAGACAATTAGAAAATAAAAATTGTTAGGGCATCTCACTATGTACACTATGTACTAGTACTATTTCAATTGTTAGGAGTTAGGAACATTATCAGACTCATTTGAATTTGACTCAATTGCACAGGTGGCTCACACAATATTGGTTGTTAGGGTCCATTTACAAACAACTGGATAGAATTTGGTTAGGTACGGGCGGGTTGTCTGATGCCGGAACTCCCCTCCACTTCCCACGTCCGGACATTCGTACAAAGGGCGAAGATGTGGAACGATTTCCACCCGCCTAATACTGGTGTCCCAGTGTGACGTCATTGTCACCAACCAATCGCGACTGACGTAACAACTGCATTAGTCGACACCACAGTGATTGGTAAACAGAAAATTTATTTTAGTATCATGAGTGCGTGGGTCCATACCCACTCATGAAACAGCCCTCCAGTCAGACCGCAATAGGAAACAAAAGGACCCGCGGATAAAGGCTATAATTACCAGTGTACCTTGTACACACATACGCCTGGGGGATGAGGCTCTTTTTCCTTCCCCCAGGATCAATTATCCGGTCGCTGTGCGACCATTAATAGTGGTACACGCACAACGTGCGTACACCACTATAATCCAACTAATCAATCAATCAAAACCCAAAAACGCGCAGACCTAAAAGAAACACTCACTTACTTTTTACTAACAATCAATATTTTACAAATTTTGATAAGCGACGGAAACGAAGGACTTAGAGTCACACTTTCTAACCAAGATAAAGAAATAATGTGCTTATAGACTCACTTCTATTGTTTTATAGACTCACTTCTATTGTTTTTAACTTACCATTGGCAATTGAATGATTATTTCTTTTCTAGAGTATTAGGTAGCCCTGAAAAGGGTTGTTTTTGTGTGAGCGTGGAGCTATGGCAATCTTTTATGATCTAAGATTGCGACCTCCTCTGGTGGCAGATTTCCTCACAGGATAATGTCTACTTCTTCGGAAAGAGAAGGAGAACTCTTCGGTGTCGACGCGGCAGTCGACAAAGCCTCTGTCAGGTTCCTGCTGCTGCCGTTGATGTTGCTGCTCTCTCTCTCTCTCTCTCTCTCTCTCTCTCTCTCTCTCTCTCTCTGCTGTTTCTGAAGTCTGTACTTCTTCGTCCATTCTTTTTTTTCCATGTAAATTTCCTATCTGAAGAGCTCTTCTATCAGGACTTCGGTGACTTTTAACATTCTGACATTCTCTATCTCTTCAGGCTTAGGTATCAGGCTTTGCCGGACACGATGAAAATTCACGTAGGCTTCGTTCAGCTTGGCTAATCTTGAGCACATCTTCGTAGGAGAATAAGTCGACAATGGATGGTCAGAATACGATACGATACGATAATACATGTAGGTCGACTGCGCAGCTAGTGCTTGCGCGACACGTTAAGTCCTGAAGGTCAGGATTCTTAATTAGTCGGGTCTGTGGGTATTGTGCCACCACAGCCCCGTTTTTATGTGCAATGTCGCACTCCTTAATTTTGAGATTTTGGACAAGTCTAGCAGCAGAGAGGGTGAACAGACCAAATTACCCGAGCAAAACCCTTGTGTTAGACCAAAAAAAATCCGTGCTCGTTCATATAGGTCATACCACGTCTACGATTATTGTTTGTCCCAAACAAGATTGTAGACGAACCCTCTCTGCTGCTATTCATGTTGCAAAAGAAATTGTTACCACCATATCAAGTTTGATGAATATTTCTCAACGCGTTCTCCTCATCTGTTTCATCTTTATTTGTTCTATGTTTCAAGTAATATTCAAGTTCTGATGGTGGTTTTGGATTTATGTTCTTTCTTTTTCTGTAATAGTTCATCAAACTTGTGTATCGATCTCCACCGCAATTTTTGCAAATCTGATATAATCCTCTAACGCCGTTGTTACATCCAACACAACTTCGTGGACCAGCATGAGGATTTTTCTTTAAAATATAATTATGTTTTTTACAATATTCTCCACGACACCTTTTGTTGCATTTATCTGTTGTTCCTTGAATTAACCACGCACAGTTGTTCATTATATGAATGATAACTGTTTAATTAAATTTATTAATTTATCCAAATATTTTATCAAGACCCACACGATATCTTTTTCTAGGATCATGTAAATTTATTGTTATAAATCCATACGGAGTAGCTTGCGCTCGTGAAAAGAAATTTCTGAATTTAATTATATCCATGTCACCGCTGCACCAAGTTTGATGAATATTTCGCAGCGTGTGTGTGTCTACGCCATTAAACACAACTAAAATATTACAATTGTCCCTGATTACTTTTGGTATTTGTGTATATCCTTGAGTAACATGGATAACGTCTGTATTTTTATGTCTGCCCCGAGAAAATATCCTGGCTGGATTTGATTGTTTATCCAGCATCACATCATCATACACAACTAAATTATTAATAAATCCGTCTCAAAAATCAACGGACGGTGCTTTATCAATATCTGTTATAAACTCTATAACATCATTATCTTCGTCCAGTAATCTTGCATTTTCGTTAAAATCTTTTAATACTTCATAACATCGTTGATCATCAGCGGATGGTGCTACCAAATATAATTTATCCCATTTCAACCATCTCATTATCAGATTAAGTAATAACTGCATCTTACCCGATCCAGATGGTCCTATGATAATCATTCTGATGGAATTAGGTAGCGCAGGATGATGCTTAAGAGGTTCTCGCTGCCGAGTTGCTGAGAAATCAATTATATCCATATATATTATAACATGAATTTATACTGTTTAAGTTTTAACTCCGACTACTGATTTAGCTACAGTTATAACAAAAAATAAAAAAATAGCGTATGGTGGAAAATGTTCTGTATGCGGCAGAAAGAAATTTTCGTTTTTACCTAATAAGCGCGGTGGTGATGTTGCTAATTTGATGTCAAAGTTTCCGGGTACTCCATGGGCTAAATACCCAGGAGATAAACATCTTTCAGGATATAGTTATTGCGGTCCTGGTACTCGACTCGATATCAGGCTCGATAATCAGGATCAACCAAAACCAGGTGAGGAACCAGTAAACGCTATTGATCGAGCTTGTCATATTCATGATGTAGCTAATAAAAGTAAAAATCTACAGGATAGGCATATTGCAGATGTGAAATTAATTCACGCGTTAAATTTCATAAAAAATAAAAATATCAGAGAATCATTAGCTAGTTGGTTAGTAAGATCTGCGATGAAAAGTAAATTAGCGTTTGGGGCTGGTAATTAATAATGGAATTAATTTATTATTCACCAAAAGGATATTGGAGAGGCAAAGCAGCAATTGGTAAACTCGCTGATGCAGCAGCGGTTAAACATTCTACTGCTAGCGCGTGGTTATCCAAACAGGCAATATGGCAAATTTATCTACCACCACCGAAACGAATTCAGTACGCGTATTTCGATGTTAGTGTTCCTAATGAAGTTCATCAAGCAGATATTCTGTTTTTACCACATGATACTGTGCGTGGAAAAACGTATAAGTACGCGTTAACTGTAGTTGATGTTGCAAGTAGATATAAAGAGGCAGAGCGGCTATCAACGAAAACATCATCTGAAGTAGCCGATGCGTTTGAACGAATCTATCAACGAGGTGGTGGACCACAAGGTGGTCTGCGATGGCCACAGCTGCTACAGGTTGATCCTGGTAAGGAATTTCTTGGTCCAGTATCATCGTTGATGAAACGACATAATACCAAAATACGACGAGGTCATACTGCAATTCACCGTGATCAGGCAATTGTTGAGCGATTTAATCGAACACTTGCTGAGCGGTTATTTGGATATCAATACGCGAAGGAATTTATTCAAGATAAAAGATCTCGCGAATGAGTTGCAAGATTACCAAGCGTGATAGCTGCATTAAATAGCGAGATTACACGAACAACTAACATGAAACCCATTAGCGCAGTCACAAAAAAAAATATACCAACACAACGAAAAGGTACTGAAAAACAAAAAATATTGGGTGATGTTACAGTTAGATATTTATATGAATCGGGTGAACTTGAAGGTGGTAGCGCGAGAGCGACTGATCCTATTTGGAGTGTTACCACACACAAAATATCCACCGTGACAAGATCGCCAGGTAGACCTGCAATCTACAGATTAGATTCGACTGCTCCTCAACGTAGATTTGTACGTGAGCAACTACAAATAATTCCCACGGATACACAATTACCACCGCGATCACTTAACTAGCACTAGTGCCAGCACCCAAGGCGCTGGCGCCTCTACGTCGATTACACTCAAGATAGGTCAAGATGGTATTTTCTCGTGTATGACCGCGACTATTATCTTTTCTGTCTACGGTAAATTGTCTTGAATCATTACTCGAATACCTCCACAGCATTATACAATTGCAACTTGTGCAATGATTATTCTGCTGCTGTTTTAACTCAATAATAAATTCAGCATCAAGATCAAAATCGCGTTTATTTTTTTTATCAGATTGTTTGTATCCGATTAATTTTTTTCTTATTATATCATCATCAATGACGTTAAATTTATTAACGATTTCAGGAATTATAATTCTACGTAATTGAGATATATTTCTCACCCTCGATACCGCTAAATAAACTAAATTTGACCACTCGATGTGATCGTCTACAATCCAGACTCGTGTGTCAGAAATAGTTAATCCCTGAGACGAGTGGATCGTCATAGCGTATCCCAACACCCATGGAGATTTGTCAGCGTGTAATGCATCTTCGACCACACTGATATCAACAGCGACAATATCATATAATACGAGATTTTGATTCTCTTTCTGTTCTGGAATATCAACATTAATATTCTGTTTTCGTGTATCTGATGGTCTGTAACATAACGGTACGGGTAATTCTGAATATTTTTCTTTATGCAGCTGAAATAACTGCTGTTGTAAATCGTCTCTGATTATTTTTCTGCTTGCTACTATCAAATCGTTGGGTCTCCATAAATTTAAAAAATCACTCATTGAGGTCTCTGAGATTACTCCGCGTATTATTTCACACTGAATTTTGTTTGATTGTAATCTGATTAATTTTTTTAATTCCTTTAAATTTGCATCGAGAGCTCTATGAGCATCATCTATTTCTTCGTAATAATCAACGAAATTTTTTAACCAATCATGTGGAGATGGTCCAACAAAAGGCGGTGGTTGACCATGATCGCCACACACCACCACAGCGGTATTTTTCGTCAATAACCAATCAAGAAACATTTTTAATGTATCCAATGACACCGTACATATCTCGTCCCAAATAATTATTTTAGGTATATATTTTTCTCCCATTCGCTCAGGAGTCCATGTATCCCCACGCCACCGAAAGAAACTATGATACGTGCACGATTGTACTTGCCGTTGTTTCATCTCCCGTGCAAGTCTGTGTGTGGGTGTCAGCACGATCATATCTGACTTTCTAAAAACATTAATCGCTCGAGTCGTTTTGCCGTATCCGCCAGGTCCATTGAGATATACTGTCTTATATCTAGTTATTGGATCACTCAACGATGGCGCTTTCGACATTTCTGATATTTTATTACACTTACGATAAAAATGTCTCATTGGAACATATGCTGATTCTGTATAATTGTGTAATATTTCCTTTTTTATTCTCCACGAACTCCATCGTTCATCATTACTTGTAAATTTCATAACAGACTCTAAATATTTACTCGAAATATAAAACGAATCTGTTGCGACTCTGACTGCGGTCTCAGGAAATCTATTAATCATCGATAATAAATTTATAGAAACATAAGCCAACATGGAAGATCTTAGATTTGATTTACTCGAGGACGTACGCGCAAGTTGCGTCGAATACGGACATGGCAGATTGTGGAATAAATTTGCATCGAGAGCTCTATGAGCATCATCTATTTGTTAGATATCATTTATGTAACTAACGATCGTACCCAATTTTGTTCCGTCGGATAAATAAACACTTTCTCGATTTACAAATATATTTTTCGCTGTTGTATCAGCGATTATAAAATCGTACTCGGTATCATCTAAAATTAATCGTGTGTGATGTCTTTTATGATTATATGCACCACCTTGAGTAAATTTACCTATAATTTTTCTACCGAGATCTTTTGCGGTTTTAAGTTTAATCTCGAGAATTTTAGGAGCTTCTTTGATAATATCATCTTCGGAAACATCAGGACATTTTTCCTTAAACTCGCTAATAACTTCATCAACACTGATAGAATCTGGCATGGGCAACCAAACTTCGGTCTGCGCGTGATATGATATAATTGCCTCACTAACCACCAACGATGTCAGTGCCGCACAACCTAGCAAATATCGTAATAAAACTATAGGCGCCCAACGTTTTTCACAAAAATGTCTACCAAACCAAACATAACAAATCTTGTGAGAATTTTCCTTAAGCTCGAATGATTCAACACAAGCGAATCCAGTCAGATCAAAATCAGGTAATGGTCCATTAATTGCCTAATATCCTAGAAAACTTCCCGGATAGCATGCAACCATATCAACCGAAATAACATCGTTGTAATTATATTTAGTATTCCACAATCTGCCATGTCCGTATTCGACGCAACTTGCGCGTACGTCCTCGAGTAAATCAAATCGTGTTGGTTTCCATGAATTTCTTTCTCTAGCGAAATGAGCCGCAACAGATGGAACGGTAAAGCAATTAGTTAGTAATTTGTCAGTATTTTCCGCGGAGTGCTTGCACTCTAAAAACTTCTCCGCGAGATTTTTCATCTCGTCGTGGAGAGATTCTGTTCGATATATTTCACCGTTTGGTCTAACAAACTGATCAAATCCACCTTCCTCATTACTTTTAAATACCCATACCGATACAGGATCGTTTTTACTTATTTCGTTGATAAAATCAAACATATCTGGGGGATAAAATCTAATAGTTCGATCACGTGGAAATATTGTTACTGCGCTGGTCCATGCGTGCGCGTTATGATCAATAATATTTATTGGAGCTCCTTTCGATTTATATTTCGATTCGTACAGTACTTCTCCCGTTATTGTCGCTACGGTTATTGGAAATTTTAATATTTTTCCTAACTCAGCAACATCTTTTATTGTAGCACCGGTATCCTTAACTGAATCAGCCCACGAGTTTATTTTTTTACGTCTTAAATCAGTTAATCCATTTCCACGCATCGCGTTTGTAAAGTGTTCTATTACTCGCTCGGCTACACAATTTAACCTTGAAAATTTCATGGGTGTCAGTTTATCAACGTTGGGTTTTTTATTTATCTCATAGATTCCATAAATAACCGCTGTCACAGGATACGCTCGCTCATAATACGGTTTGTCAATACCCGTCAATAGACCCGGTCTGGAATTTTTACTTAATATGGCAATTTTATTATTGCCAAGGACAGGATCATATTTGTCACGGATAATCCGACTACCTGTTTCTGTTAATACAATAAATTTTACTCTGAAGAAACATTTTTGATTGCCCTCATACTCAGCGATGTAGTTAATGATAGTTGCCGCTCGCTTGTCATTCATTGTGGCGTCCTTGACAGTATTGCGTATAATCTTGAACGTTGACCATGTATGAGATGCACCATCCGTGTAAAATTCTTTCTTGGCGTCGTGAATTGATCAAACTTTTATTTTTCGGATCAACCAAATCTCGTACTGGCAAGTCTGGAGATAATCTGTCGAGGTTGAATTTATATTTAAGAGGCCTAGTTTGGGATAATCTCTCAAACTCATTCATATAATTAAAACAAATATTTAAATAAAGAAAATTATATATATACAATGTCTCAATGCAAATGGTTGATGATCGGCTCAGTAAATCGATGCAAAAAATCCTGCAGAAAGGAATTTTGTTGGATGCACTTACAAAGTATACGACGAGGAAGTCTAGGACCAATACCGTGTCTGCGATGTGGTATTGGAGTGCGAGGAAAAACAGAATTATGTGGAAAGTGCGGTGGAAAACGGTTTAGAGAACTTAAAAGATATTATGACAAAAAAAATTAATAATAGTGAAAACGCTATAAAATCCGTGGAGGATTATATATCAAGATTTCAGACAAACAATGATTTAAACAAATAATATTATTATAATGGAGCAAAATATATTTGTCCCACATCCTCTCATCAAGAATTACGAATCAGATCGTAATGGCATGATCAGACACTGTAGGTTGAGGAGACCAGTTGGTCATGTCATTAATTCTGGTTATCTAGCGTTCACTTATGAGGGAGGAAAGAAAAGCTATCTCTGTCATAGATTTGTGCATGAATGTCATAATGGGATGATCAATGACGGTCTTGTTATTGATCATGTTGACGGGGATCCTCAAAACAATAATTTATCCAACCTTCGTGTTGTCACACAAAGCGTGAACTCTGCACGTGGTAATACTGGAAGATGTAAAACAATCGGAAAGAGGGCGGTAAATTCCACAAACACAGAAACTGGCGAAGTAATTATATTTCGTTCGATGCATTCAGCTGCGAAATACTTTGATATTCACTCATATTCAGTGCAAAAAGTAGCAGAAAATATAACCAGATCTGCTTTCTCCAAAAAGTATAAGCAGAAAATCACCTTTCAGTACTGTTAACTCTCATCACCACCTCGAATTATATTTATTTTTTGGGGGGGTCAGAAATTGTCATTATTATACTACGTATGTTTTGACTCATGAAAGGGAGGTAATTTATGGTCATAATCATATACAACATCCAAGGTCTGTGATGCCTGGTGGATACAGTATGCATTACAGATTTCTAACTTACAGTTCGTGTATTTTTCTGCCCTATTAGAACAGCGCATTCGACCCCCACCTTATAACCATGTATACTTTAGGACATCACTGCTACCTATTGTTTGTTCAAGGAATGCAACACATAGAATACATGTATATTTCATCCTAACCTACAGAAAACCGACATGTATATTCCAGCCTACTGAGTGCAGAATCCAGCGTCTAGTCTGTATCGTGTGGCAATGTACTGACTCATAGGTCCACGATAGTGTTTGGAATTAAAAATCAGTTGAATTTTCCTTGTTCAGTGCAGAAATATAATGCGAGATTGTGTATGTATGTGTGATTATTTATTTATCGAGTAAACTCCCTTTGACCAGTCTAGCAATTAGATGATCTAGACCGGATGTTCTATCATACATGGCGTGGTATAGTAAATAGGAAATTCCTTAATTTAGCTTTGTTTGGTGAAAATATATCATATAAACGTATTTCTTGAATTCAGAATTGTATTATTCGAAATTAGTTCCTTTTCAATGATTATTAGCTATATATTAACTTCCGAAGCATATGTTTGTAACAAGATTTGATAGCTCAATCGGTATCGTATTGGACTGTGACGCTCGCGGTCCAGGATCGAATCCCCATGGCTGACAACATGTCGGTGGTTTGCGCATAATTGCGATTTTTATAATAATTGGGGGCTCCGCCAGATCCCCCCGCTCAGCAAAACTCAACCACGTATCAACCGGTGGTTGACACATATTTTCGTATCACCCACGGGCTTGATTATTGTGGGTGGGTTTTTGCTGAGCGTATATGTTTGTGCCGTCCTTTATTCAATTATTCATTGTATATATTTCATTTCATACTTAATGAACTTGCTAAAAAACTCGTTTCATAATATATGTTTGTAATGTCCTTCATTCATTGTATATATCCATTTCATTGTATATATTCATTTCATTGTACATACCCATTTCATTGTATCTATCCATTTCATTGTATATACCCATTTCATTGTACATACCCATTTCATTGTACATACCCATTTCATTGTATATCTTCACCAAACACACCCTCTTGGGCCTCTAGACCGTTGTTTGACGGGTTAGGGGCTCTCATAGGGTAGTGTTTCGTGTACCTGTACCTTGAACTCGATAGGGGCTCAGGGATAAAAAAAAATTTTATTTTAAAGTTTACATATTATATAATGAACCATGAAAATATCAAAGACATTATTTCTGCTATTAAAAAACTAGAAGAAAACGGATTTAATATATCTGATGAACTAAATCCTGAAAAAATAATATTTGATTTTGAAACGTTTAAAGAACTTAAAAATGAAAATAAGTATGTTCTATCATCTCAATATAAGTTCATAAAGCGGATTCAGGCAGCTATGTTTCAGTCACTGGCTATGGTGAACGATGATCAAGTAAACGAATTTATTCCTCTTTCTGTTGCAATAGAAAAGATCAGGTCGGAATTATCCAGCGAATATGAAAAAAAAAAACAAAAAAAAAAAACAATCAGTACCCGCAAAAGATACTTAAGAAAAATTATGTCAGCGGGTAACGAGTGAGTAGTAGTATAATTTCCCTCACTGTATATCACATCAGAATTAATTTACATAAAAAAATAAAATATTTCAGAATAATAATAAAATATTTTTTGGAAAACTGATTGATTTCTATACTTTTAAGTACCAACCACCCCATCAGAATTAGCAAACTGATTGATTTGTATACTTTTAAGAGGCAATCACCCCATCAGAATTAGCACACTAATTAATTTGTATACTTTTGAGTAGCAACCACCCCATTAGATTGATTCATAAAAAAATAAAATATTTCAGAATAATAATAAAAATATTTCAGAATAATAATACAATATTTTTTGTAGTATTTTTTGGAAAACTGATTAATTTGTAGAATTTTCAGTACCAATTACCCCATTAGAATTAGCAAACTGATTGATTTGTATAATTTTCAGTACCAATTACCCCATCAGAATTAGCACACTGATTGATTTGTGTAATTTTCAGTACCAACCACCCCATCAGTATGTACAAAATTGATTAATTTATCCCATCAGTGATTATATTTATTTATTCTGAAATATTATGTTTTTAAGTTGATCGACTTTAATACAGGAGTGTGTATAATTTAGAATCTGATCTCTCTACAGATGATCTCGGCGGAGTTCATCTAACTGTTCTCGCTTCCGTATTCATCAATAACTAAATTAACGCTAAATTGCTCTGTGTTTTGAAAACACTGTTCTGATGGCGTTTTTCAAGTGTATAAAAAACAATCACGTGCTGGTACATTATATAACATTTACTGGATTAATTAAGATTTCACATACAGATTTATCACAAGCTCTTCTCCACGCATGTCAATTAAGCGATTAAGGTGGTCTGTGAGCTTAAAATTTATTCGTGTTAACATATTATTGTGTCACCGCAGATACACAGGATTAGTTGGTTCTTGCACGATTAAACTTCCAGGGGGGACTTGTGGTGTAAATGTATATAGGATGTATCCTTGTTGAGCCTGATTTGATTTTCCGAGGTCTATTTGATAGCTGCCATCGACTACATCACAAACCAGATTGACCACAATCGTGCTGGTTATATTAACGATTCCGGGAGAAACGTGCCTGCCGCCGCCATGTCGATCATTATTATGTCTGAGAACAGTTGGAGGTGGTGTTAGTTTTTTCCATGCCTCGAGTATTTTAGGAAAATATTCATCAATGACATCAGTGACAGATTTTCTCCGACCGTCCGGGTCATAATCGGGAAATTTGAACGTCGGTATATCAGATTCCTTGATTTTATATTTATCAATTAAAAACTTTTTTGGAGCAGGAGATGATTTTAAAATTATGTCTATAATTTTGTTGTGAGTGCGTTCCATAGCTTCTGCGATATAATTCAGAATTTCTGTTTGTTTGATAATTTCCCCTCGTGTCTCGTGAGATGTTATATCGAAAAGATACTCAGTGAGACGTTCACGTAGTTTATTTAGTTGATCTTTATGATCAAGATTGAAAACGTCAATAGTTCTTTCAATTTCGTGTTCATGAATATGGCCAGGGGTTTTATCTTCTGGTAAAGCTGAAAATATGTCACCACCATAACCAATTAAATCATCCAAACTATCATCCCAAGTTCGAGGTCCACGCCACCACCACCAAAGATCTCTCATTGTAACTTCGTGACGAGATCTATTTGTTGACGTAAAATCAGATTTTTTCGGTTCTGGTGGTCCTTCATACACCGGGGGAACATCTGGCCAACCTAGTACGGATCTTATCGTGGATTGATAGATATCAACGGCATAATCAGGAGAATGTATCTCAACCGTCGAGGACAGCGTCGGCTCATGAACGTTAATTGATATTTTTGCTTCTTTTCCGGTTATTGATTTTATTCTACGTTGAAATTCCTCATTGATTTGTTCGATCTCATAACTACCAGTGGGTATTCCAACATCTATACAGTCAGGAGTACCATCTGGTTTGTTCTTGTTAGCAAATACAAGCAAATTATTTGCTGGTGTACCATTAAATGATTTTGATCTGATATTTGGCCAGCTGTAATATACCCGTAATTGAGCTAATGCTATTTCTTTTACTGGAATTGCAGTAGGAAAGTTAATACTAAATTCAGGATTAGTTGAACTTACCGAGATCATCGTTATCTTTGGCGGAGTTGTGTTAGTCACGATCTGCTGGAGTAATTCTGTCATTATTAGTATTTATGTCTTAAATACCGATACCTTCGTCGTATATTTTAATCATCATTGAAAACTCGACATCAGATATAATTCCATCACTGAGACTCGCTGATAACAACGAAGATAACTTCGAGTATGCGACCGTCGCTGTATGCAATTTTATCATGTAATCGGATAATTTTTCATTCATGCAAGTACATATTTTTTTGTGATGATATTAAACACACCTGCAATCGTTGTTGCTACTGAAATACAAATAGTTACGGCTGCTGGTGCCATCATTGTCACCGCTGATAATATAACACCGGTTCCAGCAACAACAGCGGATACTGAATAAACAATCACATCAACGATAACTAATCGTCGTCGATATTTTTGTACTTTTACTGTATATTGTTCGACTTGATCTTTTAGCGCCGCCTGCCATTCACGCGCTTGATTGTATCTGTATTGTGCACAGTCCATATATTTTTATGCAGTAACCAATTGAGTTGTTTCAGCTACAAATTCCAAACACCACCAGTAAGATGTTGCGGTTAATTTCTTATCATCTGCTTCCAGGATAAAATTTCTTCGGTTCCGCTATTTAATATAACAGATACAACCCCGGAAAACCTATCCGTTGAATGACGCCATGGATACGTTGTAAATATCTCAAATCGCGCACCACTGAACACAGACAACCTGTACACGCCAGTGACTGTTGCGCTATATTTGATGGTTTTATTTTGCTGCGACCATGTTGCGAATCCCGATGATACAGTGCATACGATGTTTGTGATATGCCCAGGAGTTATTCCGGCTGGAATTTTAATCAAATTGGTTTTATTAACGATATCAGGAATCCCCGCTACGATGTTTTGCTGTGTTTGTTTGATCGTGTCGATGTTCGTCTTGATATCAGAAAGTTTCATGTCAACGGAGTGCGGAATGCCGAAGAATTCTTCTGTGGTTCTTTGATGGTTTCTGCGAAATCTTCCAAAAGCGCCCACGTGAACGTCATACTCGACCCGCAACGTGGATAATTTACTATCTAAGTTGTCGACGTATTTTTTTGTTGCTGCATCTTCGTCGGATGTTGGATCTCTTAAAACTACTATTTTATTTCCGTTCATGCTGAGTTCACCCGTCATTGTGTCACCGGTATTTTTCACGCGATTAGCAACGCTTCTTGCAATTTCATCTCTGATGGTTGTAAATGATACACTTGAATCTCTGATTCTACCACCGTCAGTAAACACAGGAATATTATCTGTAGCTGCACCAAGTACTCGTCGAACTATATCATTCCATCTGATATTGCTCGTTTTTAGTTTACCATATCGATCTTGAAAAATAACGACCTCATCTGGGTCAACTCCAGCCAGGCTCATGATATCAGCAAGTTCATCTTTAGTCCCATACTTCGACAGATCAACATCGCCGGATTTTCTCTTAACGCGGGAAGATCTTCTTCCGTAAATATCAACCATTATATTTTAAGATCCAAGATCTATTTAAAACGCTTTACGCGCAACGAATCGGTTGCTTGTATAATAATGCACAACTTTATGTGGCGGTTTGGATGATTTTGATATAGCGTCGAGTACATTAATTACTTCACGGCCGCATATTGGCGGATCTGTCATTGTTTGTGTGGGTAGCGTTGAATACCAAACTTGCGCGTGGAGTGGTGCGACATACTTGATAAATTCAACAGGTGGAGCTAACCCGTACGAATCAAAATAAACGATTCCACGTGGATCAACCGCGTATGATACCCAATGAGTACCGGGTCCTGAAGTCGAGTCTAGATTAATAATACCTGTTTCGAGTTTGTTTGGTTGTTTTGGTAATTGATCTCGCATAAAAACACCTCTAAAAGCTTTTATTTTTAATCGTTTAGCAGCATCAAGTAAATCAAAATTTGATGCTGGAACATCTAACGTGGGAGCCTCAGACCGCTTCCCCAGCGAGATCCCGGTAATCTTAGACCGCGTCCCTTTTTTTGCTATATCGTCCACCAGTTGCTTTCTTTAGAGCCATTGCAGCAGCTGTTCCAACAGCACCTAACGCGGCTGCTTTTGCTACGGCTGGAGCGGCAGCAGCTATTAACGCTGGAATAGTCGCAAGAAGTGGAAATATACCACCCGTTTTAACCATGTCTTTGATGGCACTCGGAGAAAGACGTAATTGAACTCCAGTGTTTGATTCTAGGGCTTTATTGAAATGTTTAATCTGATTATTTGTCAACGATAATTTGTTTGGACCACCACCCATCTGATCTCGTTTTAGTGATATTTTAGTTCCACATTTGCTGGTGGTTTTTGATTGAAGCTTTTTGACCTGACCGGGAGTCAGAGTAACATTAACATGACTATACGACATTTTTATATAAATAATATTTTCTGAATAATTAGAGATTTTCCACTGGTGCATCAACGACTCTCATTCGACCACTACCACCTTCAAGTAACATGGCTTTATCGCTGAGTATGACCGCGATTGCTCTATAATTAGCACCACCTGTATTCAGTGTTGCTTTAAGATGTACATCAACGACAGATTGTTTTGATAGATCAAGATGTTCCAGTGAAAAATAATAAATCGGATACATGAAATCTGAAATCATATTGTGATATTTGCAATCCAGTATCAACATTTTGATCACGTCGCATGAATGACATTAAATGATGATATGCACGTCCTATACGATTCTGTTCATAATTTAGTTGTATATTTTCTGTTGGTTCTTGTTGTCCGTTTATCCGTAAAGAAATATCTGTGATACCTAGTTTATCAAATATCATATGAGAGTGAACTTGTGAGCCTAATCGATTAGTTTCCTGAAACGCAACAAAAATATGTCGCGGTGCATAAACACCCTGTTGTGATGCTATATGCCATGTAAACTGACCGTTAACGTTAGTTTGCATACTATCTGTGCTTGTTGTTAACCATGACAACATGACATGGTTGTTAACCATGACAATAAGGATTTACCACTAGTGTCCATGAAAGAAATTAATTTTTGTTCTACTGCGATCGTTGGAGTCATTACCGGCATCCACAGTGAAAGTGTAGACAATATTACTTTACCAGCATCACCAACAGGTCTCCACAGAGCATCGTTATCATCACCTTTTCGCACAAGAACAACCGTGTGTCTAGCTCCAAAAATAACCTTTCTAAAATTTCTACAAAATCCAAAAATATGCGATAGTGGAATTGCACATGAAAATCTTCTATTGTCTCCTATCAACATACTTCTACGTGCTGCAAATCCCAAGTTGAAATTTTCGCTAGAACCATGAACCACTGGGGCCACATCAACAAGTTCATCGATAAGTTCTCGGTAAACTCCGATATCCAGGATACCGCCTTGAAATAATCGCCGACAAATATCAGCTGCTTCATTAATTATTTCTGGTGAATTATTTCCGGCACGTTTTCCTCCTATGACAACTTCTAACCGTGACACGTCATTGAGGATATTATCAGGACAAATAAAATTATTTCCTTCTGATGTAGTCAGGAACCCACTTCCTACAGCGCTTGGAGGATCATCGTCAGGATCTCTTTCTTTACCCAGTGAACGTAATTTCTCCTGTTGTTTAGTTTCTATATCTCTAAATATTTCTTCTTCTTGTTTCCATTTTTCTTCTGCTTTTTGCTTCATTTCCTTTGCCATCTGCTTCCTTTTCTCTCTAGATGGTTTCAACATCAATTGCTGTTGTTCTATTTGTTGTAAAGGTGGAGGAAGTTTCTGCTGGGCGAGTTGTTCTTGTTGTTTCAGTCTCTCTCTGTAAAGTCTTTTTACTTCTTCACTAATAATTTCATATTTTTGACCTCTAGCTTGTTTTTTGTTGTAATATACGCGATATATATATTTAATAAGATTTTCATCATTTACTTTTTCATAATGGGGTTTTAAAATACTAGATCTATTAAATATACTATTTAATATTGCTTCGGGTAATTGTTCTTCTTTAGTATTTCTAATTTCTTCAACAACCCCTTTCCTAAATTTTGCAATCAATTCTAAGTTTTTTCTACTAGTTCGGGTTCAGGTGCATGTTCTTTTTGCACGTCGGCAACTTCAGTACGAAGTTTTCCAATACTTTCAAGTATTTCCTCACCAACAGGTGGAGGTTGAGCCGCAGCTATATCAGTTGGAAGATCTCGTAAAATCTTCTTTGTCTGTTTAGTTCTTCTTGCTATTTTTTCAGTTTGTTCTGCTGTTTGTTTTGATACCAGAAGAAGATCTTCTTTGATGACAGCTGTAACCTTTTCAGTAGCTGCAGTGACGGGTTTAAACAGTTTTTTAGTTTCTTCTTCGTACTCAACTTGTGCTTCTTGCTGCGCTTGTAGATTTTTTCTAAATGAGTCTCTGACAGGAAGAAATTTTTTAATTGCTTCTAATCGTTCTCGTGCTATTCTTGCAGTATGAGATTCTGGATGTACCATTATTTTAAATATAAATTTTTTAATTGATATCAGCAGAGAGGGTGTAAATTTAATTAAACAGATATCATTCATATAATGAACAACTGTGCGTGGTTAATTCAAGGAACAACAGATAAATGCAACAAAAGGTGTCGTGGAGAATATTGTAAAAAACATAATTATATTTTAAAGAAAAATCCTCATGCTGGTCCACGAAGTTGTGTTGGATGTAACAATGGCGTTAGAGGATTATATCAGATTTGCAAAAACTGCGGTGGAGATCGATACAGAAGTTTGATGAACTATTACAGAAAAAGAAAGAACATAAATCCAAAACCACCATCAGAACTTGAACATTACTTGAAACATAGAACAAATAAAGATGAAACAGATGAGGAGAACGCGTTGAGAAATATTCATCAAACTTGATATGGTGGTAAAAATTTTGGGGTGTTGATTTTCCATGGGGTGGGATCACATATTTTGTATTGTTCTGCTTGGATGGCTGTGAGTTCCATTTCTTTGCAGAGTGTATGTACTTTTTGGCCTGCTGGTGGGTGGGGTACAAGATTTTTGTTGAACGGGGTATTACATCTTCCGATTGTAAGTTTAGTTGGGTTGGTGCTGTTATGGATTGAGTTTCAGGTGGCATATCTTAGTATTTGTTCCTCTCGTCTCAGATGTAATGGTAGGTCCCCTGTTAATGTCTGTTGCTCTTCCACTGAGGTGTTGGGTAGGGCTCCGGTACAAAGTCTGAGTGCTTTGTATTGCATGTTGTTTAGTTTTTGGAGCACAGTGTTGTTAGCTGACGCATATATTTGGCAGCAATAGTCAAGTTTAGCTCTGATTAGCGTTTTATAGAGGATGAGCATTGTTGTTTGATCAGCTCCCCATTTGGTTTCCTTGATGTTTCTTAGTAGGTTGAGGTCTTGTGAGCATGTTTTGGTTAGTTCTGTAATGTGTTTCTCCCATGTGAGGGTCTCATTCATTAACATTCCTAGGAAGTATGTTTCTTTGAAAAATTGTATTTCTATGTTTTATAGATAAAGTTTGGGATATGTTGCTTGTTTATTTTTTGTTGGTGAAAATAACATTCCTACTGTTTTGGTGTCCGATATTTTAAATCCTCAGTTGGCAGCCCAGTTACCAATTTCATCTTGGATTTGCTGTATTTGTTTGATGTTGGTTTGGTTTTTTGGGTTGCCTGCTTTCCAGATTCCACTGTCATCGGCAAATTGGGATAGTTCAGTTAGTTGGTTGGTAATGTTGTCGTGGAGATTGTTGACCATTATGTTGAAGAGTGTGGGGCTTATTACACTTCCTTGGGGAGTTCCATTGTCCAGAGTGTATATGTCAGATATAGCATCACCTACTCTGATTTTGACTTGTCTCCCTGTTAGGAATCTTGCTATCCATTGGTGCATTCGCCCCGTTATGCCATATTGGTGAAGTTTAGAGATGAGGCCTTTGGTCCAGACCATATCGAACGCCTTTTCTAGGTCTAGGAATATTGCAATCAGGTGCCTGTTTCTCTTTCTTTTGGCATTGAATGCTAGTTTGATGTCTGCTTTCAATCTAATTAGTTGGTCAATTGTTGAGCGTCTGTTTCTAAATCCGCTTTCTTTCTCTGTTAGCATGTTGGTTTTCTTCCAGGTGGTGCTTTAATCGGTTGTTGATTATCGTCTATATGATTTTACAGATGGTGTTTGTTAAGGAGATTGGCCTATGTGATGTTGGGACTTTGGGGTCTTTGCCTGGTTTTGGTATGGCTATGACTATTGCCTGTTTCCAAAATGTTGGTATATTTCCTGTTGTCCATATTAGGTTGATGAGTTCTAGTGTTATGTTTTGCATGTTTGTTGGTAGATGTCGTATCCAAGATTGTCTTCTCCTGGGGATGTTGTCTTTTTATTACTAATGCTTTTTTCCATTCTGCAAATTGAAGGGTTCGTTTAGTGGTGACTGTTGTTTTGATCCGTGAATAGGTGTGGATATTTTCTTTCTAGTGTTAGTCTTTGTGCCGTAAATTTTTGGGTGTGATTTTTGTTGCTGCTGGAATTGGCGAAGTGTTGCGCTAGTAGTTCTGCTTTTGCTTGGTTGTTATCAGCTCCTATTAGTTTTGGTGTTGTTTGAGGTCTTTTTCCTCTCATGGCTTTAATTTTTGTCCAGACCTCTTTGGAGTTTGTGTGATAGTTATGCTTGCCATGAGTTAGTTTTTGCTGTCTTTAGTACATCATTGGTGATATTTTCCTTTTGTTTGTAAATTAGGAAGTCCGAAGCCCTTTTGGTGTGTTTGTAGCAATTGAGGGCTTTCTTTTTTTCCTTAATGGCTATTCGACTGTTGTCGGTCCACCATGGTATACTGGTTTTGCTAGGTTTACCACTTGTTTTGGGTATGCTGTTTTGTGCTGCTCCATTTATTGCTTCAATTATATTGCTGTAGTATTGGTTGATGCCAGTTGGCTTTTTCTGTTTTCCATTTTGGTATATTTTGTTGTTGTCCTTTGAGATTTCTTTGATGTATTGTTATACATATTGGGAAGTGATCACTGCCCAGTGTGCTTTGTTGCAAGACTTCTCAGTCTGTAATCAGTGCACTATTGGGGTCGATTCTGGTGGGAGTGCCTGTATTTCATATTATGAGCGGGTGTTCCCTAGCATATTTTTCAATGTTTTCCCTCTTATATCTACGTGGTCTCCACCCCATTCTAATTTGTGTGCATTGAAATCCCCGCATATAATACTGTTTGTGCCCTTTTCTTTGAATATATCGGTATAGTTTTGGGTGGAGTTGACACTAGTTACCCCTGGATCATAAATGTTGTAAATGTTGAGTTTTTTTGGACCTAAATTTACAGTGAGTGATTTTCTGATATTCGATGTGGTTTTCTTTTAGATCAGTGTCTTGTTTTGTTTCAATTACCACTGGGACGGTGTTGTGAATGTAGATAGCTAGTCCTCCCCCTTTTTTCCCATTGGGTCTGTGCTTGAGAAATTTTGTCTCGTAGTCTGTTATTTTTGGTATTGTTTTACTTGTTTCAGATAAGTGTGTTTCTTGTAGGCATAGTATGTGGGGTTTGGTGGTGGCAGTGTTTATGGCCGCTATCAATTCCCCATGATTTGGTGTTAGGCCTGTGCAATTCCACTGCCCTATGGTGAATTGATTTATATAAGTTTTTTCGTTATCCATTGTTATTGGATGCTGTTTTAGGTTGTGATTACTGTTGTATGGTAGGTGTTATTTATCCTTCGGAAAATGGATCTCTATCATCTTAAATAGCAGTTCTTCAATCCTGTTTCTTAATCTGATTTTTTTCTATTTTGTTGGATTCCTTCTTTTAGTTCATTCAGGTATTGTGTGATTTGTGTATAGCTGAGGTATTCCTCATTGGTATGGTAAGAAATGTTTTTTGCTGGGTCATTTGTGTCGATTGTTTGGTGTGTGATGCTTTTAGTTTGATTTCCTATCAAGGGGGTTGTTTCTAATTGTGTAGGTGGTTGTAGGTTTTGTGAATATGTTATTTGTTGTTTGCTGATATTTTGGTCTAGTTTGTTTTTGCTTGACTGTAGGACAGTTGTTGAGTTTCCATTGTTTGTATGGTCTTTGTTTCCAGTATGATATAATGGCAGTCTTTGGAGTAAGGAGTGTGCTTTCCTTTGCAGTTGGCGCATTTGGGAATGCTGTTAGTGCATTGTCCTTTGTGTTTGTCACCACATTTTGCACATCGTGTATGGGATCGGCAACTAGAAGTGAAGTGGCCCCACCGTTGGCAGTTGTTATAGAATCGTGGTTTGTTTATATATTTGATTAATTTGATAGTTTTTCCTATGGGTCCCCCTAATTTTACCGTTTTTTTGGTGGTGGTTCTGCAAATTCTAGTAGGACTGTTGGTGTTTCTTTTCCCAGCTGATTTCGGAGTTTATGGACGCGTCTGTATTCGATGGTGTGGTATGTGAGGTCATATGCTATCTCACTAGCAGTTTTCCACTGCAGATTGCCCGTTAGTTTAAGTACGGCTTTAAACCCCTTGTTGGATTTGTTTTCTTCTTGGTTTCTGATGGTGGTTGTGGGTGTTATGGTCTTGTCATTTCTGTTGATGTTCTTTGGGGTAGTTTTTAGTGAACTTGATTCGGCTGCTCTGTGTTTTTTGACTATGATTGAGGGGCCCCGAGTGGCCGAGTGGTCTAAAGCGCTCTCCGTTACGGATCACTGCCATCTCACCTCTGTCTGCGGCGGTTCGAGTCTAGGATTCAGCCAATGTGGGTATGTGAGAAAGCTTGCCAGTGGCTTCTCGTGGGTCGGTGGTTCTTTCCGGGGTTTTCCCGGGTTCTTCCTCCACCATTAATACTGGCCGCCATGTATAGCCTATCGTGTGCTGAAAAATGGCGTTAAGCCCCAAAACAACAACAACAACATTGACTATGATTGGCATGCCTGCTATACTTGTAATTTCTAGGTATTTTTCCAGTTGTTACACCAGATGATGATATAGTTTTCATCCGGTCTGATGATCTTGAATGTGCCACCATGTTTTTGTACCAGTGTGCTTGCTAAGCTTTTGCTGCTGATTTTAACAAACTTTTGATTGCTGCTGCTAAGACACAGCGTTAGTGTTGGTGGGTAATATTGATACTTCATGGGTCTGTCATTCTTCTGTTGGTGGTGTTGCTCGTTGGTTGTGTGTGTGTTTTGGTGCATTATTGGGTGGTTGTTGGTGTTTGACATATTGTTGTTCTTGTTCACTTGTCTTTTGTTATTGTTTTGTTTATTCTCCGATTGTGTGTTGTGGTTTTGTACTTGTTTGTGTTGGGGTGTTTTTTTAATATGTTTTGCTTGCCTTTAATTGGTTTTTTGCCTTTACTTTGCCATTGTTCTTCTTCTTGGTCTGTTTTGTTGTAATTTTTATTTGCTGTTGTTGTTGTTTCTTTCTCTTTTTGGTCTGCTTCTTGGATAGCCCTTTTGACTTATATTTCTCTTTGTGTTATATGTTCGGATGGACCTGCTTGTTGGCTATTGTGTATGGTGTATTTGGTGTTCTTGTTTGTTGTTGGGTGTAGTGTGATCGTGTGTGTTGTTGTTGTTTTAGTTGTAGATAGTGCAGTGTTGTTATTTGCTGTTGAGTGGGTTGGTGGTGCTGTTGTCTTTCTGCTGTCTACTATATGTATGATGTTGTCTGTCGCTATCATGTTGGTATGTTGTTCTGGAGAGTCTTCGTTGTTGTTTTCTGTTGCGTCCTGTCTATTTTGGTTTAAGTTATCTTGGGTCTCTTGATTTGTTGTGTCTATCATCTGGCTACTATTTGTTGTTGTTGTTGTTTTGTTTCCACAGTATTGTTGCTAGTATTATTATCCTCTTGTACGCTGATCCTTGTTGATGCTTGTGTTGTATTGCTATCTATTGTGTCATCTTGGAGTGTTGTCCCAGTCGTTGTGGTTGCTGCTACAGTGTTTGTTACCTTGTTTCCTGTTGCATTTTGAGTGTCTTGTATTTGAGTTTATTTTCCTTTTTGAGGGCCCCGAGTGGCCGAGTGGTCTAAAGCGCTCTCCGTTACGGATCACTGCCGTCTCACCTCTGTCTGCGTGGGTTCGAGTCTCGGATTCAGCCAATGTGGGTATGTGAGAAAGCTTGCCAGTAGCTTCTCGTGGGTCGGTGGTTCTTTCCGGGGTTTTTTCCCTGGTTCTTCTTCCACCATTACTACTAGCCGCCATGTATAGCCTATCGTGTGTTAAAAAATGGCGTTAAACCCTACAACAAAATCCTTTTTGGATTTAAGTTGTATGTTGATTGGTTTCTTTTTTGTTGACAGTGATTGTATAGCCGCGTCCAAGGTCGTTATACTGTCTTTTGCTTTCTTTGCTTTTGTCCTTGTGACCCTGGGTGAGTATTGTTGTTGAGTTGTTAGATTCCGTTTCGTTATCTCTTTTGTTGTTGGTGATGTGAGGTAAGTTCCCAATAGTGTTTCCGAGTTTTGTTCTTTCTGTGTTGTTGTAGTTCCATCCGTTTTCTGTTGATCCTGTTCTTGGTTAGTTTTTTCCATTTTAGTTTCATTTTATTGTGTTTTGTCATTTTTTTTCCTGGTTTTGTTGGTCAAACTGGAGAGACTGGAGATTTCCCCGCTTTTATGTTAAAAGCGCGGACGCGAATGAAAACACCCCTACACGGTTTCGAGTCGGAACGCTAAATTAGTGTAATGTGAGGGATAGAGAGAAGTCAAAGAGCATGGTTTATGATGCCTATTGTAAAACAAACGACAAACACATTTTTTTTTCAAAGCACAACATTTTTATTCAAATAACTTACAACTAACAATTAACATTTTTAAAACTAAAAATTCAATCAACAAATATTTTTTTTCAACTAACTATCTATTTTGGACATGGTTGACAACGTTGTGAATGAAATTGTTTTTTCCACTGTTGGAAGTCATTGTTGTACACTACGCTTCCTTGCTAAAGACAAAAGATAACCATAATCGTCACAAAACCATCGATCTGCTTTCTCATCGTTTCTAGAAGAATGACGATCAAAATAAGTCACTAAATGTTCTAAAGAATATCCCAGACTTCGTTGATGTAGAAAATACACACAATATTGTCCACACACCAATGAATATGTGCCTTGTAATTTCACATTATTGAATCGTGTTGTCAGAGCATTTTTTTATCCTAAAGTCAATGATATCGTCTTCCAAAGGGGCAATCCATACGAATCGAAATATTCCATGCATCCTTCTTGAGGAAAGTAGACGGCTACCCAGTGGGTTCCTGGGAGATGACTGTCGTCATCCGTATTGATCACATAAGCTTGATGGTCTTGAGGTTTGCGAAGGTAGTTCATCTTTAGCACATACGACAGGATTCCAAGAAGCAGCGTACGAACTGTGGTTCAAAAGGTAATAAAGTTCCCAGGTATCCATGTTTGTGTTGTTTTTCTTCACAGTTGATAATAAGTGATCAATTCAATCCTGACTTTTTGCTTGAAAATGTCTGACAAGTAACCGCTTCTTCGCGTTGTCTCCCAACTATGAGTCAAGACAGTTTCAATGCGATGGATCTCTAGAGTTGTTAATGGAGGACAAGAATGGTCACGCAAGCCTTTATACCACTGTTGCAACACGTCTTCTTCCGAGATGAGACTCCAAGCTTCCTCCAGATATTCGTCCAATTTTTCTTCTTGACTCAACATCAGACATTTATCCTGTTGAATTTGATTGGGATGATCGTTGTAACATCCATAGCAATCTTTTTTGATCAATTCCTTAATTGTTTCTGACAGGTATGTAGCAAAACAGGAGACTAAATGTTCTTCTTGTTCTGGCCATCTGGACTTCATCATTATGACTTCTTCGTCTTTGTCTTGGGCTTCTACTTTCATGGTCTCTTCACTTTCCATGTCCAAAGTTTCTCCACTATGCAAGGAGGGATAACAGTCTTCCATGGCTTCTAATAGTCTAGTATGACTTCTCTCAAACTGTTGATTTCTATCGTATTGTCAAATTCTGCATACAGGATGACGTTCATTGTGTTATCAGGGGGTATTGGATTCGCAAACTGAAGTTCCACACCAATCTGACCGGATTTTATAGGGTGGAAATGTCCCTCGTCGCTGCCTTGGTCTGGAGTGAAATCAAAAGCCCACAAAACGTAGCCTCCTGCATAATCCTCGTACGATATGCCATGACTGGTGTTGGTTCCTACCTGTCCGGTGGCTTCGTACAGGGACAAGTTCAATCTCAAATAATTCCTGTCACCAAACTTAGGCTCGAAGGGTCTGGCACACAGTGTCTTGCCATCGCGACTGACTTCGATTCTGGCTAAGTTGTAATGTTGAAACTGGAGAGGGTTTTCGTTGTTGGCTCCGTTGAAGGCTGCATTCTTGACGATGCCAAGGATCAAACGTTTGGGTAACTGTCCTTCGAATAGATGATCTTCGATCATGGATCGCTGTCCAGCAGGAATAGTGAAAGTTTTCACTTCCACGCGTCGTATCGGATACTTGGCGGTCGTTCTGCTCAAAGTGTGACTGATGTCATTTCCCACTTTAAGCAACACTTCCACACGTCTCACGTAGAGCCTGGCTTGGATGATGGTTTTGTACTCGTTAGCATGGGCCATCAAATGGAATGCGGCACTGCTACGATTCAGGCTCAGGCGAATATCCACACCGTTCAGCAAATACTTTTCTTGTAACCACATGTCCAAATGCAAACGATCCATCAATTCTAAACTTCATCCTTGCAGAATTTTCTTACGACGTTCGTTAAACCCCACATTGTGAAGATTGTCATCTTCTGTCAGGGCTGTGTCGTTAAACGTGTTCTCACCCGCTATGTCAGCTTTCCATACCACGCAAGCATCCAGATGAGTATTCTTGCTCTCTTTTCCGTACGTCAAGAGATTTTCCAGGTACGCTCGATAAGGGTAAGTATCCATGCTGCTGCTGACCAGTTTGTTATTCAACTACAAGTCCACTTCGCTGAACAAGGAATGCATGAAATTGTTGACAGGAGCTACTCTAGCAACGTCTGCAGGATTAGTGTTGTCCGTTTTGATCACTTTGACTTTCAAGTACAAGTAACTGCTATTCAGTGTAATCTTCGGGCTGACCTTTGATATCAAACTCAGTGGGAGCTGAATCCGTCAAAGAGGGGACGGGATGAAATTCGACCGACTGGGATTCTTACATCGTCATCATGGTGGCTGGCATGGCAAACAGATCCAGTTCCGACTTGGAACAGGGTGTTTTCTTCGTCGTCTCTTTCTGCCTTGTCCTTGCTGTTTCGTCAGGGAAGTAGGAATGCCTGACTCGGTAGCGTTCAGGGCATTTATAGGAGTTTCTCGTCGGCCCAAAATGTCTTTACCCGTTTGCAGCAAGACATTTTTGCCTGCTCTCAAGAATGCTTCTTTAGGGTTTTATTTGTCAATTATGACATTTTGGAGAAATTCTTTGCCATGCTTCAGTGCGGTATCTTTCAAGGCGTGCAATCCTCGTGTCACCATTGGTTTCAACACTGGAGCCACCGAACGAAAGGCCGATTTTAACATATCTCCTAAACCATGTCCTCGGTGTCGAGAGACACCTCGGTACACTGTATGCATGACTTACGTAAGAGAATCGTTTTCGAAAATGGAGTTTCACCGTGACTTCTCCTTTGGTGAATGGAATATTTTGTCCATGATCTCCTTTTATAGCAATGTTGACAGTGTCAAAATACGACTTACTGAGGATGTACAAATTCGCGGTGAACGTGATATGTGTTTCCACCTTCCTCGTCAGTGACCGTGGCAGAATCCACTTTGAAAGGAATGACAGGCAGTAACGGTACGGAGGTGTGTCCCACCACATTGTACTCCACCACATCGGAGTACACAAAGATCAAATTTAGTCCTTGGTTCATTTCTATTGGGGAACAAAATAACTTGGTAAAATAATCGTTGTCGGAAATGACTGGTAATTCGTTTTTCTTGATCATCACCATGTCCCCGCCCAAGATGTCAAACAATTCAGGACAAAATAAAATAGATATTATTTTACCCCCCTCAAGTTTCATCATGAAGCGACGAGCTATTTTGTGGTACTCAAGAATGACACTTTTTCTGACACTCTCCAAAGCTTTAAGAAACACGACTTTACACCTGGATGCAATGGTGCCCACTAAATGTTGACCACTAAAATAATAGTCTGGGGGAATGATAAAGTGGTAGGTCCACTTTTGAATTTGTTCATTATATGCTTTATTCTCATATTTTAAATTATTCAAGTACTTTTACATTTGCTTGTCATGAACTTCGACCGTAAAAAAATTTGATTTGGAAGGACATTGAGGACTTGGGTCGGGTGAATGATATCCACTAAAGCCACTGCCCAATAGGCGTCGTGATCTAATTGGATAGCCTGAGGTAATTTGACTGTGTAACAGCACAAAGTGTTATTGGGAAACACCTCCATGGAACTGTCACTGGGTAAGGTTAAGTAAAACTGGTTCTGGTGGCTCATAATTCCAGCGTTCTGTGACTGTCCGAGGGGTTACTGGAAGTCAGAGGAGTGTCTCCGCCCAAAATGGGGTTGTTGTTGTTGGAGTGGTGACTGACACTGGACACAAGATTCAAGTTGTTTCCGTTCGAGGAGAATTTCAGGGATGGATTGGGAAGAAGGTAGGCGATGCAACTGCTCAATAAAATGGTCCACAATTGTTTGCCTCCTTGTTGCAAACTCAGATTGGCAATGGCTGCACCGATGACACAATATACTACAAAGATATGGCAGAAAAAGACGATTTGCGTTTTAGGCACACGTTCTCCACACCACACCCACAAGGGTTGCTTTTGTAGGTCTTGCAGAGGAGAACTGGGTGAAGGAGTGGTCGCTGCAGTGGTAGCGGTAGCTGAGGCTGTGTGAAATGGCATGATGGTCACTTCTTTTTATAGTCAATGACTTTTCGAAGCGTCGATCCAAGAATCAAAACTGGGTGGATATCCTTCCAACGTAATTTGACTTCTTTGACACGTCGTTTGCCCACTTTACGGGTTCTGCGTTCGAGAATGCTTTCGATGTCGTACACGTCTTCTTTTTTGGTGACACGTTGTAACTCGGGTAAGTAAAACGTTCCTTTGAGCACTTTTCCGTTCATGTCTTCCAATTTCTAGACGGCAGGATGACGGCCATGCACTCGTCCAGTGACACAAAACAATTTGGTGGTCCAGTTAGGTAAGTAACCTTTGTCGAAAGTGCGTTTGGTTTTGCCAATGCGTGCCCAATCTTCTATGGCCAACTCTTCACCTTTCTTGGGGACAGCCACCGTCGGTGACGTACCAAACAGGCAAGCAGAAACCAGCACTTCGTTGTCGGGAGTCACATCTTGCGGGGCACGTCAAATGTTTCGATAGTAAGATTGGTTGTAGGCTTTAACCAGGTGCGGCAAGATGTCGATGTACTTGAGAGTGTAGTGATGCATAAAATATTTCCACATGCGTTCTTTCAAAGTGCGTTGAAAACGTTCCACGATGCTGGCTTTGATTTCAGGATTCTCGATGGTAAAAAAAAAATGAATGTCACGTTTCTTTAATTCTTTTTGGAAAGCTTGGTTCAGAAATTCGGTGCCTTTGTCCGTTTTGTCCATCGAAGAGGGTGAAGACCGCTTTTTTTTTCAACACCAGTTGCACAGCTCGCACTAACTCGCTGCTCGATTTGGAAGTCAATGGCACGACCCAGGCAAATTTGGAAAAGACGTCGATGACACAAAACAAATATTTGTAGCCACGATTGTAGGTGGCCAAATGAGAGACATCGGCTAAATCGGCTTGCCATTGATGATCGATGCCTCCCACTTGGGTGTTACTTCTGGAAAACTTGCGTCGAATGGGTTTATGTATAGTGTAGGTAGCTTGCTCTTGTAACCATCGTTGCACTTGAGGTAAACGGAGACTTTTCAGTCCAGTTTTGGCAGCACGATACAATTTTTGAACTCCTCCGTAACCTGCAGGATGGGATGGATCGTAGTAAATGCTGGTTAACACACTGCTACTCTGGATAGGGCGAAAGGGTGGTTTGGAAACGGATTTACGTGTCCGATGGGCCACGGGAGTAGAAGTCGAAGCTAGTGGTGAAGGTGGTAATGAATGGCTTTGGTCTTCTTTCTTTTTTCACTTCTGGTTTCCCGTCTTTCTTTTTCACTTCTGTCGAAGGAGGAGTGGACATCATCTTTTTAACACAAGCTTTCATTTCGTCTAGTTGGGGTGTGGGGGAGGGGTCAACAAGGACGCTGCAATCATACTAGAAATGGGAGCTGCTGACGGTGTTTAAAAACTTCTCGTATCTCTTCTTTCTCAGGCTTTCGTGGGGTGGATTATTTCATGACCACTGGTAATGGTGGTGGTGGTGGTGATGTGGGGGATGGACTTTTTATCAAGGTCTTAAAATGTTTCAGAGTGGGTAGAACTGTTTCGTCTAAAGCTTCTGGTGAAAGAGTTGCAGTCGTTGCAAGAGCTGACCGTACTTTTGCGATATTTTTTGTTTCGGACATATCATGGCGATCCATCAATGACTGCAATTCGTGTTGTAACTGGGACATCTCGCTCAAATTGGGATTGGGAAGCAAATGCAGGGTTCGTTGTTCTTGTCAACCATGATATTTCATCCATCGTTTGTAAGGCACCAAATCTAGGTTTCGTCCTTCCATTCGATGTAAAGGGTCACGTCTGAGATCCTGGGACTCCAGAGGTTCTTTTTTTTATCTCACAACATGGTTCCCAATACTCCTTTCAGCAAAGGTCCTAACAATAGAGGCAAAATTCCTCCGCGTTGGACCAACATCTTCTTCTTTTGACGAATGGGGATTTTTTTTTTGGAACCATTTGGCGAACAACGTGACGATGTTTGCCTAAGCATTGTTTCTGGTGTTTCGACAAAGGTGTCGTACCTTTCAAGACGTTCAAACAACATTCGCACACGGTATCGATGACATCTGTGGAAGTCGTTTGAATGAGCTTTTATCGCATGGGTGGAGAAGCTTTGGACAGGACAGAAAACATGTCCCCATGTTTGACTAAATAATAATAATAATAATAATAATAATAATAATAATAATAATAATAAATAATAATAATAATAATAATAATAATAATAATAATAATGATAATAATGAGGACTTTGTATAGCGCCTAATCTTTAGAAGCTCTAAGCGCTTTACAACATTAGACAATACCTATAAGATAAAAACATAACAATATTATTACAAAAACAAATACCATGAAAGTAGAAAAACATTAAAAAATATAAAACATGCTAAGAATATTTCAAGTAGGAAACATTATTAGGTCTTTAAGTTTGTTCTTGCAGTCGAAATAGAGTTTTGAGAACCGTTTTGAATGTGATCACTGTGTCTTTGTGTCTAAGTTCAGTGGACAATTCATTCCACGTTGCTGGGCCCCGGTATGCGAAAGAACGCTGTCCATATGACTTTGTTTTCATAGTGGGAATAATGAGTATACGACTGTCAGAAGAGGAGCGTAAGTATCTTGCTGGTGTGTACACATGGGTGAGATCGGATAGGTATGTTGGACTAGAGTCCGACAGTGAAACGAGCACAGAGAACAAATTTTGTGTTTTATTCTGGATCGAATGGATAGCCATTGAAGGGTACAGAGCAGTGGGGACGTGTGCTCTGATCGTGGTACACTAAGTATGATCCGAGCAGCTGTGTTTGAACTTTATGAAGTTTCTGGAGTATATATTGAGATAAACCAGACAGAATTGAGTTACAATAGTCCAGTCTTGAAAGTATTAATGAACACATAAGTGTTTTAGTAGCATCAGCTGAAAGCCTTGCATATGTTCATGACATGTTGGTACAGTGTGAGAGTACTGTCCCGAGTAACACCTAGGTTTCGTACTGATTGTGTGAATTTAATGTTGGTGTTGCTGATATTTATTGTTTGAGGTAAAGGATGTGAATGAGAAAGTCTTTTGTTGTCATCAGAATAGCCTCAGTTTTATCATCATTCATCTGCAGCTTGTTACATGTCATCCATGATTTCACATCAGAAATGCACCTCTCTACACCTTGGATAGTAGCATCAACTTCAGTTGGGTGGCTAGATTTGTATATTTGGGTGTCATCAGCGTACAATTGGTGAGACACTGGATGATGATCTATGACACTTGAGAGCGACTGAGTATACAGAATGAAGAGAACAGGTAAAAGAACAGACCCCTGTGCAACACCACAATATAGATCACCTGGGCTGGAGTGTATTCCATTTGCAGATACAATTTGTGTCCTGTTGACCAAGTAGGACTTCAACCACAGTAAGGCTGTATCATGAATGCCAAATGCATGCTGGAGACGGTGAAGTAATATACTAAACGAGGAGGCAGTCCTTTCCTTTTCTTTCCTTTCGGTTTAGAAGAAGGATGTTTTCTGGTGGGTGACATCTTTGCTTGTTGGTTCCACGACATTCACCAAAACTACACTAACGTCGATGTCTTAGCACACGCCCTTTTTTCTTTCTTTTGGAGTATCGCTTCGTCAGAAAAGTGACAGTGTGTTTTCCAAAATCGCCAAGGAATCCTCTCCTTTGGTTACTCCTCTTTTTCTTTGGACGCCTGTGTCTTTTCTTAAGGTAACGTCGATGCTTGGCTAAGCGCTTTGTCGGATGACAAGACTGTCTTTGTCTCTTTCCTTTTTGGACAGGAGAATGACGATAGTCGGTGTGAACTTCTTTGTGGTGATATCTTTGGGTTTTCAGGAGCACAAAATCACTGATACCAACGCTTTGTCTCAGACCATTTTTATACTGATTGTCTTTAACGTCGTATCAACTTGATGACAGGCATCACGCGTCGTGCAGGGGTTCGCAACAGACTAAATCGAGTCAGTTCTTGCTTGGACAAATCCAGTAAACTCTGTAACATGCCCGATCTCTCTTGAACTTTGATTTTGGGAGCTAGTACTTTGTAAGCAGCTGCCACTGCAGCTAAAGAGGAGGATGGTGTCACCACTGGAGGAGCAGTTCTTGGAGACACGGGTGTCATCAACGGAGAAGTGGATGAACCTGAGGCTACCGGAGACGTGGTCACCGTCGTTGCAGCGAATGTAAGGTTTGATGACACCTCCTAGAGTACCGCTCCCTCCAGTTTTCAAAATGATTTGTTTTTTGGTTTGAGTGTCGATGCGGGATCGGCCAGTTGGGTTAAAGCTACTTTGTGTCTATCAAAAAAGTGTTTGGTTTGATGAGGAATCTGAATGATGCCTTGCAGTAATTGGCCTGCTGTCACTGTAAACCATCGTAAGACTTCTTTGAGACTGGCTTCTAAAACACGAGCACATATTTGTGGATTTTTCTCTCGACTGATGCCATACCAGACACAAATCAATTTGACGGGAATATGAGACTGAAGGGACGTCAAATTGACGCTGTGTGAGACGGACGAAAAGTGTCAGAGGTTTTTTTTTTATAGATTTGTTGGGGTTAAGTCGAGGACGGAGACATGTACAGGACAGGCCCTCTGTCTTGAACCAGTGTGGAAACAAAATGGGTACGAAATCGCAAATAATCGGGAGTAGTGGGTTTCAAATCGACGAGTACATAGGCGTGTGGAGTTTGAGTGGCATCGTCGTACGCCTGAGTTAGCCGAGGCGTTCCCAACTGTTTGGCTAAGACTTGCACTTACAAGACCACGTAACGAGCATTGAGACTGATGGTGCGATGGGCTTTACTTTGTTGAAACAAATTTTGAGTAATGTAAAAGACACTGGCATTACGATGATGCTTTTTGCGCGTAAACCACAGTTTAATTTCTTCTTCGTCTTCTCCTAACATGTCGAAAATGACCAGATGGGTTTGACGGGGGTCAGACACGATTCCGTCGTCTTCGTTAGGAATGCCTTCCACAAACACGATGGAATCGCATTGACTTTCTCGCAAGAGGCTGTACACCGATTGCCACTCTTTGTAACGCCACACGATACGTTGAGGTTGACAATAGATCAAAAATGATGTTGATGTTCGATCAAACATTTGACAAATACCTGAACCGCTAGGTCCAGCAATGAGCATGTTAAAGAGATGGCGAAGATACAAAGCCTCCCAACTGGCACGATCTAAGTGTTCGTCGATGACTTTGAAGGTGGAGGAAGAGGGAGCAGAGCCATAGTGTCAGGAATGTCACTTGTGACACGAAAACAGACAAAACAAGAGTTTTTATACTTTTTCAGGACACGTTTAATGATGTTTTAAAAATAAAAACGGAAGACTAAAATACATAAAAGCCAAAGAGTTAAGTACAACGATAAAATGCACATTAAAACGATCAAAGTGGAATAGAAACAAGTCTCTGTACAACATGTTTTGGGTAACCAAGATGACCTAGGGGTAGGGTGTAATGTTTTTACAGGGAGTATTGTCAGACAAGTGTCCTCTCGAAAGGGTCTTTCAGGAATGTCCATGACCGGTTCTTCAGGTACTGTCACTAACACAGGTTGAAAAGTGACTTTTTTACTTGGACTTTGGATAGAAGGATCACAACTCTTGAGCATACTGAGTCACTTGGGTCCAAGCCTCAAAACCCCATTTTTTCCAGTCACGTACAACTGTCAAATAAGGGTGCAAGTCACAAGCTACACACACATCGCCATACATCTCTTCGGTACCTAAAGGTTGACTAATTTTTTTTTCGGTAGAGGTCGAGAAGTATCCAGATGAAAACGCAAGGCTTTGAGTAAAATGAGTCTCTCGTGACCATTTATAGGCACCACTTTCATGTTTGATTGGGTGGTAAGTACTGTTCGTAAAGAGTCCACAAGGAAACGGCTGGTAAACGAAATCCCAGAAAACAAGTCACTAAGACACAGACTACACGTCGACCCAAATTCAACGGATACAGTTGTCGTACTAAGTGTTGGTAATCTTAAACGGTCTGAAGAGTGTCATTGATTTCCTTCCACGGAATCTGTTGAATCACTTTTGATAAAAGCCTTGGCATGGCAGCTTGTTTTTATACCCTCTTTTTTTCGGAAGCAATAAATGTACTTTCCACCATCAGATATTCGTTCTCCATTAGGGAATCTAAATGCTCCAAACACTAACATAAAGTTCAGAGTTCGTTCAGAAGTTTCCTCTTCCACTAAGCAGATGTTGCATAAAAGATTTTTGTAATCCTTCAACTCTTCTTCCTCAATTCGTTGCAGTAGGTATATCTCGAAGTAACGAATATTATGAACATGATGATCCTTCTCGTCCTCGAAGTGTTTAACAAGGTCTGACCACTGGAACACTTTCTCATGAATCAGTCCTCTTATAGCATTCAGGTACCAGTGGTTTAAACACCGATGACGTAACGGATGTTATTGTTCTTTACGTTTGACTTGTATTTTGACCATTTCTCGGTAAATGCGTTCTCTCAACTCCACATTCAAGCCAAGAATGTTCTCTTGTAAAGTATCCATGATTAAGACAGTCAGTATTAATGTATTTGCAATCTTCTCCTAGAGCGAAAGTAATCAGCATAGTGAGTAATTTCTGGCCACAGCCTTTCAGGGTAACGCCCAAGAATGTCAATGAAATCTTCTAATGTAAACGGTCTAAAGCGGAATAATAGGATGAACGCACCCTTGATCCAGAGAAATCTAACAAATTTGTTGACTTCTTTCACTTTCCTCTTGTGAATTTCTACAGTCACCCATTGAGATTTCGCTCTGGCTAGTCCCTGCCAAACTTCCTTGTAGATCTTCTCTTGTAGTTCGTTTGGTAATGCTTGAATATAATTTTTTTAATGGGGTTTAAATGCTGGTCTCAGTGGTGTCCAACATTCGACTCCTAGCCAATCTGGTTTCTTCAACGACATGGTAGGTCAATTCCAATGATTTGACTTTAGTGGGAACTAAAGGTAGGTAGTGACAATTCGGAGACATCGAGCATGTTCCAGGTAAACCGAATCTTGTTGTTCCCATTGGTGTAGTGACACACCGCAACTGAAGCACTTGACTTTATCCCCTTCGCCCAAGTAGAAAAATCCGGCTCTGGCTAATTCTTTGGGGGTCGGTCCTCCCAGATATTTAGGCCATTTTCCTTTGAACGATTCAAAATGATTTTCAAAGTTGCAGTATTCAGGCAAACGCACAGGGAACGAATATTCGTCTTTCACACGTTCGTTTCGATGAGGTGACATCGACAGGAGTTTGCTCAGGACTGGGTGACATCCGTAGGGTGGTAGACGTGAAGGTTGACATCCACAATGAAAACCAGTAGTGTTTCCAGGATAAGGAGTGGCATCGCTTTCGCATCCGTCAGGTTTGACAGGCACAACATCACTTTCTATGGAGGTGTAGTGAGAACAAAGTTCCAGTGATGCTTTACTGCACCACTGTGGTCACAGCGTACAGCATCGCTCTTATCGCAAGACACAGGATCGTAGTCCGCTACGCAATTACAATGGTAACCGCATGGACAGTTACAGTTTCCTTTCGGACATTTTCCGTTGCAATGCATGGGTTTTAACCATCCAATATTAGTCACACTATGGGAAGGTAAATTGTTTTTACAATCCACGAACTTGAATGACGTCTTTTCAAAAGATTAGTCTTGTTCGCTTGGTCTTGGTAGTCACAATGAACTATCGATCTTGTATATTGTCCCATTTTATACTAGTTGCAATGAAGTCTCAAGCTTGTACATTGTTCCTTTTTTATGTATAGTTTTGGAAGTCTTCCTTTTTTTCTTCCTGGACAACGGTACTACCTTCTCTAAGGTACCGTCATAATTGTACCGTAGTGTAATGGGTGGAAAGGCCATAGAAAGGTAAGGACAGTGCGGAGACCATCGAGTATGTTCCAGAATAGCTGAATCTTTATAGATACATAGATCCATTCGTAACTTCATACCGCAACTGAAACATTGTACTTCGTATTCCAATCCAGTCTCAGGTCCCAAGTAGACAAATGATGTTCTAGCTAAAGCATTCGAAATAGGTAATCCTTCCCTATCCGTTGGTCATTTTTAAAACGTTTCTAATCGACGGGCACAATCACAATAGTCAGGCAAGAAGACCGGAAAACGGTAGGGTTTGAACTTGGAGTTCTCATTGGGTTTCTCACTCAATTCTTGCTGTGGCGAAGTTGTTGTTGGTGGCTATCCTCTTACAACCAATTTTTTATACCGACATGTCCATACGGCAAAGTGAAGTGATTGGAAAGACGCACTCGCTTCTGCTACATGATTTTTAATAGACCTTTTCCAAGGGGTCGACTGACGATTTGGTGAGTGGGTAAACGTACAATCTTGAACGGTTGATAGGTGCTGAATTTAAAGTTCCCATCCTCTCCAGATTGCAAGGCCCCAAAGTTCACCACTAGACTGGTGCGATAATTCAGAGTCAATCCTTTCACTTTGCACTCGGCGTGCACTTCTCCTTGTTTGTCTCGGTATTCGTAGCCGTAATTTTTAGGACCGCCACTATCGAAACTTAAAATCTTCTCGTCGGGGTGCTCGTCTGTCCAGGCTCCTAAACGGTCTCCTTCAATGTCAGGGTGATGTTGACCCGGCCGATCGATGTAAATGCAACTGTCCGTGTCAAAGTACAGGACGCAATCTCCTAACAGTTCTAAAGCTTCGTACAACTTTAAGCGAGCATGGGCTGTCATGTAAGCCGCAATGATGACATTTCCAAATTCGTGGGCTTGTACAAAGTCCAGATCTTCGTAATTGACTAAGATCAAATCCTCGCGGACGACGTCCATGTGTTTCATGTACTTGGTTTTGTCGTGAATCATCTGGAAGTAGCGGCAAGGTTCTGTCAAATATTCCGTCTTGGGTAAACACGGTCGTTGTGCCATTTTGCCCCACAATCAATTTAACATCACTTTAGCAAACGATCGACTGCCTTCGTTTTTCTCGATGTGGTCTAAAGTGATGCTTTCTTGTTCCCGGTATTTCTCTTTGAATGTCTTTTGGTCTTCGGGAGTGTGACACCAGGAAGGATAGCCACTGGCTTCTTTTTTCAGTTTGAAAAAGACATCCACCGTAGTCTGCGAAAATGGCTTTCTGAGTTGGGTCACCCTTGTGGTATTGTTGTATATTGGGAAAGTGGTAAATTTCGTACACTTCTAACAGTTGGTATCCCATGTCCAGATCTTTGAACAATTCCAAACTGACCCACGTTCCCGTCAAGGTGCGTTTTCCTGGGTGTGGTGACAAGGTTGATCGTGATTGCCCGTTTCGGCACAACTACGGCACAGGGGAAACTTCAGTTTTCCTTGGCAATGATGAGATAATACGGGATGGTACAAGTCGGTAGGAGGCAAAACTTTGCACTTGAACAAGCCTTCGTATTGTCGAATGTGGTCCAGGTCAATGTGTTCCGTGAGCATGTGCCCTGCAGAAAAGCGACAAGATTTGCACACATAGGGATACAACAAGCACACGTCCAAGTATTTGATTTCTTCTCCTTTCTCTTCGTCAGCGTATTAGAGCAAACAGGTGAGATTTGTCCTTCCTCCGTACAAACTGTCCCTAGGGTTCAGGGGGTCCATCAACTTGTAACTTTCCACGATGCGTTTAATCTCGGAATCGGTTTTCAAACAGTGATCGTACTCGTGTTCCCATATTTCCACCACTTGGTATCCTTGCTGTTCTAACTTCAAGCGTCGCTGACAAGTGGCCTGGTACAAGTCTTCCATGGTTCGTTGTAAAAACTGATTTATAGTGCCACGTTCAGGGTAGCAGATGGGACATCTGTGAAATAAGCAACCGTTAAACTAGTACATGATCTTGCGGTTTTCTAAGTTCCAGCCATCTACCAAATGCGTTCCAATGGTCTTTTTGCTTCCTCCGTTGCGATCGTGCTGAATCCATTTGTCTTCCTTGTCGCACAAGTAATGTAACCAACGTAGGGCTTTGACCAAGTATTGACGTTTGACAAAGTTGGTCGTGTGAGGACTGATGACAGCCAGGGTGTTTTCAGGCATGAATCGCTGGTGGTACACTAAGGAACACGATTTGGCAATGGTGCAGGCTTCTTTCAAAGGATTGACCCCTCCGTGTTCCATGAACAGTTCTCGAAATTTTCCACAGCAACGCCGTAAAATGTCCACGTCGGAACGTTAATACTTTAACATTCTTCCTGAAAGTCGTAAGGGTCAGAGGTATGAGCCTGGTACCAAGCGTAGAAAGCTTCTCGTTGTTCGGTACGCATGTTGTCGGGGTCGTTGTCTTTAGCCTCATGCAAATGGGGTAGAACGGCATGTTGATTGGCTTCGGTATTGAAAAGTGTGGCCATTTCGGTCATTCCAAACGTTTTAGGCATTCGATCAAAGGCATGGCCAAATAGCTCATCGAATCTTTAAACTGTACTTGCCCCACTTGCATAAAAAGTCACTTTAGGACGTTCGGTACCTTGTTCCGTATAGTATCTGAGAAGAAACTGTCCATCGTATCCCGAGAAATTGTGGGCCATCACCGTGGCATGACGATGACAATCTCCGTAACGTTCAATGTCCTCTTGGCTCCAAGTTTCGTCGATGGGGTCTAAGATCCACTGAGCGAATTCGGCTAGCGTGTTCGGCCCCCGAAAGATTTTTCCACGTCCTCGAGGAATCTTGTTATAGTGAGGGCAATGACAAAAGATAGGTTCTTGGATGCACTTATCGCACGCTCGATGAGCCACGCAGAAATTAGGAATGTGAATGCTGGTCTCATGCATGCATTCGAAATCGAGAAAGATGAAATTCCCTTTCCTCTTGTGGTCATCATCTTCCTGTTGGGGATGGCATTTTTGAATGTAGCATTGGGGTTCCAAGTCAACGATTTGGTGACAAATGTGACATCGCTTCTTTCCTGAACATACGTGTGCCTTGGCATTATTGGTAAGAATGCCTTGTCCATACGTAGGACACAATCCCAGCAGTTGACAAGCACATTTCTGCTGTGAACCTTGCGTTGTTAGATGTTGATGGTAACAGTCAGGGCTCACAAAAGTACGCAGACAAGCGGGTGAATACACTCGTTCTTGTCCTTTGTCCAGACAGGGTTGAGAGGCCAAACATCCTGAGCATTTCGATCCACAATGTTTGTGTTGCTCTCGATTGTTATAGCCATAGTCACATTTCTCACAGTAACAGCTGTATCCCAAGAATGCAGTGATACTGGTAATGGTATCGAAATGTTCATTGTGATAATAGACGTGAATGTATTTTCCATTATTTAAATCTTTGCCTCGAAACATCTTGCAATTTTTGCATTTCAGGAATGCCACAGGGTGTGTCTTTGGACAGGACTGTTTGTTGTAAAAGGAGTTCTGCTTCACTTCACTGTTTGGCTCGGTCCGATTTTTGAATAGTTTTCCAGGCTCTTTTCCATTCTACCGTGTCGTTCTTGTTGGCATACGTTCGTCCCACCACGATGGCACGGGCTAAACACATTTGGTCCTGAGAGTTGTTAATTTGGACGAGGCTCTTTTTGGTGTTACGAAGGTTGTCCACCAATAACACCTTTTTACGTTGTCCGGTCTCCTTGGGGAGAGAGACCTGAGTCCTAAACAGTATGGCTTTTCCATCGGTGATGTGAAATTGGTCATTGGATTGTTGCACGTGTTGAATCTTGTCGATGACTTTGGAAGGTGTAAATTCTGCTGGGTTGCTAAACTCGATCCAAACAGGGGACTTCAAACTGTCGTGATGAATGGAAAGTCTCAAGCGATCGTCTTCTTTGGCTTGACATTGGTGTTTCAGTGAAATCTTTAAACTTCACCCTGCAAGTGTAAGCCGTGGTTCTAAATTTTCTAGAGGAGCGCTTTTCCGTCTCTCGAATGTGATAGTAATTTTCAGGGTTTACTAAGGGTGGTGAACTTTGGTTAGGTGAAGACTCTCTGGGTCTGGATTCTGGTTCACTCATGTCATCTTCAAAATCACTGGCATGAATTTGTGCCAAGACTTCAGCTATTGTGCGAGACGATAAATCACGTTTCTGCCTCTTACTTTTTTCTTCTTCTCCTTTCTTCACGAATTGATGCGATCGTTTCATCTTGACTGCAAAAAGTCAAATGACTACATGTTAAACACCATGGGTCCCTTTATATCCATGACAGACCAGCTTATATAAAGGGTGTGTTTCTTGCCTTCCACTATTCATTTCACTCTCAAACTGAGCAGAACGATGGAAGAGCCTACACAGGTCGAACTTTTGATCAGAGCTTTGCGAGGGGTCGTCAGAAAATTTTCTTCAGACAAGCCGACGGACTACTCTAACTCCTTTCGAGATAAAAGTCAAGATACTTGCTATATCTGTAAGGAGAAAGGACATTGGTCTTCAGAGGCAGTAGTTACGGTTTTCACTTCCACTTGTTGTAGAAGGTTTAAAGGCCGCAGTCTGTTCAGGGTTTGAATGATGTTTTTCCAACTTCAGGCAAGAATTCTACACCTCACACACAAAGTTTGGCTTCTTTAGTGTTCGATTTGCACATGTTATCATTAGCTATCGAATAAAAAACACTGCTATTCAACAAGTCTCGGAACCTTATATCCGAGCGCTCACGAGGCATTTTTTCCGACATGCGTCCTATTTTTATTTTCCATCAGTGCTAGTCTCATTAGTTTCTGTCAATGTTTTGTCATTGAAGATATTAAAAGCCTTAGGTTTTCACAACACGGAAGCATCCAGGTATAATCGTGGTTAAGGGATTTTCCACGTACGTGTAGGTGCCCATGTTACTACTGCTATTTTTTTGTTCAGATAAAATTCCTGTCGTTGAACAAACAATTCTTGAAATTTTTAACAGGATCTGTTATGTTATTGTGCTTGATTTGTTTTGTCCATTTGAGAGCTTCACTATCAAATACATGTAACGGTTATGTATCGGTTTGTCCGTTGATTTCAAAGTCAATAGGTTATGTAAGTGGACAAAGATGACACGATGAAATGGTACCGGTTATGATTCTTGTATTGTATCATCGTCGGAGTCATCGAGTTCTCACGCGGAACATTCGCAAGAATCTCGATTCATCACCTTTTTAATATAGTTAGTAAAAACAAAACGTACAGTTCTCGGAGGTTTAAAATCTTTGTAAAATTTTATTCTGAGCTGACCTTCTTCAACGTTGGAGGAGGAAGTAAAGGGGTGTGTAACGGGGTACAAAAGTTGGAAACAGTAATATCCAACACAAAGTATATTCCCAGCCAGTTTTTAATGTTCACCCAAGCTAGGGCTCAAGACGACTGCACTTTACAGAGAACAATTTTGTAGTTTGACACCAGGGCAATAGTTTATCAAAACAACAGTGATGACAAATGCAGACTCCAACTCCTGTATGTCAGAATCGTTATCAGTATCAGATGTGAACTAGGTAGAATTTGTTTCGAACATTACCATATCTGACCGCTTAAAATCTTTTAAACTAAAGTTAATATATACACCCATGTCTCTTGTCTTAATGATAATCAATATTTATACAATAAATTGGAAGAAAATGTTAAGCATTAATATGACGGATACAGGGTGTCATGCTGTCATGCTTCAATCAAGGCTTCTTTAGGACTTTTTGCATCAATGCATACTTGTTGAAAACGCCTTTTTTCCTACATCAAAGTGTTATGTTTTAAAATACGCGTTCCTCGAGTCACCATCTGTTTTAAGATGAATGGTAGCGAACGAAAATTTGATTTTAAGATATCATCTAAATCCCTTTTCCATTCTCGAGCGAACCTTTTGGAACACATTATCCATCAGGTGCACTTCACTAGAGAATCGTTTGCAAAAATGTGACATGGGGAGGTTTCTCCATAACCGAGCGGGAAGGTAATGACCATCGTTTTGCTGTTTTTGAGAGAATTATAATATGACGAAGGGAAATATTATCATGCAGGGAGCATCGTAGGGCTTTGGTAATGATCCTCTCCATTATGTAAATGTGTCATCAGGGTATTAATGTAGCTGGAGATAATGTTGTGGTTAATCTGCTTGTTACTGATATGTCTTGTTTGTATCAAAACTTTGCTCCTATTGAGAATGATATCCTGGATTTATACCCTGCTTTTGCATTTACTAGAGGTATGGCAAAAGCCTTTACTCTGATCCACTCTTTACTATGTATTTGCTTTATTTTAATCGATACAATCACCTATAGTAATAAAGAACAACATATTGAGATCTAATGAGAGTTATTGTTTTTGAGGTTTATTAGCGAAACTTAAGCTTGTTATTTTGTACAAAGATTGCATCCTTATGAGAAAATGAGACCATCGGAGGTACCTGCTAGTGATGATTGTTCAGTGAGCTATCCAAAAGCGCTCCAACTTCGTTTTGACATGAAACTGTAAGTCTAGCGCATGAACAGCCATTGGCTGGTTATTTATTACTCAATACGTTTTAGAAAGAGATCTTGAATGTCTTGTTGCCCGAACATTAAAAGTGATATTTTTAAATACTGTATAACTTGTAATACTTGTCAAATGGTAGGAGCACACAGTCAGAAGATACTTAAGGATCGTCTGCAACAAACTTCATAATTTGCTGATCCATTTAGTAGAATAATGGTAGGATGACTCAATCTCACAACTAGGAGTGATTTAGGCAACCAGTACATGTTGACCATAATGAGTGCGTCCAAAAGATTTCCAGAATTAATTCATTTAATGAATGTGGAAAGAAAAACCATATCAACAACTTTAATCAGCTTTATTTTCTTCTTACACTTGGGACCTTCCAGGTCAAAGGTCAAATTCAATTTCAGGACTACTCCGATATGTTATGCATGGATTACAAAAAATCCAGTTTAAGTCCACTGTATATCATCCTGAAAGTCTAGGGACTTAGGAAAGATTTGATGTGACTGCAAGAAATATGATTCGGTCATATTACCTTGTTACAAGAAAATTAGATTAATGGAGTTCATAATGCATTTGTTTGCTGTTAGCGAATCAGTTCAAGAATAATTAGGTTTAATTACCTTTGAACTAAGTTGAACTAAGTTTTAGACATAATGTACACGGATTGTTAAAACTATTAAACGGTAAACGTCTTTCAACGCAAGATTTAGAGATTAATCTCCTTGATTATGATTTCAAATATTGTTTGTTAAGGGTTCGTGAACAATCAAGAACTGATCTTCACTCTCCTCAGAAAAATATGACGTAAAGGTAAGACAGAAAAACATTAATTTTATAGTTCCAAATATTTTAAAAGTGAAGTATGTAACATAAATTATATAAATAACACTACTAGGAGGAGGAAATAACATCTTTAGCTTAGTTAATTATTCAGTCAATACATTGCTACCTGTCCCAAGAAATGACGTACAATGGGACTGTAGTTACTTTGGTTTAATGTCTGCGGAATTCGGAAATATTAAAGCATCTTTAGTAGAAACTCTCACATTTAGAACCACAAGAAAAGATTGAGATAAAACAGATATAGTGTGAATATGAGCTCTTTTAACCAGATGTTCCAACACGAAAAATAAACTTTACCATAGTTTTCATATTCCACACCTGTGAAACATTGTCTTTAATTGTTGAATCCTATCAAGCAGGAATGTCTGAAAAAGGAAATACTGTATTTGTTGGAGATCGATTATATTTAACCAAGTAGAAGTAACTGTTGGTCTCCGTGTATTATTGTGGATAAACTAGATAATAATTTCCTTATAGAAGATTGAACAATGTCCTAAAATGAGAGTCTCTTCTAATACCAAACATCGATGCATTTACAATATTCACAAAACTGGACGTCTTCATCGACAACGACACCTAGACAAACCACTTGTTGCTGGAACATATCATTGATACTAGGAACATCAAGGGAGAATACGATCTGATTGCAGATGTACTTTCACTTGTACACAATAATTATATTGCTCTATCTTTTATATATTTGGTATCATTCATAAAATATCTTCGTATGTGGGTTTATTATTATATTATCATATGTACGTTTCACTAATATTCAAAAGAAATATTGTTGTATACATCATTTGTTCTTCTTTATGACTGTTATATACTTTTACTATGTGTATTTGCTTTTTGGTCGGTGGCCGTAGATTGCAATGAGCTTTTCGAGGTTGTTGACGATTTTTAAAACTCCGTCTAAATAATTAATATGTTTAAAAGTTTGGGCTAATGTCGCACGCAGGATTGATTAAGTTAGGTGGATTCTGATTTTTGCTGTTTTTCCTCCAATTGTTTGATTTCAAACTTCATACATATTGCGCATGTCTCAGATTCAGCAACATTGTTCACATATTCCGTATCCCTTTGTCTCAATACAGTCCCACACAATTCTTCAATCGTCAGGTATAATTACAGAACTCGAGAACAGAAGAACGAGACGCACTGATTCATGTAAGAATGCCTCCTTATTACTAAAAACAAAATTAAATCTAAACTACCATCAGGATATCTGCGGTCTAAGGATGTCTGACTTATATGCTCTCAATTAATGAATCATTTTTTTGGATACGATAGGTGCAGACAAGTTGAACCGCAATTCAGTGAAATAATTTACATTAGCTAGAAACGAAGTGGAACAAGACAAATACATATATTGCGATTTCATTGAGTTATTTCACTTATCTTTGTTGATGAAATTAGTGACAAGATTTAGTGCGCAACATCCAACTTTCAACACGAATTCAAATTAATTGCATAATTTGGTGACGGAGTGGATATTTTCCGAATTGTGTTCAATGACGAGAAGTTTTATTTGTATATTACAAACAAAAAGGCCAATTGTGATTAATGTATTTTGCAATAGTTTTGTTTACGATGGGTTTAGAATGTAATGCAAGAAATTACAAAAACATAAAATTAACAGTGAGTCATTTTACAACATATGGCATAATGGTATTTTAGTTTTAGACCAGTTTTTTTCACTTTCTGTTGTTCGTAAAGATGACATCTACCTCACTGAGACTGTATCTCTTTTGACCTATCCTAATAACTCGTATCTTGTGAAGTCTGGGCAGAGTTATTTATCAGGTCCTGTAGAGAACAAGGTTCGCTCTTTTCAAATTGACAAACTAATATATCATTTTACGTCAGTGCATGACATTTTCGAATTATGGTAGAATATATTTATGTTTTCTTAAAGGCAATTTTGATGTTGGTGCCTTTTAAGTCTCTCAAGGTATTCACAAACTAGTAGAATGAATTCCGTTTATCTTGGTCGGATGACGTCTAGTTGCACTTGATAGTGGTAATGATTTAGATTTGCACGTTTTATGAGAGCCTATAATACTCATATTGTATATTCTATTTTTGCATTTACCGAATTCGTACAACTACTTACACACACACAAAGGCATACATTCACGTCGATTGCGTCATGTTCATTATACCGTGTTACGTTATCACGGAATCATCCAGATGTGCCGGTTACACGTCAAAAACATCAGATCCCGCTATGAAAAAGACGACACCATGTGTTTGGAAAATTAAAATCTGATTCTTGGAAACCATTTGGCTAAGTGTGCCCCAAGTCTTGTAAACCAGTAGGCTAATTGTGCTCCAATTTCATAGCTGTACTGAACAAAACGAATTATATGGATTGAGTACATAGTATGCCTTAGCTCAGAATTTCTCTTTCTGATATAATGACGAAGAAAATACACACAATATTGTCCACACACCATGGAATATGTGCCTTGTAATTTCACATTATTGAAGCGGGTCGCCTTGGCATTTCTTCTCATAAAGTCGATGATGACCTCTTCCAAAGGCGGTAATCCATACGAATCAAAATGCTCCACACGACCATCATGGGGAAAGTTAATGGCTACCCTTGGGTCCCTGGGTGATGACTGCCATCGGTGATGATGACATAGACTTGATGGTCGCTAGGTTTTCGTTGATAAAATTGATCTTTAACGCACACCACATGATTATAAGGAGTAGTCAACGGAGGGTAGTACTAGTCACGTGAGTCTTTGTACCATTGATGCAACACTACTGCGTCCGAAACAAGACCACAAGCTTCATGCCGATACTCGTCAGAATTTTCTTGTTGACTCATCATGCATTTATCGTGTTGAGTTTGACTGAGATGATCGTTTTGCAATCCATAGCAGTGTTTGTAATTGTTTCCGCCAGATATCTAGCAAAACAGGACACTAAATGTTCTTGTTTTGCCATCGTGGCACCACCTTGCTCTCTTTTTCACTGTTTTTGGGGGGTTGGTTCTACGTCCAAAAAAGCTTCGGTCCCTATTTCCAAAGCGTCTCCACCGTTCAAAGAGAGATAAGAAGTTTCCATAATTTCTAATATTCTAGAATTACTTCTTTCATACTGTTGACTTCTAGAGTATTGTCGAATTATGTACACAAGATGACGTTCACCGTCTCGATTAGAGCTTCTGCAAACTGAAGTTCCATACGCAGTTGACCGGATTTTATAGGGTGGAAATGTCTCTCGTCGCTGTCTTGGTCTGGAGTGAAATCAACGGCCCACAAAGCTTACCTCCTGCATAATCTTCGTACGAAATACTGTGACTGTTGTTGGTCACCACCTAGCCCGTGGCTTCGTACAGGGGCAATTACAATCTCAAGTAATTCTTCTGGGCAAACGTAAGTTCCAAGGGTCTTGTACACATGGTCTTGCCATCGCGTCTGACTTCAATCTTGGACATCACTGTAGTGCTTAAACTGGAAAGGACTGGTTCATATGACGCAATATGACGCAATGTCGCTTCCAAGCCGTCATAAAATTGCCGAAGAATTGCGATGAAAATTTCTTGGCAGCCAAATTTTACCATTACCTTCCAGAGACTCCCATGACTGACTATGTCGATGAATGTCATGTCCAGGTTGAATCTAGCATTTCTCTTTGAGATGAGGAGCTGCATGCACCGTATATACGGTCCCTCGTCCTTCACGCAGCCTTACTGACTTCTGGCGAGGATTTGACCATCTATTGGCAGCAATGAGATGTTCGATTGCTGTCTGCTTACACAAGTGAAGAGTGGATGTATCCCTGTACTCAAGGCGTATAGTTGAGTGCACGTTGACTTTAATAGTTCAGACAGTGTATGTGTCTTGTGCGAGCCTATACTTTGTAGACTTCTGCCTGTATAATACTGAAGTTATCAGTCTGATCCAAAAACATTGCTACTCAGTCATCCAAGGCGCTGCCGAAGTCCACTACTGCTTCGATAAAGCGAAACACAAGCGTATTCCCTGAGCCGTATGATCATGTCTGCAGTTAAAGCTCAGACTGTGTGCACCTCTTGCTTCGCCGATAGGACTTGAAGGTATCTGGTGGGGAGATGTGTATGATGTGGCGACATGCTTGTTAGTTGGATTTATGTACGCAAATGTTGAGCAAAGTCACCCTATTATCTCATCCAGACCATCCTTAAGGATAGACGAATATGTGTCCAGTGCATTGCTATAACCTAGTACCGCAGGTGAGTGGATGCCTTGCGCTGTCCACGCAGTTCGTGGTATATGCCTTCGCAGCTGGAAAGATGAACGTATTTGCTCTGCTTGCGACTTTGTCTCTCTCTGTCGATTGAAAAGGTTGAGAACGTTCCAGGTGGAAGTGTATAGCTGTATACTTTGGGTCAACAGGCATAGGTAGTAAAGTCTACTGTTACATGCGGAAACCTGACCTAACACATGACATATCAGAGGAATATAAATACTTTATTTGTCTGAGTAATTTATCAAAGTATTCATTAAGCCCTGCGTGTACATATTAACTAATAAAATAGAGCCAGTAAACATGGGTGTATCCGCCGCATCTTTAGGAAACATAAATATATATATATCCGTTTTGATAATGTACGCTATCATAACCATATCAACACCCCAGACCAGTGCATACATATAGCCCGGTAATGTTTCCAAATCCGTAAATCACATAGATATAATTTCTAGTCTCAGGCTTCTGTTCTGCATTATAAAGAGGTAATGAATGTGTACTTTAGAGTTGCAGTCAAACGGCAGGTAAAACGGTCTTTGAAAATCTTTATGCTATGTGGAGCATTGGAATTTATGACCGAAAGGTTGAACTCGTGATAACATAGATATCATAATTGATAAAAGATACAGAAGTAATTAAACCAAGATAGTAGACAATAATATAGATGGGCACAACCTGCATGACAATTGCAAATTTTACATTGAAAACAACTAGGACAGTGGGGATATATTTATATTATCTGGTATTTGTTTTCATGCGATTGCATTATTTGCACATTCCATTATTTGTACAAGTACTTTGTCATATGTTATTGTTTCGTTATGGCGTAGATAGACATGTTTGCCCATCTATTATATAATATTCCAATGACGATTTGCCGCAGACAATCAGGTAATACAGTTTTAATTTACCGGATTTTAATTGGAAAATAATTTGTTTCATGTTGTCTAATATTTGAATATATTTATATGTAAGTCTATGGTATGAAATAAATAACACGGGGACTAATTTATTTCTAACACTACTTAGGTTTCAAACAATTAAAATACCAAAATCTCTTAACCTTTGCAAATTTTAGGCTAAATTCACTCATACCTAACTTATTTCTTAATTAGACAAAACATAAAACTAATTATTTCATAGTAGTGCCTGAATTAGTGAAGTTTCGTCACCAGCAGATACCTCGAGAGGTCTCCATTTTCTCATGAGACTTCCATATTTTTAATGAAATAACAGCTCTGTACTTTAGTGGCTTCAGTTTCACCAATGGTCCTTTGAAAGAAATACGAGTTCTCATGATCTTTTTTTCTGTTCGACGACAAGTGAGGGTCGTATGTCATCCTGACTAGAATAAAGAGAACGAGTAGTTAAAAGAGGATCACCGTGACTGACCCACACAAGGAGTAAAAGTGACTTCATCAAAAGCCTGATCAATACATGTGTCAGCTAAAGGAATTTTCCTTATCAACATCATACCCCGTCTTCAATGAAGGCTCTGCGGGAGCAGTCGTTCAGAGCCACGAGGTATGCAGATGCAACTGTTCGCCTTTTGTACTAATAGTATCACAAAAATGGCTGATTCAATACAATGACAAGCATCAGAAGAATTATGTCGTGCCTTTAGTGTATAATTAAATTCTAAGATAAGTCACCTAAACAAAGACAAGGCGGATTCTTGAAATAACACACGGTCTGATTTTGGCATTAGCGTTATTTTCAATACGATCTTGATCGCTCGGTTGAAGATAATGATGATACATAATTGCTTTTACAATTTGGAAAAAAATAGTATCCGAAACAAATGACGAATCTGTATCGTTTAATTTAATATTTCTAAATTGCAAACGAATCAATTGCTTTGCTTTGTCGTGTAGGCCACTGGGAATTAAACTACTACCAATCAATTTGTTATTTAATCCGTTGCATCGTTTCAAACTGCGAAGTCTCCGTAATTGTAACAAAAGCATATCTGGCTCACTGTGGAATAAAATATCGTACAATATGTCCATGTAATAAAACTGGCTCCAATTAAACCCACTCAGAAACATTTCCTTTCTGAAAATTTTTTAAAATGTGTTTGTTATTGCTGTAATTGTTGTTTGTCTGGAATTGCAAAGGCAACCGACTCACTTGTAGACAATATATGGATGTTTTTTTGGGATCATCTGGCCTGATGACGGAATAGTACATATCCATCTGCTTCGAAGCTACATTTTCGCTGGCAGTAATGCTGAAACTGAGTCCACAAAAGCAGAAATGACGATCCGTTTGAAAACATCGCACTTGTTTCCCTAGGCCGGTTTTCTTTTTCTTTACTTAATCCTTAAATTAGATCTACTAGTTAGATGTGTGAATGCTTGCATTGCATGAAGAATAAAATATGTTGTACCTTCGTGTTTTTCTTTTATGCTCCTCTATTAACTATAAGAATTCCATCCTGTCGGTATCGAATGGGGGTGGTAACTCCGTTTGCATTATATATATAAACACACATGTCAAGTAGTAACGTCATTTTCCGAATATTTTCCTTCAACCATCAGTGGTGAGAAAAGATAAGAATATACATAATGAAGCATGAAATGTAATGGAAAATGTGTCAGGTTCAGTTCAAAATTTATCAGATGTGTAAATTTTATGAGTGTCCTTCCCTGATTAATTGATTTCCTCTCAAAGTTAGGAGTTATACAAATCAGTTCTTTTTCTTTGAAAAATGGATACTATAGAGTTTTCCTCAGCATCATTATTTTATTTGATTTAATTAATGACCACAGTCATCAACGACATTTGCAAGTAAAATTATTGAGTTGGATGCGCAAGGTCATGCACTTGATTTTGTTTTAATGAAGACGTATGCCCTACAACACTGAACTGAAGATTATAAAAAAAACTAAGCTTCAGTCTGGGGTTGAGAGTCTGCTCTAAAGCAATCAGATAACATCTTTCAAAATATGTACATAATGACATGAAGTATAAAAGTAAGAATTTCCACTTTAACGGAGAACTTAAAATTTGCTTATGAGGCAAGATAAATAATGTGACAAAATGTGGAAAATATTCCCTCAACCTTGACTAAAATAGAACAGGTTTAGAGCACTTCTGACTGCAATATCTCAGAAACTACATTTTTATTTTTTTCGTAGTTTTTAAGATTACATTATATATTTGCATGGGTGAACTATGTAAGTAGAAGATATGTGCTTGTAACTAGCGAATAACGGATATACTTCTCTGCGTGAGTAAAAACTCAAGAGTTGATAGGAGCGAACAGTATTTTAGTTTTCACTCGTTACTATATCGGAACAAGCAATTATTTTAAATTTATGTTTAAGCGTATTGGCTACTAAAGCTTACAAAATTTTGAATTACCAGAATTCTTACCGTGACACAGAAAACTAAGTAGCGACGTATTTCTCTTTCCTATTTAAAGGTACAAAGATTGAAGGAACGCATTAAGTATTGTGTGGCACCGCAAGTTTGTATTGCTCAATTAAAGGATACATTTCTGGCACAAAAACTATCAACTGACAATATGACTTAGGAACTATCAAATTGTAGTTCCAAAATCTAACAGACAGGAAATACTTAGTCTGGCCCATGAAACTCATTTGGCTGGTCATTTAGGGATTAATAAGACTTATCACAAGATCTTGACTAACATTCATTGGGCTAAAATCAAAACTCATGTTTGTAGATATTGTAGATCCTGTCATACTCGTCAAATGGTAGGAAAACCCAAGCAAAAGATACCTAAAGCTCAGCTGCAACCTATTCCTGCCTTTGACGAACCATTTACCAGAATTATGGTAGATTGTGTTGGTCCCTTACCTAAGACCAAGTCAGCTAACCTATACTTGTTAACCGTAATGTGTGCGTCAACATTGTTTCCAGAGGCAATTCCTCTGAGGAATGTTAAATCTAAAATAAAAGTAAAAGCTTCGATTTTGATAACGATTTTTGCAATATTTTGCCTACCATTGAATTTTATGTCTGGAACTTTCCAGCTGATTATGCCTGAATATGGCATCCAGCATTTCAGATTAAAAGTGAAATTACTATTTTACAGAACTACAATAGAGAGAACTTTTGGGTCTGGTAACAGAGTTCTTTCTCTCTTGCTCATTCTTCAAACATTCTTCCGATTAGTTATTACGGCCCATACAAAGTTAAGAAGAAAATGAATGAGATAAAATATAATAATATTACTCATGGGATCTAAACTAATTAAAGGACTACCAGAATATTGTGAGAGATAACCAGGTAAAACATGCAATTAATTTAGTTGTGCCTATCATACTCGGTGAAGATATATGTGACGGAAAATCATCGGATTCTACTGATATTGGAGTGACAAATCTTCGGAATTCAGCAATTATGAAAGCTCTGGACCAGAAACTTTCATATTTCAAACGTAAAAAAGAAAAATCAACTTAAACTGTTATTTTTGGAATATGAGCACTTACTTTCACATGTTCCTAGAAGAACAAACAAAATTTTCCATTACGTTGAAATTGTAAATTCCGAACCTGTGAAACAACACCCCTACAGGATGACCCTCTCAAGCAGGAATACTTGAAAGAAGAAAATCACCAAGTATTCTTGTTCTGAAACCAGATAAAACTTTCCGTATGTGCATTGATTATTGGAGGGTGAATAGTGTGACAAAACAGATTAACTTCCATTACCAACAATCGATGATTGTATTGATAAGATCGGAAATCCAAATATGTCACCAAATTTGACTTTCTGATTGGTTTTGCAGATTCCACTAACAAAAAGAGCGAAGAAAATTTCGACATTCGTGACTCCAGATGGACTTTATCAGTATAAAGTAATGCTGTTTGGTATAAAATGGTCGCCAATTACTTTTCAACGTCTCATGAATATGATTACCTCTGGTCTATATAATTCTGATGCTTACATCGATGATGTCATCATCTACAACGACATCTGGAAAGAACATTTAGCGACAATACAGAAATTCTTTGACAGATTCACAGATGCAAGTTTGACAATCAATTTCTCGAAACTGAGTTCTGCCGTGCTAGTGTAACTTTTCTATGACATATCATGGGACATGGACAAGTTAAACCTATAGATGCTAAGGTCAAGGCTATATCCAATTTCCCTGTGCCTGTTAATAAAACGCAACTGATGCGATTTTTAGGTATCGCTGGATACTATCGGAAATTTTGTTCAATTTTTGTAATTGCTGAAATCCTGACAAATTTATTGAGCAAGAAAAACAAGTTTATTTGGACTGACAAATGTTAGGAGGCTTTTGACAAGTTAAATGCCATGCTTACAAGCGCGCCAGTTCTTACTACTCCAACTTTCATTCAATCGTTTAAACTGTCTGTTGATGCAAGTGATGTTGGAGTTGGAGCAGTATTGATTCTAGAAGACGAAAATGGTGTTGGTCATCCAGTGTGCTATTTTTCTAACACATTAAATAAGCACCAAAGAAATTATTTAACAATCGTGAAGGCATGTTTGGCTTTGATATTGGCATTACATCACTTTGACGTTTACCTTAGTTCAGCTCCTTCTTCGATTATTGTCTTTAGTGATCACAACCCCCTTACTATCATCGGCAAGATTAAAAAAAAAAACAACAGATTATTAAGGTTGAGTTTTGTGTTACGGATATATAATATTGACATCAGGCATATCAAGGGAAAAGATACTTTAATAGCAGGTAAATAAATGTATTATGTTATCCACACTGTGTATAATTCTTAAGAGTTCTTCTTATGTTTTTTTAACTTCATATATAATTAATCCTTGGCATAAAGAAAGCTTTATCATATAAATCATTCCTTTTATGGGGAAAAGTGTAATGTATATTTGACATAATTTATATTTGATTCGATTTAATTGTTTGCTTGTTATTTTTAATTTTAATTTTTATGTTTTCATTCCATTACACGCTATTGTAATGTAATTTTATTTGCTGAATTTGTTATTTTCCAGAAATCCAGTTCATTGTTTCGAAAACCTAATATTAGAACTTTGTATCAAATGCTGACCTAGTTCCTGACCTGGTTCAGAATCAATGAGAGTTGAAGTAAACAACTTCTTTATTTATTTTTTATTCATTCTTAGTGTGGGATTTATAAAGTGAAATCGAGAATGTACTGGGAGTACGTGGGATTAAACATGTACAAATTATTTGGACATTCTGGTTTTACCGGAGGGATGACCCTTATCCGTGCGTTTGCGCAATAGCCACATTTAATAGTGATGTCTTGAGAAATAATTTCAGTTGGGCTAGTCACAGCTTTAAAAAGAGAAAACGTTAATATCAGTCCAAGTCAGCCAAGATGTAACATTATGTGAAGGGCTAGAGCAGCTACCGTAAAGAAGTGTGTGGCGCTTGATAATGTATACACAGCTATTGATATGATAACAACACCTTTTGGTCGAACCATGCAACGTTTTCAAAATTTATACAGAATGTTACAAGTTATTGTAGGTTGAGGTAGTGGTAGAGGTGAAGGTGGTTTTAGTCATTCATTCAGAGATCAACGTTAGAGGGGTATGATACATATTGCCATGTATTTGTTTTATAAACTTAAAAGGAATAAGCAGCATTATATGGCATGATTAGAGGTGCATATTTATTATTCCGTTTCATAATTAGTTTCTTCTGTCCGACTGAATTACAGATTTTAACTTTGGATAACATAAGGAATAGAAAGTAAATAATGTCACATCTAAAACAATACAATACACAAACTAACAAATGCCTGTTTACTTGCCTATTTATTTGCTTTATGATATATGTCCTTTAAATCATGAGGAATATTAATTGCAGTTATTAATGTCTTGATTGCATACATTGTCGTTTTAATTCTATGTATTATGTTTCACTGTGGATTCTTTAGTCGTGATTGTAGGTACCACAGTCCTTAATGAAATTTCTGCTATCCTGATTAGATTACGTTCGTCATTTGTATTCCTCTTGTCTAAGTAGTTATTGCTAACGGTATCTTGTATTCCTGTTTAGTTGCATTATTCTTTACAGCGTCGGTATTTATAGAATAATGCATTCCTAATATTATGATTCTAGGTCTTAAATTATGTAACAAAAAGAAAATAAAAACCCAGCAATTATGAGTAAAATCAACAAGTTATTGTGTCTCTACAATACGAGGTTACAACTTAAAAAGACACAGTGATGTAAATTAAACTCCAAATAATCCTAAATGTTTTCTCACGAGTCCAAACGTATGCAATGTTCCTAATGAATCCCAAAAGTCATGAATATCCCCATGAACGACACTGGTGCAGTCCAGTTTGTCTTTGCATGATTTCATAGTGATTCGAAATGTATGTGTTCATCAAAACTCCTAGTAATTCCATGAATACTTAAATACGTAATTCATCTTGAATGATATCTGTACACAGCTGCAAAGGCTGGTCACGAATCATTTCCAGAGATTGAAAAAATACAGGAATGAATTATGTGTTTTCTAGATCTAATATGTATACACATTTTCAATTGATCTATATATGAGTAATTCTAACGGAAAATTCCAATCACATTCTGCACAACGATGTTTATAGAATATTCTAAGCTAAATAAACTATGTCAGTATCTAATTTACAAACTGCCAACATGGACAAATGTTAGCTATGGAAACATCTCGTTTCAAAATGACATTTTTATTAAAGTACGATCTACAATATTTCGGCTAAAACATTATGCATACAATATAGATATGCATAACACAATATTACTAATCTAATATATAATATACTAATTTCATAATTGTTATTACTGTATGCTCATTTTGTTCTCCGTTAACTTTACATTGTCAGAATCGTTCAGTATTTTACGATATTGCACACCTACATATTGCACTCACGAGCAGGACACGTGTGCCCAATAGTGTATTAGGAACTACTTTGTAAACAAATCATGTACTCTCGTGTAGCAGACGCTTTACGTTTTGGTTGATTAAATTTGTTTCTGAGTGAACTAAAGCAGATGTTTCGTGCACTGCCACATACCAGCTGCTTTGCTACATTCCGCGTTAACTTGTTTCGGACTTTGGCGATAGACGCCAGATTTCATAAAATTGCTTGGTATCTACAGATAGTAATAAAAATGGCAAAAAAATATACTTACAGTTTTACATTCTGAATTTTCTCAAAATTACTTTCTTAGTTGTGCAAATTAGAATTACATGAGCCATATCATGAGTTTTCAAGCTTGATTACACATTTCGAAATTGTACTGTAATTTCGACTATATTCCAATTGCAATTACATCCTCCTTACTGCACTCAAAATGAAATAAACATTAACTTCAATAGCGTCTTTTTGATAATTGCAATTGAAACACTACATATTTTCCCCACATTATGATTTCAAATAGTCAATGACAGAACAAACACACTTGCAGATGTAAACACGGTTCTCCAGCGCTGCCTTAATCCGATCTCTTTCATGTACAATTTGCACAGATGAATCCAGTCGATAATAATAATAATAATGAGGACTTTGTATAGCGCATCATCTTTAGAAGCTCTAAGCGCTTTACAACATTAGAAAATACCTATAAAACATGAGTGTGATTTGTATTTGTTAACGTAGCTTTAACAATTTTTCAGTCATATCGCTACGATGTCTGCAGTGGTTCCTTGGTGGGTGGGGATCACGGGTGCTGAATTTTAATCAAGCCATCATGGATAACTAAAAAAGAGACCAAAATAAACGTACCGAAACTGGATCAGAGTCGGATGATGAACCATGTAGTGTGGAATCCTTTCCTCGTTTCATGGTCATCCAATCAAAAGACGAATCGAAACCACTTGCTGCTCTATCGCCATTTATAGTCGAAAAGACTACTTGGTTTAGTCGGCAAGCCAAAAAGTGTCAACAAACTAAAATCAGGCGGCCTACTTGTAGAGTGTGAGCGCAAAGCACATACTGAAAATATCCAAAAATTAAAACCTTTCACGATAGTCCAGTAACCTGTTTCGCCCACTCTACACTTAATACATCAAAAAGGCGTAATTCGTTGCCGTGACCTAGCTGAAGTCAGCGACAGAGAAATCGTCGAGGGCATGAAAAATGAAGGTGTCACTGCAGTCCGCAGAATTCGTATCAAACGAAACAACAATCTGCAGGATACCAACACTATTGTACTCACCTTCAACAAGCCAACAGCACCTAAAGTGGTCAAAGTTGGATTCCTACAAGTTAAGGTTGAGATACACAGAACAAATCTCCTCCGATGCTACAAATGCCAAAAATACGGTCATCATGAAGACAGATGCTCTAGAAGGCAAATATGCGGCCGATGCAGCGACCCCTCCCGTCGGGAATCAGAGTTCAAAGCCACTCCGCATTGCGTCAACTGCGGCAAGGAACACCATGCTAATTCAAAGGAATGCGACACATAGAAACAAGAGAAGGAAATCCAGAGGGTTAAATACACGTCCAACATCCCCTATCCAGAGGCCAGGAAGCTTGTACAAGCTAGAACATCACTCTCCGGCCCATCCTTCTCAACTATAGTGAAGAGCAACCAAAAAGCAACGAAAGACGCCGAAACCCAAACAAACCCACCTGAATCCCGTTCCGACTCGAACATTCCGCATTACAAACCCCAGAAAAACTCAACATCGACGCAAACAACATTCAACAATACTCCACCACCAAGATCACCAAACAGTAAAAAAAAGTCGCCAACAAATAGGCAGCAAAAAGGGTCTGATGACCCCATAAAGCTGCACAATAGGTTTGGAGACTTTGAAGATATAGATGCAGAAGAATCTGCTCCATGTCCTCAAGGTGGCTCCAGACCTAACAACAAAAAGTACACCCCCGTACTTCCTCCAGATAAATAACCAAACAGATTGCCTCCGCGAAAGGTCTAACCTAGCTCCAGAATCTTCAATATAAACTTGTAATGAAGAACACCATCATACAATGGAACTGTAGAGGACTTAAAGCCAACTACCATGATATTCTTCTGCTTTTAAACGAACATGATCCTGCAGTACTATGTCTTCAGGAAACATTTTTGAAAGATACGGATAACATCACACTTAAAAACTACTCCCTGTTTAACAACTACTCTCAAAATGTTGACAGGGCCTCAGGAGGAGTCTCTGTTATGAGAGCCCCTCATAGCGTCATCCCTTTAAACACAAATTTACAAGCCATTGCTATGAGCGTCACTCTACGTCGAGTGATTACCTTTTGTTCTATTTACATACCACCAAACACCAACCTATTACCAAACGAAATAGACAACCTTGTTCAACAACTCCCCGCACCCTTTGTTTTACTCGGGGATTTTAATGCCCATAACATTTTATGGGGTTCAAATGACATAAGTGACAGAGGTCACAAAATAGAATACTTCATTTCCAGACACGATTTGTGTCTATATAATACCAAATCACCGACATATTTACACCCATGAACGGGTACATACACATGTATCGATCTGACAATTTGTTCCCCATCGCTGCTTTTGGACTATGAATGGAAGGTCGCTGATGACCTTCACAGCAGTGATCACTTTCCAATCTCTCTTAACAACACCGACGTTACAGTTGACGAAGCAATTCCACATTGAAATTTAAAGAAAGCCGACTGGGCCAAATTTGAAACACTTTGTAAAACTAGACTTAACAGGGATACTCTTTTAAACGACAATAACCCTTTTCAATATTTTACTTCTGTTCTAATCGACATTGCAGAAGAATCCATTCCCAAGTCCTCACCAAACAGTAAAAAACTCTCAAAACCGTGGTTCACAAAAGAATGTAAAGAGGCCATTAGACAACGCAGAGAAACACTGAAAACTTTTAATAATCGTCCAACGCCCGAAAATTTAACTAAGTACCGTATTGTTCGGGCCAAAGTCCGCCGCACAATTAAAGAAAGTAAAAGAGCATCATGGAAAAAATATGTTTCCACTCTAAATTCTCTTTCCTCTATAAAGAAAGTTTGGAACAAGATCCGCAAAATAAATGGAAAGGGAAAATACAATTCGTTTCGACATCTCAAACTAAACAACAAGAATATCAATTCCAAACATGACATAGTTAATATACTTGCTGATAGCTTCTCCAAAAATTCATCATCCTCTAATTATTCAGAAGCCTTCAGAAGATTAAAAACTCACAAAGAAAAGACAGGGTTGAAATTCACATCGAATAACTCAGAAAGTTATAACCAACCGTTTACACTGTTTAAGCTGATGGAATCTCTGAATAAGGCCCACGATACGTCCACAGGGCCTGACGAAATACATTACCAGTTTTGAAACACCTCCCAGAACTTTCATTAACAGTCCTTCTGGAAATTTTCAATAATTTATGGGTTACTGGTAATGTACCAAAAATTTGGAAAGAGGCAACAGTAATACCAGTTCCCAAACCCGGTAAAGATAGCACAGATCCTAACAGCTATCGACCAATTGCACTCACAAGCTGTCTGTGCAAAACGATGTAACGAATGATCAATTCTCGGCTTGTCTGGTACTTGGATACTAACAATTTAATATGTCCTTTCTAAAGTGGCTTTAGATATGGCCGGAGCACCAACGATCATCTGGTTAGACTAGAAACATTCATTCGCGACGCATTTATCAAGAAAGAACACTTAGTAGCGGTTTTCTCTGATTTGAAAAAGGCCTATGACACGACATGGAAGTACGGGATACTAAATGACCTGCACGATCTAGGTCTAAAAGGCCGTCTGCCCTCTTTCATATCTAACTTTCTCTCAGACAAAGAATTCAAGGTACGAGTGGGCTCTACTCTCTCAGATCTCAGAGATGGGTGTGCTCCAGGGCAGTATTTTATCTGTGACACTTTTCAATATCAAAATTAATCGCATCACCAAGTGTGGATTGCTCGCTATATGTTGATGATTTTCTCATATGTTATCGATCGAAACACTTGCATACAATTGAAAGACAACTTCAGCAAAATATAAACAAGATTCAAAATTGGGCCAGTGCAAACGGTTTCAAATTCTGGAAGTCCAAAACAGTATGCATGCATTTCTGTCAGTTACGAAGACATCACGATGAAACTCACCTCACGCTGGACGGAACACCTATTCCAGTTGTTGAGGAAACAAAATTTTTAGGTATTATCTTTGACAGAAAACTGACTTTTATTCCACATCTAAAGAACTTGAAAGCTAAATGCTTTAAAGCACTTAACCTACTTAAAGTAGTAGCGCACACTGACTGGGGTGCTGATAGAAAAGTCATACTCAATTTATATAGAACGTTTATACGGTCCAAACTGGATTAAGATCGCGTTGTGTATGGTTCAGCCAGAAAATCATATTTGAAAATGCTTGATCCAATTCATCATCAGGGAATAAGACTGGCTCTGGGAACATTTAAAACATCCCCTTGTGAAAGCTTACTAGTTGAAGCGAACGAACCACCATTATCGCATCGTAGAGAAATGCTTTCTGCACAGTATGCTCTCAAATTAAAATCAAACCCTCTGAATCCTGCTTTTTCGGCTGTTTTTCAACCCAAATACAAAACTTTGTACGAAAATAAACCAAACGCCATACCTTCCTTTGGCATTAGAATATCATCCAGCCTTGACAGTACAAAAATAGATCTTTCTAAAATTCAGAAAACGTCCATCTCCGAAACACCACCCTGGCTACTTAAACAACCAAAAGTACTTTTTACGCTACACGATGGAAACAAATCCGAGACAAGTCCTTCTGTCTTCCACAACTCTTACCATGAACTCCTCACCGAATTTAAAAACTACACAATAATTTACACGGATGGATCAAAGGATGAGGAAAAGGCTGCTGCAGCCTTCATTTGTGGAAATCAATTTGCGTTGTGCAAGTTCGCTTACCAAATAGAACATCAATTTTTTCAGCCGAAATCAGAACAATAGACCTTGCTCTGCAACATATAGAAAACAAACGTATTTTAAACAGCATCATCTTTTCCGACTCACTATCAGTACTTCAGTCACTACACAATAGAAACTGGAGAATCCATTATTGTAAAACATACTCCTCAAAAATACCGAACTGAGTGTCTCCCACAATATAATATATTGTTGGTTACCTAGCCATATTGGTATCAAAGGTAACGAAAAAGCGAATCGCGCTGCTAAAATGGCCCTTATTCAAGAACCATCTGATTTTAATATACCGTATACTGATTTTAAACCTTGTATTCAGAAAGTCCTTTCGTCAGAAGTGGCAGGCATCATGGAATGATGCCGTGAATAACAAACTTCATGCAATCAAGCCAACTCTAGGAGAATGGACTCCTTCCTACAGAACCATACGTAGGCAGGAGGTAGTCATTGCAAGAATCCGAACTGGTCATACTTATATCACCCACTCCCACATATTAAAAGGTGAAGACCCAGCAGAGTGCATTTCTTGCAATGAACCATTCACTGTTAATCACTTTATGATAGAGTGTTTTGACCTGCAACGTACGCGCGGTCGTTATTATATTGTGCATGACATGAAAGAACTTTTTGATTCTGTAAACATCACTCGTATTATGGAGTTCCTGAAAGCAGTAAATATTTACTCTAAACTTTTATGCTATCACTTGTGTAGTTTTGTGCATTATATATACCATCCCATTTTAAATCCGTTTCATCATTTTTCATTAACATAGAACATTTACATTCCCCGTTGATCGGGAAGTTTTATTTTGCACCGTTACCATCTTACCGTTTTAATTTCAACCAATTGTTCTTTTATATCGCTGGTCGATATAGGACCTTTTATAATTTTTAAAAGATTATACAAATAACATTTTGTTTGGCGCTAAATAGCCTAACAGTGCTGATGCGTCGTTAAAAATAAAATCAATCAATCAATGTCTGCAGTGTGACAGTTTATAGTGATGTCTAACACTGGGGCATCATGCCGCAGACACGTAGCATGACGTCCCACCCAGTCACATTATCCTGACACCAGGCCGACCAGTCCTAACACTAACCTCTTAATGCTGAGCGCCAAGCAAGGTAGCTGTTAGTACCATTTTTGTAAGTCTTTGGTATCACTCGGCCTGGGATCGAACCCACCACCTCCCGCATCCGAGGCGGACGCTCTAACCACTAGGCCTATAAGATAAGAAAAATAAAATATTTAATGATATGATTACAAACACCATAGAATTAACAAACATGCTGAGAATATTTACGGTAGGAAACATTATTAGGTCTTTAAGTTTGTTCTTGCAGTCGAAATAAATGAGTTTTGAGAGCACACTTGAATGGGATCACTGCGTCGCTGTGTATAAGTTTAGTGGGCAATTCATTCCACGTTGCTGGGCCCTGGTATGAAAAACAACGCTGTCCATATGACTTTGTTTTCATAGTGGGAATAATGAGTGTACGATTGTCAGAAGAGGAACGTAAATATCTTGCTGGTGTGTACACATGGGTGAGGTCGGATAGGTATGTTGGACTAGAGTCCCTCAGTGAAACATAGCACAGAGAATTTTTTTTGATTCTGTGTTTGATTCTGGATCGAATGGATATCCATTGTAGGGTACAGAGCAGCGGGGAGGTGTGCTCTGATCGTGGTACCCTATGTTCCGAGCAGCTGTGTTTTGAACTTTTTGAAGTTTTTGGAGTAGATATTGAGATGAACTAGACAGAATTGAATTACAATAGTCCAGTCTTGAAAGTACATAAAATCCTAAATGGCCACGTATTGGGGTTTTCCGAGTGTGTACACAGGGGTAAGATTGATAAGCGTATCGCCAGATGACGCAAAGAAGATCACCCTTTCTATGTACAATGGGTTTTATGCTGAAAACCTGGTATAAAAGATGTCAATATCAACTCAAATGCAATAAATGCGGGGCTACTGGACACCTACCCAGAAACTGCCAATACCAATACCAAATACAGCAAAACGCACACCCAAACACATCCGCTGATCCCAACCCAGATTCAGAGGCATCTGTTCTTAAAATAAAGGGTTTCTTAACATCTGGCAATTTTAATATAGGTGCACTGATTAGTTTCTCTCTCAGCGCGCAAAAAGCTCTATCTTGTTGTGGTCCCCACTCGTCGTCGATGACTGCCGTACAAATTACATTTAAGACCCCTTTTTCTTCGTTGTAGCTCTGTCTCTTGATGTACAACTTAAGCATGTTAGCATGGAATATCTTTAAATTACCGTCTATGTCAATTGTATAGCCCATGTAATTCTTGACCGCTTTAACTTCGTAGGGACCTTTCCACTGGACTAGTAACTTATTTGTGTTAGTAGGAAGAAGCAATTGAACCTGATCTCCTACAAGAAATTTCCTATTTCGCGCTCTGCGGTTATAATACTTGGCATATCTGCGTCCTGATTTCATTAATTCGTCATGTGCCATCTGGCATATACAGTCTAGTTTCTCACGTAGATCTAACACGTACTGGTAGGTAGTTTTTATTTCTTTGTTTGCGACGTCACCTGTCCATGGTTCGCGTAGTATCAGCATCAGATAGCAATTCGAAGGGTGAAAACCCTAAACTTTCTTGCGGTATTTCACGGTACGCGAACAAAACCGCGTTCAAATAGCGGTCCCAGTCTTGCGGACGTTCCGCGCACATTTTTCGTAGGATATGTTTTAGGGTACCATTAAATTTCTCTACCCGTCCATTGCACATCGGATGGTATGGGGTAGTGTTTAGCTGTTTGATGGATAACAGCCTACTTATTTCACCCATGAGGTCGGAGGTGAATTGGGCACCACAATACGTAAGGATTTCTTCTGGCACCCCTACCCTACTGAAGATGTCAACCAATGCTTCAGCCACCCGTTCCGTTTCAATAGTTGGCAACGCTACGGCTTCGGGATATCTGGTTGCGTAATCCACAAGAGTAAGTATATACCGATTCTTCCTTCCGGTAACTGGTTGTATTGGTCCTACAATATCCACCGCCACTCTTTTAAACGGTGTATCTATTAATGGCATCTGTTCTAAGGGCACCCTTGTGACCCTTCCCTTACATAAGGTTTTCTGGCATACATCACAAGACCTACAGAACCGTGTGACATCGCCATTAATACCGGGCCAGTAGAATTCAGCGACTACTCTGCTCGTGGTCTTCGCCTTACCTAGGTGTCCTGCCATGCTATACTCATGTGCCACCCTAAGTACTTGAGATCTGTATCTTTGGGGTACGACCACTTGCCAATACCTCTTACGCTCCGGAGTGATAAACTCCCTATGAATTAGCTCGTTCCTCCGAACGAATCTCGAGCTTCCCCCACCCTTGCAGTGTTTAATTGCACCGGACGCGATTTTCTCAATAATAGTTTTGATGGATTCGTCACGTTCTTGTTCTCGTTTGAATTCGTCACGCGAAATTCCGGAGATCGATTCAGGGACTATTAATGTCTGAAACGCGGTTTTCTCTCGTCGGGTTTGAGCTCGCGTTTCGACTGCCTGGGCCCAAGGTATCCTGAAATATGCCATGTGTGGAAGACGGGAAACTTTAACATTACCGATCGTCAGATCGTAAATAGGGTTTTCCATACAAAGAGCATCAACAATTCCGGTTAGGAAAGGTGTTTATACCGTGATCCTTGCTACGGGAATGCGGCCGATCGTCTGATCGAGTAGCATACATGGGGACTCCCACCCAAGCATTTGGTTATCCTGCACCAGACTTCGTTTGATCATTACACCCGTGCAACCAGTGTCACGTAATGCTACGACTTCTCGACCGTTCACGAAACCTCTCGCGGTTGGTACTCGCACTTCGGGGAAAAGACACGTGCCGAGTGTATGAATACCTGGTTCTACCTGCACTAGATTATCAGATATACCTTTACTCTGTATAGCCACGGCTACGATATGTACAAGTCCCTCTCTTTTAGGACATTTTGCTTGAACATGACCCCGTTCCTTACACAAGTAACATTGTATACCCTGACGACCTATATCCCTAACTGACCTACTTGCCTCAGCTGATTTCACAAGCTCCCTAAGCATCGGTCTCGTATACTGGTTTCCAGACTTAAATTCTTTTGAAACCACGTTTTGGGTTCCCCCATGAGCCTCGGCAAAGAAATCGGCTTGCTTAGCCATATCCTGTACGTTTGAGAAGACTTTCTCTTTCAGAAACTGACTTAGTTCCCGCCCAACTGTGTTGAACAATATTGATCTCTGAGCAAGAAATCAGTCAACCCCTCGAACGTTTTCACCACTTTGCCGCATCCAACTGATCAAAGGTTTCTCCCTTCTCGGGCTTGCTATACCTGTACTTTTTACGGAAACCCTTGTCAGTGAGCTCGTACCTTTTAAGAAGTGCTTCCTTCAGGACGTCGTATTTAAACACATCGTCTCTAGGAAGTTGCGAGTACACATCCAGCGCTTTACCTTTTAATAAAGCACTGAGATGCAGTGCCCAGTCATTTCGACTCCACTTCTGGTTCTCAGCATACCGCTCAAACCGATGAGGATAACTATCCATGTTATCTTTTTCATTGTCAAAGGGGGGTAATTTGGGACCCTTTAATTTACTAGAGGCAGAATCGTGTTCTCGTTTTCTAGCTGTTGCTAACTCTACCTTACATTCATGATCTTTCTTCTACCTACAAAGTTTCTAACCTTGCTTGTTTTTCTAACTCTATCTTCTCCTTCTCAGCTCCCGTTTCCCATTCTATCCTTTCCTTTTCGGCCTGTTGTTCTAGTTCTATCTTTTCCTTCTCAGCCTGTTTTTCTAGTTCTATCTTTTCCTTCTCTAATTCTACCTGCCTTTCCCCTGTTTCCCTTTTTTCCCTTTCTAATTCCCTTTTTTCATTCCTCTCCACGGCTTGTTCTTCCCTTTCTAATTCCTCGCCTTTACCCTTTCATCCCTCTCCCGGGCTTGTTCTTCCTTAATAAATTCCCTTAAACTTTCTCCCTCATACCCAAGTTCTTTGCCTAAGTCGACCGAGTCCTTACGGAATGACATGATTAATAGTAATATAACAAATTTAATTTTACAAAAGAAACTAACCTTATATTCCTGATGAAGGCAACCAAAAGAAAATGAATATGTATTTATACAAGACCCACAGACCTAGAACAACTAAACAAAATAAACACCTACTTGAAGATTATCTTGTCAAGAAGGTCACACTCGAATATAAACAATAAGTGTAGACTTTCACAAACAAGATGATGACGATTCACTTAATCCAAAGACCCTATGCGGTCCGCCGAACAATTGTTGCCATCCCAGCTGTGCTTTCTTTTGGGTGGTCACTGGTGAAAACAAGAGCGTCGAGATCTTCTTCCAGTTTTTTTACCACCTGTTCTGGCATCCCATGCGTTTCCTGTACTACAATTATGTCATATTTTTGGTCTGTGCTATAATTCTATATATTTTATTTACGGTTCCATTAATATTTATAGTCAAGATTTGAAGATTTGATCGCTACATCTTGAATATATAAAGATATTTCAGTTTATATTTTTGGTAGTAATATAGGGTTATTTAATCATTGTGTAATTATATATATATCTAGTTAACTAGTGGTGTGTAGTTCTCTTAGCTCTATAGCTCTAATCAGCTCTAGCTGATTGTTCTCCTCCCATCGTCCTTTGTTAGGGAGACAGTTCTTCTAACTTGTACTTGTTCCTTGTTTCCACTTCGTGATTGTCTTGTTTCTTCTTTATTTCCTGGTGATTTTCGTCTCCTTATGAAGTCCACTATTTTGGATTCAGAAGGAGTTCTGGGTGTGGATGTTCTTTTCCTTTTTGTGGGCATTTTACGGGTGGTCTGATCTTGGTTCATCCCCTTTCCCTTGCCTTGGGATTGGTTTGGGGATTCGGTTGCTTCTTCTAGATTTATTGTCCCATCTATATTTCTCTACATTTCTTCTTTCCCTGCCGCTGGACTGGTTTGTGTGCCCTCACACGTTACCATTTCTGGGTTTTTGACGGCTTCTTCAAATTGTGGCTCCTCAAGAATAAAAAATGGGAACGTGTCTTACTCCGCCAGTTTTGTCTGTTTTGCTTCTCTTCCATCCTTTTTTGTGTTCTCCTGGATTTTGCTTTGGCTTTCTTCTTTTCTTTCAAGGTAAAGAGTTGTGTTTGGAATGAAATACCACTCAATAATTTTTCTCTACATTTTTTCAATCGAATTTTGATGACTAATGTTTGTTTGGCGTTGGTCAACTATTGCAACGTAGTGACAATGTCAACCACGATAACGACAGTCATAGGCCATAATTAACTGTACCGCAAAAAAATTCATATATATATATATACACACACACACACAGGAACCAGGAATAATAGTAACAATCAATTAAATCAATCCACGTCTGTAGGTGTTTATTGCGAGAAAAGAATCACATCTTAAGATAAGACTGATCTCATGATTTTATCAGTCGCTATTCATTGAAGGACGACCTAGTTTCATTTTTGTCAGGCGTTCGAAAAATATGACGTTTTGTCTATTCCTAATCTACAATCCTTACGATGACTGAAAATGTTTCAAAGTTATTTTATTCTGTGCACCATTAAAACAATAAAATGTATTATTATTATTTTGGGGTGTAGCATTCTTGTAAGACAGGAGGGTTTACAAGGACAATAAAGACACTTCAAACAAATTCCAGGTAGGATTGAAACATTCCGAGTCTTGCGATTTTCAAGACATCATCAGATTAAGAAAAATAAATAAAACATATCAAGATAAATATGCCAAATGAATGGACAATATTGTTACCTTTATCAAGAGTTGTGTTAATCTAAAGACATTTTATTTTCGAAATTTACGAAATTTAACAGAAAGAAAATTAAGACACTGGCTAGAAATTTAGAAAAATAGCAAACGTGGCGGATGAGAAAGAAGAATCCATGAAGAAAGAATTCCATGTGACGAAAATAAGTACCTGTGTAATCCGAGAATATTATCGGAAGTAACAAAAAAATCCGCAAAGAAAAGAAGCATTTAAAAAAAATAGTTCAATACTATTACTACTGCTACTATGATAAAAATGATAATAATAATATTCATGATTAATAACTATAATAATGATGATGACGCTGAAGCTTTTTTATAATAAGGTATATCAATCGCAATTGAAAAGTATATGAAATGAGCAATACAAATTAAAGGGTGGTTATTGTGTAGTTAACTGACCACCGAAAAGCTACAGGGCGAAAATTTCTAAATTGGAATGAAAGGAAATTCCCGTGTGATTTTAATCGCTGAATTTAACATTTCTCCTTTCCAAATATTATAAGATTCGCATGGCAGCTTTTCCACTGGTAAAGCACACCCCAAATGGTACCGAAGATAATGTCCTTTTACTTTTTAAGGGTGACTGGTTGGTCTATCAAGTGATATGAAAACTATGATGATTACCATTTGTTAAACTATGCAGAATCGGTACTGACCTCGCACACACAGACAGTTGCTTGTAAACAGAAACTGAAATATTGAGAAAGGTAGCAATATTGTCCATTCATTTGGTATATTTCTTTGCGGGGGACATATAAGATATTGGAGCTCCATATATAAAATACATACTTTTAATAACAATACAATAAAACAGGTTTGAGAGTAATAATTCACATTAAGCAGGATTCGAACATATAAGACGAGTAACTACACTTATCGCCTAGCTTGACTAACTAAAATACATGTAAATATATCAAGCTATGTGCAAAAGAAATCCAAGTACGTATAGCACCTTCTTTCTTAAGAAGCAAAGTTTGGTGTGATCCGTCGTGCAACACACACACACACACACACACACACACACACACACACACACACACCACCTCCAGGGGGCTAAATATTTAAGAAAGAACGCTAAACATGTCGTTTGTGGGATTCCTGATTTGCAGAATATAATGATGCTTTGAAATTTAATGTACACTCTTCTTATCTAAGTCATATCTATGGCCCAATTTGAAAATGCTTGCTTTTCCCGCATGGCATGCTTCTTTTCATCAGTTTAAGAACTCAAGCAAAATTAGTGTTGTATATAGGTAGACATACTATTTGTTTCAGTGAATCTCTCGTGTGTTGAGTAAACAATGCATTCGTATTTCATTTAAGTCTTTAAAATGAAGTTTTATGTACCAATCAGCTTACGTATTGCCTGTTCTTCATTTCCTTCAAAATATAAGATCAGAGTTTTACCTTATTTATGTTGTTATAAAAAAAAGACCCGGACGTAGTCAACTGTGTAACAAATGCTGTCGACAAATGATATATCCTACTTTATACGTGTTAGTCGTCTTGACTATTGTGCTTCTCTTCCATAAAATATAGTTATCCGATTCAGCTAAATCCCACAGCAAACATTTCTTTGCTTTTGTTCATAGGCAAGCAGATTTTATTAATTTGATCATGTTTTTGTTGTGTTTAGATCTTTTGCCCATATGTCTAAATGATCTTATTATATGATTGCACGTCTTATGTCCGCCGTTTGTTCGTTTTGTAGTCATCAATAAACACTGACTGTTTTCAGTTTCTCCAAACCCTCGAGTAAATTATTAGACAGGGTTCTCAGAGTGCATTCTGATTTGCAAGCATGTAAAGTTTTGTACAATTGACGCCAATACTCCACCAGTTTTGACCGAGAATACTAAAAACACCTTAAAACGACTTCAAATACATTTTCGACAAATGATGCAGAACTGAATCAAATAATGTCATCAGTACGAAAATAGATCAAACATCTTCCATCGATATCTTTGCAAACGCTACCTTATAAAACTTGACAAAACTTTGAAGAAACCATTTTGAAGTAAAGACCATTTTATTTTTAAAAACGATGTCGATAGTCTATTAAATGCGGCAACCGTTACGCAAAATAACCCTTAAAGGTCTCTGTAACTCTATAAGTAATATGTGTAGCTTCGATAGAAAGTATCATGTAAAAAATATCTTTAAAATATTCCAAATTGTGCCAAAGAGAATAAAAAAAGTAAGCATTAAAATACATTTTCTCACCAACTGCTGATCATACGTTTAGGTTGAATGTGACAGAGAGCATCTTGGATTGCAGGTTTTCAACCTATTTATTTGGACACTAAAAGCCACATGGGTTTAGCGGTGTCAGTGTAAACTGCTTGATAATTAAACAATGCTACTGCAGTATAGCAGGCATTTCAGAATAGAGGTTAACTAACCATGCAAAAAAAAAAAACTATCGAGTACTTTCCGCAATAAATATGCAAGTGTAAATGACGTTATCTAATTAATTCAGTATTCGCAAAGAGACGTGGAATTAATAACTAGAAAAATCAAGCATGCTTTCAAGACTGGTAACGAATAAATCGTCGGAATTCATCAAAGTATAACCTTACACATTATCTTTCTCAACGTTATGACACTCTTGGGTAGAATAATATTAAAAAGTGCCTTTTCTGTCAGATAGCATTAATTGTCCTGTTCTTGGTGTACACGGGCCAATTATTGACAAAATGTAATGGCATAGTAAACCTGGTGTCTCTAAACAAACACTATCTGTACGACGAATTTAACTATACACTTTTTGTATCTTAGAATATGAATTTATTATATTTTGTTAGCAAACGAATTGTTTAAGGGAGTAACTCACTGCTTAATATCTCTTACACGTCCTAAGTAAGATGTTAAGCTTAAATTAAATGTAATAATAAGACTGGTCAGGAACACTATGTGCAAATCTAACTATTGATGTTGATCCAGAACACTCGCATCATTATGTGGTCTGACAGGATCTGCACAAAAGACGTTTAAAGGGAACGTTCCTAAGGACGAATATCGTTGTTTTCCATTGTCGAGACACGACAACCCTACTCCTAAAATGAATCACATGTTTGTTGCATATCTATATAAAATAAAATAAAAATGTTATTCAAACAGCGCTTTACGGTTACTATATGTAATCGAGCATCGGATAGGAAAACATTCAAATGTTGGATGTATTTCATAATCTCTGTATGAAATAAATTTACATTTTTTCATGACACCAGATGAAGAATTAGCAAAATCGTGATTTTAATAATAACTAGGCTTGTTGTTCTAATTATTAAGAAATACCTTGAATTAGATTAAAATTATCCAATATCACCGAGATTACGTTATCTAAAGAAATACATTTTATCGAGATGGTGCAAACGTATCTGCTGAAATTACTGTATGAAAGAAATGAATTATTTCACAGTATATAAAGAATCCACCTCAGAGAGATGACAGATGTTATTTAGAACTAGGAAGCTTATAATCAGCCACGTTAAATTTTATGGACTGTTATCCAAGTTTCTTGTTATATCCCATAATACGAAACTACATTGTCATCACTGCAATGCTCCATATACTGATGTAATTGAACGTATTATAATCTCGTTTCGTCCAAAGCTAGAGAGAATGAGCGCTCGATTATGTTTTCATACTACCAAAACCTTGATGTTCTTCTTAGTTCTTCATAATAATTCTGACCAAGAATTTACTTATCAATTTCTTTGTAGGTAATTCCCCCACATAATGGAACTGAAGGACTTTGAACTTCACATACATGTTATGATATGCTGCTGGAATTGTTCATTAACTGTTGTAAGTACTGTCATAATGCGAGGTGGGATAGAATGAAGATATTTAAAATAATGTGTCCTCCAAAATCATTCTTTTCTTTTAATAACTGTTTACTTAGATCTCAGAAAAGGTGAACTATTTGTTGTCAGTTGTATTACCAAAAAAAAGGTGGAAATAAAAAATATAAAAACATGAGTGAGCGAATATCCCAATACATGATAACATGAAAACAAAGATAATGTAACTCTACCAGCGTTTCTAAATTGCTTGTGTTATTTGATACATTTTGAAGTTCATAGCACTTATAATAATTAATGAAGCGACATCCATATCATTGTCTCGTCAAGCGGAAAGACTGTCACGACATTCGAATGTCCCTAATCAATCATCATGGGGTAACGCTGGGGCGTTTACGGTACAACCTAGCATGATCTTTTTTTCTAACGAAAATAAAGAAAAACATAATTAAAACAAACAAGACTTTGTCTTGTTCATCTCCTTCATATGTTTACTTGTTTGTGGATGACGATCTACATTTGTACGCCTTGTCATTATCATAACAGTAATTGTACTATATTACTACGGATATAAAAAAACGGTGGTATTGACATGATTGAATTTGTGTGCTACAAAATATATTGTATTAAATAATTATTTGATAATTCTTCTGATGTGATATTCTCTTTGTTATTAATACTTTGAAGACCCATATGAATAAGGTAATTTGAAAATTACTAATATGCAGTTTTTAGGTAGGTATGAAAAATCTATGAAAGTAAACTTGGTTAAAATAAAGGAAATGAAAGGAACGTAGAACAAATAAAAGAATATTGTATAATATGAGAACAAATGTCTCCATATATTCCTAATATATATCCGCATGCCATGAGAAATTCCTGAAATATGTATATATGTCATATATCTAGTTGTGAAGTTTTCCTTGGTACATCCAGCTATGATAAACAGTTATTTAGTTTATAAAGGTCAGCATACACCATACTTTAAAATTGCAGATCACCTTTCGCAGGAATGAGTATGTATTTTGTTCATACCTCACCCCCAATCTGAAGATATTTTATATATAATAAAATAGTATATTCGAAACTACACAGGAACTGACCATCATTAAAGAATAACTATTTCACATAATTCCTTTGAGTGAGGAATTTCTCACGTTTCTGACTTTTTCTGGTTCTGTGAGGAGAAAATGTTTGATGTGCCGCCATTACTATTAAAGGCCGACATCTTGGCCGATTTGACTTTGTGCGTGATAAAGACCTCGCAGACCTTTTGGCCAGTTTTGATCTCTATCGACCAAATTCCATAACGCTGCTTGCCAAATAGAATCTATACTGGTTCATAGCATGGTTCCAGCTTAAGTTAGTTCTAGCTTGTAGACCACACTTTGCTAAAGTTTCTATTATATAATATATAATCCATGATAGCTTTAGTTTTCGAATGCAATGTAAGCGAGCTACATGTCATTTCAGTCGACCCGAATAATCATCAGTTCAGTTCGAATGGTTCGGTGGTCCTCCTAACACAACCAGGCTTTGTAGCCAAAAGCCGGTTACCGTCCGTCGATAACCAGCTAGTTGTCAGTCGCTCCGTCTCTTCCATAGACAAATCGTGAACAGCAGTCATTCCAGATTATGTCTGCGCTCTCAAGCACTTCTTGAAACGCACAGACACGTATCATGACGTAGACGCCTCTTTCTCCCTCACACCCTTTCTTCGTGGCTGTAGTGGTGTGTGCTCGGTGTACTCTTGAGATCTCTCAAGACAGTCCTCTAATGAAGATTACAGCTAATGAGATTAGAGCCATCTATCTGAGCCTTTGCGTTCAAACGTAACGTTTCGATCTGATATATTGTAGAAGCTGATGATTTGTATTTAGAGTCAACCTTCTCGAGTTTGTGTAGCACTGATTTATAGAAGTAGAGACCAACGTTGAATCTGGAATGGCTAGTGGCCATTGGGACCTACCTAGAACAACCCACCTAGAACAATAGCAATTTTGGATTCACCGGAGAAACTTTTTAGGTAAGAACAAAACGTCCTCTTATCAACAATAGCTAGAATCCAAGGTCCAGAGATCATAGGCTTAGTTGCTCGTGTCATTATAAGAAAAGGTTATCGAGCTGTTTATCCCCACAAGTATATCTGAGGTAGAGGTCGGATGCTAAGCATAACCTCCTCCTTTTTCTTATTCTCCTAAGGCGTTGTGGCTTGGGAACATATTCGAAGGGGAATGCACATTTTTAAAGTAAATTATGTTTCTCTGAGAATACTTACCCAATCACATTACTTACCCTACCACCACCACCCCGTTATGCATGCATCCGTGTTAGTATCTCGCTCAACTAAAACTGTCGACATCTGCAGGCATCAAGGCGAGGTACTATGCGAAATAGACAGGATAAGACGATTTCGTCTTTTAGTACGGCTGGATCCGCGAGGTAGCAGGCTAATGTTCATAACGTAATGTGATTGGGTAAATATTCTTGGAGTAACATAATTTACTTAACAATTTGCTTTCTCCACGCTTAGGAGAATGCCTAATTTATCGCAAGTGAATTTTCAAGTACAGAGCCAAATTTATTTAAATGGTGAGCCATATAATCATATATGTATTTAGTAACCAATACGTTTTAGACCATAATGCTATAGACTATATTGTTAAATTCTTTTTAAAGATCTTTAAGTTAGTAGATGTGCGTGAATAATGTAAGCCAATATGTATATGTCGTTGAAACTCTTAAATACCCTCATGTTGTATTGAAATTTTAGCAAACATAAAATGGTTAAAATATTAGTGTTTTTATTACTTAACAGACAGCCTAAATGAGCACTGATCTTCACTACTTGATTCTTCAATATACGCGTGATGAAAACCATTTTTGACAATTACTTTGTCGCACAAAACAGATTCCAAATTAAAATTTAATATCTTCCCAAGAGGTATGCCTGTACGAGGACAAAACTATGATGAAAACGGTGTACGCTTCTTACAGGGCAACATATCTCTACTAAAAAAAAGTTCTTCCATGACTCAGGCCCCCTATAAGCCATTAGCAACCTTCATCGCTGTTTTCAGGCCTTGCTAGATAACACTGCTTCTGTACAATGCACTGACGCTACAAACAGAAAATGTTTAACGGTATTTGCACTTTCGCAAATTTAATAATATTTCACTGGTTTTTGTTTTAAAGAACAGCTAAGCAGTTTAATTCATATAAAACCTGTCTAAAAACAAACAATAGTTTGCATGATTAATCCAAAGCAGTTTACGCAAAATGCAGCATAAGGCTCGAAAAAAAAACATCAGGATCAATAGAAGTGAAGAAAAGACACTTAAATCCCCTTGTGACTTTGTTACTTTAACTGGTGCAACATCATTGAATCGTTTTAGACTAAGCATTATACCGTAGTTTGCAAAGAATGTGATTTGTTTTGCATAAATCAGTTCTTCTATTAATAAAAGGTTTCCAAGTATTATTGACAGGTCATCATGTTCGTGCTTCGTGAAAACCGGTGGAGTGGGTAGACGGCTGCATGTGGTGATTTTGGTGGGATAGTTAGAAACAGGTCTTTCATAAAGCCAAAATATTAAATTATACATTCTTGAATCATCAATAATAAGAAAATAATTTAAGACTAATATTGTTAAAAAATATTCCCTAAAAATAGAGATTTTAAGGTTTCATTGTTTCATGATAGTTAATATAATAATTCGGCTGGTTTCGTTTCTGCTTAATACGCACTTATAAAACCACGTCTTAGACAGTGTCAAGTATCACATGTATAAATATGCTCAGAAATAACAACGCAACAGCATTCATTCATAGAGGACTATGTTTGCTTATCTTTAAATAGTGATCCCAATTGATACGTGTGGCTGGGATCGCACAGGAGGGATGGACGGTTTCAGAATCCCAATTTTCCGTTTGTGGGATTCTGAAGTTTTCCTGCCTGCTGTGCCACACCCGTGGATGCCGAATTTGTGGTACTGCTACAGGTTGTTGTACTAGTGGTTGTTCTCGTTCTTGTGGCTGCGACTCTCGTGCTGGTGCTACATGTGGAGGCGTCCTTACCACTGGCTTGACTTCCCTTGTTTGCCTCATTATTACGTGAGGCAAAATTGTCCTTTTCTTTTCCTCCTCTTCTTTTTGTTTCTCTCTTCCTCCTCCTTCTCTATCCTTTTCTTTCTCTACAGTGGCCTCCGCTGCCTGCTCATTCAGGATTCGCCTGGCGTACTCCAGGTGCATCTGAAGTTATACAATCTTCACAAGTCTACTGCTCATTCTCACTGTTGATCAATCAACGATGGGTAGCCAGACTGTTATTGTTGTTGTTATCTAGAATTAAAGTGGTGTGCGTCCAACTTGGACATTTACCACTGGTTAATGACATCACGGGTGGCTTTTGATTTCTCCTATGGGGAGGTATAGTGCCACTTCCGCTAGGCTTTAATGTGTTCACAGAACAATTATTAATTTGGCCGTCAGATCGAGGTACCATTGAGTGCCTGTCGATCTGAGTGTAGGGCCAAGATGAGTGGGATTAGACCCAACACTCACTCAGTGTTTCAGTTGCTATGATTTTGCGACTAGCAGGATTGGACCCAACCTACGGTCGCTTTGCTGCTTGTTAGGTAATACAACTGCTTGTTAGGGCGTGCACTGCAGACTGAGATTCGGGAGGCGGGCCTATGGCACAGGTCGTTAGTGCTTTAGACATAGGGTATCCAAGGTCTAAATTCCGTCTTTATGAATTTGAATTTTGAATAAATAACTCTGTGATGTTGTTGTTAGAGAGCTGGTTAGAGTAGTAGTTTTTAGAGTCTAGGTTGACAGCTATGGTTGTGGAGTTGCCACTTGATGTGGCCCTGTTGGTATTGGGTTTTTTGTCCACTTTTTGCTAATAAAAGCGTAGTAGTTATTGTTAATTGGTTATTTGGGATCTTAATTCCTAATTCGGTTTAGTTTGCAGCCTTGTGCTGCCGGACCCGATAGTCTTTGGGTTTTTAGACTATTTTATATAATCTAGTCTTGGGTTCTATCCCTGACGGTCTGAGTTTTAGACCACCTTATACGTATTAATTTGGGGTGTTGCGGGTATGACGATTATTTTTATGGAGCTGTCACCTAGGTGATGGTGTTAGTTATTCGGTAGAGTTACGATTGTTGTTAGCTGGATGTTGTTAGAGAGTGTTATGATAGGAGGAGAGAGAGAGGGGTTGTTTGATATTTTTTATGCTGGTTTCCTATCTTTAAGAGACGTTCAGGGACTCCTAATCTGGGTAGCCCCTATCTAATTATCCTGATTCCTATTCATGTTGTTTATTAGCATGTTGTTTATTTTTAGGTTTTAATATATGTTTTCTTTGTACCCTATCTGAGGTTAATTGGTCAGATTATTTTTAGTCCCAGATAGTTATCCTTGTCGATTACTCGAACCTTCTAAGAGGGTTCAAGGACATCTGATCTGGTTGGTCCCTATTGACTTTTCCTTATTTTATTTTTTATTGGTACGTCGATGGATAATTATTTTATTTTATTTTTTTTAATTTTTTATTAAAACAATTTTTTTAATTATTTTTTATAAATATAGGTTTAATATATGTTTTCATTGTACCCTATTTGAGGTTAATTGATCAGATTTATTTTAGTCCCAGATAGTCATCCTTGTCGATTACTCGAACCTTCTAAGAGGGTTCAAGGACATCTAATCTGGTTGGTCCCTATTGAGTTTTCCTTATTTTACTACTTATTGATATGTCGATGGTTAGCTATTATATATTTTTATCTAAACCTGTCTTACGTAAGTAGGATATTATATTTTTGTAGGTATTGTTCAGGTTAGGGTTGGATTTGTTTAGGATTTCTGGGTAAGAAACTGGTGATCCTATTTTATTTTGTTCTGTTTTGAATATATCCCTTTCTTTTTTAAATTTAAGGCATACATTCAATATGTGTGGTAGGTCCTCAGGGACCCGGCAATAATAGCAATTAGGATTGTGTGGGAAGGGTCCTATGCGCTTACCATAACTGGTAGCCAGTTTGGTTTGACCTGTATATATTCTATTATTTATATTTTGATCTTTGCTTTGGAGTACGGGTGGTTTCCTATTTCTGTTGACTTCATTAATGATGCTGTAGAGTTTCCTACCTTGGGTACTGTCATTCCATTTTCCTGCCATTTGTTAGTAATTAATAATGTTGTTAAGCTGTATATTTCGCTAACACTGTAGTCTAATTGGACGTGGCTAGGTTCGTTAAGTTTTTATTTAGCTGTTGAATCTGCTAGATCATTGCCTCATATATTTATATGGGATGGAATCCACAGGAATTCTATGTGCTGTTGCTTGTTGTTTAAGCTTTTTAGCGTTAAGTTGGTTTGTTTCAGAAGATTATCTCCGTATTTGCTATCGTTGTTAGTCTCGACCCATTTAAGTGCTTCTTTAATGGCCCAGATTTCTGCTGTATATACTGAGCAGTGGTCGGGTAGTCTATGTCCTACTTTGATGTTTAATTCAAATGCGGCTGCCGTTTTGTCAGGCCCTTTTGTTTTTGATCCATCAGTGTATATTTTAAGGAAATTTGGGTAGTTGGTGTCAATTTCTTCTATTGCGATGGTGTGTAATAGATGTTCTTGATCCTTTTTATTGCCATATTTGGTGAGGGAGATATTAATTTTTGGCTCTTCGTTGGTCCAAGGTTCAGTGTCGAAGAGCTTGTTTGTTTCATGTTTGAGATTTCCAATGTGGAGTTGTTCTATTAATTCGTGCACTAATGTCCTTGTAGGGGTTAGGTGTTGCCGTTTAGTGCTAAATGGTTTGTCACATTTGTCTATCGCTATTCTAGTTGGGTGGGAATTTAAGTGGGATGTTAATCTGGCTGCGTATGTTAGAATCTGTTCTTGTCGTCGGAGACAGAGCGGGAGTTCTCCGGTTAGTACTTGGAGTTCTGCTAGTGATGTTGATGGTAGCGCGCCAGTGATTGTAATGAGCGCTTTTCTTTGTATATTGTCTAGGTTTTTTAAGATGCTGCTTAGATGCTGAGTTGTATATCTGGCACACGTAGTCTAGTTTGGATCTAATCAGTGCCCTGTATAGGGTTAGTAGTGTTTCTTGATTGGATCCCCAGTCGGTTCCTTTAAGGTTTTTGAGGAGGATGAGGTCCCTATTACATCTTTTAATTAATTCATTGATGTGGTGTCCCCAGTTTAAGTGCACATCGTAATACATTCCCAGGAATCGTGCAATTTTTTCGTACTTAATTTCATGATTTTGTATTGTCAGTGTAGGGAGATGCTTGTTTATTTTACGTTTTGGGGTAAATATTACGGCTATAGTTTTTTCGTGTGCTAATTTGAAACCCCATTTGTCAGCCCACTTTCCTATGTTATTTAAGCTATCTTGTAAGTCTTTAATTACTTTGTGGTTGGAGGGGTTTCCTGCTCTCCATATTCCACTATATTCTGCAAATTGCGATATTTCAGTTAGGTTAGATGCCAAGTTCTTATCTAGGTTATTCATCATAAGGTTGAACAGAGTGGGACTGAGTACACTCCCTTGTGGAGTTCCGTTTTTTTAAGGGATGTAACTCAGAGTGAGTGTCACCGACTCTGGTTATTATCTTGCTGTCCGTTAGGAAGTTTTCGATGAAGTTGTACATTCGGCCTGTTATGGCGTAGTGATTTAATTTGGCTAATAAGCCTTTAGTCCACACTAGGTCGAATGCCTTTTCAAAGTCTATGAATACCGCTATGAGGTTCCTGTCTGATTTCCTTTTGGAATTAAATGCCAATTTGATCGCAATTTCGAGTCGTACTAGTTGATCCGTAGTGGATTTTTTGTTTCTGAATCCGCATTGGTTGTCGGATATTAGATTGTTTTGTTCGAGGTAATTTTTAAGTCGATTGGTGATAATAGTTTCCATAATTTTGCATATATTGTTTGTTAATGAGATCGGTCTATATGAGCTGACATTATTGGGGTCTTTGGTTTGAGTGTAGAGATTATCACAGCATTTTTCCATTTGTTGGGTAGTTTTCCTGTTTTCCATATTTGATTTAGTAGTTTAATTGCAGTTTGTTTGATGTTAGTCGGTAAGTTTTTGTACATGGTGTATCCTATTTGATCTTCCCCAGGTGATGTTTCCTTTTTTGATCTTACTACTCGGTCCCATTCATATGTTGTTATATCTTTATTTAGGTAGGATTCTTTTGGTCCTAGGTCGCTAAATAGGTTTTTATCTGTTTGTTCTACTTTGGATCTGTGCTGCTGAAATGAAGTAGTGTGGTTTCAATTTCTACTAATTTCTGAGAAATATTTTGCCAATTATCCGCTTTTTCCTTATTGGTGTTGGCTCCTGTGATTTTAGGGGTACAGTTGTTTTTCCCCTAATTTTTTGATTTTGTCCCATACTTCCTTGGTGCTAGTTTTGATATTGATGTTAGTACAATACTCTCGCCAACTGTTCTCTTTGGCTTGTTTGATTATGTTTTTAAGTTCCTTTTCTCTGTTTTTGTAGTTGTTAAAGTCTAAAGAGTTACCTGTATGTCTAAATTTATTGAGAGTGTTTTTCTTCTTTTCTTTATGGGCTAGTTTGCATTGTTCACTCCACCATGGGACGGTTTGTTTATTTGTTTTGCCATTGGCTCTTGGAATACTTGTGGTTGCTGCTTGATTGATAATATTAATTAGGTTGTCATAGTAGATATTTATATCATCGTTCTCAATTTCACTGGGGTTGACTTTGTTTAGTTGTTCTTTAAATAATTCCCAATCAGCATTTTTAAAATTCCACCTAGGTTGAGTTTGAAGCGAGTTAAACTGGACTGTCATCTGTAGGGTGGTTATCAATGGAAAGTGGTCGCTCCCGATTGAGTCGGTTTGATCCACCCTCCATTCAGCCACCTGTGCTATTGATGGGAAGCATATGGTAAGGTCGAGTACAGTTAGAGTTCCATCCTTAGGGTTAAGGCATGTTCTGGCACCATTATTTAGGATTGTCAGGTTGGATTCAGCAGCCCATGCTTCAACCAACCTGCCTCGTTTATCAGTTCGATCACTTCCCCACAGCTTGTAATGTGCATTGAAATCGCCACATACGACAATCCGATCCACACGCTTATGGTTATTGATTTGCCTGTAAGTGTTTAGGTTCAGTTCCTAAGTGGTGCCACCTGGGTCATATAGGTTATATATTTGTATGTCAGTTTTCTCTGTGTGTATTAGTAAGGATTGCATTTCGACTATTTGAGTGTTGTTGGCTAAGGGGTTGATAGAGACTGGTGTTATGTTTAGTATATTGTTATTGATAAAAGTTACTAGGCCCCCCCCCCACTTGTCCTTTAAGTCTATTTTGAAAGTATCCTGGGGCGTATCCTTGAATCTTTGGTAAGTGTCTGATGTTGTTTGTTATTTTAGTTTCTTGGATGCAGATTATGTCAGGTTTCGTAGTTAAATTTTGTAGTTTTAATCTTAGTTCATCAATATTTGCTGACTGTCCTCTAGCATTCCATTGCCAAATTCTGATATTTTTATTTGTGTTAATCATGGTGGTGGTGGTCATTAACTAGTTGATTGATGAGCCATAGTGTCATCTTTTCTTAAGGAGAATTAATTATAATGTTTCCTCTATTTGTTGTACTTTGTTTTCTGATATTAAGAGGTTTTTTGATAGCAATTTTTTTATTTGCTCAATGATTCCTACTCTTTCTGATTCATGTTCTATCTGGGGAGTTTTGTTGTTACTGTTCGGACAAAAAGGGGTTGTTGTTGTGTGGTTTGGCTAGTTAAATGTTTTTTTGGGGTTGGTGGGTTCTGGGTTTTTGGTGGGACTGGTTTGGAGTTGTCTGAGTGTTGTTGATATAGGGTTTTATTTTTGAGAATTTCCTTTTTTTGCTATTTGATATTGCAAATTTTTAGTGTTCATCAGTTGGATAATCTGATTTTCTCTGATTGTATGTGAGCAATCTGGTGATTGGGGTAGATGAGGGCCTCTGCAGTTGGTACATTTGGGGGTTGTTCTTCTGTATACATCCCTATGATTCCCCCCGCATTGTTTGCAGATTGTTTGGAATTTACATTTGGAGGCAAAGTCTTGGTTTGTTTATGTAAGGCTCAATGCGGTATCTTATTCCTGAGGGGGATACTCGTACTCTTGATCTGAGTGGTACTTGCGATTCCAGTACTACCGTGTTGGTCTCTTGCCCTTTGTAATTTTTGAGTCTGAATGCCCTGATAATGGGTGTCCCCTCTTCTTTAAGTTGAATGGTTAATTGTTCATTAGTAAGTTTTTGGATTTTCCCTTTTAGTTTTAATACTGCTTTGAAAGTGGTTTGTTGTGGTCTGGGTGTAAGTTGTTTGTGGTTTATGGAATGGGTTGAGGTCAATTCTAGGTTTTGTTTTGGGGCTTTGATGGTTGCCCGAGTGTATTGCCTAGTTTTGTAGTGTTTCTCAACAGTTATTGGAATATTTTTTATGTGTTTTATTTCAAAAAATTTCGCCATCTGGTTCTGAGTGCTACAGTATACTATTATGTAGCCTGTTTTTGGTCAGATGATTCTGAATTGCCCTGAATGAACCCTGTAGAGAGCCCCTATTTGTTGTAAAGTAAACGTGTTGAGGGGCTTTTAATGAATAAGGTCAGTTCTTCAGGGTGGAATTTGCTGGTTTTTTTATGTTGTTGCCTGAGTGGGGTTTGTTTTGCCAATTTGGGGGTGAGTGGTTGGTTTTGAGTTGTCATTGTTATTTTTAGGTGGGGCAGCTTGTATGTTTTCACGTTTGAACTTAGTTTTAGTTTTTTGAACTGTCTGGTGGGTGGGGGTGGTTGTTTTTTCCTGTTCAGGTTTAGAGAGGGTTTTCTTAGGCATAAGTTTTTTTTTCCTGTTTAAGGGGGCCTTTTCCTTTACCTTTCCCGTCCTATTTAATGTTGTTTGTTTTAGGATGGGGGGTGGAGTTGTTTTTCTTCTTATTGTGGCTGTCCTTATCCGTTTGGCTATAAATGAGGTCTTTCTCTGTTAACGGTTTAGATGGCCCCGGGGTTTGACTATTGTGATAGGTAGTTGAGCAGTTGGGGTTGTGTAGTATATGGCTTAGATTAGTGGAGCCCCCAGGCGTTATTGTAGTTGAGCTATTGTTTACCTGGATTTTTTTGGCCTGCGCTAGGTTTGGGGAGTTCTTCCCGCTTTTTATTTCCTTCCCTGTTTGCCTTGGTTCAATAATGACTGATTATAGGTTTATGTTTAGGCGATTGTGCCAGTACTAAGTAGTTGGGGGTGGATGAATTCATTGATGATGCTGTTTGTATCAGATTTGCGAATTCCTCTGCTATGGTTGCATCTAACTTTTCTTCCCCCACTGTAGTGTCGAAAAGGTTGAAGGTTATTGGTGAGTTAGAACTAAGGTTTTTTTGCCTGTTCACCAATAAGTTCGAAATCTGGGGTTGAAAAAGTGAAAGGTAACTGAATAGCGCGGATTTCTTAGTTGTTTGGGCTTGGTGTTAAATTAAGTTTCCCTACATTTGTCGGGGTGGTGGTGGTTTTGGAATTTGAGGTATTGCAGGTTGTCATTTGTTTACGCAGTCTACTTTCCTTATAATTCCTAGCGCTAGGAATGACAGGACTCAAAAATAAGATATAATCAATAATCAACAGCTTAATTAAATAATCATTCAAACCCCATATCAAACTCAGGTAAATAATTATGACGGCCGACTAGGTCTCGTGGCTTCACAGACCGACACAGCCGTTCACACGGGCACTGCTCTTCACATGGGTTCTTTGAAGAGCACTCCACTTCGCATGGGTTTATTGAAATCGCCCACTCAAAACAATCTAGTATATAATTTTTTTTTTAAAAAAAATCAAATTTAGGAAGAAGAAAATAGATAAATAAAAATTAATAAATAATAATAAATAAAAAAATAATAAAAATTGTAAAAAATAATTTAAAAATTATCTAATTCACACTCTCTTAACCCCATTATATATCTCTCCTAATTATTAATTTAAAAAAACAGCACATGATATTATCCTTTCCATCTCTGTCAACAATAATTATCTAAATTCAAAATTCGACGCAATCATCAACCTAAATCCAGTGGACACCGCCAAGGACAGCAGATGATAGCCTCCCTGCGCTTTTCTTCCCTTGCCACGTGCGGACACCAAAAATTAATTTTCGATATATTATCATAAAACTGAGTTAGTGCAGGTAAATTCCCACTCAACTAAACAGGTAAGCAGAAATATTTTATTAGTATCATGAGTGCGTGGGTCCATTTCCTCTCATGAATCAGCCCTACAGTCAGAACCGCAATGGGTCCAAAAAACGGTCCCGCTGCTGAAGGCTAAAATTATCAGTGCATTGTGGGCACATAAACACCTGGGGGAATGAGGCTCTCATACCTTCTCCCAGGAACAATTATCAGGTCGCCGTGGAAGAACGCAGCAGCAGAGGGAGTGTAATACATATATGCAGACCCAGACAAGCTAGCACCCAACCCACTACACTCACAAAAGTGAATAAACTACAGCAGCCGGATAGACCACCATTACCAGCAACTACCAGCAACTAAATCTAAGGCTGCCCAGGAGAAGACGGACCATGCTCCAGCCCCGCAAAAAATAAATTAAAATGAAAAGAGACATTTGACAACATTGTCTCGAAACCTCCACCACCACAACCACAATCACCTCCGCCAGTGAAGAGCAGGACTACTCCCAGAACAAGCACTCCAATTGCAGTTTCTATAATGCAACAGGTGCTACAAGAAAAAGTTCTAGCTGATATCAGAGAAATCCTGCTATCACCACAGGTCACATTAGACCCACCAGCGGGTTCCATGAATTCGAAGGTTTTCCAGCCAGAAAGCGAAGGGAAACACGGAAAGCTGAAGCAATATGCGAGGAAGAAGTTAGCCGAGGCACCTTCCCGCCTGGGAGAAATAACAGCCCTTCTTAGGGCTACAAATTGCCATTTATCTAAGGAGACCAGTTTGGCTTGGTTTCCCAATTCGATAAAACCAGACAAAACCACTGACTTGATCGTTTCGGTCGCCTGCATCAAAATTTAAACCCAATTACCTAACAGTGACTAAACTTTTATTTGTCGCTTAGACAATTAGAAAATAAAAATTGTTAGGGCATCTCACTATGTACACTATGTACTAGTACTATTTCAATTGTTAGGAGTTAGGAACATTATCAGACTCATTTGAATTTGACTCAATTGCACAGGTGGCTCACACAATATTGGTTGTTAGGGTCCATTTACAAACAACTGGATAGAATTTGGTTAGGTACGGGCGGGTTGTCTGATGCCGGAACTCCCCTCCACTTCCCACGTCCGGACATTCGTACAAAGGGCGAAGATGTGGAACGATTTCCACCCGCCTAATACTGGTGTCCCAGTGTGACGTCATTGTCACCAACCAATCGCGACTGACGTAACAACTGCATTAGTCGACACCACAGTGATTGGTAAACAGAAAATTTATTTTAGTATCATGAGTGCGTGGGTCCATACTCACTCATGAAACAGCCCTCCAGTCAGACCGCAATAGGAAACAAAAGGACCCGCGGATAAAGGCTATAATTACCAGTGTACCTTGTACACACATACGCCTGGGGGATGAGGCTCTTTTTCCTTCCCCCAGGATCAATTATCCGGTCGCTGTGCGACCATTAATAGTGGTACACGCACAACGTGCGTACACCACTATAATCCAACTAATCAATCAATCAAAACCCAAAAACGCGCAGACCTAAAAGAAACACTCACTTACTTTTTACTAACAATCAATATTTTACAAATTTTGATAAGCGACGGAAACGAAGGACTTAGAGTCACACTTTCTAACCAAGATAAAGAAATAATGTGCTTATAGACTCACTTCTATTGTTTTATAGACTCACTTCTATTGTTTTTAACTTACCATTGGCAATTGAATGATTATTTCTTTTCTAGAGTATTAGGTAGCCCTGAAAAGGGTTGTTTTTGTGTGAGCGTGGAGCTATGGCAATCTTTTATGATCTAAGATTGCGACCTCCTCTGGTGGCAGATTTCCTCACAGGATAATGTCTACTTCTTCGGAAAGAGAAGGAGAACTCTTCGGTGTCGACGCGGCAGTCGACAAAGCCTCTGTCAGGTTCCTGCTGCTGCCGTTGATGTTGCTGCTCTCTCTCTCTCTCTCTCTCTCTCTCTCTCTCTCTCTCTCTCCTGTTTCTGAAGTCTGTACTTCTTCGTCCATTCTTTTTTTTCCATGTAAATTTCCTCTCTGAAGAGCTCTTCTATCAGGACTTCGGTGACTTTTAACATTCTGACATTCTCTATCTCTTCAGGCTTAGGTATCAGGCTTTGCCGGACACGATGAAAATTCACGTAGGCTTCGTTCAGCTTGGCTAATCTTGAGCACATCTTCGTAGGAGAATAAGTCGACAATGGATGGTCAGAATACGATACGATACGATAATACATGTAGGTCGACTGCGCAGCTAGTGCTTGCGCGACACGTTAAGTCCTGAAGGTCAGGATTCTTAATTAGTCGGGTCTGTGGGTATTGTGCCACCACAGCCCCGTTTTTATGTGCAATGTCGCACTCCTTAATTTTGAGATTTTGGACAAGTCTAGCAGCAGAGAGGGTGAACAGACCAAATTACCCGAGCAAAACCCTTGTGTTAGACCAAAAAAAATCCGTGCTCGTTCATATAGGTCATACCACGTCTACGATTATTGTTTGTCCCAAACAAGATTGTAGACGAACCCTCTCTGCTGCTATTCATGTTGCAAAAGAAATTGTTACCACCATATCAAGTTTGATGAATATTTCTCAACGCGTTCTCCTCATCTGTTTCATCTTTATTTGTTCTATGTTTCAAGTAATATTCAAGTTCTGATGGTGGTTTTGGATTTATGTTCTTTCTTTTTCTGTAATAGTTCATCAAACTTGTGTATCGATCTCCACCGCAATTTTTGCAAATCTGATATAATCCTCTAACGCCGTTGTTACATCCAACACAACTTCGTGGACCAGCATGAGGATTTTTCTTTAAAATATAATTATGTTTTTTACAATATTCTCCACGACACCTTTTGTTGCATTTATCTGTTGTTCCTTGAATTAACCACGCACAGTTGTTCATTATATGAATGATAACTGTTTAATTAAATTTATTAATTTATCCAAATATTTTATCAAGACCCACACGATATCTTTTTCTAGGATCATGTAAATTTATTGTTATAAATCCATACGGAGTAGCTTGCGCTCGTGAAAAGTAATTTCTGAATTTAATTATATCCATGTCACCGCTGCACCAAGTTTGATGAATATTTCGCAGCGTGTGTGTGTCTACGCCATTAAACACAACTAAAATATTACAATTGTCCCTGATTACTTTTGGTATTTGTGTATATCGTTGAGTAACATGGATAACATCTGTATTTTTATGTCTGCCGCGAGAAAATATCCTGGCTGGATTTGATTGTTTATCCAGCATCACATTATCATACACAACTAAATTATTAATAAATCCGTCTCAAAAATCAACGGACGGTGCTTCATCAATATTTGTTATAAACTCTATAACATCATTATCTTCGTCCAGTAATCTTGCATTTTCGTTAAAATCTTTTAATACTTCATAACATCGTTGATCATCAGCGGATGGTGCTACCAAATATAATTTATCCCATTTCAACCATCTCATTATCAGATTAAGTAATAACTGCGTCTTACCCGATCCAGATGGTCCTATGATAATCATTCTGATGGAATTAGGTAGCGCAGGATGATGCTTAAGAGGTTCTCGCTGCCGAGTTGCTGAGAAATCAATTATATCCATATATATTATAACATGAATTTATACTGTTTAAGTTTTAACTCCGACTACTGATTTAGCTACAGTTATAACAAAAAATAAAAAAATAGTGTATGGTGGAAAATGTTCTGTATGCGGCAGAAAGAAATTTTCGTTTTTACCTAATAAGCGCGGTGGTGATGTTGCTAATTTGATGTCAAAGTTTCCGGGTACTCCATGGGCTAAATACCCAGGAGAAAAACATCTTCCAGGATGTAGTTATTGCGGTCCTGGTACTCGACTCGATATCAGGCTCGATAATCAGGATCAACCAAAACCAGGTGAGGAACCAGTAAACGCTATTGATCGAGCTTGTCATATTCATGATGTAGCTAATAAAAGTAAAAATCTACAGGATAGGCATATTGCAGATGTGAAATTAATTCACGCGTTAAATTCCATAAAAAATAAAAATATCAGAGAATCATTAGCTAGTTGGTTAGTAAGATCTGCGATGAAAAGTAAATTAGCGTTTGGGGCTGGTAATTAATAATGGAATTAATTTATTATTCACCAAAAGGATATTGGAGAGGCAAAGCAGCAATTGGTAAACTCGCTGATGCAGCAGCGGTTAAACATTCTACTGCTAGCGCGTGGTTATCCAAACAGGCAATATGGCAAATTTATCTACCACCACCGAAACGAATTCAGTACGCGTATTTCGATGTTAGTGTTCCTAATGAAGTTCATCAAGCAGATATTCTGTTTTTACCACATGATACTGTGCGTGGAAAAACGTATAAGTACGCGTTAACTGTAGTTGATGTTGCAAGTAGATATAAAGAGGCAGAGCGGCTATCAACGAAAACATCATCTGAAGTAGCCGATGCGTTTGAACGAATCTATCAACGAGGTGGTGGACCGCAAGGTGGTCTGCGATGGCCACAGCTGCTACAGGTTGATCCTGGTAAGGAATTTCTTGGTCCAGTATCATCGTTGATGAAACGACATAATACCAAAATACGACGAGGTCATACTGCAATTCACCGTGATCAGGCAATTGTTGAGCGATTTAATCGAACACTTGCTGAGCGGTTATTTGGATATCAATACGCGAAGGAATTTATTCAAGATAAAAGATCTCGCGAATGAGTTGCAAGATTACCAAGCGTGATAGCTGCATTAAATAGCGAGATTACACGAACAACTAACATGAAACCCATTAGCGCAGTCACAAAAAAAAATATACCAACACAACGAAAAGGTACTGAAAAACAAAAAATATTGGGTGATGTTACAGTTAGATATTTATATGAACCGGGTGAACTTGAAGGTGGTAGCGCGAGAGCGACTGATCCTATTTGGAGTGTTACCACACACAAAATATCCACCGTGACAAGATCGCCAGGTAGACCTGCAATCTACAGATTAGATTCGGCTGCTCCTCAACGTAGATTTGTACGTGAGCAACTACAAATAATTCCCACGGATACACAATTACCACCGCGATCACTTAACTAGCACTAGTGCCAGCACCCAAGGCGCTGGCGCCTCTACGTCGATTACACTCAAGATAGGTCAAGATGGTATTTTCTCGTGTATGACCGCGACTATTATCTTTTCTGTCTACGGTAAATTGTCTTGAATCATTACTCGAATACCTCCACAGCATTATACAATTGCAACTTGTGCAATGATTATTCTGCTGCTGTTTTAACTCAATAATAAATTCAGCATCAAGATCAAAATCGCGTTTATTTTTTTTATCAGATTGTTTGTATCCGATTAATTTTTTTCTTATTATATCATCATCAATGACGTTAAATTTATTAACGATTTCAAGAATTATAATTCTACGTAATTGAGATATATTTCTCACCCTCGATACCGCTAAATAAACTAAATTTGACCACTCGATGTGATCGTCTACAATCCAGACTCGTGTGTCAGAAATAGTTAATCCCTGAGACGAGTGGATCGTCATAGCGTATCCCAACACCCATGGAGATTTGTCAGCGTGTAATGCATCTTCGACCACACTGATATCAACAGCGACAATATCATTTAATACGAGATTTTGATTCTCTTTCTGTTCTGGAATATCAACATTAATATTCTGTTTTCGTGTATCTGATGGTCTGTAACATAACGGTACGGGTAATTCTGAATATTTTTCTTTATGCAGCTGAAATAACTGCTGTTGTAAATCGTCTCTGATTATTTTTCTGCTTGCTACTATCAAATCGTTGGGTCTCCATAAATTTAAAAAATCACTCATTGAGGTCTCTGAGATTACTCCGCGTATTATTTCACACTGAATTTTGTTTGATTGTAATCTGATTAATTTTTTAAATTCCTTTAAATTTGCATCGAGAGCTCTATGAGCATCATCTATTTCTTCGTAATAATCAACGAAATTTTTTAACCAATCATGTGGAGATGGTCTAACAAAAGGCGGTGGTTGACCATGATCGCCACACACCACCACAGCGGTATTTTTCGTCAATAACCAATCAAGAAACATTTTTAATGTATCCAATGACACTGTACATATCTCGTCCCAAATAATTATTTTAGGTATATATTTTTCTCCCATTCGCTCAGGAGTCCATGTATCCCCGCGCCACCGAAAGAAACTATGATACGTGCACGATTGTACTTGCCGTTGTTTCATCTCCCGTGCAAGTCTGTGTGTGGGTGTCAGCACGATCATATCTGAATTTCTAAAAACATTAATCGCTCGAGTCGTTTTGCCGTATCCGCCAGGTCCATTGAGATATACTGTCTTATATCTAGTTATTGGATCACTCAACGATGGCGCTTTCGACATTTCTGATATTTTATTACACTTACGATAAAAATGTCTCATTGGAACATATGCTGATTCTGTATAATTGTGTAATATTTCCTTTTTTATTCTCCACGAACTCCATCGTTCATCATTACTTGTAAATTTCATAACAGACTCTAAATATTTACTCGAAATATAAAACGAATCTGTTGCGACTCTGACTGCGGTCTCAGGAAATCTATTAATCATCGATAATAAATTTATAGAAACATAAGCCAACATGGAAGATCTTAGATTTGATTTACTCGAGGACGTACGCGCAAGTTGCGTCGAATACGGACATGGCAGATTGTGGAATAAATTTGCATCGAGAGCTCTATGAGCATCATCTATTTGTTAGATATCATTTATGTAACTAACGATCGTACCCAATTTTGTTCCGTCGGATAAATAAACACTTTCTCGATTTACAAATATATTTTTCGCTGTTGTATCAGCGATTATAAAATCGTACTCGGTATCATCTAAAATTAATCGTGTGTGATGTCTTTTATGATTATATGCACCACCTTGAGTAAATTTACCTATAATTTTTCTACCGAGATCTTTTGCGGTTTTAAGTTTAATCTCGAGAATTTTAGGAGCTTCTTTGATAATATCATCTTCGGAAACATCAGGACATTTTTCCTTAAACTCGCTAATAACTTCATCAACACTGATAGAATCTGGCATGGGCAACCAAACTTCGGTCTGCGCGTGATATGATATAATTGCCTCACTAACCACCAACGATGTCAGTGCCGCACAACCTAGCAAATATCGTAATAAAACTATAGGCGCCCAACGTTTTTCACAAAAATGTCTACCAAACCAAACATAACAAATCTTGTGAGAATTTTCCTTAAGCTCGAATGATTCAACACAAGCGAATCCAGTCAGATCAAAATCAGGTAATGGTCCATTAATTGCCTAATATCCTAGAAAACTTCCCGGATAGCATGCAACCATATCAACCGAAATAACATCGTTGTAATTATATTTAGTATTCCACAATCTGCCATGTCCGTATTCGACGCAACTTGCGCGTACGTCCTCGAGTAAATCAAATCGTGTTGGTTTCCATGAATTTCTTTCTCTAGCGAAATGAGCCGCAACAGATGGAACGGTAAAGCAATTAGTTAGTAATTTGTCAGTATTTTCCGCGGAGTGCTTGCACTCTAAAAACTTCTCCGCGAGATTTTTCATCTCGTCGTGGAGAGATTCTGTTCGATATATTTCACCGTTTGGTCTAACAAACTGATCAAATCCACCTTCCTCATTACTTTTAAATACCCATACCGATACAGGATCGTTTTTACTTATTTCGTTGATAAAATCAAACATATCTGGGGGATAAAATCTAATAGTTCGATCACGTGGAAATATTGTTACTGCGCTGGTCCATGCGTGCGCGTTATGATCAATAATATTTATTGGAGCTCCTTTCGATTTATATTTCGATTCGTACAGTACTTCTCCCGTTATTGTCGCTACGGTTATTGGAAATTTTAATATTTTTCCTAACTCAGCAACATCTTTTATTGTAGCACCGGTATCCTTAACTGAATCAGCCCACGAGTTTATTTTTTTACGTCTTAAATCAGTTAATCCATTTCCACGCATCGCGTTTGTAAAGTGTTCTATTACTCGCTCGGCTACACAATTTAACCTTGAAAATTTCATGGGTGTCAGTTTATCAACGTTGGGTTTTTTATTTATCTCATAGATTCCATAAATAACCGCTGTTACAGGATACGCTCGCTCATAATACGGTTTGTCAATACCCGTCAATAGACCCGGTCTGGAATTTTTACTTAATATGGCAATTTTATTATTGCCAAGGACAGGATCATATTTGTCACGGATAATCCGACTACCTGTTTCTGTTAATACAATAAATTTTACTCTGAAGAAACATTTTTGATTGCCCTCATACTCAGCGATGTAGTTAATGATAGTTGCCGCTCGCTTGTCATTCATTGTGGCGTCCTTGACAGTATTGCGTATAATCTTGAACGTTGACCATGTATGAGATGCACCATCCGTGTAAAATTCTTTCTTGGCGTCGTGAATTGATCAAACTTTTATTTTTCGGATCAACCAAATCTCGTACTGGCAAGTCTGGAGATAATCTGTCGAGGTTGAATTTATATTTAAGAGGCCTAGTTTGGGATAATCTCTCAAACTCATTCATATAATTAAAACAAATATTTAAATAAAGAAAATTATATATATACAATGTCTCAATGCAAATGGTTGATGATCGGCTCAGTAAATCGATGCAAAAAATCCTGCAGAAAGGAATTTTGTTGGATGCACTTACAAAGTATACGACGAGGAAGTCTAGGACCAATACCGTGTCTGCGATGTGGTATTGGAGTGCGAGGAAAAACAGAATTATGTGGAAAGTGCGGTGGAAAACGGTTTAGAGAACTTAAAAGATATTATGACAAAAAAATTAATAATAGTGAAAACGCTATAAAATCCGTGGAGGATTATATATCAAGATTTCAGACAAACAATGATTTAAACAAATAATATTATTATAATGGAGCAAAATATATTTGTCCCACATCCTCTCATCAAGAATTACGAATCAGATCGTAATGGCATGATCAGACACTGTAGGTTGAGGAGACCAGTTGGTCATGTCATTAATTCTGGTTATCTAGCGTTCACTTATGAGGGAGGAAAGAAAAGCTATCTCTGTCATAGATTTGTGCATGAATGTCATAATGGGATGATCAATGACGGTCTTGTTATTGATCATGTTGACGGGGATCCTCAAAACAATAATTTATCCAACCTTCGTGTTGTCACACAAAGCGTGAACTCTGCACGTGGTAATACTGGAAGATGTAAAACAATCGGAAAGAGGGCGGTAAATTCCACAAACACAGAAACTGGCGAAGTAATTATATTTCGTTCGATGCATTCAGCTGCGAAATACTTTGATATTCACTCATATTCAGTGCAAAAAGTAGCAGAAAATATAACCAGATCTGCTTTCTCCAAAAAGTATAAGCAGAAAATCACCTTTCAGTACTGTTAACTCTCATCACCACCTCGAATTATATTTATTTTTTGGGGGGGTCAGAAATTGTCATTATTATACTACTTATGTTTTGACTCATGAAAGGGAGGTAATTTATGGTCATAATCATATACAACATCCAAGGTCTGTGATGCCTGGTGGATACAGTATGCATTACAGATTTCTAACTTACAGTTCGTGTATTTTTCTGCCCTATTAGAACAGCGCATTCGACCCCCACCTTATAACCATGTATACTTTAGGACATCACTGCTACCTATTGTTTGTTCAAGGAATGCAACACATAGAATACATGTATATTTCATCCTAACCTACAGAAAACCGACATGTATATTCCAGCCTACTGAGTGCAGAATCCAGCGTCTAGTCTGTATCGTGTGGCAATGTACTGACTCATAGGTCCACGATAGTGTTTGGAATTAAAAATCAGTTGAATTTTCCTTGTTCAGTGCAGAAATATAATGCGAGATTGTGTATGTATGTGTGATTATTTATTTATCGAGTAAACTCCCTTTGACCAGTCTAGCAATTAGATGATCTAGACCGGATGTTCTATCATACATGGCGTGGTATAGTAAATAGGAAATTCCTTAATTTAGCTTTGTTTGGTGAAAATATATCATATAAACGTATTTCTTGAATTCAGAATTGTATTATTCGAAATTAGTTCCTTTTCAATGATTATTAGCTATATATTAACTTCCGAAGCATATGTTTGTAACAAGATTTGATAGCTCAATCGGTATCGTATTGGACTGTGACGCTCGCGGTCCAGGATCGAATCCCCATGGCTGACAACATGTCGGTGGTTTGCGCATAATTGCGATTTTTATAATAATTGGGGGCTCCGCCAGATCCCCCTGCTCAGCAAAACTCAACCACGTATCAACCGGTGGTTGACACATATTTTCGTATCACCCACGGGCTTGATTATTGTGGGTGGGTTTTTGCTGAGCGTATATGTTTGTGCCGTCCTTTATTCAATTATTCATTGTATATATTTCATTTCATACTTAATGAACTTGCTAAAAAACTCGTTTCATAATATATGTTTGTAATGTCCTTCATTCATTGTATATATCCATTTCATTGTATATATTCATTTCATTGTACATACCCATTTCATTGTATCTATCCATTTCATTGTATATACCCATTTCATTGTACATACCCATTTCATTGTACATACCCATTTCATTGTATATCTTCACCAAACACACCCTCTTGGGCCTCTAGACCGTTGTTTGACGGGTTAGGGGCTCTCATAGGGTAGTGTTTCGTGTACCTGTACCTTGAACTCGATAGGGGCTCAGGGATAAAAAAAAATTTTATTTTAAAGTTTACATATTATATAATGAACCATGAAAATATCAAAGACATTATTTCTGCTATTAAAAAACTAGAAGAAAACGGATTTAATATATCTGATGAACTAAATCCTGAAAAAATAATATTTGATTTTGAAACGTTTAAAGAACTTAAAAATGAAAATAAGTATGTTCTATCATCTCAATATAAGTTCATAAAGCGGATTCAGGCAGCTATGTTTCAGTCACTGGCTATGGTGAACGATGATCAAGTAAACGAATTTATTCCTCTTTCTGTTGCAATAGAAAAGATCAGGTCGGAATTATCCAGCGAATATGAAAAAAAAAACAAAAAAAAAAAACAATCAGTACCCGCAAAAGATACTTAAGAAAAATTATGTCAGCGGGTAACGAGTGACTAGTAGTATAATTTCCCTCACTGTATATCACATCAGAATTAATTTACATAAAAAAATAAAATATTTCAGAATAATAATAAAATATTTTTTGGAAAACTGATTGATTTCTATACTTTTAAGTACCAACCACCCCATCAGAATTAGCAAACTGATTGATTTGTATACTTTTAAGAGGCAATCACCCCATCAGAATTAGCACACTAATTAATTTGTATACTTTTGAGTAGCAACCACCCCATTAGATTGATTCATAAAAAAATAAAATATTTCAGAATAATAATAAAAATATTTCAGAATAATAATACAATATTTTTTTGTAGTATTTTTTGGAAAACTGATTAATTTGTAGAATTTTCAGTACCAATTACCCCATTAGAATTAGCAAACTGATTGATTTGTATAATTTTCAGTACCAATTACCCCATCAGAATTAGCACACTGATTGATTTGTGTAATTTTCAGTACCAACCACCCCATCAGTATGTACAAAATTGATTAATTTATCCCATCAGTGATTATATTTATTTATTCTGAAATATTATGTTTTTAAGTTGATCGACTTTAATACAGGAGTGTGTATAATTTAGAATCTGATCTCTCTACAGATGATCTCGGCGGAGTTCATCTAACTGTTCTCGCTTCCGTATTCATCAATAACTAAATTAACGCTAAATTGCTCTGTGTTTTGAAAACACTGTTCTGATGGCGTTTTTCAAGTGTATAAAAAACAATCACGTGCTGGTACATTATATAACATTTACTGGATTAATTAAGATTTCACATACAGATTTATCACAAGCTCTTCTCCACGCATGTCAATTAAGCGATTAAGGTGGTCTGTGAGCTTAAAATTTATTCGTGTTAACATATTATTGTGACACCGCAGATACACAGGATTAGTTGGTTCTTGCACGATTAAACTTCCAGGGGGGACTTGTGGTGTAAATGTATATAGGATGTATCCTTGTTGAGCCTGATTTGATTTTCCGAGGTATATTTGATAGCTGCCATCGACTACATCACAAACCAGATTGACCACAATCGTGCTGGTTATATTAACGATTCCGGGAGAAACGTGCCTGCCGCCGCCATGTCGATCATTATTATGTCTGAGAACAGTTGGAGGTGGTGTTAGTTTTTTCCATGCCTCGAGTATTTTAGGAAAATATTCATCAATGACATCAGTGACAGATTTTCTCCGACCGTCCGGGTCATAATCGGGAAATTTGAACGTCGGTATATCAGATTCCTTGATTTTATATTTATCAATTAAAAACTTTTTTGGAGCAGGAGATGATTTTAAAATTATGTCTATAATTTTGTTGTGAGTGCGTTCCATAGCTTCTGCGATATAATTCAGAATTTCTGTTTGTTTGATAATTTCCCCTCGTGTCTCGTGAGATGTTATATCGAAAAGATACTCAGTGAGACGTTCACGTAGTTTATTTAGTTGATCTTTATGATCAAGATTGAAAACGTCAATAGTTCTTTCAATTTCGTGTTCATGAATATGGCCAGGGGTTTTATCTTCTGGTAAAGCTGAAAATATGTCACCACCATAACCAATTAAATCATCCAAACTATCATCCCAAGTTCGAGGTCCACGCCACCACCACCAAAGATCTCTCATTGTAACTTCGTGACGAGATCTATTTGTTGACGTAAAATCAGATTTTTTCGGTTCTGGTGGTCCTTCATACACCGGGGGAACATCTGGCCAACCTAGTACGGATCTTATCGTGGATTGATAGATATCAACGGCATAATCAGGAGAATGTATCTCAACCGTCGAGGACAGCGTCGGCTCATGAACGTTAATTGATGTTTTTGCTTCTTTTCCGGTTATTGATTTTATTCTACGTTGAAATTCCTCATTGATTTGTTCGATCTCATAACTACCAGTGGGTATTCCAACATCTATACAGTCAGGAGTACCATCTGGTTTGTTCTTGTTAGCAAATACAAGCAAATTATTTGCTGGTGTACCATTAAATGATTTTGATCTGATATTTGGCCAGCTGTAATATACCCGTAATTGAGCTAATGCTATTTCTTTTACTGGAATTGCAGTAGGAAAGTTAATACTAAATTCAGGATTAGTTGAACTTACCGAGATCATCGTTATCTTTGGCGGAGTTGTGTTAGTCACGATCTGCTGGAGTAATTCTGTCATTATTAGTATTTATGTCTTAAATACCGATACCTTCGTCGTATATTTTAATCATCATTGAAAACTCGACATCAGATATAATTCCATCACTGAGACTCGCTGATAACAACGAAGATAACTTCGAGTATGCGACCGTCGCTGTATGCAATTTTATCATGTAATCGGATAATTTTTCATTCATGCAAGTACATATTTCTTTGTGATGATATTAAACACACCTGCAATCGTTGTTGCTACTGAAATACAAATAGTTACGGCTGCTGGTGCCATCATTGTCACCGCTGATAATATAACACCGGTTCCAGCAACAACAGCGGATACTGAATAAACAATCACATCAACGATAACTAATCGTCGTCGATATTTTTGTACTTTTACTGTATATTGTTCGACTTGATCTTTTAGCGCCGCCTGCCATTCACGCGCTTGATTGTATCTGTATTGTGCACAGTCCATATATTTTTATGCAGTAACCAATTGAGTTGTTTCAGCTACAAATTCCAAACACCACCAGTAAGATGTTGCGGTTAATTTCTTATCATCTGCTTCCAGGATAAAATTTCTTCGGTTCCGCTATTTAATATAACAGATACAACCCCGGAAAACCTATCCGTTGAATGACGCCATGGATACGTTGTAAATATCTCAAATCGCGCACCACTGAACACAGACAACCTGTACACGCCAGTGACTGTTGCGGTATATTTGATGCGACCATGTTGCGAATCCCGATGATACAGTGCATACGATGTTTGTGATATGCCCAGGAGTTATTCCGGCTGGAATTTTAATCAAATTGGTTTTATTAACGATATCAGGAATCCCCGCTACGATGTTTTGCTGTGTTTGTTTGATCGTGTCGATGTTCGTCTTGATATCAGAAAGTTTCATGTCAACGGAGTGCGGAATGCCGAAGAATTCTTCTGTGGTTCTTTGATGGTTTCTGCGAAATCTTCCAAAAGCGCCCACGTGAACGTCATACTCGACCCGCAACGTGGATAATTTACTATCTAAGTTGTCGACGTATTTTTTTGTTGCTGCATCTTCGTCGGATGTTGGATCTCTTAAAACTACTATTTTATTTCCGTTCATGCTGAGTTCACCCGTCATTGTGTCACCGGTATTTTTCACGCGATTAGCAACGCTTCTTGCAATTTCATCTCTGATGGTTGTAAATGATACACTTGAATCTCTGATTCTACCACCGTCAGTAAACACAGGAATATTATCTGTAGCTGCACCAAGTACTCGTCGAACTATATCATTCCATCTGATATTGCTCGTTTTTAGTTTACCATATCGATCTTGAAAAATAACGACCTCATCTGGGTCAACTCCAGCCAGGCTCATGATATCAGCAAGTTCATCTTTAGTCCCATACTTCGACAGATCAACATCGCCGGATTTTCTCTTAACGCGGGAAGATCTTCTTCCGTAAATATCAACCATTATATTTTAAGATCCAAGATCTATTTAAAACGCTTTACGCGCAACGAATCGGTTGCTTGTATAATAATGCACAACTTTATGTGGCGGTTTGGATGATTTTGATATAGCGTCGAGTACATTAATTACTTCACGGCCGCATATTGGCGGATCTGTCATTGTTTGTGTGGGTAGCGTTGAATACCAAACTTGCGCGTGGAGTGGTGCGACATACTTGATAAATTCAACAGGTGGAGCTAACCCGTACGAATCAAAATAAACGATTCCACGTGGATCAACCGCGTATGATACCCAATGAGTACCGGGTCCTGAAGTCGAGTCTAGATTAATAATACCTGTTTCGAGTTTGTTTGGTTGTTTTGGTAATTGATCTCGCATAAAAACACCTCTAAAAGCTTTTATTTTTAATCGTTTAGCAGCATCAAGTAAATCAAAATTTGATGCTGGAACATCTAACGTGGGAGCCTCAGACCGCTTCCCCAGCGAGATCCCGGTAATCTTAGACCGCGTCCCTTTTTTTGCTATATCGTCCACCAGTTGCTTTCTTTAGAGCCATTGCAGCAGCTGTTCCAACAGCACCTAACGCGGCTGCTTTTGTTACGGCTGGAGCGGCAGCAGCTATTAACGCTGGAATAGTCGCAAGAAGTGGAAATATACCACCCGTTTTAACCATGTCTTTGATGGCACTCGGAGAAAGACGTAATTGAACTCCAGTGTTTGATTCTAGGGCTTTATTGAAATGTTTAATCTGATTATTTGTCAACGATAATTTGTTTGGACCACCACCCATCTGATCTCGTTTTAGTGATATTTTAGTTCCACATTTGCTGGTGGTTTTTGATTGAAGCTTTTTGACCTGACCGGGAGTCAGAGTAACATTAACATCACTATACGACATTTTTATATAAATAATATTTTCTGAATAATTAGAGATTTTCCACTGGTGCATCAACGACTCTCATTCGACCACTACCACCTTCAAGTAACATGGCTTTATCGCTGAGTATGACCGCGATTGCTCTATAATTAGCACCACCTGTATTCAGTGTTGCTTTAAGATGTACATCAACGACAGATTGTTTTGATAGATCAAGATGTTCCAGTGAAAAATAATAAATCGGATACATGAAATCTGAAATCATATTGTGATATTTGCAATCCAGTATCAACATTTTGATCACGTCGCATGAATGACATTAAATGATGATATGCACGTCCTATACGATTCTGTTCATAATTTAGTTGTATATTTTCTGTTGGTTCTTGTTGTCCGTTTATCCGTAAAGAAATATCTGTGATACCTAGTTTATCAAATATCATATGAGAGTGAACTTGTGAGCCTAATCGATTAGTTTCCTGAAACGCAACAAAAATATGTCGCGGTGCATAAACACCCTGTTGTGATGCTATATGCCATGTAAACTGACCGTTAACGTTAGTTTGCATACTATCTGTGCTTGTTGTTAACCATGACAACATGACATGGTTGTTAACCATGACAATAAGGATTTACCACTAGTGTCCATGAAAGAAATTAATTTTTGTTCTACTGCGATCGTTGGAGTCATTACCGGCATCCACAGTGAAAGTGTAGACAATATTACTTTACCAGCATCACCAACAGGTCTCCACAGAGCATCGTTATCATCACCTTTTCGCACAAGAACAACCGTGTGTCTAGCTCCAAAAATAACCTTTCTAAAATTTCTACAAAATCCAAAAATATGCGATAGTGGAATTGCACATGAAAATCTTCTATTGTCTCCTATCAACATACTTCTACGTGCTGCAAATCCCAAGTTGAAATTTTCGCTAGAACCATGAACCACTGGGGCCACATCAACAAGTTCATCGATAAGTTCTCGGTAAACTCCGATATCCAGGATACCGCCTTGAAATAATCGCCGACAAATATCAGCTGCTTCATTAATTATTTCTGGTGAATTATTTCCGGCACGTTTTCCTCCTATGACAACTTCTAACCGTGACACGTCATTGAGGATATTATCAGGACAAATAAAATTATTTCCTTCTGATGTAGTCAGGAACCCACTTCCTACAGCGCTTGGAGGATCATCGTCAGGATCTCTTTCTTTACCCAGTGAACGTAATTTCTCCTGTTGTTTAGTTTCTATATCTCTAAATATTTCTTCTTCTTGTTTCCATTTTTCTTCTGCTTTTTGCTTCATTTCCTTTGCCATCTGCTTCCTTTTCTCTCTAGATGGTTTCAACATCAATTGCTGTTGTTCTATTTGTTGTAAAGGTGGAGGAAGTTTCTGCTGGGCGAGTTGTTCTTGTTGTTTCAGTCTCTCTCTGTAAAGTCTTTTTACTTCTTCACTAATAATTTCATATTTTTGACCTCTAGCTTGTTTTTTGTTGTAATATACGCGATATATATATTTAATAAGATTTTCATCATTTACTTTTTCATAATGGGGTTTTAAAATACTAGATCTATTAAATATACTATTTAATATTGCTTCGGGTAATTGTTCTTCTTTAGTATTTCTAATTTCTTCAACAACCCCTTTCCTAAATTTTGCAATCAATTCTAAGTTTTTTCTACTAGTTCGGGTTCAGGTGCATGTTCTTTTTGCACGTCGGCAACTTCAGTACGAAGTTTTCCAATACTTTCAAGTATTTCCTCACCAACAGGTGGAGGTTGAGCCGCAGCTATATCAGTTGGAAGATCTCGTAAAATCTTCTTTGTCTGTTTAGTTCTTCTTGCTATTTTTTCAGTTTGTTCTGCTGTTTGTTTTGATACCAGAAGAAGATCTTCTTTGATGACAGCTGTAACCTTTTCAGTAGCTGCAGTGACGGGTTTAAACAGTTTTTTAGTTTCTTCTTCGTACTCAACTTGTGCTTCTTGCTGCGCTTGTAGATTTTTTCTAAATGAGTCTCTGACAGGAAGAAATTTTTTAATTGCTTCTAATCGTTCTCGTGCTATTCTTGCAGTATGAGATTCTGGATGTACCATTATTTTAAATATAAATTTTTTAATTGATATCAGCAGAGAGGGTGTAAATTTAATTAAACAGATATCATTCATATAATGAACAACTGTGCGTGGTTAATTCAAGGAACAACAGATAAATGCAACAAAAGGTGTCGTGGAGAATATTGTAAAAAACATAATTATATTTTAAAGAAAAATCCTCATGCTGGTCCACGAAGTTGTGTTGGATGTAACAATGGCGTTAGAGGATTATATCAGATTTGCAAAAACTGCGGTGGAGATCGATACAGAAGTTTGATGAACTATTACAGAAAAAGAAAGAACATAAATCCAAAACCACCATCAGAACTTGAACATTACTTGAAACATAGAACAAATAAAGATGAAACAGATGAGGAGAACGCGTTGAGAAATATTCATCAAACTTGATATGGTGGTAAAAATTTTGGGGTGTTGATTTTACATGGGGTGGGATCACATATTTTGTATTGTTCTGCTTGGATGGCTGTGAGTTCCATTTCTTTGCAGAGTGTATGTACTTTTTGGCCTGCTGGTGGGTGGGGTACAAGATTTTTGTTGAACGGGGTATTACATCTTCCGATTGTAAGTTTAGTTGGGTTGGTGCTGTTATGGATTGAGTTTCAGGTGGCATATCTTAGTATTTGTTCCTCTCGTCTCAGATGTAATGGTAGGTCCCCTGTTAATGTCTGTTGCTCTTCCACTGAGGTGTTGGGTAGGGCTCCGGTACAAAGTCTGAGTGCTTTGTATTGCATGTTGTTTAGTTTTTGGAGCACAGTGTTGTTAGCTGACGCATATATTTGGCAGCAATAGTCAAGTTTAGCTCTGATTAGCGTTTTATAGAGGATGAGCATTGTTGTTTGATCAGCTCCCCATTTGGTTTCCTTGATGTTTTTTAGTAGGTTGAGGTCTTGTGAGCATGTTTTGGTTAGTTCTGTAATGTGTTTCTCCCATGTGAGGGTCTCATTCATTAACATTCCTAGGAAGTATGTTTCTTTGAAAAATTGTATTTCTATGTTTTATAGATAAAGTTTGGGATATGTTGCTTGTTTATTTTTTGTTGGTGAAAATAACATTCCTACTGTTTTGGTGTCCGATATTTTAAATCCTCAGTTGGCAGCCCAGTTACCAATTGCATCTTGGATTTGCTGTATTTGTTTGATGTTGGTTTGGTTTTTTGGGTTGCCTGCTTTCCAGATTCCACTGTCATCGGCAAATTGGGATAGTTCAGTTAGTTGGTTGGTAATGTTGTCGTGGAGATTGTTGACCATTATGTTGAAGAGTGTGGGGCTTATTACACTTCCTTGGGGAGTTCCATTGTCCAGAGTGTATATGTCAGATATAGCATCACCTACTCTGATTTTGACTTGTCTCCCTGTTAGGAATCTTGCTATCCATTGGTGCATTCGCCCCGTTATGCCATATTGGTGAAGTTTAGAGATGAGGCCTTTGGTCCAGACCATATCGAACGCCTTTTCTAGGTCTAGGAATATTGCAATCAGGTGCCTGTTTCTCTTTCTTTTGGCATTGAATGCTAGTTTGATGTCTGCTTTCAATCTAATTAGTTGGTCAATTGTTGAGCGTCTGTTTCTAAATCCGCTTTCTTTCTCTGTTAGCAGGTTGGTTTTCTTCCAGGTGGTGCTTTAATCGGTTGTTGATTATCGTCTATATGATTTTACAGATGGTGTTTGTTAAGGAGATTGGCCTATGTGATGTTGGGACTTTGGGGTCTTTGCCTGGTTTTGGTATGGCTATGACTATTGCCTGTTTCCAAAATGTTGGTATATTTCCTGTTGTCCATATTAGGTTGATGAGTTCTAGTGTTATGTTTTGCATGTTTGTTGGTAGATGTCGTATCCAAGATTGTCTTCTCCTGGGGATGTTGTCTTTTTATTACTAATGCTTTTTTCCATTCTGCAAATTGAAGGGTTCGTTTAGTGGTGACTGTTGTTTTGATCCGTGAATAGGTGTGGATATTTTCTTTCTAGTGTTAGTCTTTGTGCCGTAAATTTTTGGGTGTGATTTTTGTTGCTGCTGGAATTGGCGAAGTGTTGCGCTAGTAGTTCTGCTTTTGCTTGGTTGTTATCAGCTCCTATTAGTTTTGGTGTTGTTTGAGGTCTTTTTCCTCTCATGGCTTTAATTTTTGTCCAGACCTCTTTGGAGTTTGTGTGATAGTTATGCTTGCCATGAGTTAGTTTTTGCTGTCTTTAGTACATCATTGGTGATATTTTCCTTTTGTTTGTAAATTAGGAAGTCCGAAGCCCTTTTGGTGTGTTTGTAGCAATTGAGGGCTTTCTTTTTTTCCTTAATGGCTATTCGACTGTTGTCGGTCCACCATGGTATACTGGTTTTGCTAGGTTTACCACTTGTTTTGGGTATGCTGTTTTGTGCTGCTCCATTTATTGCTTCAATTATATTGCTGTAGTATTGGTTGATGCCAGTTGGCTTTTTCTGTTTTCCATTTTGGTATATTTTGTTGTTGTCCTTTGAGATTTCTTTGATGTATTGTTATACATATTGGGAAGTGATCACTGCCCAGTGTGCTTTGTTGCAAGACTTCTCAGTCTGTAATCAGTGCACTATTGGGGTCGATTCTGGTGGGAGTGCCTGTATTTCATATTATGAGCGGGTGTTCCCTAGCATATTTTTCAATGTTTTCCCTCTTATATCTACGTGGTCTCCACCCCATTCTAATTTGTGTGCATTGAAATCCCCGCATATAATACTGTTTGTGCCCTTTTCTTTGAATATATCGGTATAGTTTTGGGTGGAGTTGACACTAGTTACCCCTGGATCATAAATGTTGTAAATGTTGAGTTTTTTTGGACCTAAATTTACAGTGAGTGATTTTCTGATATTCGATGTGGTTTTCTTTTAGATCAGTGTCTTGTTTTGTTTCAATTACCACTGGGACGGTGTTGTGAATGTAGATAGCTAGTCCTCCCCCTTTTTTCCCATTGGGTCTGTGCTTGAGAAATTTTGTCTCGTAGTCTGTTATTTTTGGTATTGTTTTACTTGTTTCAGATAAGTGTGTTTCTTGTAGGCATAGTATGTGGGGTTTGGTGGTGGCAGTGTTTATGGCCGCTATCAATTCCCCATGATTTGGTGTTAGGCCTGTGCAATTCCACTGCCCTATGGTGAATTGATTTATATAAGTTTTTTCGTTATCCATTGTTATTGGATGCTGTTTTAGGTTGTGATTACTGTTGTATGGTAGGTGTTATTTATCCTTCGGAAAATGGATCTCTATCATCTTAAATAGCAGTTCTTCAATCCTGTTTCTTAATCTGATTTTTTTCTATTTTGTTGGATTCCTTCTTTTAGTTCATTCAGGTATTGTGTGATTTGTGTATAGCTGAGGTATTCCTCATTGGTATGGTAAGAAATGTTTTTTGCTGGGTCATTTGTGTCGATTGTTTGGTGTGTGATGCTTTTAGTTTGATTTCCTATCAAGGGGGTTGTTTCTAATTGTGTAGGTGGTTGTAGGTTTTGTGAATATGTTATTTGTTGTTTGCTGATATTTTGGTCTAGTTTGTTTTTGCTTGACTGTAGGACAGTTGTTGAGTTTCCATTGTTTGTATGGTCTTTGTTTCCAGTATGATATAATGGCAGTCTTTGGAGTAAGGAGTGTGCTTTCCTTTGAAGTTGGCGCATTTGGGAATGCTGTTAGTGCATTGTCCTTTGTGTTTGTCACCACATTTTGCACATCGTGTATGGGATCGGCAACTAGAAGTGAAGTGGCCCCACCGTTGGCAGTTGTTATAGAATCGTGGTTTGTTTATATATTTGATTAATTTGATAGTTTTTCCTATGGGTCCCCCTAATTTTACCGTTTTTTTGGTGGTGGTTCTGCAAATTCTAGTAGGACTGTTGGTGTTTCTTTTCCCAGCTGATTTCGGAGTTTATGGACGCGTCTGTATTCGATGGTGTGGTATGTGAGGTCATATGCTATCTCACTAGCAGTTTTCCACTGCAGATTGCCCGTTAGTTTAAGTACGGCTTTAAACCCCTTGTTGGATTTGTTTTCTTCTTGGTTTCTGATGGTGGTTGTGGGTGTTATGGTCTTGTCATTTCTGTTGATGTTCTTTGGGGTAGTTTTTAGTGAACTTGATTCGGCTGCTCTGTGTTTTTTGACTATGATTGAGGGGCCCCGAGTGGCCGAGTGGTCTAAAGCGCTCTCCGTTACGGATCACTGCCATCTCACCTCTGTCTGCGGCGGTTCGAGTCTAGGATTCAGCCAATGTGGGTATGTGAGAAAGCTTGCCAGTGGCTTCTCGTGGGTCGGTGGTTCTTTCCGGGGTTTTCCCGGGTTCTTCCTCCACCATTAATACTGGCCGCCATGTATAGCCTATCGTGTGCTGAAAAATGGCGTTAAGCCCCAAAACAACAACAACAACATTGACTATGATTGGCATGCCTGCTATACTTGTAATTTCTAGGTATTTTTCCAGTTGTTACACCAGATGATGATATAGTTTTCATCCGGTCTGATGATCTTGAATGTGCCACCATGTTTTTGTACCAGTGTGCTTGCTAAGCTTTTGCTGCTGATTTTAACAAACTTTTGATTGCTGCTGCTAAGACACAGCGTTAGTGTTGGTGGGTAATATTGATACTTCATGGGTCTGTCATTCTTCTGTTGGTGGTGTTGCTCGTTGGTTGTGTGTGTGTTTTGGTGCATTATTGGGTGGTTGTTGGTGTTTGACATATTGTTGTTCTTGTTCACTTGTCTTTTGTTATTGTTTTGTTTATTCTCCGATTGTGTGTTGTGGTTTTGTACTTGTTTGTGTTGGGGTGTTTTTTTAATATGTTTTGCTTGCCTTTAATTGGTTTTTTGCCTTTACTTTGCCATTGTTCTTCTTCTTGGTCTGTTTTGTTGTAATTTTTATTTGCTGTTGTTGTTGTTTCTTTCTCTTTTTGGTCTGCTTCTTGGATAGCCCTTTTGACTTATATTTCTCTTTGTGTTATATGTTCGAATGGACCTGCTTGTTGGCTATTGTGTATGGTGTATTTGGTGTTCTTGTTTGTTGTTGGGTGTAGTGTGATCGTGTGTGTTGTTGTTGTTTTAGTTGTAGATAGTGCAGTGTTGTTATTTGCTGTTGAGTGGGTTGGTGGTGCTGTTGTCTTTCTGCTGTCTACTATATGTATGATGTTGTCTGTCGCTATCATGTTGGTATGTTGTTCTGGAGAGTCTTCGTTGTTGTTTTCTGTTGCGTCCTGTCTATTTTGGTTTAAGTTATCTTGGGTCTCTTGATTTGTTGTGTCTATCATCTGGCTACTATTTGTTGTTGTTGTTGTTTTGTTTCCACAGTATTGTTGCTAGTATTATTATCCTCTTGTACGCTGATCCTTGTTGATGCTTGTGTTGTATTGCTATCTATTGTGTCATCTTGGAGTGTTGTCCCAGTCGTTGTGGTTGCTGCTACAGTGTTTGTTACCTTGTTTCCTGTTGCATTTTGAGTGTCTTGTATTTGAGTTTATTTTCCTTTTTGAGGGCCCCGAGTGGCCGAGTGGTCTAAAGCGCTCTCCGTTACGGATCACTGCCGTCTCACCTCTGTCTGCGTGGGTTCGAGTCTCGGATTCAGCCAATGTGGGTATGTGAGAAAGCTTGCCAGTAGCTTCTCGTGGGTCGGTGGTTCTTTCCGGGGTTTTTTCCCTGGTTCTTCTTCCACCATTACTACTAGCCGCCATGTATAGCCTATCGTGTGTTAAAAAATGGCGTTAAACCCTACAACAAAATCCTTTTTGGATTTAAGTTGTATGTTGATTGGTTTCTTTTTTGTTGACAGTGATTGTATAGCCGCGTCCAAGGTCGTTATACTGTCTTTTGCTTTCTTTGCTTTTGTCCTTGTGACCCTGGGTGAGTATTGTTGTTGAGTTGTTAGATTCCGTTTCGTTATCTCTTTTGTTGTTGGTGATGTGAGGTAAGTTCCCAATAGTGTTTCCGAGTTTTGTTCTTTCTGTGTTGTTGTAGTTCCATCCGTTTTCTGTTGATCCTGTTCTTGGTTAGTTTTTTCCATTTTAGTTTCATTTTATTGTGTTTTGTCATTTTTTTTCCTGGTTTTGTTGGTCAAACTGGAGAGACTGGAGATTTCCCCGCTTTTATGTTAAAAGCGCGGACGCGAATGAAAACACCCCTACACGGTTTCGAGTCGGAACGCTAAATTAGTGTAATGTGAGGGATAGAGAGAAGTCAAAGAGCATGGTTTATGATGCCTATTGTAAAACAAACGACAAACACATTTTTTTTTCAAAGCACAACATTTTTATTCAAATAACTTACAACTAACAATTAACATTTTTAAAACTAAAAATTCAATCAACAAATATTTTTTTTCAACTAACTATCTATTTTGGACATGGTTGACAACGTTGTGAATGAAATTGTTTTTTCCACTGTTGGAAGTCATTGTTGTACACTACGCTTCCTTGCTAAAGACAAAAGATAACCATAATCGTCACAAAACCATCGATCTGCTTTCTCATCGTTTCTAGAAGAATGACGATCAAAATAAGTCACTAAATGTTCTAAAGAATATCCCAGACTTCGTTGATGTAGAAAATACACACAATATTGTCCACACACCAATGAATATGTGCCTTGTAATTTCACATTATTGAATCGTGTTGTCAGAGCATTTTTTTCTCCTAAAGTCAATGATATCGTCTTCCAAAGGGGCAATCCATACGAATCGAAATATTCCATGCATCCTTCTTGAGGAAAGTAGACGGCTACCCAGTGGGTTCCTGGGAGATGACTGTCGTCATCCGTATTGATCACATAAGCTTGATGGTCTTGAGGTTTGCGAAGGTAGTTCATCTTTAGCACATACGACAGGATTCCAAGAAGCAGCGTACGAACTGTGGTTCAAAAGGTAATAAAGTTCCCAGGTATCCATGTTTGTGTTGTTTTTCTTCACAGTTGATAATAAGTGATCAATTCAATCCTGACTTTTTGCTTGAAAATGTCTGACAAGTAACCGCTTCTTCGCGTTGTCTCCCAACTATGAGTCAAGACAGTTTCAATGCGATGGATCTCTAGAGTTGTTAATGGAGGACAAGAATGGTCACGCAAGCCTTTATACCACTGTTGCAACACGTCTTCTTCCGAGATGAGACTCCAAGCTTCCTCCAGATATTCGTCCAATTTTTCTTCTTGACTCAACATCAGACATTTATCCTGTTGAATTTGATTGGGATGATCGTTGTAACATCCATAGCAATCTTTTTTGATCAATTCCTTAATTGTTTCTGACAGGTATGTAGCAAAACAGGAGACTAAATGTTCTTCTTGTTCTGGCCATCTGGACTTCATCATTATGACTTCTTCGTCTTTGTCTTGGGCTTCTACTTTCATGGTCTCCTCACTTTCCATGTCCAAAGTTTCTCCACTATGCAAGGAGGGATAACAGTCTTCCATGGCTTCTAATAGTCTAGTATGACTTCTCTCAAACTGTTGATTTCTATCGTATTGTCAAATTCTGCATACAGGATGACGTTCATTGTGTTATCAGGGGGTATTGGATTCGCAAACTGAAGTTCCACACCAATCTGACCGGATTTTATAGGGTGGAAATGTCCCTCGTCGCTGCCTTGGTCTGGAGTGAAATCAAAAGCCCACAAAACGTAGCCTCCTGCATAATCCTCGTACGATATGCCATGACTGGTGTTGGTTCCTACCTGTCCGGTGGCTTCGTACAGGGACAAGTTCAATCTCAAATAATTCCTGTCACCAAACTTAGGCTCGAAGGGTCTGGCACACAGTGTCTTGCCATCGCGACTGACTTCGATTCTGGCTAAGTTGTAATGTTGAAACTGGAGAGGGTTTTCGTTGTTGGCTCCGTTGAAGGCTGCATTCTTGACGATGCCAAGGATCAAACGTTTGGGTAACTGTCCTTCGAATAGATGATCTTCGATCATGGATCGCTGTCCAGCAGGAATAGTGAAAGTTTTCACTTCCACGCGTCGTATCGGATACTTGGCGGTCGTTCTGCTCAAAGTGTGACTGATGTCATTTCCCACTTTAAGCAACACTTCCACACGTCTCACGTAGAGCCTGGCTTGGATGATGGTTTTGTACTCGTTAGCATGGGCCATCAAATGGAATGCGGCACTGCTACGATTCAGGCTCAGGCGAATATCCACACCGTTCAGCAAATACTTTTCTTGTAACCACATGTCCAAATGCAAACGATCCATCAATTCTAAACTTCATCCTTGCAGAATTTTCTTACGACGTTCGTTAAACCCCACATTGTGAAGATTGTCATCTTCTGTCAGGGCTGTGTCGTTAAACGTGTTCTCACCCGCTATGTCAGCTTTCCATACCACGCAAGCATCCAGATGAGTATTCTTGCTCTCTTTTCCGTACGTCAAGAGATTTTCCAGGTACGCTCGATAAGGGTAAGTATCCATGCTGCTGCTGACCAGTTTGTTATTCAACTACAAGTCCACTTCGCTGAACAAGGAATGCATGAAATTGTTGACAGGAGCTACTCTAGCAACGTCTGCAGGATTAGTGTTGTCCGTTTTGATCACTTTGACTTTCTAGTACAAGTAACTGCTATTCAGTGTAATCTTCGGGCTGACCTTTGATATCAAACTCAGTGGGAGCTGAATCCGTCAAAGAGGGGACGGGATGAAATTCGACCGACTGGGATTCTTACATCGTCATCATGGTGGCTGGCATGGCAAACAGATCCAGTTCCGATTTGGAACAGGGTGTTTTCTTCGTCGTCTCTTTCTGCCTTGTCCTTGCTGTTTCGTCAGGGAAGTAGGAATGCCTGACTCGGTAGCGTTCAGGGCATTTATAGGAGTTTCTCGTCGGCCCAAAATGTCTTTACCCGTTTGCAGCAAGACATTTTTGCCTGCTCTCAAGAATGCTTCTTTAGGGTTTTATTTGTCAATTATGACATTTTGGAGAAATTCTTTGCCATGCTTCAGTGCGGTATCTTTCAAGGCGTGCAATCCTCGTGTCACCATTGGTTTCAACACTGGAGCCACCGAACGAAAGGCCGATTTTAACATATCTCCTAAACCATGTCCTCGGTGTCGAGAGACACCTCGGTACACTGTATGCATGACTTACGTAAGAGAATCGTTTTCGAAAATGGAGTTTCACCGTGACTTCTCCTTTGGTGAATGGAATATTTTGTCCATGATCTCCTTTTATAGCAATGTTGACAGTGTCAAAATACGACTTACTGAGGATGTACAAATTCGCGGTGAACGTGATATGTGTTTCCACCTTCCTCGTCAGTGACCGTGGCAGAATCCACTTTGAAAGGAATGACAGGCAGTAACGGTACGGAGGTGTGTCCCACCACATTGTACTCCACCACATCGGAGTACACAAAGATCAAATTTAGTCCTTGGTTCATTTCTATTGGGGAACAAAATAACTTGGTAAAATAATCGTTGTCGGAAATGACTGGTAATTCGTTTTTCTTGATCATCACCATGTCCCCGCCCAAGATGTCAAACAATTCAGGACAAAATAAAATAGATATTATTTTACCCCCCTCAAGTTTCATCATGAAGCGACGAGCTATTTTGTGGTACTCAAGAATGACACTTTTTCTGACACTCTCCAAAGCTTTAAGAAACACGACTTTACACCTGGATGCAATGGTGCCCACTAAATGTTGACCACTAAAATAATAGTCTGGGGGAATGATAAAGTGGTAGGTCCACTTTTGAATTTGTTCATTATATGCTTTATTCTCATATTTTAAATTATTCAAGTACTTTTACATTTGCTTGTCATGAACTTCGACCGTAAAAAAATTTGATTTGGAAGGACATTGAGGACTTGGGTCGGGTGAATGATATCCACTAAAGCCACTGCCCAATAGGCGTCGTGATCTAATTGGATAGCCTGAGGTAATTTGACTGTGTAACAGCACAAAGTGTTATTGGGAAACACCTCCATGGAACTGTCACTGGGTAAGGTTAAGTAAAACTGGTTCTGGTGGCTCATAATTCCAGCGTTCTGTGACTGTCCGAGGGGTTACTGGAAGTCAGAGGAGTGTCTCCGCCCAAAATGGGGTTGTTGTTGTTGGAGTGGTGACTGACACTGGACACAAGATTCAAGTTGTTTCCGTTCGAGGAGAATTTCAGGGATGGATTGGGAAGAAGGTAGGCGATGCAACTGCTCAATAAAATGGTCCACAATTGTTTGCCTCCTTGTTGCAAACTCAGATTGGCAATGGCTGCACCGATGACACAATATACTACAAAGATATGGCAGAAAAAGACGATTTGCGTTTTAGGCACACGTTCTCCACACCACACCCACAAGGGTTGCTTTTGTAGGTCTTGCAGAGGAGAACTGGGTGAAGGAGTGGTCGCTGCAGTGGTAGCGGTAGCTGAGGCTGTGTGAAATGGCATGATGGTCACTTCTTTTTATAGTCAATGACTTTTCGAAGCGTCGATCCAAGAATCAAAACTGGGTGGATATCCTTCCAACGTAATTTGACTTCTTTGACACGTCGTTTGCCCACTTTACGGGTTCTGCGTTCGAGAATGCTTTCGATGTCGTACACGTCTTCTTTTTTGGTGACACGTTGTAACTCGGGTAAGTAAAACGTTCCTTTGAGCACTTCTCCGTTCATGTCTTCCAATTTCTAGACGGCAGGATGACGGCCATGCACTCGTCCAGTGACACAAAACAATTTGGTGGTCCAGTTAGGTAAGTAACCTTTGTCGAAAGTGCGTTTGGTTTTGCCAATGCGTGCCCAATCTTCTATGGCCAACTCTTCACCTTTCTTGGGGACAGCCACCGTCGGTGACGTACCAAACAGGCAAGCAGAAACCAGCACTTCGTTGTCGGGAGTCACATCTTGCGGGGCACGTCAAATGTTTCGATAGTAAGATTGGTTGTAGGCTTTAACCAGGTGCGGCAAGATGTCGATGTACTTGAGAGTGTAGTGATGCATAAAATATTTCCACATGCGTTCTTTCAAAGTGCGTTGAAAACGTTCCACGATGCTGGCTTTGATTTCAGGATTCTCGATGGTAAAAAAAAAATGAATGTCACGTTTCTTTAATTCTTTTTGGAAAGCTTGGTTCAGAAATTCGGTGCCTTTGTCCGTTTTGTCCATCGAAGAGGGTGAAGACCGCTTTTTTTTTCAACACCAGTTGCACAGCTCGCACTAACTCGCTGCTCGATTTGGAAGTCAATGGCACGACCCAGGCAAATTTGGAAAAGACGTCGATGACACAAAACAAATATTTGTAGCCACGATTGTAGGTGGCCAAATGAGAGACATCGGCTAAATCGGCTTGCCATTGATGATCGATGCCTCCCACTTGGGTGTTACTTCTGGAAAACTTGCGTCGAATGGGTTTATGTATAGTGTAGGTAGCTTGCTCTTGTAACCATCGTTGCACTTGAGGTAAACGGAGACTTTTCAGTCCAGTTTTGGCAGCACGATACAATTTTTGAACTCCTCCGTAACCTGCAGGATGGGATGGATCGTAGTAAATGCTGGTTAACACACTGCTACTCTGGATAGGGCGAAAGGGTGGTTTGGAAACGGATTTACGTGTCCGATGGGCCACGGGAGTAGAAGTCGAAGCTAGTGGTGAAGGTGGTAATGAATGGCTTTGGTCTTCTTTCTTTTTTCACTTCTGGTTTCCCGTCTTTCTTTTTCACTTCTGTCGAAGGAGGAGTGGACATCATCTTTTTAACCCAAGCTTTCATTTCGTCTAGTTGGGGTGTGGGGGAGGGGTCAACAAGGACGCTGCAATCATACTAGAAATGGGAGCTGCTGACGGTGTTTAAAAACTTCTCGTATCTCTTCTTTCTCAGGCTTTCGTGGGGTGGATTATTTCATGACCACTGGTAATGGTGGTGGTGGTGGTGATGTGGGGGATGGACTTTTTATCAAGGTCTTAAAATGTTTCAGAGTGGGTAGAACTGTTTCGTCTAAAGCTTCTGGTGAAAGAGTTGCAGTCGTTGCAAGAGCTGACCGTACTTTTGCGATATTTTTTGTTTCGGACATATCATGGCGATCCATCAATGACTGCAATTCGTGTTGTAACTGGGACATCTCGCTCAAATTGGGATTGGGAAGCAAATGCAGGGTTCGTTGTTCTTGTCAACCATGATATTTCATCCATCGTTTGTAAGGCACCAAATCTAGGTTTCGTCCTTCCATTCGATGTAAAGGGTCACGTCTGAGATCCTGGGACTCCAGAGGTTCTTTTTTTTATCTCACAACATGGTTCCCAATACTCCTTTCAGCAAAGGTCCTAACAATAGAGGCAAAATTCCTCCGCGTTGGACCAACATCTTCTTTTGACGAATGGGGATTTTTTTTTTGGAACCATTTGGCGAACAACGTGACGATGTTTGCCTAAGCATTGTTTCTGGTGTTTCGACAAAGGTGTCGTACCTTTCAAGACGTTCAAACAACATTCGCACACGGTATCGATGACATCTGTGGAAGTCGTTTGAATGAGCTTTTATCGCATGGGTGGAGAAGCTTTGGACAGGACAGAAAACATGTCCCCATGTTTGACTAAATAATAATAATAATAATAATAATAATAATAATAATAATAAATAATAATAATAATAATAATAATAATAATAATAATAATAATAATGATAATAATGAGGACTTTGTATAGCGCCTAATCTTTAGAAGCTCTAAGCGCTTTACAACATTAGACAATACCTATAAGATAAAAACATAACAATATTATTACAAAAACAAATACCATGAAAGTAGAAAAACATTAAAAAATATAAAACATGCTAAGAATATTTCAAGTAGGAAACATTATTAGGTCTTTAAGTTTGTTCTTGCAGTCGAAATAGAGTTTTGAGAACCGTTTTGAATGTGATCACTGTGTCTTTGTGTCTAAGTTCAGTGGACAATTCATTCCACGTTGCTGGGCCCCGGTATGCGAAAGAACGCTGTCCATATGACTTTGTTTTCATAGTGGGAATAATGAGTATACGACTGTCAGAAGAGGAGCGTAAGTATCTTGCTGGTGTGTACACATGGGTGAGATCGGATAGGTATGTTGGACTAGAGTCCGACAGTGAAACGAGCACAGAGAACAAATTTTGTGTTTTATTCTGGATCGAATGGATAGCCATTGAAGGGTACAGAGCAGTGGGGACGTGTGCTCTGATCGTGGTACACTAAGTATGATCCGAGCAGCTGTGTTTGAACTTTATGAAGTTTCTGGAGTATATATTGAGATAAACCAGACAGAATTGAGTTACAATAGTCCAGTCTTGAAAGTATTAATGAACACATAAGTGTTTTAGTAGCATCAGCTGAAAGCCTTGCATATGTTCATGACATGTTGGTACAGTGTGAGAGTACTGTCCCGAGTAACACCTAGGTTTCGTACTGATTGTGTGAATTTAATGTTGGTGTTGCTGATATTTATTGTTTGAGGTAAAGGATGTGAATGAGAAAGTCTTTTGTTGTCATCAGAATAGCCTCAGTTTTATCATCATTCATCTGCAGCTTGTTACATGTCATCCATGATTTCACATCAGAAATGCACCTCTCTACACCTTGGATAGTAGCATCAACTTCAGTTGGGTGGCTAGATTTGTATATTTGGGTGTCATCAGCGTACAATTGGTGAGACACTGGATGATGATCTATGACACTTGAGAGCGACTGAGTATACAGAATGAAGAGAACAGGTAAAAGAACAGACCCCTGTGCAACACCACAATATAGATCACCTGGGCTGGAGTGTATTCCATTTGCAGATACAATTTGTGTCCTGTTGACCAAGTAGGACTTCAACCACAGTAAGGCTGTATCATGAATGCCAAATGCATGCTGGAGACGGTGAAGTAATATACTAAACGAGGAGGCAGTCCTTTCCTTTTCTTTCCTTTCGGTTTAGAAGAAGGATGTTTTCTGGTGGGTGACATCTTTGCTTGTTGGTTCCACGACATTCACCAAAACTACACTAACGTCGATGTCTTAGCACACGCCCTTTTTTCTTTCTTTTGGAGTATCGCTTCGTCAGAAAAGTGACAGTGTGTTTTCCAAAATCGCCAAGGAATCCTCTCCTTTGGTTACTCCTCTTTTTCTTTGGACGCCTGTGTCTTTTCTTAAGGTAACGTCGATGCTTGGCTAAGCGCTTTGTCGGATGACAAGACTGTCTTTGTCTCTTTCCTTTTTGGACAGGAGAATGACGATAGTCGGTGTGAACTTCTTTGTGGTGATATCTTTGGGTTTTCAGGAGCACAAAATCACTGATACCCACGCTTTGTCTCAGACCATTTTTATACTGATTGTCTTTAACGTCGTATCAACTTGATGACAGGCATCACGCGTCGTGCAGGGGTTCGCAACAGACTAAATCGAGTCAGTTCTTGCTTGGACAAATCCAGTAAACTCTGTAACATGCCCGATCTCTCTTGAACTTTGATTTTGGGAGCTAGTACTTTGTAAGCAGCTGCCACTGCAGCTAAAGAGGAGGATGGTGTCACCACTGGAGGAGCAGTTCTTGGAGACACGGGTGTCATCAACGGAGAAGTGGATGAACCTGAGGCTACCGGAGACGTGGTCACCGTCGTTGCAGCGAATGTAAGGTTTGATGACACCTCCTAGAGTACCGCTCCCTCCAGTTTTCAAAATGATTTGTTTTTTGGTTTGAGTGTCGATGCGGGATCGGCCAGTTGGGTTAAAGCTACTTTGTGTCTATCAAAAAAGTGTTTGGTTTGATGAGGAATCTGAATGATGCCTTGCAGTAATTGGCCTGCTGTCACTGTAAACCATCGTAAGACTTCTTTGAGACTGGCTTCTAAAACACGAGCACATATTTGTGGATTTTTCTCTCGACTGATGCCATACCAGACACAAATCAATTTGACGGGAATATGAGACTGAAGGGACGTCAAATTGACGCTGTGTGAGACGGACGAAAAGTGTCAGAGGTTTTTTTTTTATAGATTTGTTGGGGTTAAGTCGAGGACGGAGACATGTACAGGACAGGCCCTCTGTCTTGAACCAGTGTGGAAACAAAATGGGTACGAAATCGCAAATAATCGGGAGTAGTGGGTTTCAAATCGACGAGTACATAGGCGTGTGGAGTTTGAGTGGCATCGTCGTACGCCTGAGTTAGCCGAGGCGTTCCCAACTGTTTGGCTAAGACTTGCACTTACAAGACCACGTAACGAGCATTGAGACTGATGGTGCGATGGGCTTTACTTTGTTGAAACAAATTTTGAGTAATGTAAAAGACACTGGCATTACGATGATGCTTTTTGCGCGTAAACCACAGTTTAATTTCTTCTTCGTCTTCTCCTAACATGTCGAAAATGACCAGATGGGTTTGACGGGGGTCAGACACGATTCCGTCGTCTTCGTTAGGAATGCCTTCCACAAACACGATGGAATCGCATTGACTTTCTCGCAAGAGGCTGTACACCGATTGCCACTCTTTGTAACGCCACACGATACGTTGAGGTTGACAATAGATCAAAAATGATGTTGATGTTCGATCAAACATTTGACAAATACCTGAACCGCTAGGTCCAGCAATGAGCATGTTAAAGAGATGGCGAAGATACAAAGCCTCCCAACTGGCACGATCTAAGTGTTCGTCGATGACTTTGAAGGTGGAGGAAGAGGGAGCAGAGCCATAGTGTCAGGAATGTCACTTGTGACACGAAAACAGACAAAACAAGAGTTTTTATACTTTTTCAGGACACGTTTAATGATGTTTTAAAAATAAAAACGGAAGACTAAAATACATAAAAGCCAAAGAGTTAAGTACAACGATAAAATGCACATTAAAACGATCAAAGTGGAATAGAAACAAGTCTCTGTACAACATGTTTTGGGTAACCAAGATGACCTAGGGGTAGGGTGTAATGTTTTTACAGGGAGTATTGTCAGACAAGTGTCCTCTCGAAAGGGTCTTTCAGGAATGTCCATGACCGGTTCTTCAGGTACTGTCACTAACACAGGTTGAAAAGTGACTTTTTTACTTGGACTTTGGATAGAAGGATCACAACTCTTGAGCATACTGAGTCACTTGGGTCCAAGCCTCAAAACCCCATTTTTTCCAGTCACGTACAACTGTCAAATAAGGGTGCAAGTCACAAGCTACACACACATCGCCATACATCTCTTCGGTACCTAAAGGTTGACTAATTTTTTTTTCGGTAGAGGTCGAGAAGTATCCAGATGAAAACGCAAGGCTTTGAGTAAAATGAGTCTCTCGTGACCATTTATAGGCACCACTTTCATGTTTGATTGGGTGGTAAGTACTGTTCGTAAAGAGTCCACAAGGAAACGGCTGGTAAACGAAATCCCAGAAAACAAGTCACTAAGACACAGACTACACGTCGACCCAAATTCAACGGATACAGTTGTCGTACTAAGTGTTGGTAATCTTAAACGGTCTGAAGAGTGTCATTGATTTCCTTCCACGGAATCTGTTGAATCACTTTTGATAAAAGCCTTGGCATGGCAGCTTGTTTTTATACCCTCTTTTTTTCGGAAGCAATAAATGTACTTTCCACCATCAGATATTCGTTCTCCATTAGGGAATCTAAATGCTCCAAACACTAACATAAAGTTCAGAGTTCGTTCAGAAGTTTCCTCTTCCACTAAGCAGATGTTGCATAAAAGATTTTTGTAATCCTTCAACTCTTCTTCCTCAATTCGTTGCAGTAGGTATATCTCGAAGTAACGAATATTATGAACATGATGATCCTTCTCGTCCTCGAAGTGTTTAACAAGGTCTGACCACTGGAACACTTTCTCATGAATCAGTCCTCTTATAGCATTCAGGTACCAGTGGTTTAAACACCGATGACGTAACGGATGTTATTGTTCTTTACGTTTGACTTGTATTTTGACCATTTCTCGGTAAATGCGTTCTCTCAACTCCACATTCAAGCCAAGAATGTTCTCTTGTAAAGTATCCATGATTAAGACAGTCAGTATTAATGTATTTGCAATCTTCTCCTAGAGCGAAAGTAATCAGCATAGTGAGTAATTTCTGGCCACAGCCTTTCAGGGTAACGCCCAAGAATGTCAATGAAATCTTCTAATGTAAACGGTCTAAAGCGGAATAATAGGATGAACGCACCCTTGATCCAGAGAAATCTAACAAATTTGTTGACTTCTTTCACTTTCCTCTTGTGAATTTCTACAGTCACCCATTGAGATTTCGCTCTGGCTAGTCCCTGCCAAACTTCCTTGTAGATCTTCTCTTGTAGTTCGTTTGGTAATGCTTGAATATAATTTTTTTAATGGGGTTTAAATGCTGGTCTCAGTGGTGTCCAACATTCGACTCCTAGCCAATCTGGTTTCTTCAACGACATGGTAGGTCAATTCCAATGATTTGACTTTAGTGGGAACTAAAGGTAGGTAGTGACAATTCGGAGACATCGAGCATGTTCCAGGTAAACCGAATCTTGTTGTTCCCATTGGTGTAGTGACACACCGCAACTGAAGCACTTGACTTTATCCCCTTCGCCCAAGTAGAAAAATCCGGCTCTGGCTAATTCTTTGGGGGTCGGTCCTCCCAGATATTTAGGCCATTTTCCTTTGAACGATTCAAAATGATTTTCAAAGTTGCAGTATTCAGGCAAACGCACAGGGAACGAATATTCGTCTTTCACACGTTCGTTTCGATGAGGTGACATCGACAGGAGTTTGCTCAGGACTGGGTGACATCCGTAGGGTGGTAGACGTGAAGGTTGACATCCACAATGAAAACCAGTAGTGTTTCCAGGATAAGGAGTGGCATCGCTTTCGCATCCGTCAGGTTTGACAGGCACAACATCACTTTCTATGGAGGTGTAGTGAGAACAAAGTTCCAGTGATGCTTTACTGCACCACTGTGGTCACAGCGTACAGCATCGCTCTTATCGCAAGACACAGGATCGTAGTCCGCTACGCAATTACAATGGTAACCGCATGGACAGTTAAAGTTTCCTTTCGGACATTTTCCGTTGCAATGCATGGGTTTTAACCATCCAATATTAGTCACACTATGGGAAGGTAAATTGTTTTTACAATCCACGAACTTGAATGACGTCTTTTCAAAAGATTAGTCTTGTTCGCTTGGTCTTGGTAGTCACAATGAACTATCGATCTTGTATATTGTCCCATTTTATACTAGTTGCAATGAAGTCTCAAGCTTGTACATTGTTCCTTTTTTATGTATAGTTTTGGAAGTCTTCCTTTTTTTCTTCCTGGACAACGGTACTACCTTCTCTAAGGTACCGTCATAATTGTACCGTAGTGTAATGGGTGGAAAGGCCATAGAAAGGTAAGGACAGTGCGGAGACCATCGAGTATGTTCCAGAATAGCTGAATCTTTATAGATACATAGATCCATTCGTAACTTCATACCGCAACTGAAACATTGTACTTCGTATTCCAATCCAGTCTCAGGTCCCAAGTAGACAAATGATGTTCTAGCTAAAGCATTCGAAATAGGTAATCCTTCCCTATCCGTTGGTCATTTTTAAAACGTTTCTAATCGACGGGCACAATCACAATAGTCAGGCAAGAAGACCGGAAAACGGTAGGGTTTGAACTTGGAGTTCTCATTGGGTTTCTCACTCAATTCTTGCTGTGGCGAAGTTGTTGTTGGTGGCTATCCTCTTACAACCAATTTTTTATACCGACATGTCCATACGGCAAAGTGAAGTGATTGGAAAGACGCACTCGCTTCTGCTACATGATTTTTAATAGACCTTTTCCAAGGGGTCGACTGACGATTTGGTGAGTGGGTAAACGTACAATCTTGAACGGTTGATAGGTGCTGAATTTAAAGTTCCCATCCTCTCCAGATTGCAAGGCCCCAAAGTTCACCACTAGACTGGTGCGATAATTCAGAGTCAATCCTTTCACTTTGCACTCGGCGTGCACTTCTCCTTGTTTGTCTCGGTATTCGTAGCCGTAATTTTTAGGACCGCCACTATCGAAACTTAAAATCTTCTCGTCGGGGTGCTCGTCTGTCCAGGCTCCTAAACGGTCTCCTTCAATGTCAGGGTGATGTTGACCCGGCCGATCGATGTAAATGCAACTGTCCGTGTCAAAGTACAGGACGCAATCTCCTAACAGTTCTAAAGCTTCGTACAACTTTAAGCGAGCATGGGCTGTCATGTAAGCCGCAATGATGACATTTCCAAATTCGTGGGCTTGTACAAAGTCCAGATCTTCGTAATTGACTAAGATCAAATCCTCGCGGACGACGTCCATGTGTTTCATGTACTTGGTTTTGTCGTGAATCATCTGGAAGTAGCGGCAAGGTTCTGTCAAATATTCCGTCTTGGGTAAACACGGTCGTTGTGCCATTTTGCCCCACAATCAATTTAACATCACTTTAGCAAACGATCGACTGCCTTCGTTTTTCTCGATGTGGTCTAAAGTGATGCTTTCTTGTTCCCGGTATTTCTCTTTGAATGTCTTTTGGTCTTCGGGAGTGTGACACCAGGAAGGATAGCCACTGGCTTCTTTTTTCAGTTTGAAAAAGACATCCACCGTAGTCTGCGAAAATGGCTTTCTGAGTTGGGTCACCCTTGTGGTATTGTTGTATATTGGGAAAGTGGTAAATTTCGTACACTTCTAACAGTTGGTATCCCATGTCCAGATCTTTGAACAATTCCAAACTGACCCACGTTCCCGTCAAGGTGCGTTTTCCTGGGTGTGGTGACAAGGTTGATCGTGATTGCCCGTTTCGGCACAACTACGGCACAGGGGAAACTTCAGTTTTCCTTGGCAATGATGAGATAATACGGGATGGTACAAGTCGGTAGGAGGCAAAACTTTGCACTTGAACAAGCCTTCGTATTGTCGAATGTGGTCCAGGTCAATGTGTTCCGTGAGCATGTGCCCTGCAGAAAAGCGACAAGATTTGCACACATAGGGATACAACAAGCACACGTCCAAGTATTTGATTTCTTCTCCTTTCTCTTCGTCAGCGTATTAGAGCAAACAGGTGAGATTTGTCCTTCCTCCGTACAAACTGTCCCTAGGGTTCAGGGGGTCCATCAACTTGTAACTTTCCACGATGCGTTTAATCTCGGAATCGGTTTTCAAACAGTGATCGTACTCGTGTTCCCATATTTCCACCACTTGGTATCCTTGCTGTTCTAACTTCAAGCGTCGCTGACAAGTGACCTGGTACAAGTCTTCCATGGTTCGTTGTAAAAACTGATTTATAGTGCCACGTTCAGGGTAGCAGATGGGACATCTGTGAAATAAGCAACCGTTAAACTAGTACATGATCTTGCGGTTTTCTAAGTTCCAGCCATCTACCAAATGCGTTCCAATGGTCTTTTTGCTTCCTCCGTTGCGATCGTGCTGAATCCATTTGTCTTCCTTGTCGCACAAGTAATGTAACCAACGTAGGGCTTTGACCAAGTATTGACGTTTGACAAAGTTGGTCGTGTGAGGACTGATGACAGCCAGGGTGTTTTCAGGCATGAATCGCTGGTGGTACACTAAGGAACACGATTTGGCAATGGTGCAGGCTTCTTTCAAAGGATTGACCCCTCCGTGTTCCATGAACAGTTCTCGAAATTTTCCACAGCAACGCCGTAAAATGTCCACGTCGGAACGTTAATACTTTAACATTCTTCCTGAAAGTCGTAAGGGTCAGAGGTATGAGCCTGGTACCAAGCGTAGAAAGCTTCTCGTTGTTCGGTACGCATGTTGTCGGGGTCGTTGTCTTTAGCCTCATGCAAATGGGGTAGAACGGCATGTTGATTGGCTTCGGTATTGAAAAGTGTGGCCATTTCGGTCATTCCAAACGTTTTAGGCATTCGATCAAAGGCATGGCCAAATAGCTCATCGAATCTTTAAACTGTACTTGCCCCACTTGCATAAAAAGTCACTTTAGGACGTTCGGTACCTTGTTCCGTATAGTATCTGAGAAGAAACTGTCCATCGTATCCCGAGAAATTGTGGGCCATCACCGTGGCATGACGATGACAATCTCCGTAACGTTCAATGTCCTCTTGGCTCCAAGTTTCGTCGATGGGGTCTAAGATCCACTGAGCGAATTCGGCTAGCGTGTTCGGCCCCCGAAAGATTTTTCCACGTCCTCGAGGAATCTTGTTATAGTGAGGGCAATGACAAAAGATAGGTTCTTGGATGCACTTATCGCACGCTCGATGAGCCACGCAGAAATTAGGAATGTGAATGCTGGTCTCATGCATGCATTCGAAATCGAGAAAGATGAAATTCCCTTTCCTCTTGTGGTCATCATCTTCCTGTTGGGGATGGCATTTTTGAATGTAGCATTGGGGTTCCAAGTCAACGATTTGGTGACAAATGTGACATCGCTTCTTTCCTGAACATACGTGTGCCTTGGCATTATTGGTAAGAATGCCTTGTCCATACGTAGGACACAATCCCAGCAGTTGACAAGCACATTTCTGCTGTGAACCTTGCGTTGTTAGATGTTGATGGTAACAGTCAGGGCTCACAAAAGTACGCAGACAAGCGGGTGAATACACTCGTTCTTGTCCTTTGTCCAGACAGGGTTGAGAGGCCAAACATCCTGAGCATTTCGATCCACAATGTTTGTGTTGCTCTCGATTGTTATAGCCATAGTCACATTTCTCACAGTAACAGCTGTATCCCAAGAATGCAGTGATACTGGTAATGGTATCGAAATGTTCATTGTGATAATAGACGTGAATGTATTTTCCATTATTTAAATCTTTGCCTCGAAACATCTTGCAATTTTTGCATTTCAGGAATGCCACAGGGTGTGTCTTTGGACAGGACTGTTTGTTGTAAAAGGAGTTCTGCTTCACTTCACTGTTTGGCTCGGTCCGATTTTTGAATAGTTTTCCAGGCTCTTTTCCATTCTACCGTGTCGTTCTTGTTGGCATACGTTCGTCCCACCACGATGGCACGGGCTAAACACATTTGGTCCTGAGAGTTGTTAATTTGGACGAGGCTCTTTTTGGTGTTACGAAGGTTGTCCACCAATAACACCTTTTTACGTTGTCCGGTCTCCTTGGGGAGAGAGACCTGAGTCCTAAACAGTATGGCTTTTCCATCGGTGATGTGAAATTGGTCATTGGATTGTTGCACGTGTTGAATCTTGTCGATGACTTTGGAAGGTGTAAATTCTGCTGGGTTGCTAAACTCGATCCAAACAGGGGACTTCAAACTGTCGTGATGAATGGAAAGTCTCAAGCGATCGTCTTCTTTGGCTTGACATTGGTGTTTCAGTGAAATCTTTAAACTTCACCCTGCAAGTGTAAGCCGTGGTTCTAAATTTTCTAGAGGAGCGCTTTTCCGTCTCTCGAATGTGATAGTAATTTTCAGGGTTTACTAAGGGTGGTGAACTTTGGTTAGGTGAAGACTCTCTGGGTCTGGATTCTGGTTCACTCATGTCATCTTCAAAATCACTGGCATGAATTTGTGCCAAGACTTCAGCTATTGTGCGAGACGATAAATCACGTTTCTGCCTCTTACTTTTTTCTTCTTCTCCTTTCTTCACGAATTGATGCGATCGTTTCATCTTGACTGCAAAAAGTCAAATGACTACATGTTAAACACCATGGGTCCCTTTATATCCATGACAGACCAGCTTATATAAAGGGTGTGTTTCTTGCCTTCCACTATTCATTTCACTCTCAAACTGAGCAGAACGATGGAAGAGCCTACACAGGTCGAACTTTTGATCAGAGCTTTGCGAGGGGTCGTCAGAAAATTTTCTTCAGACAAGCCGACGGACTACTCTAACTCCTTTCGAGATAAAAGTCAAGATACTTGCTATATCTGTAAGGAGAAAGGACATTGGTCTTCAGAGGCAGTAGTTACGGTTTTCACTTCCACTTGTTGTAGAAGGTTTAAAGGCCGCAGTCTGTTCAGGGTTTGAATGATGTTTTTCCAACTTCAGGCAAGAATTCTACACCTCACACACAAAGTTTGGCTTCTTTAGTGTTCGATTTGCACATGTTATCATTAGCTATCGAATAAAAAACACTGCTATTCAACAAGTCTCGGAACCTTATATCCGAGCGCTCACGAGGCATTTTTTCCGACATGCGTCCTATTTTTATTTTCCATCAGTGCTAGTCTCATTAGTTTCTGTCAATGTTTTGTCATTGAAGATATTAAAAGCCTTAGGTTTTCACAACACGGAAGCATCCAGGTATAATCGTGGTTAAGGGATTTTCCACGTACGTGTAGGTGCCCATGTTACTACTGCTATTTTTTTGTTCAGATAAAATTCCTGTCGTTGAACAAACAATTCTTGAAATTTTTAACAGGATCTGTTATGTTATTGTGCTTGATTTGTTTTGTCCATTTGAGAGCTTCACTATCAAATACATGTAACGGTTATGTATCGGTTTGTCCGTTGATTTCAAAGTCAATAGGTTATGTAAGTGGACAAAGATGACACGATGAAATGGTACCGGTTATGATTCTTGTATTGTATCATCGTCGGAGTCATCGAGTTCTCACGCGGAACATTCGCAAGAATCTCGATTCATCACCTTTTTAATATAGTTAGTAAAAACAAAACGTACAGTTCTCGGAGGTTTAAAATCTTTGTAAAATTTTATTCTGAGCTGACCTTCTTCAACGTTGGAGGAGGAAGTAAAGGGGTGTGTAACGGGGTACAAAAGTTGGAAACAGTAATATCCAACACAAAGTATATTCCCAGCCAGTTTTTAATGTTCACCCAAGCTAGGGCTCAAGACGACTGCACTTTACAGAGAACAATTTTGTAGTTTGACACCAGGGCAATAGTTTATCAAAACAACAGTGATGACAAATGCAGACTCCAACTCCTGTATGTCAGAATCGTTATCAGTATCAGATGTGAACTAGGTAGAATTTGTTTCGAACATTACCATATCTGACCGCTTAAAATCTTTTAAACTAAAGTTAATATATACACCCATGTCTCTTGTCTTAATGATAATCAATATTTATACAATAAATTGGAAGAAAATGTTAAGCATTAATATGACGGATACAGGGTGTCATGCTGTCATGCTTCAATCAAGGCTTCTTTAGGACTTTTTGCATCAATGCATACTTGTTGAAAACGCCTTTTTTCCTACATCAAAGTGTTATGTTTTAAAATACGCGTTCCTCGAGTCACCATCTGTTTTAAGATGAATGGTAGCGAACGAAAATTTGATTTTAAGATATCATCTAAATCCCTTTTCCATTCTCGAGCGAACCTTTTGGAACACATTATCCATCAGGTGCACTTCACTAGAGAATCGTTTGCAAAAATGTGACATGGGGAGGTTTCTCCATAACCGAGCGGGAAGGTAATGACCATCGTTTTGCTGTTTTTGAGAGAATTATAATATGACGAAGGGAAATATTATCATGCAGGGAGCATCGTAGGGCTTTGGTAATGATCCTCTCCATTATGTAAATGTGTCATCAGGGTATTAATGTAGCTGGAGATAATGTTGTGGTTAATCTGCTTGTTACTGATATGTCTTGTTTGTATCAAAACTTTGCTCCTATTGAGAATGATATCCTGGATTTATACCCTGCTTTTGCATTTACTAGAGGTATGGCAAAAGCCTTTACTCTGATCCACTCTTTACTATGTATTTGCTTTATTTTAATCGATACAATCACCTATAGTAATAAAGAACAACATATTGAGATCTAATGAGAGTTATTGTTTTTGAGGTTTATTAGCGAAACTTAAGCTTGTTATTTTGTACAAAGATTGCATCCTTATGAGAAAATGAGACCATCGGAGGTACCTGCTAGTGATGATTGTTCAGTGAGCTATCCAAAAGCGCTCCAACTTCGTTTTGACATGAAACTGTAAGTCTAGCGCATGAACAGCCATTGGCTGGTTATTTATTACTCAATACGTTTTAGAAAGAGATCTTGAATGTCTTGTTGCCCGAACATTAAAAGTGATATTTTTAAATACTGTATAACTTGTAATACTTGTCAAATGGTAGGAGCACACAGTCAGAAGATACTTAAGGATCGTCTGCAACAAACTTCATAATTTGCTGATCCATTTAGTAGAATAATGGTAGGATGACTCAATCTCACAACTAGGAGTGATTTAGGCAACCAGTACATGTTGACCATAATGAGTGCGTCCAAAAGATTTCCAGAATTAATTCATTTAATGAATGTGGAAAGAAAAACCATATCAACAACTTTAATCAGCTTTATTTTCTTCTTACACTTGGGACCTTCCAGGTCAAAGGTCAAATTCAATTTCAGGACTACTCCGATATGTTATGCATGGATTACAAAAAATCCAGTTTAAGTCCACTGTATATCATCCTGAAAGTCTAGGGACTTAGGAAAGATTTGATGTGACTGCAAGAAATATGATTCGGTCATATTACCTTGTTACAAGAAAATTAGATTAATGGAGTTCATAATGCATTTGTTTGCTGTTAGCGAATCAGTTCAAGAATAATTAGGTTTAATTACCTTTGAACTAAGTTGAACTAAGTTTTAGACATAATGTACACGGATTGTTAAAACTATTAAACGGTAAACGTCTTTCAACGCAAGATTTAGAGATTAATCTCCTTGATTATGATTTCAAATATTGTTTGTTAAGGGTTCGTGAACAATCAAGAACTGATCTTCACTCTCCTCAGAAAAATATGACGTAAAGGTAAGACAGAAAAACATTAATTTTATAGTTCCAAATATTTTAAAAGTGAAGTATGTAACATAAATTATATAAATAACACTACTAGGAGGAGGAAATAACATCTTTAGCTTAGTTAATTATTCAGTCAATACATTGCTACCTGTCCCAAGAAATGACGTACAATGGGACTGTAGTTACTTTGGTTTAATGTCTGCGGAATTCGGAAATATTAAAGCATCTTTAGTAGAAACTCTCACATTTAGAACCACAAGAAAAGATTGAGATAAAACAGATATAGTGTGAATATGAGCTCTTTTAACCAGATGTTCCAACACGAAAAATAAACTTTACCATAGTTTTCATATTCCACACCTGTGAAACATTGTCTTTAATTGTTGAATCCTATCAAGCAGGAATGTCTGAAAAAGGAAATACTGTATTTGTTGGAGATCGATTATATTTAACCAAGTAGAAGTAACTGTTGGTCTCCGTGTATTATTGTGGATAAACTAGATAATAATTTCCTTATAGAAGATTGAACAATGTCCTAAAATGAGAGTCTCTTCTAATACCAAACATCGATGCATTTACAATATTCACAAAACTGGACGTCTTCATCGACAACGACACCTAGACAAACCACTTGTTGCTGGAACATATCATTGATACTAGGAACATCAAGGGAGAATACGATCTGATTGCAGATGTACTTTCACTTGTACACAATAATTATATTGCTCTATCTTTTATATATTTGGTATCATTCATAAAATATCTTCGTATGTGGGTTTATTATTATATTATCATATGTACGTTTCACTAATATTCAAAAGAAATATTGTTGTATACATCATTTGTTCTTCTTTATGACTGTTATATACTTTTACTATGTGTATTTGCTTTTTGGTCGGTGGCCGTAGATTGCAATGAGCTTTTCGAGGTTGTTGACGATTTTTAAAACTCCGTCTAAATAATTAATATGTTTAAAAGTTTGGGCTAATGTCGCACGCAGGATTGATTAAGTTAGGTGGATTCTGATTTTTGCTGTTTTTCCTCCAATTGTTTGATTTCAAACTTCATACATATTGCGCATGTCTCAGATTCAGCAACATTGTTCACATATTCCGTATCCCTTTGTCTCAATACAGTCCCACACAATTCTTCAATCGTCAGGTATAATTACAGAACTCGAGAACAGAAGAACGAGACGCACTGATTCATGTAAGAATGCCTCCTTATTACTAAAAACAAAATTAAATCTAAACTACCATCAGGATATCTGCGGTCTAAGGATGTCTGACTTATATGCTCTCAATTAATGAATCATTTTTTTGGATACGATAGGTGCAGACAAGTTGAACCGCAATTCAGTGAAATAATTTACATTAACTAGAAACGAAGTGGAACAAGACAAATACATATATTGCGATTTCATTGAGTTATTTCACTTATCTTTGTTGATGAAATTAGTGACAAGATTTAGTGCGCAACATCCAACTTTCAACACGAATTCAAATTAATTGCATAATTTGGTGACGGAGTGGATATTTTCCGAATTGTGTTCAATGACGAGAAGTTTTATTTGTATATTACAAACAAAAAGGCCAATTGTGATTAATGTATTTTGCAATAGTTTTGTTTACGATGGGTTTAGAATGTAATGCAAGAAATTACAAAAACATAAAATTAACAGTGAGTCATTTTACAACATATGGCATAATGGTATTTTAGTTTTAGACCAGTTTTTTTCACTTTCTGTTGTTCGTAAAGATGACATCTACCTCACTGAGACTGTATCTCTTTTGACCTATCCTAATAACTCGTATCTTGTGAAGTCTGGGCAGAGTTATTTATCAGGTCCTGTAGAGAACAAGGTTCGCTCTTTTCAAATTGACAAACTAATATATCATTTTACGTCAGTGCATGACATTTTCGAATTATGGTAGAATATATTTATGTTTTCTTAAAGGCAATTTTGATGTTGGTGCCTTTTAAGTCTCTCAAGGTATTCACAAACTAGTAGAATGAATTCCGTTTATCTTGGTCGGATGACGTCTAGTTGCACTTGATAGTGGTAATGATTTAGATTTGCACGTTTTATGAGAGCCTATAATACTCATATTGTATATTCTATTTTTGCATTTACCGAATTCGTACAACTACTTACACACACACAAAGGCATACATTCACGTCGATTGCGTCATGTTCATTATACCGTGTTACGTTATCACGGAATCATCCAGATGTGCCGGTTACACGTCAAAAACATCAGATCCCGCTATGAAAAAGACGACACCATGTGTTTGGAAAATTAAAATCTGATTCTTGGAAACCATTTGGCTAAGTGTGCCCCAAGTCTTGTAAACCAGTAGGCTAATTGTGCTCCAATTTCATAGCTGTACTGAACAAAACGAATTATATGGATTGAGTACATAGTATGCCTTAGCTCAGAATTTCTCTTTCTGATATAATGACGAAGAAAATACACACAATATTGTCCACACACCATGGAATATGTGCCTTGTAATTTCACATTATTGAAGCGGGTCGCCTTGGCATTTCTTCTCATAAAGTCGATGATGACCTCTTCCAAAGGCGGTAATCCATACGAATCAAAATGCTCCACACGACCATCATGGGGAAAGTTAATGGCTACCCTTGGGTCCCTGGGTGATGACTGCCATCGGTGATGATGACATAGACTTGATGGTCGCTAGGTTTTCGTTGATAAAATTGATCTTTAACGCACACCACATGATTATAAGGAGTAGTCAACGGAGGGTAGTACTAGTCACGTGAGTCTTTGTACCATTGATGCAACACTACTGCGTCCGAAACAAGACCACAAGCTTCATGCCGATACTCGTCAGAATTTTCTTGTTGACTCATCATGCATTTATCGTGTTGAGTTTGACTGAGATGATCGTTTTGCAATCCATAGCAGTGTTTGTAATTGTTTCCGCCAGATATCTAGCAAAACAGGACACTAAATGTTCTTGTTTTGCCATCGTGGCACCACCTTGCTCTCTTTTTCACTGTTTTTGGGGGGTTGGTTCTACGTCCAAAAAAGCTTCGGTCCCTATTTCCAAAGCGTCTCCACCGTTCAAAGAGAGATAAGAAGTTTCCATAATTTCTAATATTCTAGAATTACTTCTTTCATACTGTTGACTTCTAGAGTATTGTCGAATTATGTACACAAGATGACGTTCACCGTCTCGATTAGAGCTTCTGCAAACTGAAGTTCCATACGCAGTTGACCGGATTTTATAGGGTGGAAATGTCTCTCGTCGCTGTCTTGGTCTGGAGTGAAATCAACGGCCCACAAAGCTTACCTCCTGCATAATCTTCGTACGAAATACTGTGACTGTTGTTGGTCACCACCTAGCCCGTGGCTTCGTACAGGGGCAATTACAATCTCAAGTAATTCTTCTGGGCAAACGTAAGTTCCAAGGGTCTTGTACACATGGTCTTGCCATCGCGTCTGACTTCAATCTTGGACATCACTGTAGTGCTTAAACTGGAAAGGACTGGTTCATATGACGCAATATGACGCAATGTCGCTTCCAAGCCGTCATAAAATTGCCGAAGAATTGCGATGAAAATTTCTTGGCAGCCAAATTTTACCATTACCTTCCAGAGACTCCCATGACTGACTATGTCGATGAATGTCATGTCCAGGTTGAATCTAGCATTTCTCTTTGAGATGAGGAGCTGCATGCACCGTATATACGGTCCCTCGTCCTTCACGCAGCCTTACTGACTTCTGGCGAGGATTTGACCATCTATTGGCAGCAATGAGATGTTCGATTGCTGTCTGCTTACACAAGTGAAGAGTGGATGTATCCCTGTACTCAAGGCGTATAGTTGAGTGCACGTTAACTTTAATAGTTCAGACAGTGTATGTGTCTTGTGCGAGCCTATACTTTGTAGACTTCTGCCTGTATAATACTGAAGTTATCAGTCTGATCCAAAAACATTGCTACTCAGTCATCCAAGGCGCTGCCGAAGTCCACTACTGCTTCGATAAAGCGAAACACAAGCGTATTCCCTGCGCCGTATGATCATGTCTGCAGTTAAAGCTCAGACTGTGTGCACCTCTTGCTTCGCCGATAGGACTTGAAGGTATCTGGTGGGGAGATGTGTATGATGTGGCGACAT